>CM061064.1:125053631-125701965 GCA_030762895.1 Sophora flavescens
CCAATTGGGGGATCCCTTTCTGTTTCTTCTGTTCCTTCACGGGAACTGAGCGTTGGGGAGGCGGAACCGTCCTCCTCCGGGTCATCTTCGACTGACTCAGATTCTTCCGAGTCTGATTCGCCTAGGTCTGGTTCTCCCCCTCCTAGAGTGTCCTAACCCGTCGCTCGCAAACAACGCCTTAGGGTTCCTAAAGACCCTATTCCCGATATTACCCTTCTCGGTATACAGGTTAAAGGGGAGGTTGGAACCTTTTTTCACTACCAAACTCCTGATTCCATTGATCAACTTAGGTCCCATATCAATATCTCGGCCTCCGAGACGAGTCGAGTTTATTTGTTCTCGTGCTCGAGCACGAGTGTGTCTTTCTGGGCTCGTCCTTGAGCCCCCTTTACATATATGTATAAAACCCTTTTTGACAAACTGCATGTGTCTCTTCCTTTACTGAGTTTGAGTGCGACGTTCGAGAACCATGACGTCGCACCTACTCGCCTTCACCCTAACAGCTGGGCTTTTTGAAGCCTTTGATTCTATGTAATACATGTCCCACCACTCCAAAATTTTTGTACTTTTATCAAACCGTTCGGGGGGGATGGGTATCCTTCGGGTTGAACGGGGTCTTCTTGTTTATTCGCCGTCGTATAAAGCTTCGGTTGGCTTCTTCGTGTTCGCCCTTCGAGTTCTCATACCTCCCACTTTTTTGACGAGATAATTGCCAGTTTTTTATTGCAATCCTCTCCCACAAAATTCGTCGGCCGAGTATCATTCCTGCCGGGAGGATGGCGTGATATGTGTCTGAGTCTTCCTCGCCCCTCCATTGTGCACGCCTTATGAAACTCCCCTTCTCCTCCACCCCAAGGTCCGACCTTAAAAGTAAGTGCTCGACTTTTTAGTTTCTTAAGTATTTTCTGCATGTGTTGTTATACTAACAACTCTTTCTTTTGATGATCATCATGGGAAAATTCGACTTTTCAAAGCTTGTCAAGGTGGTGTTGGTGAGGGTCGGGTCCCTCTTCAGAAGCGAAAAGACCTCCTCCCACCAAGGCTTCGCAAGGGGGCTTCGTCATCCCCCCTCAAAAAGGAAGAGGGCGAGAGGTTGACGTGGTCGCCGAAGATTCTCCCCTTCCCCGGCCCAAGCTCCCTCGCCCCACTACTCGGGGACGCAAATCGTGGGGCGAGAACAGCCACTTTCTACCCCCCTCGAGCCAAAATGGTACAACACCACCCTGAAGGTGGGGACTTCATCTCTCTGGGGTGAAGACTTCAACCCCTCCTCCTCTTTCGACTCGAGCCTCTTAAAAGCCGCTGATCTTCGGTTTATCAAGCAGCAGGGGGCCCGATCCAGCATGGAGGCCCTCTCGGTCTACTGCCTTCGCGCTGCGGCTTTGGCTCGTTTACAGAGCCGAGAGGTGACGGAGACCGAGAGGAAGTCTCAGCAATTGGAGTCCGAGTTTGCTTTATATAGAGAGGTTGAAGGGGGATCTTTCCTGATTTCCTCCGAGAATGAACGCCTGACTACCACCATTGCTGATATTAATACTCGGAACTCCGAGCTGGATTCTCGGGCAAAATCAGCCGAGGAAAGCAGAGCTCGAGTTGAAGAAGACAAGGCTCGTGCTGAAGAAAAGATCAAAGAGGCTCAGGCTGAGATTGATCGGCTCAAGGCTGCCTTGGAGGCTGAGATCCAGGCTAAGATACTGCTCGAGGAGGATGTAAAGGAGGCCACCCGCTGCATTGTCATCGAGCACCGGAAAGGTTTTGACAAAGGCATTGCCCAAGCTGAGGTTCTGGTTCCCGGCATCGACCTTTCGGGGGCCGATGTGAACATGGAGGTGGTGAATGGGGAACTTGTTCCCATTATTCCCGAGGGGGAGGAAGAGGTGGACGTGGTGGGGGGCTCTCCCGACGGTCATGTAGAGGCCGAGGAAAGCCATAGGGGGGAGTAGCTGTTATAGTTTTTTATTTTTTGTTCATCCTTTGTACTGGGCTCATGCCCTTGTAACCTGACATTACTTGAATGAATATCATTATCTTTTTGCTGATTCTTTGCTGTGTTTGGCTTGTCCATCGAATCTTCGGCTAAGGCCGAAATACTCTACCGTCCAAAATGGACGGTGGTCGTTACACGAAAAGCACGTGTTTTTCATTTTGCGTTGTCATGCATTAAATGCTTTTGGAAACCGTAATGGGTTCACGCAATCGCTGCCTTTTGCTTGGTTTCGAGGTTTGTTTTCCCAACAAACTCTCACGCATGCTACTTCATTTCTTGCTTATAAATAGGGCCATTCTCACTTGTTCATTCCTCATCCTTTTCTATCAGCCAAGTTCATTTCTTACTTCTCTTCCACCCGAGTAGTTCTATTCTAACATCAGGGGTTTACGTTCCCCTCTCCCATTTAACATCCTTTTTTGGGTTTCACATCCTCCAAAAAGGATGTAAGTGGGAGATGGGATCCAGAATTCCTTTTATGGTTTAATCCTTCAAAAAGGATGTTAACTGGGAGAATAGCAGTCTTCGGGCATGGCGAAAGGGGTAGAGGTCGTCTACTCCCGGAGTTGGCCGAGCACCTCATCGTCCAGCTTTCTCAGGGGGGAGTGGGAACTACAACCTCCCTTAAGAGAGCGTGGTGGCGTTCAATCGGGGGGACTGGGGGCCGAGTGGCCCTTATTTTCAATTTCGGCTTTCAACTTCAGCGCTGCGCTCGGTTCCGTGAATGTACTTTCAAGAGTCAAACTTAGCTTTATTTTTGCGTTGTGCATTGTACTCGGTTTCCTTAATAAAATAATGGCGCGTACTTGGCCTTTACAAATTTTGTTTTTTGCCCATATTCAGCTTTACTATTTTCTTGGCTTAAATTCAACGTCAATAACTTAATAATAGCTCGGATTCGGCTAGTAAGATCGTGTTTGACCTTTATACTTAACTTTATGGCTCGTATTCGGCAACCAGGCTCAAACTTGGCCTTGAGAATTGAACGGCTCGGACTCGGCCGCCGGGCTCAAACTTGGCCCCTCTGACTGGCTCGAACTCGGCCATTAGGCTCAAACTTGGCCTTTGGAATTGAACGGCTCGGACTCGGCCGCCGGGCTCAAACTTGGCCCCTCTGACTGGCTCGAACTCGGCCATTAGGCTCAAACTTGGCCTTTGGAATTGAACGGCTCGGACTCGGCCGCCGGGCTCAAACTTGACCCCTCTGACTGGCTCGCACTCGGCCATTAGGCTCAAACTTGGCCTTGAGAATTGAACGGCTCGGACTCGGCCTCCGGGCTCAAACTTGGCCCCTCTGACTGGCTCGAACTCGGCCATTAGGCTCAAACTTGGCCTTTGGAATTGAACGGCTCGGACTCGGCCGCCGGGCTCAAACTTGGCCCCTCTGACTGGCTCGAACTCGACCATTAGGCTCAAACTTGGCCTTTGGAATTGAACGGCTCGGACTCGGCCGTCGGGCTCAAACTTGGCCCCTCTGACTGGCTCGAACTCGGCCATTAGGCTCAAACTTGCCCTTTGGAATTGAACGGCTCGGACTCGGCCTCCGGGCTCAAACTTGGCCCCTCTGACTGGCTCGAACTCGGCCATTAGGCTCAAACTTGGCCTTTGGAATTGAACGGCTCGGACTCGGCCGCCGGGCTCAAACTTGGCCCCTCTGACTGGCTCGAACTCGGCCATTAGGCTCAAACTTGGCCTTTGGAATTGAACGGCTCGGACTCGGCCGCCGGGCTCAAACTTGGCCCCTCTGACTGGCTCGAACTCGACCATTGGCTCGTACTCGGCCACTAGAATAAGATGCCTGCAAAATAAATACTTCGGCAAAGCAAGAGAAAATAAAACCATATTCATAATAAACTTTTCTTTTTATTGAATGGAGTCCGCGGTGTGCCTCGTTAAAACCTCCCCGGTCAAAACCCATTTTGGGAAAAAATACCGAGGTAGGAAAAAGAGTACAGCACCCGACTATATACATCAGCTGTAATAAAACTTCAAATGAGAGGCATTCCAAGTCCTCGGGATAGGATTTCTCGACAATTCTTCTAACCTATATGCCCCGTTCCCCAGGTTTTCAGCTACTCGGAATGGTCCTCCCCAGTTTGCCGCTAACTTGCCTTCCGTGCGGTCCTTCCTCGCTTCCCCTTTTATTCTCAGCACTAAGTCTCCTCGCAGGAAACTCCTTGGCCTCACTCTTGAATTATACCTTCTAGTGGCTCTCTGTTTGCAGGCTTCTTCTCTGATTCTGGCTTCCTCCCTAACTTCTTCTACCAAGTCAAGTTCGATCCTCATATGGCTCTCATTGTCGTTTGGCTCGTGTTGCACACGTCGGAAAGACGGTTCACCAACCTCTACTGGGATCATGGCGTCAGTTCCGTACGTCAGCCTGAAGGGTGTTTCTTGAGTGGTAGATTGAGGCGTACAGTGGTAGGCCCAGAGAATACTCGGTAACTCCTCTGCCCAAGCCCCTTTAGATCTTCCTACTCTTTTCTTCAGTTCCCCGAGGATGATCTTGTTAGTCCGCTTCACCGCCCATTGGTTTGGGGGTGCTCAACGGATGTAACTTGGTGCTTGATACCGAGGTTGTCATAGAATTCCCGTAGCTTCTTATCCACAAATTGTCTTCCGTTGTCAGTGACGATTGCAAAGGGAATTCCGTGCCTACAGATAAGGCTCTTCCACACAAATTTCTGCACCTTCTCGACGGTAATCTTGGCCAAAGGCTCTGCTTCGATCCATTTGGTGAAGTAGTCCACGGCTACCAGTAGGAATTTGACTTGGCCTTTGGCTACTGGGAAAGGTCCCAGTATGTCCATTCCCCACATTGCGAACGGCCAAGGCGAGTTTAATGTGTGAAGCCCTTCAGGGGGGGTATGATTTACATTGGAAAATCTTTGGCACTCATCACACCGCTTCGTCCATTCCATACAATCAGCTCTGAGGGTAGGCCAATAGTACCCTGCTCGGACTATCTTGGAGGCCATTGATCTGCCTCCACCGTGAAAACCACAGATTCCTCGGTGAACCTCTTCCATGACATACTTGGATTGTGCCCCAGTCAGACATTTTAGCAAAGGCGCCGAGAATCCTCGCTTATACAGCTCCCCGGCGATTATGGTAAAGTGACTCGCCCTGAGCCTGACTTTCCTGGCTTCGGCCTGATCCGAGGGTAGAGTTTCTGAGGATAAATACCCCCATATAGGTGCCATCCACTCTCGGTCAACCAACTCGTTGGCCATCACCTCTTCTGTCCCAATGCTTGGTTCATTGAGGGTTTCTTGAATAACCGTTCTGTGGTGTCCTGGCTTCTTCGTGCTGGCTAGCTTAGACAGCAAATCAGCCCGAGTGTTTTCCTCTCGGGGAATGTGCTCAATAGTGAACTTTTCAAAGCCGGAGATTAATTGGTTGACCTTACACAAATATCGGGTGAGCTGAGGTTCCTTCGCCTGATAGCCTCTGGATATTTGTCCGGTGACTAGTTGTGAATCACTCCGGCACTTGACAGCCTTTGCCCCCATTTCATTCGCCAGCCTTAGTCCCGCTATCAGAGCTTCATACTCGGCTTGATTGTTCGAGGTTTTGAATTCGAATTTTAACGATTGCTCCAAGATCAAATCTCCTGGTCCTTCCAGAATCACCCCCGCTCCACTGCCCCTGATATTTGAGGATCCATCCACGTATAGATTCCACCATATATCCTCAGCCACTGGCTGTGGATGGAGCTCGGCTATGAAGTCAGACAGGCATTGTGATTTCAGAGGTCCTCTCATCTCGTATTTCAAGCCAAACTCGGACAACTCTACTGACCAAGCAATCATACGCCCCGCCAATCCGGGCTTTTTGAGTATCTGTTTGATTGGGTGATCCGTCTTAACAACCACTTGGTGACTCTGAAAGTACGGGCGCAACCGCCGAGCTGCGGTCACCAAGGCTAAGACCAGCTTCTCAATAACTTGATACCGAGTTTCGGCATCATGGAGCACCCTACTGATGAAGTATACTGGCATTTGGGCTTTCTCTACTTCCTGCACGATGACTGCGCTGATAGCATTCTCGGAGGCTGACAGATACAGATACAATTCTTTCCCCGGGATGGGTCTTGTTAATATCGGCGGGGAGGACAGAAAGTCCTTGAAGTCGACAAAAGCCTTTTCGCAGTCCTCGGTCCACTTGAAGGTTTGGGGCTTCTTCAGCAGTTTGAAGAAAGGCCGAGCTTTCTCGGCGGATTTGGGTAGGAACCGAGATAATGACGCAAGCCGTCCTGCCAATCTTTGTACTTCTTTAACGTTCTGCGGGCTTCTCATCTCAATTACGGCCCGGCACTTATCGGGATTGGCTTCAATTCCCCGGTGGGTAAGCATAAAGCCGAGGAATTTACCCCCTTGGACACCGAAAACACACTTCTCCGGGTTGAGCCTCATGTTGTACCTTCTCAGCTGCTGAAATATTTCTTCCAGATTTATAGGGTGGTGGCTGGGGTCATCAGATTTCACCACCATGTCATCCACATATACTTCCATGGTTCTGCCAATTTGCTTCTCAAATACCCGGTCCATAAGTCTCTGGTACGTAGCTCCCGCATTCTTCAGCCCAAACGGCATTACTGAGAGGTAATTTGACCCCTCAGTAATGAAGGCTGTTTTCTCCTCATCCGGGGGGTACATTCTAATTTGATTGTACCCGGAGTACGCATCCAAGAAGCTTAAAATTCTGTATCCGGAAGCCCCGTCAACGAGCCTGTCAATACTCGGCAAGGGATAAGAGTCTTTTGGGCATGCTTTGTTCAGATCCATGTAATCAGTACACATGCGCCACTTGCCGTTTGCTTTCTTGACGAGAATGACGTTGGCCAGCCATGTGGTGTATTCTACTTCTTGGATGAAGTTG
Source organism: Sophora flavescens (assembly GCA_030762895.1). NCBI lineage: Eukaryota > Viridiplantae > Streptophyta > Magnoliopsida > Fabales > Fabaceae > Sophora > Sophora flavescens. The sequence goes on from CM061064.1 coordinate 125,060,500, forward strand.
GCCTTGACCAACTTTGCTGTCTCCTCTTCAACTACTTTTCTCCTCTCTTCACCTAATCTCCTTTTTCTCTGGGCCACTGGCTTTGCCTCGGGACAGATTGCCAATTTATGGCATAAAAAGTTGGGATCAATTCCCGGCATGTCAGATGTGGTCCAGGCGAATAGATCGACATTTCTGCGCAGCACTTGCTTTATTTCTTCTTTCAGAGTAGGCTCAAGGTGACCACCGAGCTTAGTACACTGTTCAGGCTGCGCGCCGAGTTGGAACTTCTCTAGCTCCTCAATAGGTTGTGGACGTTGTTCCTGCACGTCCATCCGGGGATCCAGCTCAACGGAGTTTACTGAATTCATCGCCTTGTCCTTCCCCCTGTCTAGGGTTTCTACTGGTGCGGGTTTAAGTTTGCTCACCCGCAAACTATCAGCATAGCACTGTCTTGCCATCCTCTGATCTGCTCGGATAGCCACTATATCTCCCGAGCTGGAGGGGAACTTCATCGTGAGGTGGGGGGTAGAGACCACAGCCCCTAACTCGTTCAAGGACGGCCTTCCGATCAGGATATTATACGATGTAACCGCGTTAACTAGCACATACCTGACCATGATGGTTTTAGAAGCTCTGCCATCGCCAAAAGTGGTCAAGCGGTCAATATATCCCCGAGTATCGACCTGCTCCCCTGCGAAGCCAACGAGTTTACTATCGTACGGCTGAATTGATTTCTCCGGGATCCCGAGCTTCTGGAACGTTGAGTAATACAATATATCCGCGGAGCTCCCCTGATCGACGAGGGTTCTTTTGACCGAGAAATTGACCAACTGTACGGTGATCACCATGGGGTCATCCTGGTTGGGATCTACTCCCACAAAATCTTCATCAGAAAAGATAATAGTGGGGGAACTTCGGGGAGGCTTGCCAGATACCGAGTTAACAGCTCGGATGGCCCGCAGATGTCTTCTCCGAGCTGAACTTGTTGTGCCTCCCCCTGCGAACCCCCCTGAGATGGTGTTTATCACCCCCCGGATGACATTATCCTCTTCCCGTCTTTCGTTCTGCCTTTCTCTGGTCTCTGCTCTCTCATCATTCCGTCGATCGCCGCCCCTCCTCGGGCTTCGGTCACCCTCTCTCCTTCTGTTTCCACCGCGCTCTCACTTGTTGTTGTTGTTTCTTCGGACAAAGTTGTTGAGGTGGCCAGCTGAACCAGCTTCTTCAATTTTATCCCGTAGGACCCAAAGACTCCTCGGTGGTGTGGCCATAGTTGCGGTGATACCGACAATGCTTCTGGCGATCTGCATTTCGGGGGGTGTGGCCACTCTTTGGGAGCTGCAGAAGCTCCGCGCTGTATGCTTCCTCGAACACCCGAGCCCGATTTGTATTGAGGGGAGTGTAATGATCATACTTTGGTCCCCTCTGGAAATGCTCGGCCGGGCCTTTCAATCTCGGCTTATCACCCCCTGCCCTCCTCTTGTCTCTACCTTCTCGCCTGTCGGCCTCATCGGTCCGATCCCTTTTCTTGGACTCCTCCACCTCCTCCATATTGATGTAACCTGCAGCTTTTCTTCTCAGTTCGTCCATATCGGCTGGTGGTTTCCGAGCTAAGTACCTAGCAAAAGGGCCAGGTCTCAACCCGGTCAGGATGGTGTGTAGTGCAACATCGGCACTGAGATTGGGGATGAGTACCGCCTCCTTGCTGAATCTGGCCATGAAGTTGCGCAGGGATTCATTCTTCTCTTGCCTAAAGTTCACCAGTGAGACCGAGGTTTTTTGGTGGGCTCGGCTCGTGGCAAACTGAGCGCTAAACTTAGCCACAAATGTATCAAAAGAGTCCACCGAGGCTGGGGGTAGCTGGGTGTACCAAGTCAACGCTGCCTCCTTCAGTGTGGTTGGGAAAACTTTGCACATGACAGCGTCGTCATCCGTAAAAAGGTACATCTGCGTGGTGAAGGCGTCCAAGTGGCGCTCGGGGTCTGAGGTGCCATCATATTTGTCAATGTTGATGGGCTTGTAGTTGGCTGGCAATGGGACCCCCATGATATCGTTCGTGAAAGGATGCCTCAGCTTCCGCAGGCTGGCCTTGTCATTAAGTCTGTTCGTTTGGAGTGAAAATTCTGGGGCCTGCTTAGGGAATCCCTCTTCCTCTGCTCGGTTGTTGTGGTGGGAGGCCCGGAGGCGAGGACCTCCTTCCCGATACAAGTTTTTGGACCCCTCAATCTCGGGAGGTCGGCGCTCTCTTTCATGTGAGGAAGAGACCGACCTCTCCCTGCTCGGCTCTCTCTCACGACGGTCATTCTGCCGGCGGATTTCTTCATTCTCCCTTCTCAGCGCTGCAACCTGCGCGAGAAGCTCCTGAACCACGGGATTGTCAGTCATTCCTGCTGGGCCTACGGACTGTTCTCCATTATCCCCGTTAACTCCGTTGTTGGCATTCCTTGGCTCCTCCCTCCTGCAGTTTCCGCTTCTCGTCCTCACCATTTTTGTGTGGTATGGGAAAATATTTGCTTCGATTCCCACAGACGGCGCCAAATGTTCCGGCCAAATATCTCGGATATGAGATACTCGGCTGAACGAGGATTAGTGGGGTGTTTTTGGATTGTGCTTGACAGAATGTGGATTCTGCTCATACGTATCCAAAAGGGAATCAAAGCAAACGTAGTTCTAGAATGAGGGGTAAGCCCCCTATTTATAGTGATCTCTCAGGATCAAGCTCCGAAATAAGCGAAGGAATATTTGGATCAGATCGCGATCATGGGGAGAGATATCCGGAGCCTGATTGTCCGGAGTGACATTATGGCTAGCGAGATATTCGGCCCGATTAGTCATGGGATGGATAGCTTGGAGCCGAGTAGTTATTCTCGGGTGTCAGGCGTGCTGACATATCCTCGGCTTCGGAGGAGTTTGGGCCAAGGCCCATTCGTGGGGGTAAGCTCGGTTGGCCCAGTGTATAGACGAGTTCTCGGTCTTACATTCTCGACCAGTACAAAAATAGTTTATGATCGTTAATATTTATTATATATGTAACATTTTTATTGATAAACCATTACACATATTTTTTTTCCTTGAAAAACAAAACCTAAAATCACATTAAAAAACTACACCTAGATTTTGTGCTTTTGCTAGACCCCACGTGGTTTTTGGTTATATGTGCCATGAGCAGTGGTGGGAATATGTTAGGCCGCTTGCCAGGGATCTATGATCTAGTCTATTTAAGGTCTAGCTTGGCCTAGCTTATTTAGTAAAAAGATCAGGTCAAAGCTTTATAAAAAACCTATATAGCTAAATAGGTCAGGCCTAAGACTTTAAAAAAAGCCAACTAGGCCTACCAGGCCGGTCTATTTAACATATACACACACATAAATATACATATGTATAATATAATATATTATAATACTATAATATATTATTTATATTATTCATAATATTTAAAGGTAAAGGCCTATTGGCCATGTAGTGACATACTTGCCTATTTATTTGTAAATGCCTAGTGACCTATTTATTAGTATATGTCTACCAACTTCTTTGTCGTTAGAGACCTATGAGCCTATTTACAAGTGAAGAACCGTGACCTATATATAGATGTATGCATATTTAAAAGTCTTGTTGATAATTAGGCTTTTAAGTAGGCTTTCAGGTCATGCCAGACTTTAAAGTAGATCAGGCTCATGTCTTAGAAATTGGCTTATATCAGGCTATAGGCCAGGCTCAGGCCTCATGATTGGAACACATGCCGGGCCTAAGCTTACCAGGACCTAGTTCGGTCTAGTCTATTCCCACCTCTACTCCTAAGGCTAAAGTGTTCAGAAGTCACATTAAACTTCATTATATTTTAAAATTCATACTAAAATTACAATACTATGCAGTTGATTATCTGGTGGACACTAAACGTTGGATAGGATAACAGCTTATCCTGCTCTCATATCATATCTTACTCTTATTCTGCTCTCTTATCATATCCGTTATTATCCTATCCGAACCACCAAACAAGTCCTGAAGGTATAGTTTTTATCAAAAAAAATGATTTCCAAAAAAAAACACAAAAACAGTATGATTCCCAAAATAAAAAAGGATTTTTTGGGAGAATTTTTCCAATGGCCGAGAGCGTGAGGTTGGCGGTGTCATAAATGTAACTGTATTGACTATAACAAATAAATGTAACTGTATCATAAATGTAACTGTGTTATTTTTTCCGTTATCTTTATTTTAATTTTTTTTATTTTAGTTTTTAATTCGATCTCTTTTTTATTTTTATTTTTATTTTTATTTGATTCTTATCTTTATTTTAGATTTTAATGTGATATTTTTCATTTAAAATGTGGTATGAAAAGGAACACTTTTGGTAAAAAAAGAAAAAAGAAAAAAAAGAGGAACACCTTAATATAGCTTTTACAAATTAAGGTATTATTTCAGAAACAAAAATAAAAGAGGGACAATTTTGGAACAAAAAAGGATCGTATTGATTTAACTTTTATAAAATGAATGACTATTTTAGAACAAAAAATAAAAAAAAGAACCACATTGATATAATTTTTAAAATTAAAAGACCATTTTGAAAAAAAAAGAAGGATCGAATTAAAACCTAAAATAAATAAGGGACCAATGATATAATTTAAGGAAAAAATAAATTTGTTGAATAGTCTCTACTTCAAATCCTAACATCTACGGAAGAAAAAAAATATTTAAATTAGAAGAATAATTCTAAATCTTTCATCATTCTGATTATTATATAAAGAAAATATTAAATATTTTTTTATATTTTCAAAAATTGAATGTATTAATTGTTTTATTTAATATTTGAAAAAAATTTATAGGAAGTAGTAACAAAACTCAAATTTACCAACATTATATTGGTTCAATTGAAATTGGTCTTGAATCCTTTAAACAAGATTTCGAGTTCAATTTTCTGACGAAAATTAGTTATTGACTAATCAACATAGCCGATGAATACTTCGTATTTATAATATGGTTAAATAAAAAACAAATTTGAAACTTGGCCGGCTGAAGCTGTAGTTTCACCTCGCCTGCGTTGAACTAAAAAATTAGGGCACTGAAAGATTAATGTTCCATTAAAAAAAGGTACTCGGAACTGTGGCATATGCAATGTGGAATTGTGGATTCATGTGGGGGTGGTGGCTCATTGGGTCCACATTGAATTGGGTAGGGTTAGGTTAAAGAAAGCACATGCACCCAACCTTCTTTCTTACTCACTCCTGTATATATTATAAGTAAGAAATTAATGTAATATATATATTAAGATATTATTTAATTTTATTTAATTTGATTAAAAAAATTAGGTTTTTATCTAAATTATCTTTCATGATAATGAGAAGTTACTTATTTTATTGGAAATAAAAAGAGTTACTGAAAAATAAAATTTGTATTAAATGAATGATATTTTAAAAATAATATCATTAAATAAATTATTAAAAAATAAAATTTACTTATATATTGAATCAAAAGATTTAATATTTTTTTACTTATAATATGGACGGAAGGGGTATTCCATGTTCTTTACCTATAAGATGGAAAGACCCATCATGATTCATTGATCTATTTCTTCGGGTAAATTTTTAGTGCTGTCAACGATCTTGCGGCTAAAATCATTAGCACTTAACTAAATGCAAAACATGGCTGGTTTGCAAGTTGGAGCTCCACTATAATGGTGGTCAATATATTGGCATCTTTGCAATCAAATCATTGGGGTAACTAGATTTTAGGATTATTTAAACATCAACTATCATCTTATCACTTTTTTTATTGTATTATTTTTTACGCCTAAATCCTAATAATTTATTTTTATCTATTATTATTATTAAAGCAAATATATTTTAGTAAGTAATGATTATAAAAAAATTTAATTTCTATACATTGTCAGTACATATAATTTTTATACTGACATCTAGTAATATCTTGACGAATCAATATTATTAAATTTTTTAAATTATTAAAATAAAAACATAAATATCAAAAAGTTAGTAAATATCAGTGTAAAACTTTTTATACTGACAATACATATAATTTTTTTATATGAGAAGGGGGGCTAAAAAGCCGAAAACAAAACAAACAACCTATACATTCTACTTTAATGGGAGTTATAAGGTGGTCAAGGTGGTTTGGAGAGGGACATAAGAGTTGGAGTGATAAGAAGGTCATGGGTTCAAATTCCCACTAACATAACATACTAATTATCAACATTTGCCTATATTAAAAAAAAAATACATTCTTCTTTGATCCTTATAAATTAGATATAAAAAATCTTAGTTCTTATTTAAAGCACCATGGGCTACGCAAGTGGTGACAAAAAAAAATAAAGAGAAGTGTTATTTTGACATCAAAATCAAACATCAACATCTATTTTTATACTTTTCTCATATATTTATTCATTATTTCCCTCTCATCTTTCATCCTTTCTTTTTCTTTTCTAAATTCATCATAATTGATGGTGTCAAAAGTTGTTATCAAAATATCATTTCTAAAAAAAAAAAAAAAACCCGTGTTTCTTCAGTGACTGATTGGAATTGGCATCATGTTTTGCTGTTATATATAGCTGAGTGAGACTCAGGTGACACAGAATAACATCTTCATGACCAACACTATATGGGATAAGGTTGAAAACTAATTGAATTCTAATTGAAATTTAAAAGTCTAATTCCAACTCACTAATGTTTGTTGGCAATCTTGGTGGTTATAGATATTACAAAGTCCAGCCTCTCATTGAGTCTCCAATCCTTTTAGTTTGGTATAAAAGATAAGACGTGGAATGGTTTATTGGATCAAATCCTTGACCTTAACCAGAAACACCAATCCGCTTCTGAATAGTACAACGTACAAATTATTGTAAAGTAAAGGTTATGGTTCACTTTCAATTGAAGCAGACCCCTACCCATTTTGTTCCCCGAAGATAAAGAATCCCATGTTCTTCTACTTCTGCCCAACCATCCCTCTTCCCTTTCAATCCATATCATATCCAACCTATTTTGTTTGCTTAGAATATGGCTTAGTTTCAGGGTTTACACGTGGCCATTTCAACTATAGGATAAACAGGCCCCCTAATTAATTAGCAAGTGATCCCTATCTATCTTTAACAGAAATCTATTATATATACATTTTAGAATGTACTTATTTATTTATTTATATATATATATATATATTAATTATAGAATGTACCTCAAGGCAAAATTTCTTAGGTGTCCTTCTCTGAGAAATGACACATCATCAAGCCCTTACATGTCACTACGGGAGAGATTCAATGATGAATCATCAATATATTCAAATTTGATTTTGATTTACTATAACTTTTTCAAATATTTTCTGAACAAATAGAATCAACCTTTTATTCAAACATTTTCCATATTCTCTCTCTCGGTTCTTCCCTTGTGCAACGCCATTCTCATCAATCTCTCTCAGTCACTCCGACAAGTGCTATAAAGTAAACACTCTTCTTGTTTTTTTTTTTTCGTATTCCGTTTTCTTTTCAATTTCTCCCTCCTAGTTAGATTTTTCGTTTCTGTTCAACTTCTGTACTGTATTGGTGAAATGTTGCTAAATGTTAGTCCTATATGTGTGTTGATATTGCATGTCGCGAGAAACACAGCCATCACTATAAGGTAAACAATCTTCATCTTTTTTTCTATTCCGTTTTCTTTTCTATTTCCCCCTCTTAGTTTTCTTTTCGTTTTTCCATCTTAGGTAAACTCTCTTACTCTTTCTTCTTTCTTTTCCATTTCCATCTATTTTTTATAGTATTCTTATCTTTCGTCAATATTTTTACAAAACGGCAATTTCTTATGATTTGTTTCATACAGTATTGAATAACTATTATCCTATTGAATGTCAGGCAAATTCTACGGTGAGAGAGGGAGGCAAGTCTCTCACCATGAGGAAGTCCGACTTTGCAAAAAAATAGCCATTTTTTACAATAAAATAATTGCTTTTCAGTCCCTTACTCTCCCACTCTCCCCTTTCTCCTCCTTCGCCACCCCCACTGTTCCAATCCCTGCAAATACGTATGCCATGGGCTTCATCGGCACCGGCAATCAAAGTTCCCTTTCTCCTTTTCATCTTCCTCTTCCTCTTCTCTGTCATACCCCTCTCTGCCTTCACCCCTCCAACTCACCCCCTTCATGGAACCTGGCAACACCATCATAGAAGTGAATGGCATGGGTGGTGGAAATGATGGTGAGAATGGGAATGGAGGAGAGAAAGGTGGTGTGGCGGTGATGGCGGCGGTAACAATCAGGGAGCAAACAACATTGTGCAGACAACGTAAAAAATGGCGAAAATGAAAAAAAAAATGCAGAGGGCAAAATTACAGAGGCAAAACTTACTCAAATGGTAGAAACACGGACTAAAATCAAATGAAAGAACAAACCCCAAAATGAAGTTACAGAATCGAATAACAAAATACTTACAAATCAAAAGGACAAAATTACAGAAAAATTATATCATTGATGATGAAATTACAGAAAAGAGTAAAATAGATGAAGTTGAAATAATTAAAAAAAGAAAACCCAAAGTCAAAAGTTCATAGGGGCAACAATCAAAGACAGAGGACCCTGATTGCTTCCAGATTCATGGCGATTGGCGGTGAGGGATGACGATATCAACGACGTCGAGGCCCACAAGGTGGAGGTGGAAACAATCGGGTGAAGGTTATAATCTTGGGAACATGCCACAGGTGGCGGTGGGGAAGCTGGTGGAAGGCAAAGAAGTGCGGGTGAGGATGGGGGTCCCTCTCTCACCGTAGAACTTGCATTGGAAACACCCCTTCAAAAAATGTCACGTGCAATTGTGGAAAGAAAAGCAAACAATGATCTCTTTCTCTTTTTTTTTACAAAAGTTTAGATTAGGGTAAGGATCTTTGATATCGTTACTTTCATTTCTTTCTTCTATTGATTCTAAATATAACTCCTGAGTGTTATTGTTCTTGGTTTTATTATCTTCCATTTTTTGTTTATTATCATTATTTTTTTTTTCTTCAAGTGAGGACATAACATAATTCATGATTTTAGAATTGGGGTCATATGTTTTCAGAATTGGTTTTCTTCTTAGTGTTTTTTAAGGTTTTTTTTTTGAATTCTTAGTTTTTAACTTGAAGACTAAAATTTGAATTTAAACCGTGTATGGTAGCATTCGAAGTCCTACCTGATTTAATTTCATATCATTTTAAATTAATATTGATTCGATATTATTGGCTTATCACTTAATGGTGTCAATATTTGATATTAATTATGATTATTCCATATAATTGAGTTCAATAAATGCCGATTCCATATCTTTTAAATTTAAATCAGAATAGCACCATTTGAATTCAATTCTGAATTATTTCCATATCAATTTGAATTAATTCAATATCATCAAACACAAGCTTTTAATGTAGTCATTAAATGCGGGAGAAAATTTCTGATTTGATGTATTTGGTTTATCACTTAATGAGTTCAATATTCGATATTAATTATGACTGATTCCACTTAATTGAGTTCAATATATGCTGATTCCATATCTTTTGAATTTAAACCCGAATAATACCATTCGAAATATCTTCCTGAATTATTTCCAAATCATATTCAATTAATTCCATATTAAACGCAAGCCTTTATTATAGTCATTAAATGTGGGAGAAAATTCCCGATTTAATAAAATTGGTTCATCATATAATGGAGTCAATATTCGATATTAATTGTGAGTACGTGATTTCATATAATTGATTTCAATATATGTTGGTTCCATATTTTTTGAATTTAAACTTGAATAGTACTAATCGAAATATATTCGATCAAGAGGCGGTCAAACTTATGCCATTATAAAAACAATTTATTTGATTAACGCCATTGATTACATCAATATATAGCATTATCTTTTTTTTTTAAAAGAATGAATAACATTAACTTAATGGATATTAAAAGTTGACATTTAATTTTAACAAAAATAAAGGTATAGCAAATATCATGAATGACATTACATATCACATATTTAAAATTTATAACATTAATATTCATGAAACAAATTTTACACTTTGACAAATTTAAAATATTGTAAAGCAAATGAATAATTTTTCTCATTCATGTTTTCATTAATGAATTTATGCATATCAATATGCATGTTAAATAATAGAGGGAGCGATTATTTTTAAGAAGAATGAAGTACACATCACATATTTAAATTTTCCAGTATTAACACATATTATCAATTTGATTTGATATTCTTTTTAGTTCAATTAATATTCAAACATTAGTGTCCAGGGCCAAGCTTAATGCATGTGTTTACCAACCATTCGCACCGTCCTCACCGTCCAAGCTTAAACACCCCCCGCTCAAGTTGGTGCATGAAGATTCAGAATGCCCAACTTGCCGAGGAAATAGTCGAATTGCGATTTGCGTAATGCCTTTGTGAATATATCTTCTCGTTGTGTATTAGTAGGAACATAAACTGGTCGGATGTTGCCTTTCAGTATCTCATATCGGACAAAATGACAGTCAATTTCAATGTGTTTTGTTCGTTCATAAAAAACGTGGTTTTTGGCTATATGTAATGCTTCTTGACTATCACAATAAAGACATATTGGTTTGAATGTGTCACTCCAAGGTTGGACAAAATGTCTTTTAACCACTACAATTCACATGCTGTTGTTGCCATGGACCTATATTCTGCTTTTGCTGATGACCGAGATACCGTATGATGCTTCCTAGTCCTCCAAGAGATTGGAGAATTTCCTAAGAGCACAAACCACCCGGTAAGAGATCTCCTAGTCAAATGACAACTTGCCTAGTCCGAATCACACCATTCATACAGTTGTAAATCACACTCATGACATAGCAGGATGCCTTGACCAGGATTACCTCTCAAATATCGAACCACCCGTAGCACAGCTTCCCAATGTTCTTCCTTGGCTGTTGCCAAAATTGTGAAAGAGTATGGACACGATAGGATAATTCTGTCCGAGTGAAGAAAATGTATATTAAACGGCCTACCAAGCGCCGAAATTTTTTTGGATTATCAATAAAATGACCGTTTACCAATGCTAGTCAATGGTTCTGCTCCAAAGGAATACTTGCTGGTTTGGCCCCTAGTAGTATAGCTTCAAATATAATATCCAAAGAGTATTTATGTAGGCAAAGAAAAATACCAGACTCATTCCTAGCTACTTCAACTCCTAAGAAATATTTCAAGGTTCCCAAATCTTTCATGTGAAAACAGTTGCTCAAATAAGTTTTGAACTTTTGAATGACAGTATGATTATTGCCAAAGATAATCAAGTCATCAACATAGACAAGAACAACGATGTGCACATCCTTGTGATGTAAGGTGGATAATGAATAGTCGAAATAGGAATATCTGAAACCATATTCCTTTAATGTAGTGGAAAGTTTGGCAAACCAACATCTTGAGGCCTGTTTTAATCCATAAAGTGATTTATGAAGCTTATACACCATGCCCAGTTGCTGCACATCAAAACCTGGTGGTACTTTCATGTAAAGCTCCTCTTGAAGTTTGCCATGAAGGAAATCATTGTGCACGTCCATTCTCTCGTTGTTGCCACAACCAAGACCATCCGCACCGTAACCATCTTAGCCACTGGTGCAAATATTTTGTATAGTCAATGCCTTCAACTTGGTGATTGCCAAAGATCACCAACCTATCCTTGAATCGCTCCACAGTTCCATATGAGCGGTACTCTAACTTGTACACTCACTTACAGCCTGTAACATCCTGATTTTTAATTACGTCGGTTAACCGGTTAAAATATAATTAATTATATTTTAATCTGAAAGTTAGAAAATGATTTTAAATAAAATAAAATCATATTCATAGTCTCTCTTATGGTAGAAGGTTACAATGAAATTTTGAGTTTAAAACTCAGACGGAAATCGGTCTGCATTTTTACTGACAATATAATTTCATACCGACGGAAAACCCTAATTTGACCCGAAACTGAAATTTGTAGATTTTTTATATTTTGTCCATGAGGAATTCTATTTTCCAAATTTCTGATCAGAAATAAAATATTATATTTATTCGGACGAATTTTGGTGAAAGTTCGAACGGAAAACGGTCGATGTTTTCACTGACAATAAGATTTTAATGATCAGAAAACCTAATTTTGACTTATGAATGAAATGGTTTATGTTTAAATCATATTTCCAACGAGTCTGGTTAGTTTAAAAATTTTCAATCGAAAACGAAATTTTTTGCTTTTATATGGGTGTAAAACCCTAATCGGGGAACCGACGAAGTCGAGAAGGGAGGTGTAGAGACAAAACCGGACAACGGATGAGCTGAGTCATGGGGTGAGTCACCACCATGACTTACCAAGTAATTATGAAGCATTAAATGTAAATTTAGGTGAAATGACCAAAATACCCTTAAGCTTAACCTAACCGACGTCGAGTTAAATTTTAACCATGGTTAAGGAACCATGGTTAGTTCTTGTGGTCTAAAATCAGCCACACCTCCCATGAATTCTTGGCCACATGATTTTAATCATGATTATCAAAGTAACCCTAGTTAAGTTAATTATTAACTATAGTTAAGTATTATATTATTTAATATTCACAAAACTCATTAATTGGACTCTAAGGAACCAAACAAAGCCTAAGATCTACCCTATTTAAACCCCCAAACCGCAGCAGCATCCCCCTCCACATTTCTCACTTCATCTTTTCCATTTCTTCTTCATTTTTCTTCAAAAACTCTATTGTTGTTCTTGCACAACTTGATCATTCTTTCACTTTCTTTCATTATCTAGAGGTACACCCTCACTTCTATGATCTTAGTTTTCTTCCTCATCTTCTTAAATCTTTTTATCACCCACTACTTCGGATTAGAGGATAAGAATTGAGAGAGAAACCTCAATAGTTACAAGAAGCCTTTGTTGGAAGCTTTGAAACCTAGTTGGAGCAGTCTCAGTGAGAGAATCACCAACACTCTTCAAACGTTGGATCGCTCTCAAATTTTAGAAGACGATTCTAGACTTGTGGTTATTCATATCCAACGGTCAGAAGTTGGAACAAACCTCCATAGTGTGAGATATGAAGCTCGGATAGTAGGCCTAGGAGGTGAGAAACTCAACCCGGATACCATCTAAGCTGTCACCAAAGAATTGCGATCTGAGATGTTTTAACCATTGGATCGGGCTGAAACTTTGTGAGGAGGTTTAGGAAAGATAGTGCTTCATTGTCACCGTTCCTTTTTCTAAATAGAGTTATGTGACCAGAGTAATGGAGCTCGAACAGTAGCCCTGTTTTGGTAGCTTTTCCCTAGGATTCATGAGCTTATTTTGAATCCGATTTTCCCTAAGTCCAGCTGTTGTTCTCGTAAGTTTTTCCATCTATTTTGTCTCTTGATTCAAATAGATTTATTTATTTGAAACCCTATTGTTGATTCAGTTGGTATTTGGTGTTTCCGGCGAATTGTGTTACTCGTACGTGTAATCGGGACGGAAAGCCGAATGGTGGATGTGAAAGGATGGATGGTGGAAGATTTGTGGATGTTATTGGACATCGTGTTGAGGTTCTTGGCAGTAGCATGGACGCATTCAGAGCTTGTACGGGAAAGCACACACATCAATCAGGTGGGGGAAAGAATCATTCTACCGTCCAAATCGATAAGTAGTATATTCTATAATAATTGTGTAGGGCGACCTAAATCCTACTAGTAGTTGAGTAATCGACAAGACTAAAATCACATTGGAAACCCTTTCTATAAAACCAATGGTGATTCGGGGATTGTAGGTTTATCGACATTAGGTTGATTTTAAGTATTTGATGATGTCTGACTTTATGTTATTGAATTTATTGTGATACGCTGGTTGAGGTATTCCATTGCATGTGACGTATTATTTTCGGTGTTTGAATATTCCTGATAATGTGTTATGCATGATCTGCCTGGTTTAGTACTATGTTGATTTTAACTGAGGATATACGTTGCTCGGAAGATTTGGTTTGGTTGAGAAAGTATCGGAGAATTAGAAGTTCCTAGCTTAAATGGATTATATTGAAGATGATTTATGTGTTATAGAATGCGAGTCTAGGCTATGATGGAAGCTTGAGACACTAGGTTGTTATTGATGTAATTCAGTGAGGTTCATGGGTTTCATTGTGTTTATAATCGTATGTCCGATACATACGAGGTCCGAAGCCCTAGTGGGACCGTCCTATGTTAGATTTAATTTGTGCAACTATAATGTCAATGCTTTGCTTGAGCACCCTCGAAAGAGAATAAAGGTGTGCACCGACTGTTCCGTGCAGCTATAGTGTCATTGTATTACATGAGCATTCTTACCATGGATGAGGTTGTGCACCGACTGTACCGTGCATCTATAATGTCACTGCTATGCATGAGCACCCTTGATCCAGGGTGTGCACCGATTGTGCCGTGCAGCTATAATATCATTTCTTTGCATGAGTATTCTCACCAAGAATAAGGGTGTGCACCGGTTTTGGGGATGCGTCACTTGGACGACGGACTAACATCCCTAACGGATATGGGGATTTAGTGGCCACGTCATCATAAAGGTTTAGTTGCGTGAGGTTGAGGGTAGAGGATGATATCTTAATTTCGAGGATGATTTGTTAGTTATATGTGTTGATTGTCTGTGACTTTTATTATGTTATATACTATGACTATTTTCTGCTTTTATGATGATAGAAATGTTTCTTATCTCCCTATTTATGTATTTTGTATATGTTTATCTTATTCCATGAAAAGACCCGATGGAGGAGCCTATTGCCGAGGAGTTGGATGGAACTCCGCATGAACCGGATGCGAGAGGACGAGTTGTGGATTTCGACAAGGTAGTTTAGTGTCTAGGGCCAGTTAGTCTTATAAGACGTTCTATTTTCCGCTTATGATAGTTTGTTTAAGTATGTACCTGTAAGGGATCCTACTGCTGGGATACCCTAGACATTGTTTTAAATAATATGATGCATAAAGCTATGGTATGGTGTGTTGCTTTCAATTTTCTTCGGCTATGTGATTATAAGTCAAGTTTTAATTTTCACGTGTTTCAGAATACACGTTTAACGTTAAGAGCGCAATTAAGAAATTAATTAATGAGGTTCTAATCTAATAAAACAACGGGGCACAACGAGGTGTCTCACAGCCAAGTACCTTCTTTCCAGGAGGTAAGCGCTCCACCATCCACGTCCTGTTATTTTCAAGGGCCTAAATCTCATTCTGCATCGCTTCTCTCCACCTAGCATCTTTGACGGCTTCATGGAAAGAAATCGGTTCTCGTTTTGCAGTAACAACTGGAAAACAATTTCTATGTCGCAATGAAAATTTATCACAATTAACATAATGTGCTATAGGATAGGGTGCACCTGGATTTTGCGTTGGAACGGGTGAAATAGTGGAAGGGCTCAATTTCCGAAATGTATTAGTCACACAATCCTGCAAACAGACTGATGGGTGCTTTACTGTGTCCTTGTCCTGGTTGGTCTTCATCACATTGTTCATTAAAATTTCTCACATCTTGTACTGCTTCATCATTATCTTCTTCCACATCCTCTACCTCTCAATGTTTACTTTCATTGCATGTGTCCCCCATATTCATCTCTCTTTCCGTTTTTGTCATATTTCTTCTAAGGGTATCACCTTCACTTCCAACCCTTCCATGATTCTCTTCATCAACTCCGCCATGAGAAATTTCTATGACAAAGCTCTCCCTAGATGTAGAAATTCATTGAGCGGATGGAAATTCTGTTTCAAAGAAATCAATGCCTCGTGACACAAAAAATTCATGTGTTTCTAGATCATATAATTTCCAACCCTTCTTACCATAAGGATACCCGACAAAAATACACTTACGACTCCTGGTAGCGAAATTGTCTCCTTTTCTGCCTTGGTTGTGTGCATAATACAACGAGCCAAACACTCGCAAGTGATCATATAAGGGCATTTTCCTGTGGAGAATTTCATATGAAGTTTTTCTATTTAAAACCGAAGATGGAGTGCGGTTAATTAAGTAACCAGCAGTTAACACACATTCACCCCAGAAATTAATGGGAAGGTTTCCTTAGAAGCGCAGTGCTCGTGCTACATCTAGAATATGCCAGTCTTTCCTCTCTACTATTCCATTTTGAACGGGTGTCCCTGTACACGAGGTTTGAAAAATAATACCATGTTCAAGAAAGTGATTCTTCATCCATGTAAACTCTATTCCATTATCACTTCGAACAATTTTAACCTGTTTATCATACTGCCTTTCCACCATTGCAAAAAAAAAAAAAAAACTAACTAGTGTATGTGATACTTCTTTCTTATCTATTAACAAAAATATCCATACCGCACGACAACAATCATCTACTATAGTACAAAAATATGAAGCACCACAGGAAGATGGAGTTCTATATGCTCCCCATAAATCACAATGAATTAGTTTAAAAACATTAGAAGCTTTGTGATCATTCAAAGGAAATTTGTCTGTAGTTTGTTTTGCTAGTTGACATACATCACAGGATTTATTCAATGACTCACTACTTTTACCATAACTAACATTAGGAATTAACTTTGTTGTTTTTAAGGAAGGATGTCCCAATCGCTTGTGCCAAAGTTCATGCTAATTTGCTCCATTGTTCTTGAAAGCATTTACACTTGGAACCCCTCAAAAAATAGAGCCCATCCCTTCATTCACCCGCACCAATAAATATACTTGAAGTGCGGTCCTGTATAACACATAAATTATTAGTAAATTGGATGATACAGTTTGACTCATCTATTAATTGTGACACCAAAATTAGATTGCAATTTAAATTGGGAACATGAACATTTACAAGTTTTAAACCCCCATCAAGATTTATTGATCCTTCCTAGGTTGCAGTAACATGTTGTCCATTTGGTAGTCCAACGGGGCACCCAGGCACATCTCACAATTCACACAAATTCTTCAAACTCCCGGTCATATGGTTCGATGCCCCTGTATCAATGATCCATGAAATATGTTTATGCTTACCAATCATCCTTTCACTGGTGCTTGACTTATGACTATTCAACATCCCAAGCAAAGTTTGCCATTGTTCATTACTCAACCCTGTTAGGCCATAATTTTTTACATCTACAACAATCCTTGCTGAAGCACTTGTTCCTAACTCCCACGGTCTGTGTAGCATTTGTACCTACAGTGCCACCTCACCCAAGTCCAGAACTTGCTCCAGTACGCAATTGTATTTTACCTCGTCCACCAGTTCTTCCTTCACCTCGAGGTTAGTTTACCCACCAGTTAGGATATCCGATGAGCTGAAAGCCATTTGCTGCATCATGACTTGCTCTGTTACAATTCAAGCAAACCATTGTTTTTTCCTTCATGTCTTCACATCCCTTCGTTCCGGTACATATTTGGACGGTAAGTCCATCAAGCTCCCTTCGTTCTTCCTTGGCACAATTGATAGCCTTCATTCTTTCTTCCTATATCAAAGTTGAATACACCATGTTTAATGACGACAAAGGATCTGTAGCAAACAGATTGGATAGAACTGTCCCATAAATCACGTTGTCCAATCCCATTAAGAACTGATGTACTCTTTCTTTTTTTTCGGCGCTTTTCCAGCTTTGACGCAATATCACACTTGCAACCTCCACAAGTGCAAGTCATAATTTGCTTATAGTTGGCAAACTCATCCCATAAAGCTTTCATTTTTCCATAGTATGCAACCGTGGTCATACCACCCTGCTTGCATTCCGCTAAGTCTGATTTCAGTTGCTGAATTCCAGGCCCATCCACAACTGAAAACCTCTCCTTTATGTCCTGCCACAGGTCTTTCACACTTTCCATATATGATATCGTTGAGCACATGCTAGGCTCAAAAGTATTCAAAAACCATGATATCAACATCGATTGAACAGTCCACCAATCCGCTATCTCAGAGGATTCTTCCTTTGGTTGTTCAATAGTTCTGTCAATAAAACCCCACTTTCTATGAGCTTGCATAGAGATCCGCATAGCTCGAGCCGATTCTTCATAGTTTTCACCTCACAACTGCACCTGGGTAATCACGTTACCAGGGTTATCATTCGGATTCAAATCATAAGGTGATGGTGTTCTTTTGAGAGTATCAGATTTTGACTGTTCTTGATTGTCAGGTTTTGGTTGTTCAACTTCTGCCAGACTTAAGTGTTGGCTCTTGATACCATGTAAAAATATATGAGTTCAAAGACATTTTTTTGGTGAATAAAAGTTTAATTAGGTGAGTGGAGTCCAGGGGGCTCACCAAGGCCAGGGCCGGCTTCAAGGCTCAAAGAGCGCTTACAGAAGTACTTATAGATTACCCACCAACGAGGTCCTCTCATTGGTAGTGGGATTCGAATTCAATACCTACCAAGCACGAGTTGATTTTACTCAGCATACTTTGATATGTATACATAATTAGGAGTAAATACAATTTATATTTACAATGAGGTTAATGCTAGCTATTTCCCAAGTATTAAGAATTATGCTAGCTATTTCCTAACTACTATGTGATACATATGTTTAATTCCAGTTATCCACACTGTCCAACAGCCCACACAGTCCAAGCTTAATGCGTGTGTTTAATTCTAGCCGTCTTCACCATCCACATTGTCCAATCATCCATACCGTCTAAGCTTAATATTATTATGTAACAGTGTACATAAGAAGTGTAGCTTTTATGAGAAACTTAGTGGTATAGATAACCATTAATTACATGATTTGTAAGTCTTGCAACACTAATTATTATTCGGGTTAATCTGATGTCATCTTAAGAAATAGAGGTAGAAATTCACGAAGAAGTTTTATATTTCTATATGACATTTTTATCTTCA
Source organism: Sophora flavescens (assembly GCA_030762895.1). Taxonomy (NCBI): domain Eukaryota; kingdom Viridiplantae; phylum Streptophyta; class Magnoliopsida; order Fabales; family Fabaceae; genus Sophora; species Sophora flavescens. The sequence goes on from CM061064.1 coordinate 125,079,265, forward strand.
AAATTGTTCAGCTCCAATTTCGAAAAGATACTAAGGTTATGTTTGGTTTAAAGGAGGGGAGATAAGAGATTTTAATGGAGGGGAGAGATTTTGATGGAGTAATGTGTTTGGTTGAGATGAGGAGATGAGAGGAATTTTGTAACTATTTTACTTTTGTACCTTATAATTTTTTTTTGGACGTTTCTTCATGGCAACTGACAGAGGTTGCCCATGGGAATTCTTGTTCCCAGATTTGCTTCATCCCCCCAATCCTCCTTCTTTTAGTTCCACTGATCGGGTTGGCCCCATTCCTTCTAACCAGAATGTTTTGCAGCAAAATAGCAATGCCCAGTTGAATAATGCGTCTTCAGTTCTTCCTTCTAATCGCAAGATTTTTGCGCAGATAGTGAGTGGTACAATGGATTTTCCTTTGTCACAACTCCCAAAACCTTGCTTCAAGGGTGATACAATCGCCATCAAGATTTCATAAGATGAGTACAAGATCGGCTTAGATAGCTCCAAGAACTGTCTTCATGGGAGATTGATTATGATCAATGGTACACTATTACGAATTCTATTTTGCATCCATAGATGATTTGAGAAGGATTTGGTCTTCTGGTTCTTGGAACTTGAATCCAGGTACACTAAGGTTATCAAGGTGGACACTAGATTTTAATCCAAATAGGCAGTCTCATGTGCAGTGTTGGGTTCGTTTGTATGATCTCCCCCAAGAATTTTGGACCCCGAAGATACATTGGATGAAGCCACAAGACCGGATCATTGGGTCACTTTGCAAGAATTCTTATGGAGGTAGATATGAAAAAAAGAATCCCTTATGAGATCATGGTGGAAGTGTAGACTTTACTTTCTATGTTAACATTGATTATGAGAATCTTCCTGCATTCTGTGATTTTGTCATATTTTTGGGCATGATTTGTTCCTGACAGGGGTTTGAGATGCTTTAATATTCCTTTGGAGGAACTTCCTGTTGATCTTCACTCTTCAGTCTAACCAACAGGAGCATATGCAGAAAGTTGTAGATGATGATAATGAATCTACTGAAACTGTCTATGATGAATCTCAGGCTCAGCTTATTGATAATTCAGATTATGGGGATGTCCCTCCTTTAATAGAGGATTCCCAAATTCAAGTGGTTCCTGATCCTACTGGCAGCAATGAAGTATCCAAGAATTCAGAATCTTCATTTCATGTTTCTAACACTGTGGATAAAGGATCTTCAGATGATGTTTCTGCACTAGGGAAAAAGCAAGATGTCTCTGTGGATGGTGAACTAAACAAGCCTTCAGGACAGGAGAGGTAGTTTCTGATTCAGTTTCAGGTAAAGGGAAAGATCAAGATATCAATGATAAGGTTGCCAGGGACATTGATACCTTGGCTGGCAGACTTTGGAGTGATATTGCAGATGAGGAAAAGAATGAAGAAGAAAATTTCTCTCCTATTTTTACAAAGTCACAAAAGAAGAAACAAAAGAAGGCAAAAATAGGACAGGTTTAGACCAATCCTTAGCTTTTTAAACATGAAAGTTATATATTGGAATGCTATGGTAATTTTTAACCCCCAAACTAGATTAGTTTTAGCTCAATTTTGTGTAAATCATAAACCTGATTTGGTTTTCATTGCTGAACCCAAAATTAGGATGGATCAAGTCCCTATTTCGTTTTGGAAAAGGCTGAATCTCAAAATTTTTATGGTCAATGATAGGGACTCTGACATTCCTTCTTTGTGGGGAATTTGTTCCATTTCAGTCTCTCCTTATATTATTGTTTCTGCTAAGCAGCATATAACAGTTTTTGTGAAAGTGCAGCAAGAACATCTGTTTTTTTCCAGCAATCTATGCATCCACATCACATATTGTAAGAAGGGAATTATGGATGGAGTTGGCTAATTTGCAGCAGTCTTTCAAAGGACCTTGATGTTTCATTGGTGACTTCAATGCTATCATTGGATCACATGAAACAAGAGGAGGCAGGTTACCTATTTCAGCATCCTGTGAAGAATTTGAAGGTTGGACAGATTCATGCAATCTCACTCACATATTGACCCGGGGAGCAGAGTTTACTTGTTCAAACAAGAGGGGTGGTAGTGAGCATACTGAATTGAGGTTGGATAGAGTAATCTGCAGTAATGAATGGTTGTCTTTTTGGGACAGTGTAGCTTGCTGTACTCTAACAAGAAGTTCCTCAGACCATTATCCTTTACTGCTAGCCTTAAGGAAAGGTGTACAATCTTATCCATCCCCTTTTAAGATTCATGATATGTGGAATGAGAATATAGACTGTAGAATGTTGGTCATGGAGGTTTGGAGTAGACCAGTCCTTGGTAATCCTATGTTCATCCTCTCCCAAAAATTGAGAAATCTGAAAAGTGAGTTAAAGAAATGGAACTCGTTGGTCTTTGGAAATGTGCATTTAAAGGTAGAAGAGGCTATAACTAAGGTTGATACCATTCAAGCAGAGATTGATAAACATGGTTGTTCTGAGGAGCTGAGAAGGCAGGAGGAAGCTGCTCAAATTGACTTGCACAAGTTGCTGTCTTGTCAGGAATCTTTATGGAAGGAGAAATCAATGTTAAATTGGGTTGCTCATGGTGACATAAACACTTCATTCTTCCATAAAGTTGCAAGGAATGCCTCAAAGCAAATGTCCATTTTAAAGGCTGGAGATGTTGTTTTGGTCAATCCAAGTGATGTTGAGAGCCATGTTCTCGAGTTCTATATCAATTTATATGCTTCAGACAACACTTGTATTGATAATGGCTTAGTGGAGCAAGTCATCACATCAATGGTAACATTAGAGGATAACATTATGTTGACAAATGTTCCATCTATGGATGAGGTAAAGCCTGCAGTTTTCTCTCTAGACAGAAGCAGTGCTCCTGGCCCTGATGGGTTTGGTGGGAGCTTCTACCATACCTATTGGGACATTATTTGCAATGATGTTTTAAATTTTGTACTTCATTTTTTTATTCATGATTGGATTGCTCCAAATCTAAATTCTAACAGTTTCTTTGATTCCTAAGTTCCACAATGCTGATAGAATAGAGAATTATAGGCCAATAACACTAGCTAACTTTCAGTTTAAGATAATAACTTTCAGACTTTATTATAAATGGCCCATGGTCCATTCTTAATGTTCTTAGTTTCAAATATCCTGTCTTAAATGAAATTGTTTTGTAGGTGGATTTGCCTGTAGTTCCTTGTGATGATAAGTTGGTATGGACAGCATCATCAACAGGTCAACTATCTTTCAAAGAAGCTTATCAATTTCTAAATCATGTTTCCAACACAATCAGTTGGTATAAACTTATTTGGCTGCAGCATGGGCCTCCATCTAGGTCATTCTTAGTTTGGAGGCTAATTCATGATAGGCTTGCTACAGATGAGAACATGAAACTTATAGGTCAAGTTGGTGTGTCCATGTGCAGTTTGTGTTGAATTTCTGAGGAAAATTCTAAACATTTGTTCCTGCAATGTGATTTTGCAAAATCACCCTGGTTGTGGCTTGGACACATCCTGCAAATCAGGATAGATACCTCATCAATATGCAGTGTTTTTGATAGCTGCAACATTCCATGTAGTTCTCAAATGCAGGACATCATTAATTCTGCATTAATTCATGTGTTTTGGAACATTTGGCACTCTAGAAATCTGTCTAGATTTGAAAACAAGCAGCTATCAGTTTTGCAAGTTCAGAATAGAGTTATTGCTTCTGTATCTCTTACTGGAAATCTGTCCAAAGGAACTATGTTTAATAACTTAACATAATTTGTGGCTTTTTGTAAGTTTCATGTTTCACGTCATCTTTCAAAGGCCCCAAAAATACTCAAGTGACATGGTATCCGCCTCCTTGCTATTGGATCAAATGCAATGTGGATGGAGCTGCAAGAGGGAATCCAGGAACAACTGCATGTGGATGGATTTTCAGAGATAATTGGGCTGCTATCCTTGGATGTTTTTCCTGCAATATTGGAGTTCAATCATCAATTGTTGCTGAGCTATCTGCAGCAATGTATGCTTTGGAAATAGTAAACAAGAGAGGCTGGAATCGGCCATGGCTTGAGACAGACTCCAAGTTAGTAGCTGAAGCATTCAATTCCATTGATGTGGTGCCTTGGAAGCTACAAAATAGATGGTCTAACTGCATCCAGATTTCAAAGAGCATATTTTTCCAAGTTTCACACATTTATAGAGAAGGCCGTGAGTGTGCGGATCGCCTTGCTTGCTATGGAATTCATCAACAAAATTTTGTTTGGTGGGATTTGGTTCCTACCTTTATTATGGATGTGTTGAGTGGAAATAGGCTAGGACTTCCTAGCTATAGATTCAAATGAATTGTGGTTTTATGTTTTTTGTTTTTTCATGGGTAAGGCCTAATGTTCCCCATATTTCTTGATACTTTTTTTTTAATCTTTTTTATTAATAAAATCTAGGTAGTATGTCGCAAATGATTGATGGAAATTGTGGTGCCAACCTAGTTGGGATCACAATTTTTCATAGTGATGCATCGACATATTACTCTTTATAAAAAAACAAACCTTATAATTTTAGATATCAAAATATATAAATTAGTATATTTTAGTCAATGTATTAAAAATATTTTAAAATCCTTCTGTTCTATACCAAATCCCCTAATATTCAAGAGGAGCCAAAATTAAGTAAGAATTGAGTTTGCTCCCCTTCATTCCCCTCTCCTCAAAAAAAAAAAAAAGGTTAAATTAATGTTTTGGTCCCTATACGTGACATCGATTTTCAATTTGGTCCCTATACGTAAAAAATTATCAATTTGGTCCCTATACGTGACACTGATTTTCAATTTGGTCCTCACCGCTAATTGGTCCCTATATAGGAGGACCAAATTGCAAATTATTGTCACATGTAGGGACCAAATTGAAAATAATTATCACATGTAGGGACCGATTTCAAAATTTTTTTGTTGAATTGGTCCCTACATGTGACAATAATTTGCAATTTGGTCCTCTTATATAGGGACCAATAAGCGGTGAGGACCAAATTGAAAATTGGTGTCACGTATAGGGACCAAATTGATAATTTTTTTACGTATAGGGACCAAATTGAAAATCGATGTCACGTATAGGAAATTGAACTAAATATACAAAGTTTGAAAAAATCTTCCTCCCTCCGCTTCCCTTCTTTTCACTACCCTCAAACCAAACATTATATAAACTATTTCTTGAGATTAGAGAGGATCCATTGACCTTGCGTTTGACTCCACACGGTTGGCCATGTGCTGCGTAATGCTCCATGACAAATGCAAAACTTGTTCACACCCGCAAGCAAAAAAATAAAATAAAAAATGTTGATATCGTTTATGATGGGTCTCTAATTAATTGTCTTGCTAGTGATTTTATTGCACATGGGGCGTTCTTGTGCATTACGGAGTTCTGACAAAAATATCTATAAATTAATGTAAAGGCAGTCCAATCAATGACTTTTGCGGTTCATTTAAGGTCTTCAATTTAAAGTGCTTAGCCACAAAACTTTTCGGCTACGTTTATTATATAGGTTATTTGATGAAAAAAAATCATTTTTTAAGTAAAAAAAATATTTTTAAAAAGTTTAATTGTATTTGTTTAAGTTTTTTATAAAAATATTTTTTTAAAAAAATAATTTTTATTATTAAAATAAAAAACTATTTTCATTAGTTTATGTAGAAAAACATTAACTATTTTTAAAAAATGATTTTTATGATTGTAAACAAACTTAAAACAATTTTTACTTTTTTTTTCTTTAAAATTTCTAAAAGATAATCTCTCAGAGCATTTTCAATGCGTGATATTTAAACAACCCATTTTGGGTTGCTTATTTCTTATTAATTGAACATTACTATATCATATCATATTTAAGCAATTCATCATATTTTTACTCAAATGATACTTATTTAAGCAACTCTTATGCAACCCATATTTTTTATATTTTTTTTATTTGCACTTAATTTTGTTTTAATTTAAATTAGCAATCCATCCTTGAAATTTGAGCAAAAATTAATTTTTTATTCATAAACAACCCATCGTTTGGGTTCTCTATATAAGCAACAATGTCTTATTTTAAGCAACATACATTGACACATAGATCAACTCCAATGGAAGGAATAAATAAATAATGATTCTTTAGTTGCCACAGAGATTTAAGAACTTCATAAGTAACCCTCATTGAAGATACTCTAAATTATTGAATATGCAAATCACTTTTTTTTTTAATTCGTAACAAACAAGCTCTTAGTAAATAATAATTTTGCTCATGCTGTCAGCTTTAATTTTATTTTGCCGGCGTGCAATTTAGAAGGATCTCAATCCTCTAATTTTTTTGCGTCAAAAGTCACTTGACTTTCTATCCATCTCTCTCCTATATTAGCTCCCCTCATCTTATTTCCCGTTTTTCTCTAACCCATTTCTTTATTAAAATACACTAAAATCACCTATCTTTTCCTTCCACAAAATTAGAGGATCCGAATCCAATTTAGAAAAAGATATTTTTCTTTCTGAACTTTATTCCGTTCAACACATAACATAATCTTTCAGCTATTTGTTAGAACATAATTAACCTCTCAAGGGAGACAATTCAAGTGACCTTCAACTTCTTTGTAATCAAAAGTCCTTCGCATCAAAGCAGAACATAAGAGCATATGAGCTATACTTTTTGATGTACCTTGTGATATACTTTATTCTGACTCGAATATATATAAATATAAATACAAAAAATACAGTTTTTTCCCTCCAAGGAAATTATATTGAGTAATGATATTTAGATATAAAAATAGTATCCAATATTATATAAAAGTACTCATTCATATTTATTTATTGTTTTCTTCTATCTCATCATGCATTTCATCATTTTCAGGAGACTAAGACACTCATAAACTCTATGATATTAATACAATGTGTCCAAATTATATGGTCAAATATCTCCGCTCAATGATATTTAGTCGAAGAAGTCAAATTTCTATGGATGAGACAATTTGGGCTGATCCGTTGCATCATAAGCCTCCTTGAACGGCAGCATTGGGCTGTTGCACCATTATCCATTGACAATATCCGTCTCTGAAGACAAACCACACAACTTGTCTTTTCACTAATTTATCATCTTGCCGATAAGAAATTAATGTCCACTGAGTGCATTACAGTTGAAACAATGATATAACAAAAAATAAAATAAAATTAAAGAGTAGAATTATTTTGACATTAAAATTGGGTATCCATGGAGGACACCCTATTCTTTAGTAGGTTATGAACCACCTGACTCTTTCTTTCTCTTTATTTGATTGGTTCATAGCCTACTAAATAATAGAGTGTCCCTGTCTAATTTTAGTGTCAAAATAACACTATTCAAAATTAAATGTGAACTGTATTTGTCACATTCATTGTAGAGGGAAATTCTAGTTCGGAAAGAATAATGCATTGGCAGGAATGACCGAATGAGATTGTTTTAAAAGTAGGTAAACGATAGTGTATTTATTTTTAAAACATTTAGTGATATGGATCGGAGTATTCGGCCAAAAGGTATTAGAAGCCCATTAATATCTTGGGCCGATGTACCTGACGTACCTTAGCATCGAAATGTTTTTGCAGCTACTCCCCGCCATACATCACAGTTTCGGAGTCGGGTAAATAAGTGAGAGATGTCATATTTTAGATTAAACTAAAAGTAAATACATATTTTTAGGAAAAAGCAATTATAATTTTATGTACTAATTGTAAAATAAGCTTATTAATTTTAAAAGAACCGTTCTAGTCGGACGTAATACACACTTGCTACACACCGCACCTCAATTTTCTCTTTTGCCAATGAAACATTCTTTTACATTTTTCTTGAAGTGGTAGAATAATTTGCATAGGTTACTAGAATCACCTTTCAAAATAATTTCCACAAACTGGATTCTATGAATTAAAACAGTAGTCCAACCAGTTGCAACAGCCTCTAAAGTCTCCTGCACCATCAACATTCTTTGTATACGTGCAATTGTCAGCCAATAATGGCGTTTGGTTTTTCTATCCTATATAATTTAGTACGATTTAAGGATATTAAAAGAGTAAATTTATATAGAAAGTTGTGTATTTTATATTTTCAAAATTAAAATGTTTAATTTTTTAATAAATAGTTCCTACTTTTGGATTTTTTAACCAGTACAAATTATATATATATATCCCACTATTTGTGACTAGGACTCCATTCATCAACGTCAATATATGGTATACATAGTTCCTTTTCATATTTTGAAAAATTGGGCTTACATTACAAGTGGACAAGTATATATGAACATAGATGAACATATTTCATGGTTTACGGGGGCTGTATCCTTTGTCGGCAGTACCACTGTTTATGGGCGCCGAAACCAAGTAGGAGGGAACTCTTATTCTGAGAGAGACACAGAGCATAAAAATGCACCTAGCTAGCTAGCTAGCAGTGGCTTCCACCCTAATATGTCGCAACGAAACTTTTAACGTTTACCTGTGTATTCTCATCTACATAAATATCATGATTAACTTTTATTTAATTAGTGAAGCAAACTAGAATATAAACACTATACTGGTTGAGGAATAAAATTCGGTCACCGAGTTTGGATACCCGATCCAATAAAGGTGGGAGGGATAAGATATCGATATTATCTTTAATAATCCTGATATTATATCAAATAACCTTATCTGGTTAAGAGATAAAATCCCTCAAATTAAGTAGATCATATCTATCTTTAATAATCCTGATATTATCTCAAATAACCTTATCCGATTAGATGAGATAAATCCCTCAAATTAAGAAAATCATATCTCAAAGAAGATTTAAGAGATAAAAGGAGATAAATCCAGATCTCTTAAAGATATGGGGATCCTATTATAAAAAGAGGAGAATTCAAGAGAGACTCACTTTTCACGAATTCAGGTGACTCTCCCTTAAGCGTATTAGAGAAACTAGTTCGACCAAAAGACTATTGAAGAGTCCTTACTCGCTGGTATTCATCAGATACAAGATTAGGGGATTGAGATCACTATATGACCAATGGTTGAAACTAGAACTACGTCTGGCTTTGATTCCCATTGGGATACGTGAATACAATATTCTGTCAAGCCATAATCTAAAACAACCCCATTGTTCACTCTTAGTTTGACGTTCTACGACGAGATTCCGGCAAGTCGGATCTCTGCAGGAACATTTGGCGCCCACTGTGGGGCCGAGGAAAAACTTTCCTCGGTTCCATAAGAAAGCTTGATGGTGACTACACGGAATGGATCGAGGGGAGGGGCGAACAGCACGAACCATTTAGATCATGAGGCTTCGAACATGAGCCAGAACCGTGACAATCCCCCTCCCCCTCCCATCGATGAAGATAACCCTCGGCTGGGAGAGGTTATGGCACAGTTAAGGCAGCTGCGTAAGGAGAACGAGGAGATACATGCTCAGAATCAAAGGCTTTTAAGAACTCGGAAAAGAGAAAGATCAGTGATGCCTTCCGAGGAAGAGCAATCCTCACCCGAGGGTAGCCAAAAGGATCCATTCTACGTACCTTCTCCTCATGATACAAGCCGACCGTCCAAGACCAAACCTCACCCAGAGGCTTCAGAAGTTAAATCTCGTGTAGAAATGACTATCCAAAGAGAAAGGGTAACAGACCGACGACTGAGGTTGCCGTTCACGGATGACATCGATGAGGTAATCATGCCTAGACATTTTAAGCCTCTTAACATTGATAAATTCAATGTCATCACTGACCCGACCGAGAACGTAGAATCCTTTATTTCTTCTGTTTACCTGGTGATCGATTCAGAAGCCGTCATGTGCAAAATTTTTCCAACCACTTTGCAAGGCCCTGCCTTAACCTGGCTTACGAATCTACCACCTCGGTCAATTAATTCATTTGACGTGCTTGTAACTAAGTTCACTGCACAATTCGCAGTGAGCCGAAAGCATAAAAGGCACTTGGTCTCACTGGTGAATTTTAAACAAGAAAAGAATGAATCACCTAGAGATTATATGGCTCGTTTTAGTGCCAAACAAATTTTAATTCCCAACATGAGCTCGGAACTGTGTCTTCATACCGTCATGGGCGGTTTGAAGCCGGGGCCATTCTTTGAGTATTTATCTCGAAAACCACCAAGAGATTTTGAAGAGTTGTAGGAAAAAGCTACAGGTTTCATAAACTCGGAAGAGATGGTAGAATCCAAAAGGAGAGAAAGAGGTTTTGAAGACAAGAGCTCGGTTCCGAGCAAAGAAAGAGATAGGGGGCTAATCCACAAAGGGCCCAAAAGACCAATGAAAGGGGATCCTCGGAGAGGCAACCCATGTACCAGTCTTATACACCGCTAAACCGATCTCGGGAAACCGTTCTCCAGGAGGTGTGCAACGCCGAGTTACTCACCTTACCTCGACCGTCTAAAACTCCGACCAATGCAGACATAAGTAAAGAGTGCAAATGACATCAAAACTATGGTCACTCCACTGAAGACTGTAAAACAGCGCAGGAAAAAATTGAGGACTTGATACAGGCAGGTCGTCTTGACCGGTTCGTTCATCGAGATGATAATGGAGGCGGACGAGCTGGTCGGTGACGACGGAGACGTGGTTATGACAATCGTAACCGATATGCAAACCTGCAAGGAAATAATCAGAATGGAGATCGGTTGAACAATCAGAGGGCTCTTAATGAATAGACAGAAGGAGGAGTCAGAGGGGTCATCAATACAATATCAGGGGGACTTGCTGGTGGAGGAACAACGAGTTCAACTCGGCGGCATCATGTAAAAGCCATCCGATCTGTAAACACGGTGTCTGGAAAACCTACAAGGATAAGACCTCCAATAACTTTCTCAGATGATGATTTCCAAGGGACTGGATCCAAATAAAGATGACCCAATGGTGATAACGGTCGAATTAGCCAACTTCTCGATCAAACGAACACTTATTGATCAGGGAAGCTCGACTGATATTTTATACCTGGCAACCTTCAAGAAACTTGGAATTCCAGAAAAACTGATAAAAGAGCAGGAAGACAAGCTAGTAAGGTTCGCCGGAGAGCAAGTAAAAACCCGAGGTTATATAAACCTCTTAATAGCGTTTGGAGATGGAAAACTCTCCAAGTTCGTATCAGTCAGGTATGTTATTGTGGATGCCAGTACGTCGTACAACATCCTTATTGGAAGACCGGCGTTGAATGAACTCGGAGCGATTGTCTCTACCCCACACCTCACAATGAAATTCCCAGTCGAGTCTGGAGATATAGTCGCTGTCCGAGCTGACCAAAGGATGGCCAGGCAATGCTATGTGGATAGTCTAAAGGTCACCCGAAACCAGAATATCGCAAAGAATGACGATGATGATAAAGCAGAAGTGGTAAGCTCGGTCAGTTCAGTAACTTCAGCGAGCTCGGTCAGCATGTTTGAACTAGACCCAAGGATGGAGATGTACGAGTCCAGAGCCGAACCAACAGAGTCTTTATAGAAGTTCCAATTAGGAGCCCAAGCTGAACAATGCACCAAAGTCAGCAGTCAGCTCGACCCCTTGCTCAAACAACAGATTCAAGCGGTCTTAAAAAAGAATGCCGATTTGTTTGCTTGGAAGACATCGGATATGCCTGGCATAGACCCCAATTTTATGTGCCATAAGCTATCTATATGTCCCGAATCCAAGCTTGTAGCTCAGAGAAAAAGAAAACTTGATGAAGAAAGGCGCCAAGCAGTAGCCGAGGAGACTGCCAAATTGGTCAAAGCAAATTTCATCAGAGAGGTGAAATACACTACTTGGCTAGCCAATGTGGTGTTAGTTAGAAAGGCCGATGGTAAGTGGAGAATGTGCACCGACTATACCGATCTCAACAAAGCGTGTCCAAAGGATTCTTATCCTCTTCCCAACATTGACAGATTGGTAGACGGAGCTTCGGGGTACAAAGTTTTGTCCTTCTTGGACGCATACTCGGGTTATAACCAGATAAGGATGTATCCACCCGAGGAAGAAAAAATGACATTTATGACCGATGGGGCAAACTACTGCTACCGAGTAATGCCTTTCAGTTTAAAAAATGCTAGTGCAACGTATCAAAGGCTTATGGATAAAGTCTTTGTCAACCAGATCGGAAAGAAACTAGAAGTATATGTTGACGATATGGTGGTAAAGTCCGATGACCCAAAGTAGCACTCAGCCGACCTCGAAGAAATTTTCAGTCACCTCAGAAAGTACAACATTAGGTTAAATCCAGAAAAATGCTCTTTTGGTGTACAAGGAGGAAAGTTCTTAGGGTATATGCTAACACATAGAGGAATTGAAGCTAATCCTGTTAAGTGCAAAGCTGTCATTGAAATGCGAAGCCCTCAGAATGTGAAAGAAATCTAGAGTTTAACTGGCCGATTAGCTTCTCTATCCCGCTTTCTCCCAAAATCCACAGAAAAAGCAAGACCCTTCTTTCAGCTTCTGAAAAAACCGAAAGAGTTCACTTGAACCGAGGAATGTGTAAAGGTCTTTGGGGACTTGAAACTTTTTCTGGCCTCTCTCCCGATCCGTACTCGGTCACAGCTCGACAAGGATCTGTATTTGTATTTGTCTATCAATGATTATGCAATCAGTACAATAATCGTCCAGGAAGAAGAAAACAACAAATGCCGGTGTATTACGTAAGTAGAATTTTGAAAGATGCAGAAACACGGTATCAAGTAATTGAAAAACTAGCCCTCGCCTTAATCATGGCAGCTCGGAGGTTACGACCTTACTTCTAGTCACACCAAGTTATAGTCAACAAAACAGATCATCCAATAAAGCAAGTGCTCAGGAAACCCGATCTAGCCAGACGAATGATAGCATGGTCGGTAGAATTGTCAGAGTTCGGTTTGCAATATGAGCCGAGGGGACCAATGCTCCTCTCCGACTTCATTACCGAGCTCTCTTCTAATCCGAGGACTGGATCCTTCACCTGGATTCTATACGTTGATGGTTCATCTAACTTAAAGGGGAGCGGAGCTGGAATAATTCTCGAAGGTCCTGATGATATAATCCTGGAACAATCTTTAAAGTTTGGGTTTACTGCTTCAAAACCAAGCAGAATATGAAGCCCTTATTACAAGACTGATGCTAGCTAAAGAGGTTGGAGTCAAAGAATTGAAATGCCGAAGTGACTCACAACTTGTAACAGGACAAGTCGTGGGTGATTATCAAACAAAGGATCCCCAACTAACCAGATATTTCTACAGACTTAATAGTCTAATTTCGAAATTTGATATTTTTACTATTGAGCATATACCTCGGGAGGAAATTGCCAGAGCAGATCTTTAGTCTAATTTGGCTAGCACCAAGAAAGCTGGCCAGCTAAGAACTTTCATTCAGGAGAATCTCCTCGAACCAAACATAAAAAGTGCCGAAGTGACAATGACCAAGCACTATGATTGTGACTGGATGACACCAATTTGGGAATATTTAGCCTCTGACAAATTGCCTAATGACCCTAAGGAGGTGAGGAGAATTCATCTAAAATCTTGCCATTACACCATCCGAAACAGAGAGTTGTACAGAAGAGGATTCTCCATGCCATTACTAAAGTGCATAGCAAAGGAGCAGTCTGAGTACGTAATGGATAAGATGCATTGAGGAATCTGTGGAATGCATTCAGGTGGCCGATCTCTGGAAGCTCGGGTCCTGCGAGCGGGGTTTTACCGGCCGACCATGAGATTGGATTGTGCTACCTAGACTAATAGGTGTGAGCCTTGTCAGAAGTTCGCCAATGTAGCACGAGCTCCAAGAGAAGAGCTCCATTCCATGTTCTGGTCGTGGCCCTTTACTATGTGGGGGATGGATATAGTCGGTCCTTTCCCAGTTGCTAAAGGTCAAGTCAAGTTCTTGCTGGTAGGAGTAGACTACTTCACTAAGTGGATTGAAGCAGAACCATTAGCTACCATAACAGCTAAAAAGGTTCAGAGTTTTGTATGGAAAAACATCATATGCAGGCATGGCCTCCCTTATGCAATTGTCACAGATAATGGAAAGCAATTCACCGATAAAGAGCTTAGAGAGTTCTACTCCAACCTCAGAATTAAACATAAAGTGACCTCGATTGAGCATCCACAAACAAATGGACAAGCAGAAGCAGCCAACAAAGTCATTTTGAATGAGCTCAAAAGAAGGTTAGGTCAATCAAAATGGACTTGGGTTGAAGAATTACCAAGCATCCTATGGGCTTACCATTGCTCACCGCAGTCTTCAACTGGTGAAACGCCATTCAAGCTAACCTATGGAACCGATGCAATGATTCCAGTTGAGCTCGACGAACTCTTTTTCCGAAGGCAGCATCATGACCAAAGTAAGAACGAAGAAGAAATCCGAGTTGAGCTTGACATGGTTGAGGAAGTTTGAGATGAGGCAAAAATCAGAGAAGAACTATGCAAGCAAAAAGTAACTCGGAAGTACAACTCGAGGTTACAGCCAAGGGAATTTGTGCAAAGTGACTTAGTGCTGAGATTGCAAAAAGATGCGAGAAAAGACTCCAGAGAGGGTAAGCTTGCAGCAAACTGGTCTACCCATTCAGAATAGTTGAAAATCTAGGAAATGGTGCTTATAGGCTAGAAGAGTGGTCAGGAAAGGCTGTTCCAAGAACATGGAACACTTCCCACCTTAAGTTTTATTTTAGTTAAAGTTATGTAAGTAGGTGATGTACTCTTTTTCCTATCCCGGTCTTTTTCCCACGAGGTTTTGGCCAGGAAGGTTTTAATGGGGCACACCCGGAAAAATAAATAAATAGAACCATTTTCAGTTGTGCTATTAGGCAAGAATACTGTTATACGGTCAAAATTTTATTTATGAAAAGTTAAAAACCTAAAAAGGTTGATCGAGCTAAAATCGACCGAGTTGAGGTCGAAATGCTGACCCTATAAAGGTAAAATCTAAAGGTAGCTAAAAACCTAAAAAGGCTGACCGAGCTAAAATCGACCGAGTTGAGGTCAAAATGCCGAGCCTATAAAGGTAAAATCTAAAGGTAGTTAAAAACCTAAAAAGGCTGACCGAGCTAAAATCGACCGAGTTGAGGTCGAAATGCCAAGCCTATAAAGGTAAAATCTAAAGGTAGTTAAAAACCTAAAAAGACTGACCAAGCGAAAATCGACTGAGTTGAGGTCGAAATGCCGAGCCTAAAGAGGTAAGCAACATCTAAAGATAGTTAAAAACCTAAAAAGGCTGACCGAGCTAAAATCGACCGAGTTGAGGTCGAAATACCGAGCCTATAAAGGTAAAATATAAAGGTAGTTAAAAACCTAAAAAGGCCGACCGAGCTAAAATCGACCGAGTTGAGGTCGAAATGCCGAGCCTAAAGAGGTAAACAACATCTAAAGGTAGTTAAAAAGCCTAAAAAGGTTGACCAAGCTAAAATCGACCGAGTTAAGGTTGAGATACCGAACCTAAAAAGGCAACAACTAAAGACCTAAAAGGGTTGTCCAAGCTCCAAAAAACTCAAATAAGCCGAGTAGCACGCAAAAATGTAAATGACAAGCACTAACTCAGAAAAAAGTTACAAGATTGAACTCCAAAAGCCAACATGAAAAAACAAGGCATGAAAAACTTAGAAAATTTTCTATGTGAAGAGTAACTCGTAAGCAAGCACGTGATTTCATTGATAAAAAAGGGGAAGCCCAGAGTACATAAGGGTTCGAAATAAAAGGGCATTGCCCTAGGAACATTTTTCCTAGGTTACTCATGGGCATCCCCACGAGCAACAGTTTCAACAAAAGTAGAGTTGAGGTCATCCTCGACACTCGGAGGCATAGCAGAAGAGTGGTCAGGTAAGCCAATTTCGCCTCCACCATCGGCTCCCTCCTCGGCCGCTTGAACTTCAACCTCTTCTTCTTGAGTTACCTCTTCCTCATCCTCTAGCCCGGACAACGGAACTAGATTTCCATCTCTGTTAAAGTCCTTGTCCACGTCAGCCAGGGAGAAGTCAGCATTCGGGTTGAAGCGCTGAAGCTGCTTCGCTGTTCGGGAGAAGCCATTGACATGCTCCTTCATAATGGAAGCCTCGGCTTCAGCCAGCTCAGATAAGAGCATTAGATTGGCCTCCTTCTCGGCCTCTAGCAACTTCCGCAGCTCGAGATTGGTCTCCTTCTCGGCTTGAAGTTCCTCGGCGACCTTCTGAAGATTGAGCCATTCGGCTTTTTCTAGGTCTAGCTAGGCTTGAAGAGCAACCTTATCTTTTTCCAGCTCCGCCTTTTGGACCTTCAGCTGGCCAACGGCCCGAGCTTGCTCCTCACACTTGGCCACGGCTTGAGCCAGCTCGTCCCTCACCCTCAAGGCACGAGCTGCATCGACCCTCATCACCTCCATTTTCTTGGCATTATCAGCAATCTGGTGACTCCAGAAGCGAGTAATTGGGGCGATCCGGAGAGCATAGGCAGCAGCCGCCTCCATACACTCATCGGGCCCATGCTCCAGCAAGAGACGAGCTTCAGAAGGTTTCAGTACTTGGCCATCGATGAGGGTAGCAGGATCAAACTCATTCCCCCAGAGCGAACTGATGCCCGGGTTGCAGTTTCCATTGTACCATTTGGTGTCCGAAGTAAGATCGGTCACCATGGGAGCATTACCCAACCTCTTATCATCAGCAGGAGCTTCTTCAACCATCATCAGGGGAGAAGAACTTCTTATCGGGACCTCGGACTGCATGTCTTCCCGAGTCCTTTTGGGAAGGCGAGTGTTCACGTCAGAAGCTTCAGCAACCTTCTTTTTCTTCCCTTTGACATTTGAAGCTGGAGCTGATCCACCAGCAACTTGATTAGCCGACTTCTTCATCAGGGCCTCGTAGTTGAACTTGCCCATTATCACTACAAGAAGGAAATTGGTCAGATACAATAAGCAGGCTACATGATAAATTAACACTTGTCAATAAAAAAGCTACTTACATTCAAAGTCGGCTTGCCGAGTGGAAGAGGTAGGAAGCTTTAAAAGCCTTCCACAAGGCAGTGGCCGAGGATAAAGTTTCAGGGCCTTAACATCGGCTCGCTCTTGAGCGGTCATAGAGCCGAGGTCATAGCTAGAAAATTTGGAAGGGTGTGGTTGCCAGTAGAAGGGAAATTTAGGGTTTCCATCCGAGTCAAAAAAGAAAGACTCATTACCTCCAGTAGGTCGGACTTTGAAGAAATCCGACTTGAAAAACTTATACGAGCTCTTATAGAGCCCAATGATCCCCCTCCGCTCAACCCCACTCAGGGAGATCCAGCCAACTCGATCCCCGAACCAAACTCGGTACAAGTAAAGAAACTTAGGAGCAGTAGCCTCTATCCCTATCTGGCCACACAGAATTTGGAAGGCTTTCAAGAAGGCCCAACTATTCGGATGCAGCTGGGTAGGAGCAACGTTCATAGCTCTCAAGACTTCGCACTCGAATGGGGTGAAGGGAATGGAAACACCAATTTGTTCAAAAAAGGTCTTGTATACATATGTAAAGTGTGGCTCATCCGAAGGGGGGCAAAGAAAAACATGATCATCTTCTGCACAAGGAATGCACTCTACAGTGACTCGTTTAGCAGCAACCTTATTTATTATGGCTTCGAGGGATTCAAAGTCCCTGAAATTAGAGTAAAAAGCCCCAACATCGGGTTTTACCCAGAAATACCCACGAATGGTAATATCCAGGCAGGGAACCCTGGGCATCCTTGAAGCAAGCTTGCGGCGCTTAGGGGCAATGATAGCATCAGGAGTATTAGAGCTACTCCCATCAGAAGAGGAAGAAGAACCTTGGCACCTCCATCACCATGAGAGGGATAGGGGGAGTGATGAGGAGAGCCCGCAATGTGATTGAATTCAGGCTCTATGATCTGAACCCCAGAAGAGGCAATCTGGGATACCTCAAATGAAGTCTCAATGGAAGAAAGAAATAATGGAGTAGAAGGACGATGACGTACCTGAAACAGAAAAGGAAATGCAGAATCTTGGAGGAGAAGAGCTTGAAGAGAGGTTTGAGCAAGGAAGAGGCAAAATGAGTCCCTCAGCAAACTTCTCCCCAACTTATAGAGACCTCGACGCTTCGAAAGAAAACAAATCTAAATGTTACTTTTGAAAGTAATAATGACGGACACCGTGTGAAGAAAGGAAACGTCTCTTCAAGTCTGTGGAAATTCGGCTCACTAATGAAGGAGTCACACGTGGATAAGATATCGGAATAAACGCTGCGACAAGCTAACGGCTTCAATCACGTAACCAAAGAGCAGGCCTCGGAAGTTATGACACATAGGCCACGTCATTGGACGGATGCTCCTCTAACTGGTTGAACGTAACCTAGTAGACGAGCTCCATATGCCACGTCATTGGATGGATACTCCTCTAACTGGTTGAACGTAACCTAGTAGACGAGCTCCATATGCAACGTCATTGGACGAATACTCCTCAAACTGGTTGAACGTAACCTAGTAGACGAGCACCTCATTAAGGACTTAGCCAGTCCAAAGACTTGTACGGACGAGCGCTTCTGTCACTTTAGTGGACGAGCGCTTGTATAATTTTAGTGGATGAGCACTTCTGTGACTTTAGTGGACGAGCACTTCTGTCCCTTCAGTGGTAATGACACAGAGGCCATGCGTCACAAACTTGCCTTATCTTAAAAACGAAGGCAACATCTCTTTTCGTCTTGGGAGCTACGAAACTTTGGAAACAACGCAGATCTAAAACGACTGCCCACGTCTTGGCTCGGCTTCTTCGAAGAAGCTTCCACGCTTTCTGAAAGCTCAAAGCTTGAGGGGCTTGTATATGGGCCGTGGTGTAAATCTCGCCAACTCTAAGTGTGAAGCTCGGTCGCCTGAGGTGTTCACTGAAGTAAAAGATATATATATAGACCGAAGCGTGGAGCTCGGCCACTTGAAAGGGTAAAAGAAGAGACTAAGTTTCTAAGATCGGTCTCCGATGTTGAACGATTTCCCGAGGTACAAGATCGGTCATCAAGACTATGGTAAAAAGGGGAAGAGAACCTACGCCATAAACCTTAGATTCTCCAAATAAGGCTTTTAAAGGCCAAGCTCGACTACTGTTATGAAAACTTTTACGCTTCTACTAGCTCAAAGCTTGGGGGACTTGTGTACTGGCCGAGGAGTAAAACTCGACCACCGAGCTTGGATACTCGATCCAATAAAGGTGGGAAGGATAAGATATCGATATTATCTTTAATAATCCTGATATTATCTCAAATAACCTTATCCGGTTAGAAGAGATAAAATCCCTCAAATTAAGGAGATCATATCTATCTTTAATAATCCTGATATTATCTCAAATAACCTTATCCGGTTAGAAGAGATAAATCTCTCAAATTAAGGAAATCATATCTCAAAGAAGATTTAAGAGATAAAAGGAGATAAATCCAGATCTTTTAAAGATATGGGGATCCTATTATAAAAAGAGGAGAACCCAAGAGAGAGACTCACTTTTATCTAACCCAGGTGACTCTCCCTTAAGCGTATTAGAGAAACTAGCTCGACCAAGAGACAATTGAATAGTCCTTGCTCGCTGGTATTCATCAGATACAAGATTAGGGGATTGAGGTCACTATATGACCAATGGTTGAACCTAGAACTACGTCTGGCTTTGATTCCCATTGGGATACGTAGGACCAGAATACAATATTCTGTCAAGCCATAATCTAAAACAACCCCATTGTTCACTCTTGGTTTGACATTCTACGATGAGATTCTGGCAAGTCGGATCTCGGCCGGAATAAACACATTTCCCCATTGCATATGTTACAGTTTTTTTTTCTTTTTGCTTTGTAATTTATATGGAGAATTTTTCGATATAACGGATAAAAAACTTGCCTTCTCCATATCTGAAAATGCAGACATAGCAATGTTAAGTGTACTGGCCAAGGAGTAAAACCCGGTCACCGAGCTTGGATACCCGATCTAATAAAGGTGGGAAGGATAAGATATCGATATTATCTTTAATAATCTTGATATTATCTCAAATAACTTTATCCGGTTAGAAGAGATAAAATCCCTCAAAATAAGGAGATCATATCTATCTTTAATAATCCTGATATCATCTCAAATAACCTTATCCGGTTAGAAGAGATAAAATCCCTCATATTAAGGAAATCATATATCAAAGAAGATTTAAGAGATAAAAGGAGATAAATCCAAATCTCTTAAAGATATGGGGATCCTATTATAAAAAGAGGAGAACCCAAGAGAGAGACTTACTTTTCATTAACCTAGGTGAATCTCCCTTAAGCGTATTAGAGGAACTAGCTTGACCAAGAGACTATTGAAGAGTCCTTGCTCGCTGGTATTCATCAGATATAAGATTAAGGGATTGAGATCACCATATAGACAAGGGTTGAACCTAGAACTACGTATGGCTTTGATTCCCATTGGGATACGTAGGACCGGAATACAATATTCTGTCAAGCCATAATCTAAAACAACCCCATTGTTCACTCTTGATTTGACGTTCTAAGACGAGATTCCGGCAAGTCGGATCTCGGCAGGAACATTTGGCGGCCACCGTGGGGCCGAGGTGAAACTTTCCCCGGCCGCACCTCCAAACATCATTATGTGAACCACCCAACGCTATACACGACGATCCACCTTCTCCAGTAAATACAATGTTGTCGGCATCGAAGGCACACTCTGTTGTAATGATGCCTTCCTCTGGAGTTGGTTATGTGATTCGGATTTTGGGCGTCACACACCACAAGTTTCCACAACAGCTCGACCTTAGAAGGAAGAAGATATCTTAGAGAGCTCGGCCACCACAGCTCGGCCTCGGAGAGCTGAAGAAGATGTCTTAGAGAGCTCGGCCACCACAACTCGACCTCGGAGAGCAGAAGAAGTTATCTTAGAAAGCTCGCCCTCAGAGGGAAGAAGGTATCTTAGAGAGCTCGGCCACCACAGCTCGGCCTCGGAGAGCAGAAGAAGGTATCTTAGAGAGCTCGACCTCATAGGGAAGAAGGTATCTTAGAGAGATCGACCACCACAGCTCGGCCTCGGAGCAGAAGAAGGTATCTTAGAAAGCTCGGCTATCACAACATAGCTCGGTCTAGGAGAGATCGGCCATAGTAGCTCGACCTCGAAGAACTTCGCCACCAGCATAGCTCGGTCTAGGAGAGCTCGACCATAGTAGCTCGACCTCGGAGAACTCCGCCACCATAGCTTGGCCAACCGATGCCATCAAATGAGGTTTGTGCATCTTCCAGCACCCTTGGAGCATCCAAATCACACCACCAAATATTGCTCTTACACAATAGATGAAGATAGTCATCACATGGGAAAAGCATTGATGGCCTTCATAAAGGTGCAAATGCAGGATTTTTTAGTGCCCGGTACTACTCTTAGCATCACCTTTAAAAGTCATTGACTAATTAAGAAAAAAGGACAGCTGAAAGAGGTTGACAAAGCTAAAATCTAAATGCCGAACCTAAAAAGGCAAAAGTCCTAAAGAGGTTGGCCGCGTTAAAATTGACCGAGTTGAGGTCGAAATGCCGAACCTAAAAAGGCAAAAACTAAAGACCTTAAAAGTTTGACCGAGCTAAAATTGACTGAGTTGAGGTCGAAATGCCGAACCTAAAAAGGTAAACAAATAGCCTAAAAAGGTGACCGAGCTAAAATCGACCGAGTTGCGGTCGAAACGCCGAATCGAAAAAGGCAAAAGCCTAAAAAGGTTGACTGAGCTGAAATCGACCGAGCTAAAAGTCGAAATGCCGGACCTAAAAAGGAGAAACTAATAGCCTACAAAGGTTGACTGGGCTGAAATTGACCGAGTTGAGGTTGAAATGCCGAACCTAAAAAGGCAAAAACCAAAGACCTAAAAAGGTTGACCGAGCTAAAATCGACCGAGTTGAGGTCGAAATGCCTAACCTAAAAAGGTAAACAAATAGCCTAAAAAGGTGACCGAGCTAAAATCGACCGAGCTGCGGTCGAAACGCCGAACCTAAAAAGGCAAAAGCCTAAAAAGGTTGACTGAGCTGAAATCGATCGATCTAAAAGTCGAAATGTTGGACGTAAAAAGGCGAAACTAATAGCCTAAAAGGTTGACTGAGCTGAAATCGACCAAGCTAAAATTCGAAATGCCGGACCTAAAAAGGTGAAACTAATACCTAAAGAGGTTGACAGAGCTGAAACCGAAATGTCGAACCTAAAAAGGTAAAAGTCCTAAAGAGGTTGACCATGCTAAAATTGATCGAGATAAAGTCGAAATGCTGGACCTAAAAAGGTAAACAAAGAACCTAAAGAGGTCGATCGAGCTAAAATCGACCGAGCTAAAGTCTAAATGCCGGGCCTAAAAAGTCAAAAGTCCTAAAGAGGTTGATCGCGCTAAAATCGACCGAGCTAAAGTCGAAATGCTGGACCTAAAAAGGTAAACAAAGAACCTAAAAAGGTTGATCGAACTAAAATCGACCGAGCTAAAGTAGAAATGCCGGGCCTAAAAAGGTAAACAAAGAACCTAAAAAGGTTGACCGAGCTCAAATTGACCGAGTTGAGGTCGAAATGTCGAACTTAAAAAGGTAAACAATAACAAAAGGCAACGTCCCTTTTCATCTCGGGAATCGAGAAACTTTGGTCACAGTGGAAAACTAAGATGACTACCACCGTCTCGGTAGGCTCGGCCCCTTGATAGAAGCTTCCACGCATTCAAAAGAGCTCCAAGCTTGGGGGGCTTGTACATGGACCGAGGTGTAAAGCTTGCCAACTCGAAGCGTGAAGCTCGGTCGCCCGAGGTGTTCACCGAAGTAAAAGATATATATATATATATATATATATATATATATATATATATATATATATATATATATATATATATATATATATATATATATATATATAGATCGAAGTGTGAAGCTCAGCCACTTACCTCACTGACTTGAAAGGCTAAAAGAAGAGACCAAGTTTCTAAGCTCGGTCACCGAGGTTGAACGATTGGCTGAGGTACAAGATCGGTCATTAGGACTATGGTAAAAAAGGGAAGAGAACCTACACCATAAACCTTAGATTCTCCAAATAAGGTTTTTAAAGGCCAAGCTCGGCTACTGTCATGAAAACTTTTACGCTTCTACTAGCTCAAAGCTTGGGGTGACTTGTGTACTGGCCGATGAGTAAAACCCAGCCACCGAGATTGGATACCCGATTCAATAAAGGAGGGAAGGAGAAGATATCGATATTATCTTTAATAATCCTGATATTATCTCAAATAACAGTATCCGATTAGAAGAGATAAAATCCCTCAAAATAAGGAGATCATATCTATCTTTAATAATCCTGATATTATCTCAAATAACCTTATCCGGTTAGAAGAGATAAAATCCCTCAAATTAAGGAAATCATATCTCAAAGAAGATTTAAGAGATAAAAGGAGATAAATCCAGATCTCTTAAAGATATGGGATCCTATTATAAAAAGAGGAGAACCCAAGAGAGAGACTCACTTTTCTCTAACCTAGGTGAATCTCCCTTAAGCGTATTAGAGGAACCAGCTTGACCAAGAGACTATTGAAGAGTCCTTGCTCGTTGGTATTCGTCAGATACTAGATTAAGGGATTGAGATCACCATATGGCTAAGGGTTGAACCTAGAACTACGCCTGCCTTTGATTCCCATTGGGATACGTAGGACCGGAATACAATATTCTGTCAAGCCATAATCTAAAAAAACCCCATTGTTTACTCTTGGTTTGACGTTCTACGACGAGATTCCGGCAAGTCAGATCTTGGCAGGAACATTAAGCTTCTTTGATTTTGCATAGGACTCGATGATCAATGTGTACCTGCCAAAGTTAGGTCTGAATCCTGCTTTCTTCAAGCTTGTGCATACATGATTTGAATGATAACCCAAGGATGATTCACCATTTGAATAAGGATATTCAAGATAAGAATCTATGGTTCAATTCATGAACCTCAAAGAGGAGAACTCTTTCTCACGCTCTAACTCTCAAGTACGAGAAGTTTGCAAATGAATTCAAATCTATCAAAATGAGTTACATGAGAGTCTTATATAGGTGAGGCTTGATGATCATCACCTTCTAAGCCATTTATAGTGCCTCCCATCCCTTATTTCCCAATTGTGGGCCTGTCTTGGTCCAGTGTTTGATTCCTATGTTGGACCTATTGGTACAAGAGACCCAATCATCCTAATGCCCAAAATAAAAGCCCAAAAAGCCTAAACTACCCTAAGTTCTTTTTGAATAAGAACTTTTATTACAAAAGTTATACTCTATACATAGGTGATAGGTCCTAATCTTATTACAAAGGTTCCTAACTAGTTGGCAATGACTCTACACATAAGAGGTTGAGAGTGACTCCCTCTTCATATGGTTGCCTATGAGTCAAATGGTTGACTACCACCTTATTTAGTGTATCTTGGATTCTTCTTAGCTTTGCCCTTGTCATGGGTCCTTGGATGTCTGGCGATTCCGAGTGACTGTGGCCTGACCGGAAGTGACACATCACTCATCATTATGATCCTGTGAGTGGTGCTACTAGCTTGAACTCTCCCTACCATGCAGGTTCTCGTTGACAACATCCCTTGACCCCAGTCTACCATCCAAGTGTCGGTCGCTGCGCGTTGGCCGTGATCCGACGGTCTTGCTGGCGGCCAAATGGTCAACTTGAGAAGAGGCTGGAGCTCGTTCCTCTCTGAATACGCACTCGAGTTAGGCGGTTGGAGTGGTTGTGTCGAAATTGCAAATTTGTCAGGTGGCTCCAGTGGCGGCGGTGGTTTTTCCCACCTACTTGCAACCCACTCATCCTGTGTTGGTGCACTATTGTTGCTGGCGACAGTAAATGCTATCCAAGAATAAGTTTGATTGCATAATTTCACCATTGAAATCTCTCTTCGACTTCATCGCTTCCACCAAGAAATTCATATCACTAACTGAAGGCACCTCGGTTGGTTTCGTAGAAGGGGAAAATTCTTTTGAGGCTGGGAGAGCTTCCTTCAATGATTCTGAAGCGTCGATTTCCTCTTGCGACAAGTCGACCATTCTTGTGAGTGACTGTTTGATTTCTCGGGACAATTCCGCCATGGGCGATATGGCCGTCGACTGAATTAGTTGACACCGAGTCTCTATAAATGAGTTCGCAGCACCATGGGAAGAGCTCTGTGAGGAGATGTATTTCTGAAGTAAGGTTTCGAATAAAGCTTCAATTTGTTCAATTCTAGCTGCGTCCATCCATGTTTTCTCTGCCATGGTGACAATGAAAGCACCAATGGAATGAATCTAGATTTGCAGGGAGATAACACAATAGTTTCCGAATACTTCTCTATTAATGATAGGGAACAATAGTACAATATGATAGCATAAGAGTACTACTGGTGTGAGTGCAGTAAACACTAGCATTGTTCGAGCATAAGCAAAAGAACAAAAGGAAATACAATCAGAATAGAAGGGAGAATTAGAATATTAATAAAGGAGAATAGAGCCGGAGGGAAGAGAACATAATTCATTCATCATAACTTCCATGCCCCTCACGTAACTGGTCCTCCCTCTTTATAACTATTACTCTGTATATTTTATGCTAGTCTTATTCCTTAACTTATTGGATCAGCTGACACATGTCCCTTTTCTCTAACCATTTTGTTGACCCCACTTTGATGACTTGGCTTTTCTTCTATTGATATCATAACAGTATAAATCAAGTTTTTTTAGTGGACCGATGATTTCTTTTAGGAACCAGTCTCAACATTTAGCGTTTATTCGATTAATGATATGGATATATTTTTGATCATAGTTTTTTTTTTTAAATTGAACTAAAAACAAAAGCGAATGTTTACAACTTGATGGGTTTTTTTTAACAATGATGGCTACAAAATTGGGGACTTGCTTTAATGAAAGATAATACCCATGCATGTTGCCAACACACTACCTACACACCCATAAATGCAAGTTGCCAACGTGGTTGGTCACCAATACTCGCCAATCCCATGCAAGTCGTAAATTGGGTTGGTCACCAACTATTGCCAACTGGGGAGACGACAATACAAGTCTCCAACTAGGTTTGTCATCATCTGGGTTGGTGGGTTGTCACCACTTGGGTTAGTCATCAACTGGGTTGGTCACCAACTGGATGTACAATTGTCCTTAAAACTAAAAAATACTTCATCCTATTCTTATTATAAGAAATAAATCAGTATTTTTTTTGTCCAAAATATAAGAAACATGCATCAATTTCGACACATATTAAATGCCAATTTTCAATTTTACCCCCATTTATTATAGGATTTATATTTATGATATATTATCAACTTTCTATACAAGTGGAACATTAATTAAGATTAGAAAGGGGTATTTTTTGTAAATTTATATGAATATTAATTACAATTAGCTTATTTCAACACATTTCCTTGGTCTATGTGTTTTAGGATTTTGTTTCTTATAATAAGAACCGGAGGGAGTATAACATAAAATTGTGACTTCTTCGATTGTAACTGTAATTGGTTTTTCAACCTGCAATAGTTTGGTAATTTTCATTTCAAAATGCACTTGATGCACTCCAACATATGCTTATTCTTCTTCATAGGCCGCTTCTCCTTTGACTTAGATCGAGTTTGGGTAAACAACTTAACTAAGCACTCATCGCATAAGATCTTATTGCATGAGACCTTACGTCATAAACGCTTAAACTCAATAAGTTATATGCGTTTGGATGCACACTTAAAAAAGCATTTATACAATATTAAGACGTTTGGATACATTAATATATAAACACTTATATAAAATTAAAAAAAATCAAAACAAAGGCTTTGCTCCTCACTGTAACGTGGCTCCATCACTGTAACGAGGCTCCATCAATGGTCCCTTTGCTTTACAGCTAGGCTTGGCTGGATTTTTTGTCATCTTCTTCCCTTGTTGGTTAATAAATTTCGCACAATAGAAGCAAGAAGGGGGGAGACGTTTTTTGATCTCATCAGCATAAGGCAGAAAATCTGAGTGTGAAAATATGAGATTTTAGGAGGAAGATCAGAACTTGATGGGTCTCTTTTCATATGTTTTCTATGGTCCTTACGTCTTCCTATCCTCTTCCACCTTCTGTTCCTTTCATTGATTTCATCTTCTCAAAAGAAAAATACAAAAAATATAGAATGAATAGAACACACAGACAAACATCCTTTCCTCTGCCATCTCCGCCATGTCGAGGTCCTCACTGTCTAGATCAATCACATGCCTTCCCCGCTCAGAACCACAACATCGCTCCTCCGTTGCTGTTCCTCTCTCTGGGTCGCACGAAGAAGAAGGGTTTGGGTCCACACTAGACTGATCGAAGAAGGAGGGACAGGAACAAAAGAATAGAGAAATGTGAAGAAAAAAAGAAAAAAGAAGAAGAATAGGAGTAGGCAAGAGTCGAAGAGTGAAAAAGGCGGAGGATTGTCACATAAGAGCTTTTTGAAATGCCATAAGCTTGTCTCACTAACTTATGAAAATAAGTGAAAAACTCCTTATGAGATGTCATAAGCTCTTTTGATAAGATCTGCCAAACACACCACATAAGAGCTTATGTCATAAGTTCAGTCAAAAGGAGCTTAAATAAGCTCTTCCAAACGCCACCTTAATCCACTAGTCCTTTTACGTGTGTGGTCCTTCACAGGGATGGATTACACTTTGAACTGGATGTTGAGGTTGTAACATTCTGAATTTCACCATACTTTAATAAATGTTAATATGTGTTAGACTTAGCTTATATATGTTTATATATGCTTGTTATTCTTGTTCTTGATGTCTAAGTGCATGTTTGGGGAAGTTTAGCCTTAGAAAGGTTCAATCCTTTTAGAGTCCTAGTAATATGTTTCACCGTTTTGGCCATATCATGAGTTCTAAATGTCCTATTGAGGTGATATTTGATGCGTTGGAAAGATAAGAGAATTATCTACAAGTATTATATTATGTGTTTTGGCCAATTCGGTTATTTAGTAGGCCTCATGCCTCAATATTTGTTCGCCCTGTGAACCGTGTAGATCCAGAAATGTATTTTGGGCTATAATTAAGCCCAATTGTGCATAAACTGTCCTTAACCTCCAAAACCACGACCTTAACCTAATGTTATATATCTAAACTACTCTAGATCAGCCTCCATTCCCTCCTTTTTGAATTTATAACCCTTTTTCTCTCTAAGACTCCCTCAAAAGAACCCGTTCTTGCACCGTTCTTCACCGCTTCTTGATAGGAAAACATCGCTACGAATAGGGGTTCGTTGTGCTTGATGTTTAAGACTTTAGAAAAGGTAAAATTCGTGCACATTGTCCCTTGTGTTTCTTTCTTTCAAGTTCTTGATCTTTTCCTTTTGATTTCTTGATCTTAGAGTTGAATCAAGGTGTTTCTTGTTGTTCTTGAGGTAGTAGACAAGCGTTCGTGAGACGGGACCCTAGCGAACTTTCTTCCATTTCTTTTGAATTTTAATCTTCATACCATGTATGGGGAGAAGAAGAGTATGAACATTAGGCAAGGGGGTAGCGTAAGATGAATGGTTCCCATGACCGTATTGGTTGTTAAATGTTAATTACTATTTTGTAAATGCCTATTTGCTATAATTGTTTTAGTGTTCATGATGAAGTATTACAATTCATGTATGTTTTAATAATATGTTTCACACCATGAATAATTGGTTGGATTGGTATGTTGTTTATGCCATGAATGTTGTTGGTTTGATAATGTTGTTATGACATGAGTGAAAGTTTATTGTTTTGATGATGAACATGCTTAATAAGACTCTAATTGGTTAAAATAGGGCTCATTGTTAACATGAGAATTAAATGAATAATTTCCCAAAAATTTTCATAAAACATGGATTTAATAGTGAGAGATGATGTTTATGCCAAATGGTTTAGTCATGACCCTAGGATTAATTTAAGAGTGTTTAGGGAGTTTTTGGCTAAAAGAACATGATCAATCTTCCCAAAAAGTATGGCCACGCTCTAGGAAGCCCGGCCAAGCTTAACAAGGAGCACGCCCGTTCTCCCATTTCAAATTCAAATCAGACGCGCTGCTCAAGCATGACCGTGTATAACAGGAAGCACGATCGTGTTTCAATTAAGTGGAAGCACGCCCGTGCTGAGGGTGAGCATGCCCGTGCTCTCCCTACAGAACAGAACGTGAGATTAAAGGAATTAGAGGGGTATTTCACCCCAATTGTCCCTAATGATGAAATAAGACACCAATCGAATAAATACAAGTTAGATAACTTAATTAAAGACTAATCAAGATAATTAAGAATAATAAGTTGGTTAAGCTGGTACCCAATGGGTTATCGCACGTTGATATGCTTTGGTGCTTTTTGGCCAAAGTGGCCTCGATGCTTTTTGGTCGGGGTGTTGTTGAAGTTGAACCTTACTGCTTTTTGGCTAAGGGGGCCTTGACTCATATGAGTCAAGGTGTTGAAGATGTTGAGTACGAGGATCTGACCGTCCGTGGTGATTCACCCAAGTTTTGGTGAATCTGGCCCCCCGTGGTGGTGCATCCTAGAGTATGGTGCGTCGGCTATCCAAGGGGTTCACTCATGGTTTGGTGAACTGCCGGCGTTGGTGCTTATTGGCCAATCTGGATATGTAACTCCGAAGTTGCCTTCCCTAGATAGTTTGGATCCACATGCATAATGGAGTAGTGGAGTAGTGTTGCATCGCATAACATATGTTGGTTGATTTAACATGTTAATATACTTATATGTTGAGGCTTATATAATGTATGTTGTTTTATGTTATGTTACATGTTGTATGTTCATCTTGCTTCCTATCTCCATGTTGATGTGTTTCATATGTTTTCTTACTCCCCGTTTCTCTTCTGTTGTTTTGTTGGCTTGTATCTTTTATGCAGAGGACGGCGAGCAGCCAGTTGAGGAGTGACTCTAAGGATCCGCGACTCTAGTTAGGATTTCCATTTGTTATAGTTGTTTAAGTTTAAGTTTAGTTTGTATTCCGTGATATTTTTCCGGATCGGTTATACCAGCTCTGTATGTGACATCGGGGTTGGGTTTCTTTGATGTTATGTTTCATTTTCTTAAAACCTTGTTTTATTTTCCGCATTGTTGAGACTAGTTCATGTGGTACCTTTCTACTCGTGGACCTTTATTATTTGAATAAATGAATATGCATGTTTTATTTTATTTTCTATATCTTTAAGTACAGACGTGGTAATGCAACGATGCTTTTTAATTCTGTTGTATTACCGGTAAAAATATATTTAATTATATTTCTACCTGAGACAAAAAAAAAGATTTTGGATAAAACAAAATCATATTCATACTTTACCTTATGGTAGACGGTTACGGTAAAATTTTGGGTTGAAAATTCAGATGGAAACCAATCTGCATTTTCTTTGACAGTAAGATTTTATTGAGTAGAAAACGTAATTTTGACCCGTGAATGAAACAATTTAGATTTAAATCACATTTTCAACGAGATCGACTATTTTGGAATTTTTGCAAAAAATAAAGTATTATACTTTTTACGGGCGAACTTTCAAAGAAATCGGGTAAACGATGGATTGGGAAACGAAATTAGAGGATTGGATCGGTGAGTCATGGATGACTCATGAGAGGTGAGTCACCATGGTGAGTCATGGCATGACTCACCATTGTAATGATGACAATTGGTGAAAAGTCCCTTTTCCCCTTGAACTTTCATTTTAATTCCAATGTTGTCCTAATCTTTTGCGACCAAAATGCCCATGGACTTACCATCTATTTACAAGTTTGTCCCATCAATTTGAGACCAAAATATCCCTCCATACACGGCCTCCCCCCTCCTTGGAACACTTAGACACTTAACTTCTTCATTTCCACCATTTCCTTCATGTTCATGTTCTAAAAATACTCAAGTTTCAATTCTTGATAACTTTTGCATATTTGATCATTTCTTCTCAAGTTATTCATCAAACTTCTTCATTCCAAGGTGGGGATCATGTTCCCCATCATTTAAGCTTCTTTAATCATCCATCAATCTTCAATTTTTTTGAAGTTTTTCACCTATTTCTATTCTTAGATCTAGATTTTCAAATAATTCTAGAAAATTGTAGAAAAATAATTTTAATGAGAAACCAATTTCTATGATCTTTATATGACTTCTACTTTGATCATCTAAGAGCATGGAAGCAAAAGAATTTCCCTCCCTATTTTTCTACTCTTGGCCGAAACTAGGTATTTTTAGGCAGATGAAGTTTTGTTCAATTTTTAAAATATGACACTTGATCTTAACTCTCTAATACCGCTAGTTGTTATGTCTAGAAGCTTGAAATCAAAAGAAACTCCAGGCCCTATTTTCTAGCCTTGACTGAATCTATGATCATGTAGACTATATGAGTTTTCTTCAATCTTTAATGTGATAATGATTTGTATCAACTATTTAATGTGTGTAGGTTCTAAATCCAAGAGTTTGTTTGCAAAAGGAATTTCTAGATAATTTTAATATATATGGCCAAAACCCTAACCCAAAGAGGTTGGATGATTTTGTTTCATATTTTTAATTTATAACAATTTATCTATGCTAGTTAATACTCTAATAATTAGTATCCAAAAGATGGAGTTGAGAAAATAACCCCAGCCTCATTTTGATTAGATGGCCGGACCTAGCTCTTTTGTGGTCAAGGATGGAATTTGTTTGATTTAATTTGTGGTTATGTTGTTTTGGTTGAAGGTTGAGTTGTTAACTTCTGGTGTGGTAATGAGGAGATTCGACTTCATGTTTCCGGTGATAAGTTCCGGTGGGGGAATGAATCATCCTGTCGTCGGAATGGATAAGTAGTATATTTCATAATAGTGGTGTAGGGCGACCTAAACCCTACTAGTGGTTGAGTAATCGACAAGACCAAAATCATATTGAAAACTTTTCCGTAATACCAATGATGATTTGGGGATTGTAGGTTTATCGCCATTAGGATAATTTAATAATAATTGAGGATGTCTGACTTATTTATTTTTAAATTGTTTGTGATACACTGGTTGAGGTATTCTACTGCATGTGACATTTTATTTTGTTGTTTGAATATTTTATGAGTATGGTATTATGCATGATTTGCCTGGTTTGATAATATGTTAGTTGGTTTTTAAGTAAAGATATGCGTTGTTTGGAGATATTTTGTCTGGGTGAGAGATTGAATGTGACTTAGAGGTGCCCAGCCTAAATTTATTTTTTTATGGATGAGATGTGACATAGAATGTGAGTTGAGGCTATGATGGAAGCTTGAGGTACTAGGTTGTTATTGATGCGAGTTAGTGAGATTTATATATATGCATTGTTGTTCATAACCGTGTGTTGGGAACACACGAGGTCAGAGTATCCGATTGCGGATATCGGATATCACGGGTCAGTGCCCTAACGGTAATGGGGGAAACTACCGTGATACTCTCGTAGTCCTTGCCGATCTGCTCTGGGTATCCTAACGGTAATGGGGATACTTTTATATTATGTAACTATTCTCTAACGATAATGGGGGAAATAGTATCATTCTTTGAATGAGCACTCTAACGGTAATGAGGGTGTGCACTGTATGAATGGGGACGTGTCGCTTGGAAGACTGACTAACATCCTTAACGATAATGGGGGATGGTGACAGGATTGGTAGTGCCACGTCAGCATAAATGTTAGATTGCATGAGTTTAAGGGTAGAGTATGATACCGTAAAATAAGGATGATAGTTGATTTTGAGTGATGTGTGTTTGTGACTGTTGTTATATTATATACTATGACTCTTTTCCGCTTTTGATGATATAACTATTTCTTATCCCCTATTTTCTGTATTTGGTATTTATTTTATCATGTGATCGTATGAGAAGATCCGATGGAGGAACTAGCTATTGAGGAGCTGGATGGGATTACGTATGAACCGGATGCGAGAGGACGAGCTGTGGATTCCGGCGATGTAGTTTAGTGTCTAGGGCCAATGAGTCTTATAAGACGTTTTATTTTCTGCTGATTATAATAGTTTGTGTAAGTATGTACCTGTAAGGGATCCTACTGATAGGATACCCTAAACAGTGTTCTGTTTTATGTTGGATATGTGTGTACGTGTAATATAATCATGGCGTGGTGTGTTAATTTTTCGAAGTTGAATATGTTATAAATAAGTTTTTAATATCTTCGTAATTTCGGGTTACGTTTAACGTTAAGTACGTGATTAAGTTTAATAAATAATTAATGCACAACGAGGCACAACGGGGTGCCTCAGGTAGAGGGTGTCACATTTAGTTGTATCAGAGAAGGTTTGTCCTATCAAGCCGGTATGAGTCTGTTATGAGTCTTCTATGTGCTCTTGTATGAATTGTCTATATTTAATATAGACAATGTTACATGGTACTAAGTACCTATAGCTTCGTTTTGGCTTGACTTAATGCATTTGGTGGTTTGTCTTGGACGATCCAAGAAGCCTGCGAGTGCTTCTTGTGTTCAGAAAGGTTGTTATATTATCAATTGATAATAAGAACTTTGTAGTTGATCTTGTGTGCCTACCATTGAAACTGATGTTATTCTTGGAATGGAGTGGTTATCTTCCAACCACGTCCTTTTGAATTGTTTTGATAAAACCTTAGTTTTTGGAATTCCCGAGAAACCTAGGGATCCGACCTTTCTCTCTGCCAACCAAGTTAAGGCTTCTATGAAAGAAGAGGCCCAAGTGTACATGATGCTATCTTCCCTGGAAGTAGAGAGCCCTCCTGATGTTGGAAGTGTGTCTGTTGTGCGGGAATTTCCTGAAGTGTTTCCAGGGGATGTTTATAAGTTGCCCTCTGAGAGAGATGTTGATTTCACCATAGATTTAGTGCCTGACACCAGACCAATATCCATAGCACCCTATAGAATGTCTCCTCTAGAGCTAGCTGAGTTGAAGAAACAGACAGAGGACCTGATCCAGAAGCAGTTTATTAGGCTTAGCCTATCCCCGTGGGGAGCGCCAGTGTTGCTAGTAAAGAAGAAGGATGGTAGCATGAGGTTGTGTGTCGACTATCAGCAGCTCAACAAAGTGATCATTAAGAATCGATATCCCCCTCCCTAGGATTGATGACCTTATAGACCAGTTGATAGGTGCTTGTATCTTCTCTAAGATAGATTTGAGGTCAGGGTACCATCAGATTTGTGACACCCCGTTTTTCCTAAATAAGCTTAATGCGTTTGTATATGTTATATATATGTTTATATATGCTTGTTATGTTTGTTTTTAATTCCTAAGTTCATGTTTGAGGAAGTTTAGCCTTAGAAAGGTCAACCCTTTAGAGTCCTAATAACATATTTCACCGTTTTTGTCATATCTTGAGTTCTAGATGTCCGATTGAGGTGATATTTGTGGCGTTGGAAATATAAGATAATTATCTACAAGTCTTAATTTTATGTGTTTTGGCCAATTCGATGGTTTAGGATGACTCGTAGTACAATACTTGAGCGTCCTGTGCTCAGGAATTGAGCATGGCCGTGCTCAACAGGGAGTAAGGCCGTGCTCAGGTCAGAGTCTATAAACAGAGCAGTTCCGTGGGGGTTGTGACCTAAACCCTCTTTTTGGCACTTTGGGCAATCCTACTACGACAGAAACCTCTTCCCTTGAACCCCTTGAAGTTCTTAGAGTTTGTGAGTCATTTTGGGAGAGAAGTTATGCGTGTTAGCATTGTTTAAGGTAATGTAGTTATCCCTCCTTAATCTCCTTTTCCCTTCTTTTGAAATGGGGATTAATTGGTTGTTATCTTCTCTTCTTGTTTGTCCAAGGCTTGAGGAACTCGTCGAGCTGCTCGAGGGAACGTGTCTAGTTTGCCAACGTTATCGTTTTGGGAATCTTCATACCAGGTATGGGGAGAAGGGCTAGTACATATATGTAGGCTATGTGGTACCGTAAGATGAAGGGTTAACCCATGACCCTGTCGTCTGTTGTTTGTCTATTTGTTTGCTATCATGTTCATGATATAATACGCTTAATTGATGATTGGTATGCCTATTGTTGTTATAATTGATAATGATGTTTATGCGATTATGTTTGGATTGATGATGTTATGAATATTATCATGATGATGATGATGTTGTTGTAATGATGATGCTGTTATGATGATGATGATGATGTTGCGCTCTTATGAGTGTTGATTGTTGAGGATGTTAATGCCAACAATGATGATAATAAGTGTCTAATTAATTAACATGTCTTATTAATGATGTTAAGACGTTAAAATACGTTAATGATAATAATGAGAACTAAGGGATGTTTCTCCCAGTTGTTCATAAGACATGAATATAGTGTGAGAGTTAAAGTTATGTTCATAGGGCTTAGTTAAAGACCCTAGGATTGATTAGTGAGTGTTCTAGGAACATTAATAACGAAGCTATGATTAAAGGATTAATTCCCCATGATGATAAAACATGAATATTAATGAAGAACAGTTAAGATTAATGAAGTTGATGATCAATGGATTAGTAAAAGCTAAAAGGTTGAATCTGTGAACTGTCCCAAGGATTTGGGAAAAGGTTTCTGAACCTTTCTGCCCAGATCAGTATGGCCACGTTCCATTGAGCACGACTGTGCTTAACAAGGAGCACGTCCGTGCTCCAGTTTGAAACTTAGAGCAGGGCACGCATTTAAGCACCCCCGTGCTCGGGAAGCAGCACGGCCGTGCTTGCCTGCAGGTCTAGCACGTCCGTGCTGAGAGTGAGCAAGCCCGTGCTCACCTGACCAGAATTGAACCATAATGCATGAAATAGGGGTTTTCACCCCAAACTCTTAAAAGACTTAATAAGATACCAACGGAACATGAATACCAAAAGACAAGTGATAAGATGTTGTACCTTGGTAGCCTAGTCTCCGCTCCAAGTGTTAAGATGTTGTACCTTGGTAGCCCAGTGTCCACTCCAAGTGATAAGATGTTGTACCTTGGTCACCTAGTGTCCGCTCCGATGGGGCATTGATGCTTCATGGTCAAGGTGTTGAGCTCTGGTGCTTAATGACCAGAGTGTTGTTGATGCTTAAAAGACTTAACAATGAAACGTTAAACGATAATCCTCGATAGCCTAGTGTTCGAGGTGTTGATGGTGATAAAACTTGGGTAGCCTATGGGCCTGATAAGCCTCTGGCTCATCTAGTTTTATAGCTAGTATGACCAGGGTTTTGTGCAAATTATATCGTATTTTCACCCAAATTAGATTAGATTGTCCTCAAGCAAGGTTTTGAGTCTCTAGAGTAGTTTTAAGTTAATTTAGCTAGTTTTGTGTCAAAATAATACACTTATGGTTATTTCCTTACTTTCAGGTTAAGTAGAAGGCGAGAAAATAAAGAAGCAGAGGTCTCGCCCGCGAAGGACACGCTCGCCACGCGACCCCGGCTTGTTGTTCCAAGAAATTGCTAAGTCTCTGGTTCGCCTCGCGAAGAAGGTCTCGCCACGCGAGTCTTGCAACCCTGAAAAAGTCAGAGACGATCACGGCTTGCCCGTGTTGAAAGTCATGGCCGTGGCAGTTTTGAAGCTGAAGAGTCTCGCCTCGCGAATCTGGAAGTCAGAGAGCATCACGGTTAGGCCCTGATGGCCATAACGGGCGTAAGGAGAAACTCTTCATATCCTCGCCTCGCGAGCAAGAACTTCGCCTCGCGAGAATGCCAAAGGTTGCTGACTGTTCATGAAATTCGCCCCGCGAATGTGTGCTCGCCTCGCGAGCCATCTGAATTCTGAATTTGTATAAAAGGCTGTTCTGAACATTTTGTAAAAACTTTTGCTTCTCCAATTTTCTGATATACATTTTTCTCTGTGATTTCGTTTTTGCCATGGAGCACTAAGTCCTAGGATTAGTCTACTGTTTGAGGATCCTATATACTTGAGGTTATGTAAATCCCTATTTTAATTGCTTTTCCCTCTTCAATACCATACTTTGTATTTCTGTTTGCTTAATTAGGAGTATACTGTATTGTATTGATTTATTTCTGGTGATATCATGTTCCTATAATTAATCGCATCTGCTTAATTTGCGTGTGTACATTTCGTGTTCGCTTAGTTCACGAAGGGCTTAATCCCGTTTGCTTAATTCGGGAATAGGGACATGTATCTGTGGTAGTAGTTTCGCTTGTAAATTGCTACTACAACCGGGAGGGGATAAGAATCTGCTTAGGGCTTGGGATTACATTAACCAAGGATAGTTGGGAATTCTTGACAGTAGATTAATCGTTGTTTGATAATTGATAATCTCCTTTTAACTGCCCTGTTTTTGATTGCTCTGTTTTGTTTGTTTCTTAATTGCATTCCAATCCAAACCCCCCCCAAAACTGATTTTTGTGAAAGGTAATATTCTCAGAGTCCTTGAGAGACGACATCCGAGTTGTCGCACTACACTACAGTTTTAAACCCGCTCGTCCTTTTTGGCGCGTGCGTGTGACAGTGACCAAAAATTGGCGCCGTTGCCGGGGATTCTGAGTTGTTATTTTTCGCAATTTGTTTTATTTTATTTTCTTTTCTTTCTTTTATTTTCTGTTCTGTTTTGAATTGGTCTGGCTACTAGGTCTCATTGCCCTGAACTCTTTTGACCCGGAAATTGAAAGAACACTGCACACACTCCGTAGGGAATTTCGGGCTAGCACTAGTAGTAATTCCAATTTTAAAACTGCTTTTGAAAACATGGGAGACCAGAGGACATTAAGGCAGCTTGCTGCCCCCGATGTCAACTATAATGGATTATGTATTTCTTATCCTGGTGCGACACCCCTTTTGAACTGAAATCTGGTTTTATTCACTGTTGCCCAAGTTTAATGGTCTTGCGGTGAGGATCCACACAAGCACTTGAAAGAATTCCAAGTTGTATGCTCCACAACCTCGAGAGCGGAGGGAGTCACGAGACGATATCAAGCTAAAGGCTTTTCCATTTTCACTCCGGGAGGCTGCAAAGGATTGGCTATTGTACCTTGAGCCTAACTCCATCACAACTTGGAATGATTTGAAGAGGGTGTTCCTAGAAAGGTATTTTCCTTCTTCAAGAGCTGCTTCAATAAGGAAAGAGATATGTGGCATCGAGGCAAGGGAACGAGTCACTAGTCGAATCTTTGGGAAAGGTTCAAACATTTGGTCTCTAGTTGTCCCCGAAGATCAAATATCCGAACAACTCCTCGATCCAATACTTTTATGAAGGATTGTTGCCTATGGATAGGAATCATTGGATCTTGCTAGTGGGGAGCATTAGTTGATAAGACCCCAGTTGCTGCTAAGCAACTTATTGAGAACATGTCGTTGAATTCCCAGCAGTTTTCTACAAGAAGAAATTCAGTTGAGCCAAGAGGTGTGCATGAGATTCATAGTTCATCTTCTAACCAGGCCGCCCTTGAGAATAGATTGGATGAGCTGACTTCCTTTGTAAGACAATTGGCAATAGACAAGGTTCAGCCTGCAAAGTTATGTAGCATGTGTAATTCACCTGAGCACCCATTTGATCCATGCCCGATCCAGAGAGAAGAGTTTGTCAGTGAAGTACCTCAGGCTTATGCAGTGAACCCCTATAATCAAGGAGGCAGCCAGAATCGGTATAGCATTCCAGGACCCTCTCTACTAATAGGTACCATCCTAGCTGGAGAAATCACCCTAATCTGCGGTATGGGAACTCTTCCCAACAACAATGATGGCACCTCGAGAATCATCCTCCGGTGACCATACGCACCTTCTGGACCATCATTAGAAGACTTGGTGAAGCAAATGGCTGCATCTAGTATACAATTTCAGCAGAGGACAGATGCTAGTATTCAAGATTTGAGGACTCAGATTGGACAGTTGGCTACATCCATGAATAGCATACAACAAGGTCAAGGGACAAACCAGCTGCTGCACACGGCCGGTGATTAATCCTAATGCCTCCAACCCTAATGTGAGTGTCATCTCTACGAGATCCGGAAAGGTTGTTGAGGCCACTTGCGGAAAGGATGAAGAAACTATGAAGCCTACTCCTGAGCCTACTATTGAGGCTACTCCTGAACCTGTGGTTGAAGTTGAAACTGAGAGAGTGTATAGACCACCCATTCCATTCCCACACAGAATTCAGAAAAATTTGAAGATGGGTGGTGAAAATAAAGAGAAGGAGATTCTTGATGTTTTCGGAAAAAGTAGTCATTAATATTCCACTGTTGGATGTGATCAAGCAAGTACCCGGATATGCTAAATTTCCGAAGGACCTATGCACTAACAAGAGGAAGATGAAGACTAATGAGAGGGTTGACTTGGGAATGAATGTCTCGGCGCTTATCCAGTCAAAGATAGAGAGAGTTGCTTCTATAGCCCCTACTCAAGCACTACCACGAAGTGCAAGGATCCGAGCACCTTCACTTTATCCCATGCACTTGTTGGGGACAAGAAGTTTGAGAACTGCATGCTTTGGACTTGGGAGCATCAATCAATGTCATGCCTACCTCCATCTTTAATAACCTTGATATGGGGCCATTGCGATGCGCAGGTCTTACCATCCGGTTGGCTAACAGGGACCCGATTACCGACCCATGGGGATGGTAGAGGATGTCCTAGTGCAAGTTGATGATTTGATATTCCCTGCAGACTTCTATATCCTAGATATGGCGGGGAGAGACTCGATCCGATAGATCACCCATAATCTTGGGGAGACCATTCATGATGACATCCAAGACCAAGATTGATGTTTATGATGGGACTATGTCTATGGAGTTTGGTGGTATTGTGGCCAAATTCAAGATTTTTGATGCTATGAAGCACCCGGTAGAGGAGCACTCTGTATTCCACTTAGAGTTGCTTTGTCGAGCTCATTGAGGACACTCACGATGACCTTATTTCTGATTTTCCTGTTATTTCTGGTTTTGATGATGTATATACTTGTACTAACTGCACTAACACTAACCCATGTTCATTTTGTTACGAGTTTTTGGATTTAACCTTGCGGGGTGAGGATGATAGTGAAAGTGATAGTGAAAGTGAAGGCTGTTTGTTCAGAGAAGTCCTTGACCCTATGGCTACTCCCAATGTACCATCATTTGAGCGAGCCACCTTCTTTGCAACTCAAACCACTTCCCGAGAACCTAAAGTATGCCTACTTGGGGAGGGATGCAACATTGCCATCATCATTTCCTCCAGCCTCATTACGATCGATCGAAGCCAAGCTTTTAGAAGTTACGAGGAAGAACAAGAAGGTCATTGGGTGGACATTGGCCGATATTCCGAGAATTAGCCCCTCCGGATGCATGCACGAGAATTTTATTGGAGGATGGGGCTAAGCGATCGAGACAGGCCCAAAGGCGACTTAACCCACGATTACGGATGTGGTAAAGAAAGAAGTGACTAAGCTTCTACAGTGCGGGTATTATCTATCCCATCTCCGATAGTTCTTGGGTAAGTCCGGTTCGGGTTGTACCAAAGAAGTCCGGTCTAACAAGAGTTAGGAATGAGAATAATGAACTTGTGCCTACTAGAGTCCGGGAATAGCCGGGAGAGTTTGTATTGACTATAGGAAGCTAAACCAGGCCACCCGAAAGGATCATTTTCCTTTGCCGTTTCATAGATCGGATGCTAGATCGGCTGGTCAGGTCCCATTATTGTTTTCTAGATGGCTTTTCGGGTATTTCCAGATTCATATTGCCCCTGAGGATCAGGAAAAGACCACCTTCACGTGCCCCTTCGGTACGTTTGCTTATAGGAGGATGCCATTTGGCCTCTGTAATGCTCCTGGCACCTTTCAAAGATGCATGCTTAGTATTTTCTCTGACTTTATTGAAAACTGCATAGAGGTGTTTATGGATGATTTTACTGTGTATGGCTCCTCTTTTGATGCTTGTTTGCATAGTCTAGATCTAGTTCTTCAAAGATGCATTGATACTGATTTGATTCTGAATTATGAGAAATGTCATTTCATGGTAGAACAGGGGATAGTATTGGGTCATGTAATTTCCAAAGAGGGTATTTCTGTGGATCCTGCAAAAATAAATGTGATTGCTTCATTGCCTTACCCATCTTGCATACACGAGATCCGTTCCTTTCTTGGACATGCAGGTTTCTACAGGCGCTTTATAAAGGACTTGACAAGATATAGACTTGCCATTGTCAAATCTGCTGAAAAATGATGCCCTGTTCCAGTTGATGAAAAGTGTAAAGAGTCATTTGACTATCTGAAGAAGGCGTTGACTTCTACCCCTGTCATCCAGCCCCCAGACTGGACACTCCCGTTTGAACTGATGTGTGATGCTTCAAATTTTGCTGTGGGGGCAGTTCTGGCACAAAGGGTGGGCAAAGTTGCCCATGTAATTCACTATGCTTCTAGGACCCTAGATGCCGCACAGAGCAAATTACACAACCATCGAGAAAGAGTTGCTAGCTATTGTATTTGCACTTGACAAGTTTAGGTCTTATTTGCTAGGTTCTAGGGTGATGTTTTTCTTGACCATGCGACTTTGAAATATCTCTTTGAAGAAGCTAGAAGCTAAGCCAAGGCCCGATCGGTGGATGCTTTTGCTTCAGGGAATTCAATGTGGAGATAAAGGATAAAAGTGGAGCTGAAAATCTGGTAGCAGATCATTTGAGCGGGGATAGCAAGGGATGAGGATATTTTTCCCATCCAAGATGATTTCCACGATGAGAGATTGTTACATATGTATGGGGTAACCCCCTGGTTTCTTTGACATTGTAAATTTTCTAGTTCTTTGGTGTTGTTCCTGCAGGTACAAGTAGACAAAAGTTCCACAAGCTGAAGAGCGATGCAAAGTATTATGTGTGGGATGACCCCTATCTGTGGAAGTTTTGCAGTGACCAGGTTATCCGGAGGTGTGTACCCGATCATGAGAAGGAGTCCATCCTGCATTTCTCACATGCATCTCCAGTTGGAGGACACTTTGGACCTCAAAGGACAGCAAGAAAAGTCCTGGACTCCGGGTTCTACTGGCCCACAATTTTCAGGGATTCATATGAGGTATACAAGAATTGTAAAGAATGTCAAATAACAGGCCCTGCAATCACTCGTAGGAGTGAGATGCCTCAGCAGCCAATGCTTTATTGTGAGGTCTTTGATGTGTGGGGGATTACTTCATGGGTCCTTTCCCTCCTTCTTTTGGTTTTGTATATATTTTGTTGGCTGTAGATTATGTTTCAAAGTGGGTGGAAGCAATCCCCACTAGGACTAACGATGCTCAGATTGTTTCAAAATTTGTTAGGTCCAACATCTTTTGCAGGTTTGGCATACCCAAGGCCATCATCAGTGACCAGGGCACACATTTTTGCAACAGAACCTTGGAGGCCTTACTCAGAAAATATGGGGTTGTACATAGAGTGTCTACTGCTTATCATCCCCAAACCAATGGCCAAGCTGAAATATCCAACAGGGAGATTAAGCAAATCCTAGAGAAGATGGTGCAGCCAAACAGAAGGGAATGGAGCCGCCGTGCTGGAAGACGCATTGTCGGCCCAGAGAAGCTGCTTTTAAGACACCTATAGGGATGTCCCCCTTCCGGCTAGTTTTTGGCAAGGCATGCCACCTCCCGTGGAAGTTGAGCATAGAGCATATTAGGCGGTAAAGTGTTGCAACTTGGACATGAAGAAATCTGGTGTTGAGAGAAAGCTGCAATTGCAGCAACTTGAGGAGCTTAGGCTTGGAAGCTTATGAGAGCTCCAGGATGTATAAAGAGAGAACAAAACTTTTTCATGATAGAATGATTGTTAGGAAAGAATTTTTTGTGGGTCAGAAAGTCTTATTGTTTAATTCCCGCCTGAGATTGATGGCTGGGAAGCTTAGGTCTAAATGGGATGGCCCTTTTGTTGTGACTAATGTGTTTCCTTATGGTGCAGTGGAGATTCAAAGTACAGGTACCAACAAGACTTTCAAGGTTAACGGGCAAAGGTTGAAGCCGTTCCATGGTGTGGATGCTGCTGACCCTGCGGATGCTAATGTTGAGGAGCTATCTTTGGATGCTCCACCCTACACTGATACTTGATCAGGGAGTTTCTTTTCCTTTTCCCCTCACTCTGATTGTAAAGTCTGTTGTTGTTCATTGGGGACAATGCATGTTTTAAGTGTGGGGGAGGGAACTAGTTGTAGTTTTTCTTTTCTTTGAATAAAGTTTTCTTTTCTTTGAATAAAGCTCCTGAATAATTTGAGAAGCTCAGGAGCATTTGTGTGTTGAGTCTTTTGTTGGCAAGTTTGCTAGATTTTGATTGATGTTGCACAGATTGCTTGCATGATTGATATGTGACCCTAGGACTTGAAAATTTTTTGAAAAGTGATTCCCATGTGAAATTGAAAACTGAACTTTGGGATTTTGTTATGATGGCATGATGAATGATAAGTTTGGGGTGATAGGAAGCACACACTAGGGATAGTATCTCTTTCAAACAATTTGCATGAATGTCCAGGTGAGGTTTTGAGCCTCCAACATGTTTTAAACTGTGTGAAAATCACTTTCAAGTTGCACTTCCCTGAATTTGATTGAATCTCTTTTTGGTTTGCATGATTATATATGTGTAGCAAATGATTTAGGCATTTTCTTTGTAAATAGCTACTTGGCCTGAATAAACCAATTCCTAATGCATGTTCCCTAGTTAGCCCTTTTGAGCCTGATTAGCCTGTTAATTCTTGATAACCTAATGTTATAAGCCCAAAAATCTGGAAAACCATGTTAACCCGATCTTAGGATTAGGAGAGCATGTAATCTTAGAATGGGTGTAAGAAACTAAAGTTTGGGGTGGCTGCAAGGTGCAATGTGTTGTTTGGGATTAGGAAAAAGAAAAAAAAAAGAAGAAGAAAAAAAAAATACAAAAATGCCAAAAAGAAATAAAAAGGGCTGTAGCCACCCAGAAGTGTAAAGAAAAAAAAATAAAGAAAGGAACTTGAGTGAATTTCAAAGTGTAAATATAGTTCATGCTCTCTTAGTTCCTAGGGTCTTCAGCCTAATTCCTTTGTATATCCTACCCTTAGCCAGGCCCCCTTACAACCCATAAAAGACCTTTTGATGTTGCTTGCATGTTTTCTGTGGGAACCATTTTGAGGTGATAAGCAAATTTTTGGGAAGTGTACTTGAAAAGTGAAACTGAGTGCAAGTTGTTAGCCTGACATAAACTGAGTGACTGAGTGAACAAATAATGCCCTTGTGAGGAAGGCAGTTGTTTGGATTTGGTGATCTCCCTCTTGTGTGTGACTTAGATCCCCTGC
Source organism: Sophora flavescens (assembly GCA_030762895.1). Classification (NCBI taxonomy): domain Eukaryota; kingdom Viridiplantae; phylum Streptophyta; class Magnoliopsida; order Fabales; family Fabaceae; genus Sophora; species Sophora flavescens. The sequence continues at coordinate 125,123,279 of CM061064.1, forward strand.
TTAGATTTCTGATTGTTTTCATGATGAAATTCTCAAATGTTTGGAATAAATGAATGTGGGGATTGCTCTGTTTGAAAAGGGGGGAAACAATGAAGAAAGACTGTTTTTGATGTATTGCTTGAATGTGTGCAATGTTGATTGAATCTTTTGAGCTTGCCAGGTCTTGAGTCTTTTTGATTTTTTTTTGAGCCCAAGCGGAGGTGGTGGCTGTGGTTGTGTATTGTTTGCCATACATTCACGCATCTGAGTTGTTGATGGGAGGTTGTGCAACATAGGGGAGGTTGTCCGAGAGTAAGACGATCTGACCATCCACGACGATTCATCAGAGACTATGGGGTCATGTACAACCGCGGTGGTGCACCCGCGAGTAAGGTGCGTCGGCTGTCGTAGGGGGACCCCATGGTTGGTGGATTGGCCCAACGTTGGTGCTTCTATTGCCAATATGGAGATGTAACCCCAAAGTTGGCATCCTGAGTTAGTTTGGATCCAAGTGCATAATAGAGGAGTGGAGCAGAACTGCATTGCATAGCATACACACTGTATGATGATGATTGTTATGATATTGCTGTTTGATATAACATGCTTATTTGATGTATGCTCATCTTTCTAAATGTTTCCTTGTCGTTATATTCGTACATATGTTTCTTACTCCCTATCTCTATGTTTCTTGTTTTATGGCATGTATCTTTTATATAGAGGTCGATGTGCAGCCAGTTGAGGAGTGACTCTGAGGAGCCGCGACTCGTAGATAGGACTTCCCGTTTTTAGTAGTTGTTTAGTTTGTTTCCAGTTGTATCCGAGTTGTTTTATTGGATTAGTTAAACCAGCTCTGTAGTGTGACCTCGGGGTTGGGTTCGTTTATGTTTCAGTTATGTTATGCTTCCTTTATAAACATGTTTTGGTTATTTCCGTGTTATGTTACAATGCGACAGTCTCTACCCGGTTTTTATGTTATATATATATTTGCATGTGTTCTCTCTCTCTCTTTTTATATCCGTGTTATCACTTTTGAATGCATGTAGGGTAGAGGGTGTCACAAGATTTGGGTTAAGTCTGAGGACATCCCGAAGATAGCGTTTAGGACGTGTTATGGTCACACTGAGAACTTAGTTATGCCTTTTGGTGTGACTAATGTTCCTGCTGTGTTCATGGACTACATGAACAAGGATAAGTTTGTGGTGGTTTTCATAGATGACATCTTAGTGTACTCCAAGACCAAGGAGGAACATGAGGAACAGTTGAGGGTTGTCTTGCAGACCCTTAGGGAGAAGCAGTTGTATGCTAAGTTGTCTAAGTGCGAGTTTTGGTTAGAGGAGGTGAGTTCCTTAGGACACGTCATCTCTAAAGGTGAGATAGTCGTGGATCCGGCTAAAGTAGAGATGGTGCTCCAGTGGGAAGCGTCAAAGTCAGTGATCGAGATTAGGAGTCTCTTGGGTTTAGCAGGGTACTATAGGAGGTTCATAGAAGGTTTCTCTAAGATAGCTTTACCCTTGACCCGTCTCACCAAGAAAGGACAGCTCTTTGTGCGGGACTCGAAGTGTGAGGAAAGTTTCCAAACCTTAAAGGATAGGTTGACATCAGCGCCAGTGTTAGTTTTGTCAGATCCTAGTGAACCTTTCGTAGTTTACTGTGATGCTTCTGAACAAGGTTTAGGTGGCGTGTTGATCCAGAATGGTAAGGTAGTAGCTTATGATTCTAGGCAGTTAAAAACCCATGAGAAGAACTACCTACCCATGACCTAGAGTTAGGAGTTGTGGTGTTTGCCTTGAAGATTTGGAGGCATTACCTTTATGGAGCGATGTTTGAGGTCTTTAGTGACCATAAGAGTTTGAAATATCTTTTTGACCAGAAGGAGTTGAATATGAGGCAGCGTAAGTGGATGGAGTTTCTTAAGGATTATGATTTTGAGTTGACCTACCACCCAGGAAAAGCCAATGTAGTGGCGGATGCCTTAAGTAGGAAAACCTTGCACGTCTCCGCTTTGATGGTCAGAGAGATGGATTTGATTGAGGAATTTAGAGACCCGAGTTTAGCTTAGGAAGTTACCCCTAAGAGTATTAGGCTTGGAACCTTGAAGGTCATCAACAGTTTGATGGATCAAGTTAGAGAGGGCCAAAAGATAGATAAGTACCTCTTAGACCAGAGAGAGTTGCTTGCTCAGGGTAGAAACCTTAGTTTTAAGGAAGGAAGTGATGGAGTTTTGAGGTTCAAACATAGAATATGTATACCATAAGTTCTGGAGCTTAGGAAGTTGATCCTTGAAGAAGGACATATGAGTGGACTGAGGGTGCACCCAGGTGCCACTAAGATGTATCAGGATTTAAAGCGTATGCTTTGGTGGCCTAGGATGAAAAAAGATGTAGCTGAGTTTGTCTATGCATGCTTAGTATTCCAAAATGCTAAGATAGAACACCAAAAGCCTTCATGAAAGTTTCAACCTTTGAGTATCCCAGAATATAAGTGGGATAATATCTTGATGGATTTTGTGTCTGGACTCCCTAGGACTCCAGCTGGTTATGAAGCTATATGGGTTATTGTGGATAGATTGACTAAGTCTGCCCATTTCATCCCTATGAATATGGAATATCCCTTAGAGAAGTTGACCAGGTTGTACATCAAAGAGATAGTTAGGTTACATGGTGTACCCTCTAGCATAGTGTCAGATAGAGACCCTAGATTTACCTCTAGGTTCTGGAATAGTTTGCATGAGGCTTTAGGGACCAAGCATAGACTTAGTTCAGCTTATTGTGAATGAACGCATTCCCCAAGTATGACTTGAATATTTAAAGTACAAAGTTTTGAAGATGACAAAGGACAACATGTCAACTATATCAACTTTTGAAGACTTAGATCTACAAAAGGTAGTTCTTAAAGGTTTATGTTTTTATTAGTACCTTTGTAAGATCATATAAGATGTTTGAATGAGACGCAAATAAAATGGAATTAAAATCAACATAGGTTAACATAATCAAGTTGAATTCAAGCATTCATCATGTTGAAATGTTTTAAATCTTTACTTAATGCATGAATATATAATACTTGATCATTAGATGAGTTTCATGTTGAAAATCTATGTTTAAATGAATAGATTTACAAATAAGATGATCGAAACCTTAGTGTAAATATGTTGTGAATAGATTCACTGATTAGTATGAATAGATTCAAAGCATTTTACTCTCTGTGAATAGATTCACGAATCGATTCAAGATGTTTTTTTTCAGTCCCTGAATAGATTCATGAATAGATTCACGATGTATCAGTCTCTGTGAATAGATTCATGTGTTTCAGCTTTCTGTGAATCGATTCAAGGGGTCTGTGAATCGATTCACAGTTGTCAGATATGTTTTGTTAACGTAACAAAGACCCTAATAAATAGATCTATTCATCTCTTTCGTTCATAATCATTAGCTATCATTTCACAAACTCAAAATAACACGAAATCTCACAAGATCCTTGCGTCTCATTCTCTCAATCTTTCATTGTGATCATTAGAGCTTCAAGTTGTAATTTCTCACTTTCAAGAGTGATTCAAACCTCTTCTACTCTCTTGCTTTTGACGTTCTTGGTTTGGAAGAAGTGTGGGATCTTCTTCTGGGTTGGATTCAGGGTGTGGAATCCATGGTTGTGTGTAGGTTACAGAGTGGGGTATCTCTGGTGTAAAATTTCTTGAACGTTGTACTCAAGATCCTGATTAGTGAAGGAACTCTCATACCGGTGGGTGTGAGACTGGATGTAGATGACAAGAAATTGCGATTGAACCAGTAAAAATTATCGGTTTGCAATTCTCCTTAACCCTTCTCTCTTTAATTTCAATTTGTATTACATATTAGGGTTTAATTGAGAAAGAATTGAATTGCATTTGAAACAATCTTGTTGAATCATCATTTCAATTACGTTCACGTCATCTAAAGATTCACTACGCGCTCTTGTTAAATACGTTATACCTTCATACAACAAAAGTTTTTGAAAAGTTTGCAAAAATCTTTTGAATCCTATTCACCCCCCTCTAGGATTCCAATGCTTGTTAGAGGCCACTTGGGCTAACAAGTGGTACCAGAGCTTGAACTCTTTAGGACAAGCTTAATTGGCTTTAAAGAGGATCCATGGTCTCTAATGGTTTTTATCAAACGGATGGGTGATACAATAAGGCCCCGATTTTTAATAGTGAAGGTTATTCATATTGCAAAGAACATATGAGAATCTTTATATGTTCCCATGATCATGATGTATGGAACACCATAGAAAATGGTCCTTATGTTCCCACACATCTAGTTGATGGAAAGGAAACATCAAAACCTAGAGATAGTTGGACTGATGATGGGAAAAAGAGAGTACAACTAGATTGGAGAGGTAAAAATATCATATCTGCTGCTATAGGACAAGATGAATTCTTTAGAGTGTGTAATTGTAGATCTGCACAAGAAATGTGGGATAATCAGCAAGTTACCCATGAGGGTACTAGTGAAGTGAAGGGAGCTCGGGTTAACACCTTGACCCATGAATATGAGCTTTTTCGTATGATTCCAGGAGAATCAATACCAGATATGCAAAAACGCTTCACACATATAGTTAATCATCTAGAAACATTAGGAAAAACTTTTCCAAATGAAGACTTAGTTAACAAAGTTTTGAGATGTTTAAGCAAGAATCGGCAGCCGAAGGTTACGACTATCGTAGAATCAAGGAATTTGGCTACAATGTCCTTAGCCACATTATTTGGAAAGCTCCAAGAGCACGAATTGGAACTGAAATGTCTCACTGAGCATGAGGAAGGAGACAAAAAGAAGAAGAGCTTAGCCCTAATCTCCACATCTTCAAATGCAAGGAAAGAAGAAAGTGATAAAAGTGATGAATCGGAAGTTTAGTAAATTCTTCCAGAAAAGAGGTGGAGGTAGAAGGCCATTCAACCGGAATAAGAAGAACTTCAAAAGGGAGAATGACACTTCAACAATAAATTGCTATGAATGTGGAAAGAAAGGGCACATGAAAATGGAATGTCCTCAATTGCGAAAGAAAGGGGACAAATATGAGAAAAGGACTAAAAATGACAAGAAGGGCAAAAAGGCATACATAGCTTGGGACGATAACGACCTCAACTCATCCGATAGCTCCGATGATGATGAAGTTTCCAACCTATGTCTAATGGCAAGCCACCATGAGGAAGATGAGGTAACCGATGATGAATTTGAATCTTTTTCTTCCGATGATGATTTACAAAATGCCTATGATGAACTTCATGAAGAATCTATAAGACTCATTAAACAAAACTCTTCTTTTAAGAAAATCATTTATGACTTAAAAGAACAACTCTCTTTGTGAAAAAAGGATTTTGAAAAAGTCACAAATGAATATGAGTTCTTAAAGATTGCTCGTGAGAAATCTTCATTAAATGCATGTTGCAAAAATAATGCATGTAAACCCTTTATTTGTGGAGATTGTGCTAGATTGAGAAAACAAATTGATGATATGGAAAACATTCTAGCCAAATTCACAATGGGTAGAGAAAACTTGAATATGTTGCTTGGAAGTCAAAAGCGTACGCTTAGCAAAGCCGGTTTGGGGTATGATCCCTTTGCACAAAGAAAGATTTTAAAATATTTCTTTGCTAATCCAAGCAAGACAAGTACCCCCTTTGCTCGGAGTTGGTAATGTTGGTAACTCTTCCTCTACTATCGTTGAAAATGTGTTGTATGTAGAAGGCTTGAAACATAATTTACTTAGCATTAGTCAATTATGTGACAAAGGTTATAGAATTCTTTTCAACTCAAATTGTTGCATAATTGAAAATGAAAGTGATAAGCAAATTAAGTTCATTGGTCATAGAGTAGGAAATATCTACATGATTAACCTAGAAAGTATACCCTCAAATGATGATCAATGCTTATTGACAAAAGATGAGGATGCATGGTTATTGCATAGGAGAATAGGTCATATACATATGGAGCACTTAAACAAGCTTATCTCTAAGGACCTAGTAATTGGCCTACCAAAAATAAAATTTCAAAAAGGCAAGTTATGTGATGCTTATCAGAAGGGAAAACAAGTCAAGGCCTCTTTTAAAGAAAAAAATGTAGTTTCAACAAATAGGCCTTTGCAACTATTGCACATGGACTTGTTTGGCCCTTCTAGAACTATGAGTCTTGGTGGCAATTACTATGCCCTAGTAATAGTAGATGACTTCTCTAGATATACATGGACCATTTTCATTCCTCATAAGAACAAAGTCTTTCATGTTTTCATCAAGCTTGCCAAGAGTATTCAAAATGAAAAAGACTTAAAAATTGCATCCATTAAAAGTGATCACGGAGGTGAGTTTGAGAACCATCTCTTTGAGAGCTTTTGTGAAGAAAATGGAATTAACCATAATTTTTCCGCTCCTAGAACTCCACAACAAAATGGAGTAGTTGAAAGAAAGAATCGATCTCTAGAGGAGTTAGTAAGAACTATGATTAATGAAACAAACCTACCTGAGTACTTTTGGGCGGATGCGGTTAATATCGCTTGTTATGTTTTAAATAGGGTCTTGAAAAGACCAAGTTTGAAAAAGACCCCCTATGAATTGTACAATGGTAGAAAACCAAATATTTCACATCTTAGAGTTTTTGGATGCAAATGCTTCATTTTAAATAATGGCAAAGAAAATTTAGGCAAGTTTGATGCAAAGGCGGATGAAGGTATATTTTTAGGTTATTCATCTTTTAGTAAAGCTTTTCGTGTTTACAATAAGAGAACTATGACTATTGAAGAGTCAATACATATTGCATTTGATGAATCTAACCCCAAATTGGTGGGAAAGGATATTTTCTTTGATAATGTTGTAGATATGTCACAAAAGTCTAATGAGGAAGACAACAAAGAAAAGATGGATGAAAGAAATGAAGATGAAACTCCTCCAAAGAAAGAAGAATTTGAGCATGTAGACCTACCCCATGAGTGGAGAACATTGAAGGATCATCCTATCGACCATGTGATAGGAGACATATCAAAAATGGTAACTACTAGGTCGAATCTTAGAAATGTATGCAATTATTCAGCATTTGTCTCTCAAATCAAACGCAAAACCATTAGTGATGCAATTATTGATGGAAATTGGTTAATGGCCATGCATGATGAATTAAACCAATTTGAACGAAATAATGTTTGGGAGCTTGTGCCTAGACCAGGAAATCATCAAGTAATTGGCATTAAGTGGGTTTTAAGAAATAAACTTGATGAAACCGGAATTATAACTAGAAATAAAGCTAGACTTGTAGCAAAGGGTTATAATCAAGAAGAGGGTATTGATTATGATGAGACATATGCCCCGGTAGCTAGATTAGAAGCTATTAGATTACTTCTTGCACTTGCATGCATCATGGATTTTAAACTATACCAAATGAATGTGAAAAACGCTTTCTTAAATGGTTTCATACAAGAAGAAGTATATGTAGATTAACCCCCCGGTTTTAAAAATTTTGAATTTCCTAACCATGTTTTTAAATTGAAAAAGGATCTTTATGGGCTTAAGCAAGCTTCAAGAGCTTGGTATGAAAGGTTGAGTAAATTTCTTTTAGAAAAAGGTTATAAAAGGGGAATGGTTGATACTACACATTTCATAAAGGATAAAGGAAAGGATATATTGCTTGTTCAAATATATGTGGATGATATTATCTTTGGTTCAACTAATGAGTTTATGTGTAGAGAGTTCTCAAAGTTAATGCAGAGTGAATTTGAGATGTCCTTAATGGGAGAACTAAATTACTTTCTTGGACTTCAAATAAAGCAAACAAGGAATGGCATCTTCATAAATTAGCACACCAATGGGTACCGGTTGTTATTTGGACAAAGATGAAGGTGGTAAGCCTATTTACCCTTCAAAATATAGAGGTATTATAGGTTCTTTACTATACTTGACAGCTAGTAGGCCCGATATTATGTTTGGCGTGTGTATGTGTGCTAGATTTCAAAGTAATCCCAAGGAATCACATTTCATTGCTGTTAAACGCATATTAAGATATCTAATAGGAACACCTAATACAGGTATATGGTATCCTAAGGGTGGAATTTCTAGTTTAGTTGGATACTCATATTCCGACTTTGCAGGATGCAAGTTGGATAGAAAGAGTACTAGCGGTACTTGTCATATCTTTGGGAATTATTTAATTTCTTGGAATAGTAAAAAGCAAGTTAGTGTAGCTTTGTCCACAGCTGAAGCTAAGTACATAGCTGCTGGAAGTTGTTGTGCACAAATTTTATGGATGAAACAACAACTCCTTGACTATGGCTTAAAACTTAACAAAATTCCTATAAGATGTGACAATACTAGTACCATAAGCTTAACCAAAAATCCCATCCAACATTCAAGAACAAAGCATATAGATATTCGACATCATTTTCTAAGAGACCATGTTGAGAAAGGAGACTGTGTTTTTGAGTTTGTTGAAACAAAAAATCAATTAGTGGACATTTTTACAAAACCTTTGCCCAAAGAAAGCTTTTTCCGCATAAGAAGTGAATTAGACATACTTGATATATCATGTATAGATTGAATATGTGTGTAATTGCTTAAATATGTATGCATATGCAAAAGGTACCAAAATTACTCAAGGCATGACCTATATTCTTTCGAAAATTGAACTTTGACAACTCAATATGTGATTTTGATGATTTGATTGTATTTGATGCTTAGATTGTTGTGAACATGTGTAAAATGTGTATTCAAACTTGTTCCATGCATTAGAATAGGCAATTCAAGCATTTATCAAAAATTCATATGTTAAAGTGAGCTAATAAGGCATTCTAGACAGCAATATGTCTTTGTTTTCTGCATTTTTGCTCTCCGTGAATCGATTCACATACACTTTGAATTGATTCACACCGTATGTTTTCACACATAACACAATTTTATCCTCTGTGAATCGATTCACCCCTATTTTGAATCGATTCACACGCACATCAGGGACATTATTTCATGGTTTTTTCACAAAATTGTGCTACATCTGTCCCATTTTTGTTTCTTCTTCTTCATGATGCTCCTCTCTGTGAATTAATATAAATATGCTTCTGCTGCTGCATCTGAATTTTCTATCATGAATTTTCTAGTTTCCATATTCTAGTTTATGTTTCATAGATATATGTTGTGTACTAGCTTATGTCCCCTATATGTTCTGATATGTGTATGAACTTCCTTGTTATTGTGTTTATTGTGATGCTATGCTATCTTTGGATATTTTTAAGCAATGAACGCATTCCTATCATATTTGATATTTTTGATAATGCCAAAAGGGGGAGAAAGTTTCCCATTTGTATTTTCAGGTTATACTCCCACCTTTTATCAAAACAAGGATGCCTATATTCAGGGGGAGCTTGCAAAAAGAATAATACAAAGTCTTCATGGGTTTGTCATCATAAAAAAGGGGGAGAATGTGAATGAACACATTCCCCAAGTATGACTTTAATATTTAAAGTACAAAGTTTTGAAGATGACAAAGGACATCATGTCAACTATATCAAGTTTTGAAGACTTAGATCTACAAAGGGTGGTTCTTAAAGGTTTATGTTTTTATCAGTACCTTTGTAAGATCATATAAGATGTTTGAATGAGACACAAATAAAATGAAATTAAAATCAACATAGGTTAACATAATCAAGTTGAATTCATGCATTCATCATGTTGAAATGTTTTAAATCTTTACTTAATGCATGAATATATAATACTTGATCATTAGATGAGTTTCATGTTGAAAATCTAAATTTAAATGAATAGATTTACAAATAAGATGATTGAAACCTTAGTGTAAATATGTTGTGAATAGATTCACTGATTAGTATGAATAGATTCAAAGCATTTTACTCTCTGTGAATAGATTCATGAATGGATTCAAGATGTTTCAGTCTCTGTGAATAGATTCATGAATAGATTCACGTGTTTCAGCTTTCTGTGAATCGATTCAAGGTGTCTGTGAATCAATTCACAGCTGTCAGATCTGTTTTGTTAACGTAACAAACACCCTAATAAATAGATCTATTCATCTATTTCGTTCATAATCATTAGCTATCATTTCACAAACTCAAAATAACACGAAATCATTTGCTTTCATAATCATTGTGATCATTAGAGCTTCAAGTTGCAATTTCTCACTTTCAAGAGTGATTCAAACCTCTTCTACTCTCTTGTTTTTGACGTTCTTGGTTTGGAAGAAGTGAGGGATCTTCTTCTGGGTTGGATTCAGGGTGTGGAATCCCTGGTTGTGTGTAGGTTGCAGAGTGGGGTATCTCTGGTGTAAAATTTCTTGAACGTTGTACTCAAGATCCTGATTAGTGAAGGAACTCTCATATCGGTGGGTGTGAGACTGGATGTAGATCACAAAAAATTATGATTGAACCAGTAAAAATATCGGTTTACAATTCTCCTTAACCATTCTCTCTTTAATTTCAATTTACAATACATATCAGGGTTTAATCGATAAAGAATTGAATTGCATTCATTTGAAACAATCTTTTTGAATCATTATTTCAATTACGTTCAGGTCATCTAAAGATTCACTATGCGCTCTTGTTAAATACGTTATACCTTCATACAACAAAAGTTTTTGAAAAGTTTACGAAAATATTTTGAATCCTATTCACCCCCCCAGGATTCTAACGCTTGTTAGAGGCCACTTGAGCTAACACTTATCATCCATAGACTAACGGTCAGTCTGAGAGAACCATCCAGTCCTTAGAGGACTTGCTTAGAGCTTGTGTGCTAGAAAAATCTGGTAGTTGGGATAAGTTATTACCCTTGATAGAGTTCACCTACAACAATAGTTTCTATTCCAGTATTGGGATGGCACCTTATGAAGCTCTTCATGGGAGGAGATGTAGGACACCCTTGTGTTGGAATGAACCTGATGACAATGTGGTGCTAGGACCTGAGATAGTGCAAGAAAACACAAAAAGTGAGAATGATTCAGGAAAATATGAAAGAGGCACAGAGTAGGCAAAAGAGCTACCATGACAAAAGAAGGAAGGCGGTTGAATCCCAGGAAGGTGGTCATGTGTTCTTGAGAGTACTCCAACAACTGGGGTTGGTAGAGTGATGAAAGCAAGGAAACTTACTCCTAGATTCATTGGTCCTTACCAAATTCTGAAAAGGGTTGGCGAAGTCACCTACCAAATAGCCTTACCACCTTTCTTGTCCAACCTTCACAACATTTTTCATGTATCTCAGCTTCGAAAGTATATTCATGATCCTAACTATGTGATAGTACCCGACACGATACAATTAAAATAGAACTTGACTTTTGAGGTACTACACCTTCGAGTTGAGGATTGGAGGGTGAAACAACTAAGAGTCAAGGAGATTCCTTTGGTCAAAGTTGTTTGGAGTGGGACTACTGAGGAAATTTCTACATGGGAGCTAGAGAGCAAGATGATATAAGCATACCCGCACCTTTTCAATCGAGGTGGGTAGAAATTTCGAGGATGAAATTTTTATAAGGGGGGCGGAATTGTAACACCCTGAATTTCACCATACGTCAATAAATGTTAATATGTGTTAGAATTAGCTTATATATGCTTGTTATACTTGTTCTTGATGTTTAATTTCAAGTTTGGGGAAGTTTAGCCTTAGAAAGGTTCAATCCTTTTAGAGTCTTAGTAACATGTTTCACCGTTTTGGTCATATCTTGAATTCTAGATGTCCGATTGAGATGATCTTTGATGTGTTGGAAAGCTAAGAGAATTATCTACATGTCTTATTTTATGTGTTTTGGAGAATTCGGTTATTTAGTAGACCTCGTGCCTCAATATTTGTTTGTCTCGTGAACCGTGTAGATCCAGAAATGTGTTTTGGGCTATAATTAAGCCCAATTGTGCATTAACCGTCCTTACCTCCAAAACCAGGACCTTAAACTAACATTATATATCTAAACCACTCTATATCATCCTCCATTCCCTCCTCTTTGAATTCCTAACCCTTTTCTCTCTAAAACTCTCTCAAAGGAACCCATTCTTGCACCGTTCTTCACTGCTTCTTGATAGAAGAACATCGCTACCAATAGGGGTTCGTTGAGCTTGATGTTTGTGACTTTAGAAAAATTAAAATTCGTGCACCTTGTCCCTTGTGTTTCTTTCTTTCAAGTTCTTGATTTTTTCCTTTTGATTTCTTGATCTTAGAGTTGAATCAAGGTGTTTCTTGTCATTCTTGAGGTAGTAGACAAGCGTTCGTGAGACGGGACCCGAGCAGACTTTCTTCCGTTCCTTTTGAATTTCAATCTTCATACCAGGTATGGAGAGAAGAATAGTATAAACATTAGGCAAGGGGGTACCGTAAGATGAAGGGTTCCCATGACCCTATTGGTTGTTAAATGTTAATTGCTATCTTGTAAATGCCTATTTACTATAATTGTTTTAGTGTTCATGAAGTATGCCAATTAATGTATGCCAATTAATGTATGCCATGACCCTATTGGTTGAATTGATATATTGTTTATGCCATGAATGTTGTTGGTTTGATAATGTTGTTATGACATGAGTGAAAGTTTATTGTTTTGATGATGAACTTGCTTAATAAGACTCTAATTGGTTAAAATAGGGCTCATTATTAACATGAGAATTAAAGGAATAATTTCCCAAAAGTGTTCATAAAACATGGATTAATAGTGAGAGATGAGGTTTTTGCCAAATGATTTAGTCATGGACCCTAGGATTAATTTAAGAGTGTTTAGGGAGTTTTTGGCTAAAAGAACATGATCAATTTGCCTAGACAGTACAGCCACACTCCAGGAAGCACAGCCGTGCTTAGCAGGGAGCACGCCTGTGCTCCCAGTTCAAATTCAAATCGGTCGCGTTGCTTAAGCATGATCGTGCATAACAGGAAGCACGACCATGCTTCACTTAAGTGGAAGAATGCCCGTGCTGAGGGTGAGCACGCCTGTGCTCCCCTTACAGAACAAAACATGATATTAAAGGAATTAGAGGGGTATTTCACCCCAATTGTCCCCAATGATGAAATAAGACACCAATCGAATAAATACAAGTTAGATAACTTAATTAAAGACTAATCATGATAATTAAGAATAATAAGCTGGTTAAGTCTGTACCCAATGGGTTACCGCACGTTGATATGCTTTGGTACTTTTTGGCCAAAGTGGCCTCGATGCTTTTTGGTCGAGGTGTTGTTGAAGTTGAACCTTGGTGCTTTTTGGTCAAGGGGGCCTTGACTCATCTGAGTCAAGGTGTTGATGATTATGAACTTGGGTGCTGATTGGCCCAAGCGGAGGTGGTGGTTGCCCGCTTGTTTGTTGTTGTGCTCATGCATTCACGCATTGGAGTTATTAGTGTGGGAAGTTCAACATAGGGGAGGTCGTCTTAGAGTACGACGATCTGGCCATCCGCGATGATTCACCCAAGGTTTGGTGAACTGTCGGCGTTGCTGCTTATTGGCCAATGTGGATATGTAACTCCGATGTTGCCTTCCTGAGATAGTTTGGATCCACATGCATAATGGAGTGGTGGAGTAGTGTTGCACCGCATAACATATGTTGGTTGATTTAACATGTTAATATACTTATATGTTGAGGCTTATATAATGTATGTTGTTTTATGCTATGTTACTTGTTGTATGATCATCTTGCTTCCTATCTCCATGCTGATGTGTTTCATTTGTTTTCTTACTCCCCCTTTCTCTTCTGTTTAGGATTTCCAGTTGTTATTGTTGTTTAAGTTTCAGTTTAGTTTGTATTCCATGATATTTTTTCGGATTGTCTATACCAGCTCTGTATGTGACATCGGGGTTGGATTTCTTTGATGTTATGTTTTATTTTCCTAAAACCATGTAATATTTTCCGCGTTGTTGAGACTAGTTCATGTGGTACCTTTCTACCTGTGGACCTTTATTATTTAAATAAATGAATATGCATGTTTTATTTTATTTTCTATATCTTTAAATACATGCGGGGTAGAGGGTGTCACAGAGGTGGGCGCAACCATTTGTTCTCAATCTATTTGGCACATGACATCCTTCAACTACAACTCTCCCAAATACTGGGTCTGACACCCTCTACCCCGAACATATAAATATATATGTATAACATTAATTTATTAAATAAAATCAAATATAATCATAAGGTAGCAAGTACAATATGTATCAAAATATAACAACACGGAAAAGAAACATAACAAGAGACAATTAGAATCAAACATAAAACTTAAACCCAATACCCCAATGTCATATATTAGAGCTGGTTACCATGTCCGAAGATTACACCGGAAAAACTACTAACATAAAAGAAAATCCTAAACTACGAGCAAGCGACCTCCTCGGAGTCACTCCTCAACAAGCTGTTCACCATCTTCTGCATAAACTAAGATTCATACAAGAAACAACAAAAGATGGGAAGTAAGACACTATACATATGAACATATTGGCAATAGCAAAGTTGGCAAGTTGTTCATACAACATATAACAAAACATAACATATTAAGTTATACCATACATCATTCACAAAGCATATCACATAAATCAATTGTATAATACAATGTGACCTCACTACTTTGAATGCATGTGGATTCATCTATATCGGGAATACGACTTTGGAGTTACATATCCACATTGACCAATAAGCACCAACGCCGACAGTTCACCAAATCATGGGTGCACCCCTAGGATAGCCGATGCACCTTACTGTCGGATGCACCACCATGGGGTCACACGATTCACCTAACTCTCGGATGAATCCCCGTGGATTGCCAGATCGCCTTACTCTCGGACGACCTCCCCTGTCATCGTACCTCCCCTAATAACTTTGTGCATGAATGCATGCATACAAACAATCAAACATTGTTCACCACCTCCATCAACACCATTTATTTATGGTTTAACGTCTATGCCAATAAGCACCAAACTTTAATATTATCTTTAATTTTTATTTAACAACTTTGGCCAATAAGCACCAAAGTCTACTTTGACCAATAAGCATCAAAGTTTACCAACATCAACACCTTAACAATAAGCATCAAGGCAACTTTGACCAATAAGCATCAAAGTTTGTCAACATGCGGCAATTCATCATTACCGTCTTAATCATCATTAATTATTCTAGTTAAGGTTTATAACATTATCCGTTGGATTGGATTATCTCTCTTATTGTTACTTTAATTATAGGGGAAATCTGGGTGAAACCACCCAAACTCCACTTAACGTCACATTCTGATTGGGGAGCACGGTCGTGTTAACCCTCAGCACAGGCGTGCTTTCATTGAACACGGGCGTGCTGCCTATGTGCACGACCATGCTTACTAGAGCATGGCCGTACGATCAGTCTTTGCCAAAATTCCTAGGTAACTCATAGATCAATCCTATTGGCTTTATACTACACCATTGAATATAAATCTCACCCCTCTTTGCTAATCTTCATGTCTTATGATTTTGGGAATTAAATCCTTATTCTTTATTTCATTGTTAACATCCCTAAAACACTCATAAATCAATCCTTGTGTCTTAGCTATAGCGTTGAACATTAACCTTACCTCTCTTAACTACGATTCATGTCTTATGAACATTGGGGATAATCTTTAATTATCATATTCATAAGAACAACAACCACATCAACAAATAGCATTCATACCAACACATGTCAATCATCAAGACAACATCATTCGCATATCAATGACTTTAATCATGTTATTAACAAACACAATTGGCAACATACATCAAACAAGTATATAGCACACAACAGGGTCATGTGTTAACCTTCATCTTACGCTACCCCAAAGCCTACTTGTTCATACTAGCCCTTCTCCCCATACCTGGTATGACGGTCTAATTTAAGGTTACTTTGAGCAAATCCAAGCTTGGTCAGCTCGAATGGTTCAACGAATCTTGGTCAAGAACATCAAAAAAAGGAGTAATTAATCCCTAATTCAAGAAAATAAAGGGAGATTAACAATGGGTTTACAAGATTACCTTAATTGACACTAACGCGAGTCTTACTATCCTATTGCAAGAGAAAACACCAAGAATCTTAAAGAGGTTCAAGGGGAGGGAGAGGAAATGGTTTCTGACGCACAAGGATTGAGAAAAAGTGTCAAAATGAGGGTTATGGCTCGTAACCCTCTAAAATCAGTGTTTTTGTGCTGTCAGGAATGAGAAGGGGGTCGTGCTCAATACCTATAGGGGGTTGTGCTTAACGAACAAGGGGTCTGCTTAAACGAGCAGGGGGTTGTGCTCAATTGAGTGTGGCCATGCTCAAATGAGCAGGGGTCATCTTGAATGAGCAAGGGGTTAGCAAAGACACCGTCAAACGTTCAAATTCAGACACGACCGTGCTCAAATGAGCAGGGGTCCGTGCTCATGTGTCAGGAAAAGGTATTTGACCAGAAAATCCCCCTAACATTTTTACCCATCCAAAAACATTTTCCTAAAAATATATTGCAAAAACATCAATTATAGGCAACATATATTCATTAAAACAACCAGATATAAGCGTGGGAATGGGAAACAAGGTGTTACACTGGGTGTACTCATCTTCGTCGTGTGATTTTTGTCGTTTCCATCCTGTTGTTGGCCCTGAGCGCTCAATCCTGAGCAACTCCTCTACCGTGGCTTCGGTGTAGACGTTGAACGGGTCTTCACTCTTGTGTTTAGGAGGCATATCTTCAAGAAACAAAATAGTGAACACTTCGCTTCCAGGATGCTTTATCAATGAAAAATGGGCATGAAACAATATGTTTAAATATGATTAATGCTTTATGGTCGAAGGAGAAGCTGTTTGTACCATGATGACATATTTAAATTTCTAATTTTTACTACGCCAGATTCACGATTTAATAATGCTTACTTAATAGCGGTTTCAGGAGGAGGCTCTATAAAAAAATGTGCAGAAGTATTTAATAACGCTGACCAATAGAAACACTACTAAATTATAAACCTTCAATAACGTTTCACCAAAAAATGCTATCTTTACCCCATACCCTATTTTGAAGAAAAACTCTCTTTACCCCATACCCTATTAATATCACATAGCCGGGGAAGTGCTATCATAATAGACAATTTTAATAATGTTTTCCTCGAATTGAAACTACATTTTCTAGGTGACCAAGTCTCTGCCCGTAGTCGTTGCGTGTTGGAATAGTTCATGGAAGTACAATAAACTCTCTGCATAGAAAACTCGATATTCAACCTTTATAACACCCCGTTTTTCCAATACCACGATCAGTATTTATGTAAAATGAATTTGAGGTAAACAAAATCATAGATAGAACCTACTATACCGTAGGAAGTTGTGGTTCAAATTTGGGTTTAAAACTCAGATGGAATCCGGTCTGCGTTCTGACTGACAGTGTAGTTTTACATCGGCTAGAAAACCCTAATCTGACCCAGAAAATGCTTTATCTATCGATTAATTTCTTCTGCGAATAAATTGTTTGAGGAATACAACTTGACAATCATAAATGATTGTTATTATTTATGCTTGAGAATTCAATCAAATTCGAATTAAAAACTCAGACGAGACCGGTTGTGCTTTGACACCCGATACGGGTTTACACTGCGAAGTTGTAATTTCAAGACCCGGTATATGTCTGAGGAAGATAAATCATAAAATAATTGTTTGGGCCCCTCTGTGTTATTTTCGGCAGAGTCGGTGAAAATATTATTACTTTAATCGGGTCCTCTAATTTTTATATTTCGGGATAATAAATCTCGAAATACGTGTCAAACACTTGAAACTAGATAGTTTCAAGTCTAACTAAGTCATTACCTCACTTAGTCGGAGTAACTAGACACTTGGATGATTACAAGTCAACTTTACCGAAAATGGATAAAGTTACATTTCCGTTATGGTTAATCTCTAACTTTAAGCTATCCATTAGACAACACATTGTCCTTCTCTCATCTAAGCGCTCCATTCTCTTACACCTATTTACCTAGCATTTTGAATTATTTTCTCTCCTAATTCACTCAATGTACACTGCCACTTCACCCCCAAAATACCTCACCATTTCATATCCTTGATCCTCACCGTCATCTAAACACTTTCTATTTCACAAAGATGTTCATCTAGGGCACTTTAGTTCATCATATTCTAAGGAGCTCAAGAACACTCATCAAGTTCTTCATTTCTAACTTGATAGTAAGCCTTCTAAACTCTTCTCTCTTCCATTGTCATGTTTAGAATCATAAATACTGTAGATGATGATGAGATAAAGTCTTAAGTGTGCTTCTGTGAAGAAAATCTCCACCTATTTTCAACATTGAAGAAATGAAGTATTTTGATGATGATGTAACCTTTAGATGTCTAAGGTTGCTTTAGTAGGTTTTGTTGTATGTCATATGTAACATAGTTTGATTAGATGGCTTAACAAATTAAAAAGGTAATAATGCTTAACCTAAAAATAGAAATCAATTAGAACTACTATAAAAGACCAAATGATGAAAATTGTTAGCAAAGTATATAAGTAATAAGTAATCACATACATAGTTGTATATTGGTCTACTTTAAGGAAAATTCAAAATTCCTTCAAGAATATTCAAATACCAACTCATGTATGCCATTACTCAAGAATTTTGGCAATTTTAAGGAGATTATTCGAATACCCTTGCTTGGTATTCGAATACCCTCTGTTCTGTTGAGTTTATTAGCTTCTGTTACGCTGAGTATTCGAATACCCTGTCAGAGTATTCGAATACTCACCTGAAAAATCAGCAAACTGTAACTTTTTCAGCTCCAATTGAAGTCTATATAAAGGGCATATTCTTAAGAGTTTTTAACACGAAATCATATATAAAAGCATAATGTTCTAATGCCAAAGAAGAGAGCCGTCTATTCATTCTTTATTACAAGTAATCTAAGAAGCTTTTTAAGCTTTGATGCACAAGTGTTGTGCTAAGGAATTTCTCTTCTACTCAATTGTATTTGAGTTTTGTATTGGGAGTTTGAGTTCCATAGTTACTCAAGAGCGAGGCGTCTCTTGAGTGATGTAAATCTTTGTTGGTGTGGTATCCATCAAAGTGACCATTGGTGAAAAATCTTTGTTGGTGTGGTATGAGACACCCCACTGTGCCCATTTGTGTCATTAGATTAAAACCTCATTATTTAATTACTTAATCGCACGCTTAACGTGAAAATATGTAAAAAAAATTAAAAACCTAACTTATAACGTATACAGCTTCATATAGAAAACACATCACAATATAAGTATATTAAACATATTACAAAACACTATTGAGGGTATCCTCTCAGTAGGATACCTCACAGACATATCCTTATACCAAAGTTAAACAAGCGAAAACATATAAAAACGTCTCACGAGACGCACTGGACATAACTAACTAGACCCTAATCACCATGGGTCACAGCTCGTCCTCCGGCATCGAGTTCATAGGGAGTTCCATTCAACTCCTCCTGGTTAGGCTCATCAACAGGGTCTTCTCGTACGATTCCACAAGGAGATAAAATACAACATACAGAAATATACAGGGGATAAGAAACAGTTCTATCATCAAAAAGAGGAAAAGAGTCATAGTAAATTATACAGTAATTGTCATAGAAAATCAACATACATAACTAACGAATCATCCTCAAGTAAATATATATCATCCTCTACCCCCAATCTCATGCTACACAAAGACACCATAGTTGCACACCTATTCCCTAAGGTGGAAGTGGTCTCGCGAGAACTCTTGATTTTACGTGCATTATATTACCAATACACGGTGTATTATATTACCAATACATGGTTGTGTTTTACGTGTATTATATTACCAATACACGGTGTATTATATTACCAATACACAGATGTGTTTTATGTGCATTATATTACCAATACACGGTGTATTATATTACCAATACACAGATGTCCTTGTATATTATATTACCAATACACTTTTGTCTTTGTGTATTATATTACCAATACACTTTTGTCTTTGTGTATTATATTACCAATACACGGTTGTGGACAACAACACCTATACCTGAATCTCACCAACCCGTTTTAACAACATCTTAGTGCCTTAACCTTCCATTAGAACTTGACACATATTCTATGCCATAACACCTCTTTAACATTCCTCATCTATGTTAGGCACTTCTAAATCATCATTATCCTCACACCCAAAACAATCATCTCTTAGACAACATATATATATATATATATATATATATATATATATATATATATATATATATATATATATATATAATAAAAACCTACAATAATAAAATCCACTAAGCATAATAATAAAAACCAAGCAGATCATGCATAACACAATATCAATCAAAATATTCCAATATCACCAACATAGCACAAAATCAATTCAATAAAGGTAATAAGCTCAAATCAACCATCAACAATATAAAATCAACCTAATGTCGATAAACCTACAATCCTCGAATCGCCATTAGTTTTTCAGAAAAGGTTTCCAATGTGATTTTGGTCTTGTCGATTACTTGACTACTAGTAGGGTTTAGGTCGCTCTACATAATTCTTATATGATCTACTACTTATCCATTCCGATGATAGGTTGGTTCTTTCCCCCACCTGAGCTAACACCGGATTCACGAACTTCTCGATCTTCGTAACTATGTCACGAATATCTGATATCCTTCAACCAACATCATATAACAACGATTAAGCAAACAATTCCCATTAGGTTCACTTTAATACTAGGTTCAGCCTCTAATTCAAAATGAAGCTAGGATTATTTTCTCACTCTAATCTTTTGGATTCTAGGTGCTTAGGTCTTAGATAACTAGAATAAATTGTTAGAAGATGATCTAGGAAGAAATAGATCTAAGACTTTAAATAGATAAAACTTGATGAAACTTAAGATTAGTTGAGGATTAGGAACATAGAAACCCTAAATAGTTTAGATCTAACCTCATTTAAGTGAAAAATTGAACAAAATCTCCCTTGTCCATTTAGACATAGGTTCGGCCCTATTTAGATCTATAGGAAGGAAAACGATTTTGCTCACATACTCTTAGATGATGAAAATAGAGATCATAACTAGATCATAGAAATTGGTTTCACATTTTTAGGATTTTTCTATAATTTTCTAGAGATTTTAGAAGTTGTGGATCTAAGAACGATAAATGGAAGAAAATGATATTAATTCAACAAATAAGTGAATGAAATAACATAGATTAGTAGGATAAAGAAATGTTACCCTTGAAGCTTGATGAAAAATGAGGAAGAAGATGAGCTCTTGAAGAAATCCAATGAAGTTTGAAGTAAGAAAATGAGGTTTTTGAGAGTGTAAAACATGAATGAAGAAAATGAATGAATATATAGAGATGGGAGAGTGAGAGAGAGGCGTGTGGGAGAAGGAGAGGAGAGAACTTGGAGGCCAAGTTTGGGTTAGGACATATTTGGTTAGAGATTAATAGGTTTTACGATTAAAATATTCTTACTTTTCAAAACATCATGATTACTTTCTTGGATGTGACATGTGACTTTAGTCCATTAGGTCACTTCAACTCCAACAAGTCACTTGTAACGTCCCTGGCTGCTCTATGGATTGACGACTGTCCCCACAGACCAACACGGGTCTTTTCAAGTCTACCATGCTTAACTGTGGAGTTCTTAAGTGATGGGCTCCCGAAAAGAAGATGCATCTTGTTAATATAGGTAGTACCAATCAATTCATATAAGCATTCCTTAACTATATAGTCCCATACCTACATAGTCTCAGGATCCCTCTCATTCGGGTGTGTAATCGGTTCATTCATGTGTCTCTCCGCTTAGAAGCCTGCCAGGAGCCGCTCCTTGTCCGTGCCTTCTTGCACCGGCGACCACTCCCCGCCCTCGTCAGCACCCGGGTGTTACATGCCCACCAGCTTCTGCTTGGTTCGTCCCCGAACCACACCTTACTGGGAGAGGTGCCGCTCTGATACCATTTGTAACATCCCTGGCTGCTCTATGGATTGACGACTGTCCCCACAGACCAACACGGGTCTTTTCAGCGTGCTTTGTCCTCACTCACACGCTTCCCGGGAAAACTTCGCAGGAGGTCACCCATCCCAGAATCGCTCCAAGTCTAGCACGCTTAACTGTGGAGTTCTTAAGTGATGGGCTCCCGAAAAGAAGATGCATCTTGTTAGTATAGGTAGTACCAACCAATTCATATAAGCATTCCTCAACTATATAGTCCCATACCGACATAGTCTCAGGATCCCTCTCATTCGGGTGTGTAATCGGTTCATTCATGTGTCCCTCCGCCTAGAAGTCTGCCAGGAGCCGCTCCTTGTCCGTGCCTTCTTGCACCGACGACCACTCCCCGCCCTCGTCAGCACCCGGGTGTTACATCACTTCAGTCACCTCAGCTCTCCAAAATTTCCAAAATTAGTAAAGTCATTGGAAACACGATAAAAAAACTAACCATTTCGTTCACTGGTCAAAATTAGGTTTCCCGCTCAGTAAACTTTTACTGTCAGTGAAAACGCAGACCGGGTTTCTTCTGAATTTTCAACCCAAAATTTTACTGTAACCTTCTACCATAAAGTAGACTATGAAAATGATTTTATTTTATTCAAAAACACTTTCTAACTTTTAGATTAAAATATAATTAATTATATTTTAACCGGTTGAACAGCATAATTAAAATCAGCCTGTTACATTACTATCCCTCTTAAAAGAAAATTCTGTCCTCAGAATTTACGTACCTCAAAAGATGTGGATATTGTTGTTGCATATCCTCCTCGCGTTCCCAAGTAGCATTTCCAGTAGTTTCATCCCATACGACCTTAACCAAAGGAATTTGTCTACCGCGAAGCTCCTTAATCCGTCTATCTGCTATCCTTACAGGTAAAGCCTCATACTCTAGATTCTCTCACAGTTGTATATCATGAAGGTTGGAAAGATTGGGTGGTAAGGCAATTTGGTAAGTGTAACACCCTAGTTTTTACACCTATGATTAATTATTTTATTTAGATGTTTAAGTTTATTTTGTTATGTGGTTTAGTTTGAGTAATTAAATTACTCTCTTCAAATTATTTTATTAGGTGCGTTAGCACTGACTTATTTCAGTGAATGCACGTTTACTAGACAACAATTTAAGTTATTGTCACTATTATACCAGTACAGAAAAATATTTTAAATAATGTGAATAAGAGAAAATCATTTTCATATTCTCATTCTATTTAATTTTAGAGTTAAAAATATTTTGGTTTGACCTTAATCGGAGATTAAATTTTGGACTGAGTATTTTCTTAGTGGATCAGTTCAACTATTAATCTTTACTCTAATTTGAATTTCGAAAACATATCCTTATCAATCTTTATTTTTAGATTCTAAAAAGTAAAAACATGTTTATTTTAGGCCTAATATTTATCACTCATTTTGTACATATCACTAAGTAATTGGTTTAAAAACTCATTTTCTCTCTTTTCTCTCTCTCTTATCTTCGACGCCTCCTCACCCCACTCTTCAACAGTTTTTTTCTTTTTCTCACTTCTTCCTTCTTCTTCCACACTTCTTCTTTTTCCTCCTCACTCCATCTTCTTCCTCCTCCTTCCCTTAACTCAGCCACGCACCAGCCCCATGGAGAGCCATCGTTGCTCATCGCTTGGACTAGAGAAGACGCCGCACGGTTGTTGGGTTCGGTCCTCCTCCGTGTCACGCAGAAGCTGCGAGCGCCGCCTGCAACCCGCCGTCCTTCGTTGTCCGACCACCGCGCAGTAGGAGGAAGACGACCACGCACGCCGCCCTGCACATACTGGACTGCTTCGCTTTGTTTGGTTGCTGTCTCTGTCGCAGGGAGCGCTGCTGTCTTGTCCTTGCCGGAGCCGCCGTGACGCCGCCGCTGCCGTACCTCCAAGGCAGCCACCATGTTTTCTCCCTCTTCCACCTTGGGTGAGTCAAAACCCTCTAATCTCTTCTAGATTCAAAACCCCCAAATGGATTTTTGAAACCCTAACCCTTTGATTTCAGATTTTAATCTTGAAATGTAAGGTTGCTTTATGGAATTGGGACTGTGAATTTGTGTTTCCCTAAACCAATTTCATTATTATTTAATTAAAATGAGTTTTCCCTAAATTGTAATAAGGAGCCCTAAAACCCCAATTTGATTTGATTTAAATTTGGGTATGTTTTTGTGAAATTAATTATGATTTAGTGTAATTAGGACTCTTAATGGATGATTTCCAAAGTTCTTTTTCATGATCTTTTGATCAAAACAAAATTTCCTTAAAGGGTATTGTGAAGCGTAAGCTCCAAACGTGATTTTCTTTGAAAATAACCTTGTTTGGTAATAAGATAAAGTGTTTAGATCAAAATAGAATGTGTGTTTGATCATGTGTAATTGATTTCTTGGTTTCTGGTTGTTGCGCGTTGTTGGATTCCCTCTCTGAGACGTTTGACACGGCTATGCTTGCTTGATGGAGTAGATATGAGCTAATGTGAGCATTAAGACGAGGATCCTTTACTTGTCTTCAAAGGTAAGGGAGTTTGCCTAGGGATATTCAATAACTGTATGCATGTGTGTATGTGTTTAACTGGATATTTATATGTTAATTGAGCTTACTTGGATATCTGATGTACTTGAACTGTTATCCTATTATCTGATGTTGGACTGTACTTGTTCTAAATGTTATGATGCATATCTGTGATGAACTGCTTTCAACTGTGATATTAGCATTGAACCAATAATATATACTGCTGTTGATTGAAAGTGTGCTAAGCCAGACTTGTGTCTGTGCTCAATTGTTATAAGGATTAAAAACCTTAATAAGCTTTGAAGATGAAGGGATTGGTGTTCTTTTGTAAAAGCTCATTAACTTAAATTACTTATGTTGAAATGGTTTGGTGAACTATTGTTATACAAGAGAAAAATCATTTTCGAACTATGTGTCTTCAAGTGAAAACTTTCAAGGTTATTTGGCAATATCCTATTGGGGGAGATATTTCAAAGACAAAAGTATTTCAAGGATGCTTTATAAAAGATTTTCAAAGAAAAGGTTTTCCTAAATATTTTAGAAACTTTCCGATAAGCCTGGATAGGTTATCGAGGATTAGGTTTTGAATTTGATTTTCACTGAACGAAAAATAAATACTTGAGAAAGATAATCTAGTATGCGAGACGTCGCCTCTAGTATTCAGTTATGCGCACGTGATCTTGGATCAGTGTTAATTCGGGACTATGAGTCCTATTCATGATGTTCTGGACTGAGGGTCCAATTCTCGAAATCGAGGACAGTGCGTTCTGATTTCGTTGTTGTGGACTGTGTGTCCCAATCACGTTGTGTTGGATTGTGTCTTCTAACCACGTGTGATGAATGCGTTCTGATTTCATTGTTGTGGACTGTGTGTCCTAATCACGTTGTGTTGGACTGTGTCTTCTAACCACGTGTGATGAATGCGTTTTGATTTCATTGTTGTGGACTGTGTGTCCTAATCACGTTGTGTTGGACTGTGTCTTCTGACCACGTGTGATGAACATTGTAAAAGGTGAATGTTGCTTTCTACGACCACAAGCCTAGGACTGGTGCATCGGTCTCGGGCGTTGTGATTGAGCATTCGGACTGTGTGTCCTATGCTTCTAAGTTTTCAAGTGATGGGGAAATGATGATTAAGTCGTTAGCTTGAGCTGCGACAGCGAAAAAGAATGAACACAAAGAAAACCTTTTAAATAAAATATTTTCTCATGTGCATTTCCCCAAGCAGACGTGCTATTGATATATATCAGATACAAAGATGGTATCTGGGAGTCTGTCCATGTAAACCAAGTTCAGAGGGACATGTGACATTGCTCGTCCTGAGACCTTAATGCATGAGGGTAAGGAGGCAACTGCCCGATGGGCTAGAGATTGACCAACTCTAATTCTTCTCCAGTGGAAAAATGGTGTTGATATCTCATAAGATTAAGTTAGAGCCTGATGATTGAAGTGCCATGCATATTTTCAAAGGTTAACTGTGCGGGTTTGAGACCCTTTGATATAACACTGTTATGTTATGTATATGCATGATTTAACTGCTTATATGATTATGTGATGTATGTATCATGTATATGGTTGTTGTGTGATATATCCGTTTGTCGGTATCTCACCCTTACAAACATATCAGGTTTCTTCTGGTTTGCTATTGTACCCTGGGTATTTTAGTACAGATGTGCAAAGGAGTCTTCCTAAGTCACTCAGAGACTTAGATCTAGTTGCTTGATGAAGTATTTGATTGTGGAATGATCACGTGAGTTCTTCTCAGGAATAACTTTTTAGAATGACCAGCTTAGGGTTTTGAGACTTAGTTTATTTTGATAAGTATGTATGAGTATGGCTCAGAGAGCCTTTATTTCAAAATGGAATGTTATGGCTCTGAGAGCATATCTTTTGAATGAAAAATTAAGCGGTTTTCTTTGGTCTTGTAAAGCTTATGGTTATAACTATTATTTTTATATATTGCTGTCTGGTTGGATTTGGTGTAACTGAAATTCTGGAGTGAAAATGTAATTATTTTAGCAGGTGTTCTTTTACCTGGGATGCCCGAATTACAGAGGAGACTCTGTCGAAATTTTCGTAAAATACTAGCTTTTATTCAAGTATATTCTTTAAATTAAATAGGCTTGCCAGACTATGATAGTAAGTCTGTGTGCCAATCAAGGCTTAGGAGTCGTGACAAAATTTTTATACCCAATTTCAGACACTTATATACTTATATAAATTATTTTTCGAAAGCACCAGCAAATTATCTTTTAATTTAAATTCCGCATGTGTTACGTAAGTAATGCCCCAAGGGGGGGTGTTACAGTAAGCTACTGGACCAATTCGTCGAAGAATCTGAAAAGGTCTAATGAATCGAGGAGTAAGTTTTCTGGATTTGATAGCTCTGCCAATTCTAGTTTTCCGAGTAACTCTCAAAAACACGTGATCGCCTTCCTGGAATTCTAATGGTCTCCTCCTCTTGTCATTGTAGCTCATTTGCCTATCCTGAACTTTCTTCATCGTTTCACGTATCTTCCTGACTTGCTCCGTAGTTTGTTGCACCACATTTGGACCCAAAACTTGGTTTTCACCAATCTCATACCAACAAAACGGGGTCCTACACTTTCTGCCATACAAAGCCTCATATGGTGCCATTCCGATACTACTATGGAAACTATTGTTATAAGTAAATTCAATCAATGGTAAGAACTCATCCCAACTGCCAGTGTGCTCTAACACACAAGCTCTCAATAGATCCTCCAATGACTGAATTGTCCTTTCTGACTGTCCATCAGTTTGGGGATGATAAGCAGAACTCATCCTCAACTTTGTTCCCAAGGCATTTTGCAATTGTCTCCAAAATCTAGATGTGAATCTAGGATCTCGGTCTGAGACAATACTTGATGGTACACCATGAAATCTAACAATTTCTTTGATGTAAATCCGAGTCAACCTTTCCAAATTATAAGTTTCACATAAGAAGTGAGCACACTTCGTCAACCTATCAATGATAACCCAAATCGCATCATGCTTCTTAGGAATTCGTGGTATTCCGACCACAAAATCCATAGCTATGCTATCCTATTTCCACTCTGGGATATCTAAAGACTGTAATAATCCTGCTGGCTTCTGATGTTCAATCTTAGATTTCTGACACACCAGACAAGATAAAACATACTCCGCTACTTCTTTCTTCATCCTTGTCCACCAAAACATGTTCTTCAAATCCTGTTACATCTTTGTAGATCCAGGATGGAAACTCAACTTACTCTTATGTGCCTCCTCTAAAATCATCTTCCTAAGTTATGCATCCTCGGGCACACATATTCTATCTCTAAACCTTAACACACCATCTGTTCTTCTACTAAACTCAGAAATTTTACCTTCATTGATTCCTCTTCTTACTTCCTGGAGGCATAGATCCTGGATTTGTTTATCTTTAAGATTTTTCATAAAATAACTACTAATAGTGATCATACTTAAACAAATCTTATTCTCAACCAATTCCATTCCTAATTTCAAATCCCTGAACTGTTCAAGCAATTCTAACTCCTTAACCATCATTGCAGACACGTGTAAGGACTTCCTGCTGAAAGCATCCGCTACCACATATGCCTTCCCAGGATGGTACAATAATTCAAAATCATAATCTTTGATAAACTCCATCCATCTTCGCTGTCTCATATTCAATTCTTTTTGATCGAATAGATACTTTAGGCTCTTGGGGTCACTGAAGACATTAAACTCTTGATGACAACCAAATGGATAGTTGCCTTTGAAATGATCTTTTTGGTTGAATTTAAAACATATGTTGTGCAAAACACTTCTTAGAAAAAAACAAAGTTTTAATTCAGAATTGTAACAAAGTTAAAGGTGAAGAAATAAAGAATAAAATGGATGAGAAAGGAATGAAGGAGGCGTCACAAACAAGGATGTTGATAAGCCAAATGATGTTCGCCACAAGAATCTTGGATTCTTGATAAGAACTTAGCTTGGTTCAACCAAGAACCTAGGAGAACAAATTCTCACAATATGGATTCAATCCAAAATCAACATCAAATTTATTATTCATGTGTTTTAGGCCTCATACATATAGAAGTGTGGCTGATTTCATTTGGCTCACACTTAGTCTTCCAAATGATTTCAAAACCCCCTCATAACTAGCCTAATCAAGACTAACTTAACACCATTTTAATTCAACCACTAAAACTAACCTAACACCCACATAATTGGCCTAATAAAGGCATTAAAAAATCATAAGAAAAACTAACTTTACTCAGCCACCAATAGATAGGTTATGCTCTCCTTCGTGACTCTCTATCTCACTCATTATGTGGTGGTTACACTTGCTTCTCAAATTAAAAGTGTAACCCCCAATAATTTATTCAAAATACCAACACACTAATTCAGGAGTTCTTATAGCATGCAAGCTAAAGATTCCTCCTACTAAGACACATACAAATTCATTTTCCATCATGGATTACAAGTGGGCTGCCCCAAAAAAATCACTTAGTAATTCGGCTCACTCATAAAACCCATTTACACTTATTGAATTAAAATAAACAATTAAAATTGGACTCTTCTTCATGTTGCACGCCCCTCTTGCCATGGATCCTTTAGTTGGATAATGTAAGTTAATAATTTGGGCTTCATTCCATCCAATCTTGCATTTGGGCTTGCTTCCATGATGAGAACCATAGTTTGAATTAACACTTGTTGGGCTTTCTTGGCTGTAACATTTGTCATTGGCCCACCAAGTCCTTGGCTAGCTTCTTGAGCCATACTCCAAATTGGGCTCATATCAACTCTGCTCCATACAAAAAGTGTCGCCATATCTTTAATGCAAACACTATTGCTGCTAACTCCAAATCATGAGTCGGATAATTTCTCTCATGAATTCTCAACTGTCGAGAAGCATAAGCCACAACTCTTCCCTCTTGCATCAGGACACAGCCTAAACCTTGGTATGACGCATCACAGTATACATCAAACTATCCTAGTGGGTCTGGTAAGATCAACACAGGTGATGTAGTCAACATTTCCTTCAGCTTTTGAAAACTTTATTCAGACTTGTCCGTCCATACAAAAGCTATATTTTTCCTCGTTAACTGCATCATAGGCAACGCAATTTTCAAGAATCCCTCTATAAACCTCCGATAATATCCAGCTAGTCCTAGGAAACTCCGTACTTCACTTACTAACTTAGGCCGTTCCCACTTAAGAACTGACTCAACCTTAGCTGGATCTACGACTATTCCTTCTTTATTAATCACATGACCTAGGAATTGTACTTCTTCCAGCCAAAACTCACACATGGAAAGTTTTGCATAAAACTGCCTATCCTTCAAAACTCGCAACACCAATCTCAAATATTCCTCATGCTTTTCCCACGTACGCGAATAGATAAGAATATCATCGATGAACACAACAACAAACTTATCGGGGAACGGTCTGAAAATTCTGTTCATATAATCCATGAACACGGCTGGCACATTAGATACACCGAAAGTCATTACTAAATACTCATGGTGCCCGTACCTCGTCCTAAAAGCCGTCTTGGGTATATCTTCCTTTCTTACTCTGATCTGATGGTATCCAGATCTTAAATCAATATTAGAGAACATTGATGCTCCTTTCAATTGACCCATCAAATCATCTATCCTAGGCAACGAATACTTATTCTTAATCATCACCTTACTCAACTGCCTATAATCTGTGCACAACATCGCACTTCTATCCTTCTGCTTAACAAATAACACCGGTGCTCCCCACGGTGAAGCACTCGGCCTGATAAACTCTTTTCCTAACATGTCATCCAGTTGTTCCTTCAAATCTGCCAACTCAACCGGTGACATCCGAAAGGGTGCTATAGATATGAGATCTATAGTGAATTGCACTTCTCTTTCCGGTGGCAAACCTGGAACGTCTGGAGGAAAAACTTCAGGAAACTCTCTCACAATAGGCATGGAACCTATGTTGGGAGTCTCTTTAGCCTCCACTACGAAAAGCATCACAAACTGTTGAGAGTTGTCATTCCTCATAGAAACTCCTTCATTGGCAGATGCTATACTGTAAGGTTCAAGAAATGATAAAGTCTTGCTAGAACAAGCTAGCACTAGATGGTTAGCCGAAAGCCAATCCATGCCAAGAATAACATCTATCTATTGCATAGGCAAACATATATAGTCTACAATAAATATCCTATTCTCAACAACGATAGGACACTGTAAACAAATAAACATAGTAGTCAAAGGATTACTGGTTGGAGTAGATACTGTAAGGGTATACAGTAATTTGGAAACAGTTAAGTTCAAATGATCCACACACTCATGCGAGATAAAAGAATGCGTAGCACCTGAGTCTAACAATACATTCAAGAGTCTACCAGCTATCAAACACATACCTTGTATAAGATCAGATGATTGAGAGGATTCAGCTCCCATCACGGTAAACACTCTTCCAGTGGCTTGAGGTCTGGCCACTTGTGGTCTTGCTGTTGGGACTCCTCTTCCAGCTCCACCTCTATTGTCTCCAGTTCCTCTTCCGACAGTTGTCGGCTGTTGCATAACCCTTTGTCTGCAATCTCGTGCCACATGACCTGGTTTCTCACATTTGAAACAGTTGGGCCTATTTGTACAGTCTCTAGCATAATGTGATCCTCCACATCTGAAGCAAACTAAGCCTTGCGGTTGCTGACCCGCTCTAGCCACTGGTACCGGTGCCGACGTTTGCCTGGGTCGAGCATATGGTCTCTGTCTCCACTGAGAACCACTTCCTCCGCGCCTCTGGAAACTTGATCGGTTAGGACCTCCACTCCTCAGTTGTTTCTGTTCATTGGCCATTCTTAGGTCTATACTTTTAGTGACACTGCATCTCTCTACTAGGTCGGGGAAATATTGTATATCAAGAGACACTACAACCCTCTGCAGCTCATCTCCGAGTCCTTCCTCAAATCTTCTACATTGCCAGTCCTCACTTGGAAACCTCTAATAGAATTCTGAAAACTTGATCAAAGCCTCAAAACGTGATGCATACTCACCAACAGACATGTTGCCTTGTTTGAGGTTTGTGAATTCCTTTTCCTTTTCACGTCTAACTACATGAAAAATACTTCTCGAAGAAGCAGCCAATAAATAGTTGCCAGGTAATTATTCTGCCTTCAGCCTCAAACAACCTTTTCTTTCCTCTCCACCAGAACTATGCTCCTTCAGTCAACATGAAGGCAGCATAAGTCACTTTCTTCTCCTCGCTGCAGCGCATAGTAGCAAATATCTTTTCGATCTCTTGTGTCCACCATTCCGCTTTCTCTGGGTCATACTCTCCTCGGAATTGAGGTGGCTTTCCGTTCATAAAATTAGTCAATCCGGCATCTTCAGCTGCTACCGCCCTTCTCTGATTCTTAATTTCTAGCTGCTCTTTGTTCATCTGCAGCATCTCAGCATTCTGCTGGGTTTGCAATAGCATAGCAGCAGTTAGGGTTTCTATTGCATTTGGAGTCGAAGGTGATCCTCCTCCATTCTCAATATTGTCGGCATTACCATTGACAGCTCCAATAATCCTTTCCGGAGTTCCATCACCACTGTTCGTTGGACGTCCTCTTCCGCGAGCCATGATTCTGTTAAAAGAAATGTTACCAATACACGGATGTGTTTTACGTGTATTATATTACCAAAACATGGTGTTTTATATTACCAATACACGGATGTGTTTTACGTGTATTATATTACCAATACAAAGATGTTCTTGTGTATTATATTACCAATACACTTTTGTTTTTGTGTATTATATTACCAATACACTTTTATCCTTGTGTATTATATTACCAATACACGGTTGTTGACAACAACACCTATACTTGAATATCACCAACTAGTTTTAACAACATCTTAGCGCCTTAACCTTCCTTTAGAACTTGACACATATTCTATGCCATAACACCTCTTTAACATTCCTCATATAAGTTAGACACTTCTAAATCATCATTATCCTCACTCCCAAAACAATCATCTCTTAGACAACGTGTGTGTGTATATATATATATATATATATATATATATATATATATATATATATATCTTTGCTTAAAATCTACTAAGTATAATAATAAAAACCAGGCAGATCATGCATAACACAATATCAATCAAAATATTTCAATATCACCAACATAGTACAAAATCAATTCAATAAAGGTAATAAGCTCAAATCAACCATTAACAATATAAAATCAACCTAATGTCGATAAACCTACAATCCCCGAATCGCCATTGGTTTTTCAAAAAAGGTTTCCAATGTGATTTTGGTCTTGTCAATTATTCAACTGCTAGTAGGGTTTAGGTCGCCCTACACCATTATTATATAATCTACTACTTATCCATTCCTATGATAGGTTGGTTCTTTCCCCCACCTGAACTAACACTGGATTCACGAACTTCCCGATCTTCGTAACTACGTCACAAATATCCGATATCCTTCAACCAACATCACATAACAAAGATTAATCAAATAATTCCCATTAGGTTTACTTTAATACTAGGTTCGGTCTCTAATTCAAAATGAAGCTAGGATTATTTTCTCACTCTAATCTTTTGGATTCTAGGTGCTTAGGTCTTAGATAACTAGAATAAATTGTTAGAAGTTGAAAATATGAAACAAAATCTTCTAACCTCTAAGGTTAGGGTTTCGGCCTTGAACATAAAAATAGGTTAAAAAATTTATTTGGGTTCCAACCCTTGGATCATAAAAGTATAAGTATCTAAAAGCATAAAAACCATAATCTTAACTCATCAACATTTTAAAACATTTTTACATAATCTAGGAAGAAATAGATCTAAGACTTGAAATAGATAAAACTTGATGAAACTTAAGATTAGTTGAGGATTAGGAACATAGAAACCCTAAACAGTTTAGATCTAACCTCATTTAAGTGAAAAATTGAACAAAACCTCCTTTGTCCATTTAGACATAGGTTCGGCCCTGTTTAGATCTATAGGAAGGAAAACGATTTTGCTCACATGCTCTTAGATGATGAAAATAGAGATCATAACTAGATCATAGAAATTGGTTTCATATTTTTAGGATTTTTCTACAATTTTCTCAAGATTTTAGAAGTTGTGGATCTAAGAATGATAAATGGAAGAAAACGACATTAACTCAACAAATAAGTGAATGAAATAACATAGATTAGTAGGATAAAGAAATTTTACCCTTGAAGCTTGAAGAAAAAGGAGGAAAAAGATTAGCTCTTGAAGAAATCCAATGAGGTTTGAAGTAAGAAGATAAGGTTTTTGAGATTGTAAACCATGAATGAAGAAAATGAATGAATATATAGAGATGGGAGAGAGAGAGAGGCGTGTGGGAGGAGAGGAGAGAACTTGGAGACCAAGTTTGGGTTAGGACATGTTTGGTTGGTTAGGAGAGAGATTAATAGGTTTTAGGATTAAAATACTATTACTTTCCAAAACATCATGATTTCTTTCTTGGATGTGACATGTGACTTTAGTCCATCAAGTCACTTCAACTCCATCAAGTCAATTCAGTCACCTCAGCTCTCCATTCTGCTCCGTTGTTTACCCGATTAAAGTTTCCGATCGTAATCCTCGAAGTTTTTACCCAGATAAAATATTATATTTTAATTCCAAACGTAAAATTTCCAAAATTAGAAAAGTCATTGGAAACATGACAAAAACACTAACCATTTCGTTCACGGGTCAAAATAAGGTTTCCTGCTAAGTAAACTTTTACTGTCAGTGAAAACGCAGACCGGGTTTCGTCTGAATTTTCAACCCAAAATTTTACCGTAACCTTCTACCATAAAGTAGACTATGAACATGATTTTATTTTATTCAAAAACACTTTCTAACTTTCAGATTAAAATATAATTAATTATATTTTAACTGGTTAAACAGCATAATTAAAATCAGGCTGTTACATGGTATCCATCAAAGTAAGGGTGAGCCATCCCTTTGTTTACAAGAGTGTGATATCTCTTATGGTGATTGTTGGTGAGGTATCCAACAAGGTTTAAGGGTGAGGCATCCTTTTGTGAGTTGTCAGTGAGGTATCCAACAAGATTCAAGAGTGAGGTATCTCTCGAGAGTGTGGTTCTTGTGGGTGAGGTATCCTACAAGAGCACAGTGACTTTTGTAAGGAGTGTGGTATCTCTTGTACAAATTTTGTCATAGTGAATTTCTCCAAGAGGATTCTTGGGGACTGGACATAGGTCAATTAGGTTGTGGACCAAACTAGTAAAATACTCGTGTCACTTTCTCTGTCCCTACTCTCTTTACTTTCATGCAAATTTTATTATCATATGCATGATTCTTTATGTTTTATGCTTATGATACTATATTGCATGATTGTGATATTATACACTCTCTTATCTTATGCAATTGTATATCTTTCATTAAGTGCATTCTTGAATTGATACTACAATTGTTTCTTGCTTATGTTTCAAGGAAAATTTACTCTCTTGCTACACCATTTGGAAAAAGGGAATACAAATCTTGTTTTTCGAAAAGTTTTTTAAAAAGGTCAATTCAACCCCCTCTTGACTTAGAACCATTTCCATATCTTACATTTGGTATCTAGAGCGGGTTCTTGAATAAGGTTAATCACCTTTCAAGTCTCGTGGAAATGGCTTCTCTATCAAATAGGACAAGTGATTATGTTTCTATTTCTAAACCCCCTATTTTCAATGGTGAAGGTTATCCTTATTGGAAATCAAGGATGAAAATTTTCATTGAGGCAATAGAAGTTGATATATGGGATACCGTTTTGAATGGTCGTTTTATGCTTAAACATGTTGTTAATGAAGAGGAAAAAGATAAACCTAGATCTTTATGGATCGATGATGATAAGATGAAGGCTAATAGAAGGCTAAGAACATCATTACTATGGGAGTTAGTATTGATGAGTTCTTTAGAATCTCTACTTGCAATTCTGGAAAGGAAATGTGGGATACACTTGAGATAGCCCATGATGGCACAAGTAAAGTAAGGAGATCTAGGATACCTTGACACATGAGTATGAATTATTTAGGATGATGCATGGTGAATCTATTTGTGAAATGAAAAATGCTTTACTTATATTGTTAATAAACTTAGTGCTCTTGGTAAAGTTTTTGATAATGAGGATCTTACTAACAAAGTTCTAAGATGTTTGAATAGGTCTTGGCAACCTAAGGTGACGGCTATTGTGGAATCAAGGAATCTTTCAACAATGACACTTGATACACTCTTTGGCAAGCTTCAAGAGCATGGACTTGAGCTATCAAGATTAAACGAGAGTAAAAAGCAAGATAAAAAAGGAAATGCATAGCCTTGGTTGCATCCTCAAAGAAAGAAGACCTTGGTGATAGTGATGATTCAAGTGAAGATTTCCAAGAGGAGCACCTCAACTTGTTAGTGAGTAAATTTGGAATATTCATCAAGAGAAGAGTAAACTTCAACAAAAAGTTCACAAAGAAGGAGAGTACTTCCAACCCAACTTGCTATGAATGTGGAAAATCCGGTCACATGAAATATGATTACCCTAACTACAAGAAGAAGAATAATAAAGATGAGAATAAGGGCAAGAAAGACTAGAAGGGAAAGAAAACATACATAGCTTGGGATGAAAATGAGATGTCATCATCAAGTGATGAAGATAGTCAAAGTGAAGAGGCAAACCTATACTTAATGACTTCACATCAAACAGAAGATGAGGTAACGGATGATGAACTCTATCTCTCTTTCACTTATGATGGATTACATGAGCTTTGAAGAATTGCATAAAGAGTCTCTTGATCTAGCAAAAATTGTTTTGAAACAAAAGAATTTGATGGCTCAACTTGAAAAAGAAAATTTTATTTTAAAGAAGCAAGTTGAGAATTGCAAGAATTTGGAAAGTGAAAACATTGATTTGAAAAAGTCATTTGCAAGATTCACAAATGGAAGTAACAATCTTAATGTCTTACTTTGTAAACAAACTATGAGTTTTGTTAAGGCTGGATTGGGATACAATCCATTTGATACTAAAGCCTCTAACAGGACTCAATTTGTTCCATCAAGTAAACAAAAGAAATCAACTATACAATGTTATTTTTGTTGCAAGTATGGACACCATATTTCAAAATGTTATATCAATAGAAAAGGTGTTGAGAATTGTTACTTGATGTGGGTCCCTAAAGGGAGTAAACCCAAGACTAACTTACAAGGACCCAATCCAAATTGGGTACCTAAGATTTGATCTCTTTTGTATAGAAATGCTTGAAAACACTATGCAAGGAGTGGTACTTGGATAGTGGATGCTATAAACATATGATCAGAGACATCTCCAAGTTTTCTCATCTATCTCCAAGGAAAAGTGGACATTTCACATATGGAGATAACAACAAGGGTAAAATTCTTGGAGTGGGTAAAGTTGGTAAGAATTTTAATACCACAATTGATAATGTGCTATTGGTTGAAAGTCTAAAGCATAACTTGTTAAGCATTAGTCAACTATGTGATAAGGGCTTTAAAGTTGTTTTTGATGAAAAATGTTGTTTAGTTGAAAGTATGCATGATAAACAAGTTAGGTTTATAGGCAAGAGAATCAATAACATATATATTCTTGATTTGAATGAAATTTCATCTTCCATACAATGCTTGATTAGTAAAGATGATTATGCGTGGCTATGGCATAGAAGATTTTCACACATTCACATGAATCACCTTAACAAACTTATCTCTAAAGATTTAGTGATTGGTTTGTCTAAGATAAAATTTAATAAAGAAGGTTTATGTGATGCATGCCAAAAGGGTAAACAAACTAGAGTTAGTTTTAAACCTAAGAATGTTGTTTCTACTTCTAGACCTTTGCAATTGCTTCATATGGATTTATTTGGTCCTTTAAGGACAATGAGTTTTTGTGGAAACTATTATTCTTTAGTGATTGTCGATGATTTCTCAAGATTTACATGGACATTGTTTTTAGTTCATAAAAGTGATGCATTCCATGCTTTCAAGAAACTTGCTAAGTGATTCAAAATGAAAAATATTTGAAAATAGCATGCATTAGAAGTGATCATGGTGGGGAATTTGAAAGTCATGAATTTGAATGTTTTTGTGATAAACATGGAATTGAAGATAACTTCTCGGCTCCAAGGACCCCTCAACAAACTGGAGTTGTTGAAAGGAAGAATAGGTCCTTAGAGGAGTTGGCAAGAACTATGTTAAATGAATCTAATCTTCCTAAATATTTTTGGGCTGATGAGGTTAATACCGCTTGCTATGTGTCTAATAGAGTGCTTATTAGACCTATCTTGTTGAAAACTCCTTATGAATTGTATAAAGGTAGAAAACCAAATATATCACATTTACATGTCTTTGATGCAAATGCTATGTTTTAAATAATGGAAAAGATAATATTGGAAAGTTTGATGCTAAAGCGGATGAAGCAATCTTTCTTGGATATTCATCATCAAGTAAAGCATATAGAGTTTTCAATAAGAGAACCAAGACTATAGAAGAATATATTCATGTATCATTTGATGAGACTAACCCCCAAGGAATTGGGAAAGTGCATAATGATGATATTGTAGATACTAGAATGGATTCTCAAGTAGAGCAAGCAAAGGACAATGAAGAAGAACCAAGCATGGAGCCTCAAGATCAACAACAAAGAGATGAGGAACTTCCTAAGGAGTGGAGAATGACTAAATACCATCCACTTGATAAGGTGATAGGGGACATCACCAAAGGGGTAACTACTCTTTCTTTTCTTAGGAATGTATGTCATTTTATGTCTTTTGTGTCTCAAGTTGAACCTAAGACAATTGATGAGGCTATTATAGATAAACGTTGGGTAATTGCTATGCAAGATGAATTAAATCAATTTACAAGAAATGGTGTATGGGAACTTGTACCTAAACCCAATAATAAACAAGTAATTGGAACTAAGTAGGTATTTAGAAACAAGTTAGATGAGAATGGTATAATTGTAAGAAATAAAACAATATCAGTAGCCAAAGGTTATAATCATGAAGAAGGTATAGACTATGAGGAAACTTATGCTCCCGTTGCTAGGTTAGAAGCTATTAGATTGCTTCTTACTTTTGCATGTCTTATGGATTTTAAGCTCTATCAAATGGATGTCAAAAGTGCTTTTATTAATGGTTTAATTCAAGAAGAAATTTATGTAGATCAACCACCTGGTTTTGAAAACTTTGAAAAAGCAAATTTTGTTTTTAAACTTAAAAGGGCTCTCTATGGTTTGAAACAAGCTCCAAGAGCTTGGTATGAGAGACTTAGAAAATTTATTTTGCAAAAAGATTTTCAAAGAGGGAAGGTTGACACTACTCTTTTCATTAAAAATAAAAAACATGATATTTTGATTGTACAAGTATCTGTTGATGACATTATATTTGGAGCTACTAATGAATCTATGTGCAAGGATTTCTCTAAGCAAATTCAAGGTGAATTCGAGATGTCTATGATGGGTGAACTCACTTTCTTCTTGGGGCCACAAATCAAACAAGTGCCTAGTGGAACTTTCATCAACCAAGCCAAGTATTGCAAAGAACTACTCAAAAGATTTGGCATGGACAAGGCAAAAGAAGCTTCCACACCAATGGCCATATCCTCCTAACTTGATAAAGATGAACACGGTAATTCGGTAGATGTAACTAAGTATAGAGGTATAATTGGCTCTCTACCCTATCTTACCGCTACTAGACCGGATATAATGTGTAGTGTATGCACATGTTCTCGATATCAATCAAATCCTAAAGAATCTCACCTAACCGCCATAAAAAGAATAATGAAATATTTTTTAGGTACAACTAATGTTGGACTTTGATATCCTAAAGGATCTAGTTGTAGTTTAATTTGTAATTCGGATTCGGACTTTGCCGGATGCAAACTTGATAGAAAGAGTACTAGTGGCACATGCCATATTTTTGGTAATTGTTTAATATCATGGTTTAGTAAAAAGCAAGTAAGTGTTGCTTTATCAACCGCCGAAGCGGAATACATTGCGGCCGGTAGTTGTTGTGCCCAAATTCTTTGGATGAAACAACAATTAATTGACTATGGAATACAATTGGACCAAGTTCCAATTAGATGTGATAATACAAGTGCCATTAATCTATCCAAGAATCCTGTCCAACACTCTAGAACTAATTATATTGAGATAAGGCACAATTTATTAAGAGATCATGTTCAAAAAGGAGATATTGTTCTAGACTTTGTTGAATCAAATAAACAATTAGCCGATATATTTACCAAACCTTTGCCTAGAGAAAACTTCTTTTATATAAGAAGAGAACTAGGGATCATAGATGAAACATGTATTGATTGATCTTATATGCTATGATTGTTTGGATGCATGTTTGTTTGGTTCATATCATGTATATATTGATCTTTAATCTTATAAATATGTGGTTTGATCTCTGGATGATCAATATGTATGAATATATGTAAAATCTATGTGAATTTTTCTCTCTGTCCGTGTCTGTATTCGAATACCACTACGGTGTAGTCGAATACACTACAAAATTTCCTGTTTTTCCAAAGTATTCGAATACCACTTGGTGTATTCGAATACCAGCAAAAATCTGGTACAAATTTTTAGGAGTATTCGAATGCCCCCTAGTATTCGAATACTCTGCAGATCTGGAATATTTTTCATGGTTTAAAATTCCCTTGCTCGAATTATGATGCATTAGAACATCTCTTCTCCAACATTCTTCTGTTATATAGCATGAACATTATGTTTTGACCATAGTTTCTTCAAAGAACCTTGTTCTTGGTCTTTGTTCTTCATGTACTTCTCTCTTGTCGTCATCAACCTCTCATCTATCTCTCCTAAACCTCCTTCATCACCATGGCTGGGAAGAAACCTCGAATGAGAGGAGGAGCTACTTCCTCTACTCAACCATCTCTTTCATCTCAACCAAGAAGGAAAAGTGATAGGTTGGCTAATGGATCTAGGAAAGGAACGAAGAGGGTTGCTATGGAAGACACAGAGGAAGTCATTTTTATGGAAACTGAAGAGTTGGATCAAAGCTCTACGAAATGAGAGGAGAAGCAAGTGGAAGAAGAAGAAGAAGAAGAAGAAGAAGAAGAAGAAGAAGAAGATACTGAAAGAGTGGATATGTCTTCTTGGTTTTCAAGCAAGTCAAAATTCATAGAATTCAAAGAAGATTTCATGGACAAGAGTGTG
This sequence comes from Sophora flavescens, assembly GCA_030762895.1. Taxonomy (NCBI): domain Eukaryota; kingdom Viridiplantae; phylum Streptophyta; class Magnoliopsida; order Fabales; family Fabaceae; genus Sophora; species Sophora flavescens. Next base: position 125,163,838 of record CM061064.1, read on the forward strand.
ATAAGTCTAATCTACATGAAATGCAGTTGGTATGAGAACCAGAATTTCTCCTTTCACGGGATGTTCATCAGGAAGAAGTTGCAGTCTTCATTGATGGTCTTAATCAAGGTGATAACGGTACGTTATACTGTTCAGTATCTAGGAAAGGCTTTATGATTCAGGCTGAGGATTGGGATAGTGTGATAGGCATTCCCTACGAGGGTCTAGAAATCACAGATCCCTCATCCAATACAAACTATTCTAAGAGAGGAATAATAGAAAGTTTTGAAAATGGCCCTATGCCTTGTCGCCTTGAGAGATAGCCTAAGGTTGGCTTATTAAACATGGAGGGTAGATTACTTCACTATGTTGTAGCAACTATTTTAAACCCTAGGAAATCTAATACCTCTATGATGCTTGAAGACGATTTGTTTCTGATGTATTACATGAAACACAATATGCAAATGAATTGGGCATGGTACATTTCCCAGAAATGGTTGTCTTGTAAGAACAACCATCGAAGTCCAATTCAGTATGCAAATCTAATCCAAACTTTTCTGGAATACTTTGAAGTTGATCTCAATGTAACTTTTCAGCCTGTGACAAGAAGATTTGGTATAACTACCTTAGCTAGAATGAGTATCAAGAAGGTGAAAGATATTTGGTTTCATGATGGATCCCCGGTGAACCAAGTTCACTATACTCCAGATGAACTGGATGTGGAATTGGACAGGGCTGACCAAATATATGCTTCACATAGCTCTCAGCCAAGCCATTCTGCACATAACTCTGCAACGAATCTTTCTGATCCATCTCAATCCTATGTGGCTTCAAGCTTAAATCGTATGGAAACTAGACTGGACACCTTTAGAATGCAGATGGACTCAAGGTTCACAAATTTGGAGGGATACTTGAAGATTAAATTTAATAGTATGGATGTTCACCATCAAGGTCTGTCCACAGATGTTGCAGCCTTGACAGATAGAGTGAGGAGGTTGCAGTCACAGTTCAACGATGAAGAGGATGGAGATGATGATGAGATATGATATCTATAGTTCCTCTTAATGTGTTTTATATGCTTATATTTTGTTGGATGACTGTATGCCCCCTATATTCTCTAATTTTATTCTGGATCTGTGTGGTGATACTTTATGACCCCTGATTCTATTTCCTGGATGATTGTATTAGTATACCTCTGTTGGTATACAAATTTACTCTGATAGACTGATGTGTGATGGATGTTAGTATCCATGCCTTGAACTTATCTGATATTGCGATTATGCTTGTATGGCATCCCTACTATCTTTATTTGTGAATATTGTGTCTTTTCTCTCCAAATATTATATGCTTTTTGATAATGCCAAACGAGGAGAAAAGGTATTGCTTTGGTGTTTATTTTGCAGAACTCACTACTTTACTCAAAAGGAGTGTCATATATTCACGAGGAGTTTGGCAAAAATTATGATATTCTTTATTCATAAGTCAAAGTCAATCAAAACCTTAAGATACAAAAGCAAAGCAAGATTCAAGTTTCACCAAACCATCAAAAGAGTTGTCATCATCAAAAAGGGGGAGATTGTAGATGATGATGAGATAAAGTCTCAAGTGTGCTTTCGTGAAGAAAATCTCCACCTATTTTCAACATTGAAGAAATGAAGTGTTTTGATGATGATGTAACCTATAGATGTCTAAGGTTCTTTAGTAGGTTTTGACGCATGTCATATGTAACTTAGTTTGATTATATGGCTTAACCAATTAAAAAGGTAATAATGCTTAACCTAAAAATAGAAATCAATTAGAGCCACTATAAAATTCTAAATGATGAAAAATGTTTTCAAAGTATATAAGTAATCGCATACATAGTTGTATATTGGTCTACTTTAAGGAAAATTCGAAATTCCTTCAAGAGTATTCAAATACCAACTCATGTATGCCATTACTCAAGCATTTTGGAAATTCTGAGGAGAGTATTTGAATACCCCTTCTTGGTATTCGAATACCTTCTGTTCAGTTGAGTTTGTTAGCTTCAGTTACAGGGAGTATTCGAATACTCACCTGAACAATCAGTAAACTTCAACTTTTTCAGCTACAATTGAAGTCTATATAAAGGGCATATGCTTAAGAGTTTTTAACACGAAATCATATACAAAAACATATTGTTATAATGCCAAAATAGAGAGCCATCTATTCATTCTTTGTTACAAATGATCTTAGAAGCGTTTTAAGCTTTGATGCACAAGTGTTGTGCAAAGGAATTTCTCTTCTACTCAATTGTATTTCTGAGTTTTGTACTGGGAGTTTGAGTCCTATAGTTACTCAAGAGTGAGGAACATCTTGAGTGATGTAAATCTTTGTTGGTGTGGTATCCATCAAAGTGACTATTGGTGAAAAATCTTTGTTGGTGTGGTATCCATCAAAGTAAAGGTGAGGCATCCCTTTGTTTACAAGAGTGTGTTATATCTTGTGGTGATTGTTGGTGAGATATCCAGCAAGGTTTAAGGGTGTGGCATCCCTTTGTGAGTTGTTGGTGAGGTATCCAACAAGATTCAAGAGTGAGGTATCTCTTGAGAGTGTGGTTCTTGTGGGTGAGGTATCCTACAAGAGGAGATTGACTTTTGTAAGGAGTGTGGTATCTCTTGTACAAACTTTGTCATAGTGAATTTCTCCAAGAGGATTCTTAGGGACTGGACGTAGGTCAATTAGGTTGTGGGCCAAACCAGTAAAATACTCGTGTCACTTTCTCTGTCCCTACTCTCTTTACTTTCATGCTAATTTTATTATTGTATGCACGATTCTTTATGTTCTATGCTTATGATACTATATTGCATGATTTTTGTATGATATACTCTCTTAGATTATGCAATCGTATATCTTTCATTAAGTGCATTCTTGAATTGGTATTACAATTGTTTCTTTCTTAAGTTTCAAGGAAAATTTACTCTCTTGCTACACCATTTGGAAAAGGGAATACAAATCTTGTTTTTCGAAAAGTTTTTTAAAAAGGTCAATTCACCGCCCCTGTTGACTTAGAACCGTTTCCACATCTTACAAATACAACACTTTTAGTTCATGGTTTTTCAAATAAAAAGCTTGAAATTTTATGTTCATCTTAGGGTTTCTTCAAAGTTCTTCAAGGTCATCATCATCTTCACCACACCATCTTCATCGTCACCACCTCCTATTGTCTACAAGAGGTAATGGGGGAGTGTTCCTTGTCAACTCTTGTAGATGGTTGCTGATAGGCTTTGTTGGGGAAAAAATCCCATTGTTGGAGGGATTTTTCTACTTTGATTTGTTGTTTTCAATGTTCCATAGTTTGTAATAATTTAAGCTATGTGTTTATTGTAATTTTTGTATGATGGAAAATGATTTCTTGGTTGAAAAACCATTACTTTGATGTTGGCTCAAAGTATGGATTTTTATTGGTGATACTTAGTACTTAATGCTATATTATTGCTCATCATATTTGAACATAATATCATACTTGATTTGGATGGATTTGGTGACCTAAAACACACCATTTCCTTGTTGATGGATTCAGCCAAGTGGGGTTCAAAGGGGGAGAAATTTCCTTTTTGAATTCCAACTTGTTTTAAGTGTTTAACACTATGTAATGAAGTGATTATTACTAGAAAAGATTGAATTAAAAATTAAAAATCTATCCTAAGTGAGAGTCGCGTTGTCTTCAGCTATCGTAACTTGCTTGACAATGGGAATCTCACGTCGTTACATTGGTTATTCTTTCTCTTGTCTTGTGTTTTCTTTAGACGAGAATGACGATGGGGGAATCAGAGGTGTCGTGGCATATCACTACGGAGATTCATGACGGGATAGACTTTTTTGTTATCTATGATGATCCAATTGACTTTCGTTTTTCGGACCGGTGACTTGGACTATTCGTGGCTATCGTGGAGGACCACCTTTTTTTCGTTTGGAATGCTTCTTTTCGTCTTTATGGAACGTTGTATGATAGTGGAGTTTGCGACTGGACCTTGCGTTGGATTTATCCACCTTTTGTGTAGTGTTGTTAGTTTTAGGCCAATCTTGATTAGGTCTCTGTTTACCCAGTTATTACCTTTTTTTATTATGGAGATATGTTTACTCCACCTTGTTGTTGTCTCCAAGTTTTACGCTATATATTCGTAGCCTTACGAGCCACCTCTTTTTTGTTTTGGAGCGTTTTGAACTGGTGTATCATAGGCCTATATTTATTTATTTAATGTTTATGGACGTTGGTCCCTAAGGCATCTTTAGTCGCTAATTTTTGTATGTGTTATGTTTCAGGAAATGTTTTAATGTTTTATCATGTATGTTTTACTTTAAGTTGATCGACTAGTTTCATGAAAACAAACTTCGAAACTGTAATATTCATTAAAGTCAATATAATTATACCATTGTTTTCGGCCTTATATTCGTAATACGTCCTTAAGCGTGGAGCCTTGGAAAGGGGCGTTACAAACTTCAATGCATAGAAAACTGGAAAGTAATCAATTCCACCTTAATAGCTATTGAACAAATGCTTCTAAACCTAATCCAATTTATCCTTTAAATAACTCTCCTCCCACACTAAAAATTTTCTAAAATCTCCTAATGTATTCTTCTCTTTACTCTTATCATTCCAGAAGAGGCCGACACTCTCATTTCTTTTTGTCATGTGTCATGACTAATGTCCAAAATAGAGCTAATCCTATATATCATGACGGACGACAAGAAGATATGTGAATGTCATCGTCTCTCCCTTATGTGGGCAATAAAGTGTCCTCATGAAACAGATGGCGCTATGGTACGCTCTGGCGACCCAGAATAGAATGGGGAGCCTTTCTACCAACAAATCTTTATTTTGGAATGATAGACGATAAAAAGACATGAGAGTGAGATCTCAGATGCCCTCATGAAATTGTTAAGTCATAAAGCGTTTGACTTGATAATGCGTCTAACTCACACTCCTGTAATCCTTGTGTGTTTTGATGAACCCAAACATTAAGCAATCGATTTTATATTGAACCATCTGAATATTGCTAACCATCTATTTGAGTTGTGTAGACAAAGAAATTTATCTTAGCAGACCTATTCAACAAAAGGTTATGAAAGGATCAACAACATATATACAAGCATCAGATTCAAAGCTGTCAAAGTACAATGAGTCTGAAGTCTGATTCACACTGAAGCCTATATCAACATTGCAACACCCCAATTTTTCTGCTTTCTAAGATCGATATAAATATAAATAAACGTTCATATTTTTATCTGAAACTTTGAAAATGATTTTGGGTAAACCAAAGTCATATTTATACTCTATCGTAGAGAGTTACGGTTAAATTTTGGGTTGAAAATTCAGACGAAACCCGGTCCGCGTTTTCACTGACAGTAAGATTTTACTGATCAGAAAACCTAATTTTGACCCGAGAACGAAATGGATAGATCTTATATCCCATTTTCAACTATAGTGGTTGTTTTGAAAATTTTCAAAATAAATAAGTGACTATACCTTATTCAGGAATAAAAACCTAAATCGGGTAATCGACGGAGTCGAGAACGGACGTGCAGAGACAAAACCCGACATCGGATGAGGAGACATCTTGCCACCTAGGGTGGTGAGTCATAGGGGTGACTCACCTAGCATTTAATTTATGTAATGATGGGTTTAAGTGTGGAAAGACCAAAATACCCCTAACCTAACCTATCCTAGTTAAACATGAGCCATGGTTAAGGCAAGACAACTTCAATTTTGCTTCTTCATCTTATTTTTGTGGAGCAAAATCAGCCACATCTCCTTCAACCATGACCACAAGTTTGTCATGATTACCTTAGGCTTGAAATACCAAAATGTCCTTAAGTCTTAATTAAATAACCATTAGCCCTAAGTGAAATTTACCCTACATGTGTGTCTTATATACGACATCGTAATCACGTAGAGCTTCCCTGTAACTTGAAACATCTCGTGGTGGACCTTCAGCTCGTAGTTGACTCCAAGCTTTAGTTCGCGCTTGTCTCCATCCTTCGGAAGGCGAGATATGCGTTCATCTTTAGGTGGTCGGAAGTCCTCATCTACGCTCATCTCTGTTCCTCAGAAGTCCTTGTTTTCTTTGGTAAATGCATCTCGTATCCCAATATTTGACCTTCGAAGGAACTGTTGGCACTGTTGTTTTTTTTTTTTTTGGTAGATCTGATGGACGAAGATCCGGTTCCTCTGCACGATATAGTCTTCTCGTTCGACAGTGATGCCAATGTGCGTAGTTTGCGTTAACGTGGCAGCAAGGTTAAATGAGGTAGGTCGAGGGTCATCCTCTTTGATCCGTTCAAGTTAAGGGGGGAGGTCGAGGGTCATCTTCTTCGATTTGTTCCGGTTCGTCGTGCAGAGGGTTTGCGACAGAGGAACCGGGTAAGGAAGGAAGGTCAAGCGGGTATGGGTTAAACCGGGTCGTTCTTAATCCGTGTCATTTGTTTTGCAGGTCATTTTCTGTGTTGCTAGGCCCAATTCGTTTGAAGCAGTTTAATGAGAGTAAGTTGGCCCAAAATTAATATACCCAGATATAAACATGTTATAATTTTAAATGAAAATCTTTGTCAATTAATTTCGTCAAATAAAAAAATATCTTCATCAATTAATATAATATTAAATGTTACACCTAGATGTAACCAAAATTAGAAATGAAATAATAAATTACTATACCAATGACAAATGTTTCAGCATGCTTATAGTATATTATGCAAAATTAAATTTCAAATGTATTACTCCACTATAAGCAGATTACCACATATCATGGCCCAATAAATTTCAAACATACAATATCAACATGATGGGCCACAAAATACGAATTGGGCCACTGAAATTAATTAAAAAAACTATTACCCATCCTAACCAGTTACAAAAAAAAAGTAACATACACCAACTTTGGGCCTAAAACACCTCCCACATAAATGCCCTACCCATAGCATCTTCCCTACCCGAAAATTCTAATCCTACCTGGTTCCACATGTTGCACAAAAATGGATCTCACCTTTTGTGTAATATTGGGATGTTATTCTAATCCTACCTGGTTTCAAATACAAAGTAATGGAGGAGTTTGTTGTACTATGACCAAATACGAACCCCCTACTTCGATGGCTTGCCAATAGTCGACAGCTACTTTACTGACTACCACAAATCCGCACCGCCGTGGCAAAACCCAGGAATCAAATTGCTGCGCAGATCAAACACGCATTTGCTGTCGGAAAGTCGAACGACACGTTTTCATTGCTAGCAAAAAATATCGCCGCGTAACGCCCATCTCCGACCTTCAGCAGTTTTGGGGGTGCCACCATCGCCACCGCAGATATTATATACATAGAACATTGATTAACCGAAATCAAAGTATTAAAGAAAATTTTCAAAAAAAGAAAAGGATTAAAGAAACATTATCAGAATACTTTTCATATACATTTTTCCATGCCATAATACTTGTACAATCCTTATTTGACTACAATTCAGTTTGAATAATCAAACTTACACAATCAAAAGTATCGAGGGTGATACACCAAAGACATTTTCATTTATATATAAAATTTTTATAATTTGATTCCAGTTGATATTATTTAATTATGATTCTGCCACCTCGTATCATGTAAGGTGATGTCTTAGTATTGATATACACCATGCATTATTTTTTAACAAAATTAGTCTTTTTTAAAAACTTAAATTATTCTTCAACTATTTTTTGTTTCAAGTTACTCCTCTGACTTTGTAAAGCTGAATAAATTTTTAAGGTGAAACACCGAAATTAATGTGTTATACATACGATTTGGCAAACAAAGCAGCAGAAGGCGAAACACATTCACTTGGGGAAGGTGACAACTTCAATGGATGGCGTTGGAGATGCTAGTGCTATAGGATGCCAGGCGCTCATGATGGTGGTACTGGTGGCCTGGAAGGAGGGTCTGCCAAAGGTGCAAGCTTGCCACACAGGTGTTGTAGAGGATGTTGGGTGCACCTTGGCCTTGTAATGGGTTGTTTTTGGGGGCATGGGGTTTGATTGAAGATGAGAACAAGTTGGGGTTGAGGTGAAAGTGGTCTATGGGTGTTAAGTGGGATTTCTCTGGTAGTGGTTGGGTTGAATGGGAAGGCTGAGAGTGATGTTGAAGTTTTTTTTTCCTTCTTTTATGTGTTGAATTTGCCTATATGTGATGGGTTCTAATTTGAAGTGGTTGGGTCTGATTTAGGGCTAGCATGGATTGTATTTGTATCAATGAGTTAGGTTGAAGATGATTAACGTAATGCATATGATGATTTTGATATTATAGATGGTGAAAGAAGTGCACATGGAGGTGGGTGTAAGTGAAGGTGAGTCAAAAAATGGAAAAGAGATATAGTAGTAATTTGGTTACACAAAAATGGGAAAGAGGTACACCATTCACAAAAATGGGAAACATATATAATGGTCTGGGTAAGAGATCCCTTCTTCCTTTGTTTACCAAATCACACATCGTATGATTTAGGATTTAATAACGCATACTTAACAGCGGTTTTGGGATGCACCACTTTTTTAAAAAATATGCTGAGGTTTTAAAATCACTTTTTCATGGAAACACTATTAAAATTTACACATTTGAAAGTGTATCCCGAAGAAAACATTATCCTTACCTCGTACCTTGTTTTGAAAAAATGCTATGAAACATTATTAGCATTTTATCGGGGAAGTGCTATGTTATTATACACCTTTAATAGCGTTTACAGATGAAAACATATTGAAAGTTTAACTATCATAGCACCTGATTGAGGAAGCACTACAAGAAAATAGTCGGTTAGCGACCGAATTAGCGACGTAATCCATGTTTTCAAAATTTTGGTCACAAGTTTTAACTCAGCGACCGAATCTATCAGTCGCAAGTATTTCGGTCGCTAACTCAGGTTGCTAATCTATAACATTCAAAAGTTAAAATGGTTGACTGATTAGCGACCGCGTTAGCGACCAAATAATGATCATAATTTAGCAACGGAAATAAATTTGGTTGCTAGTCTTAAGTTTTTTATGGTTGTGACCGAATTAGCAACCGAATGTAATCGGTCAATAATTCTAAAATCCCTAAATCATGCATGCGGTTTCTCTTCCCCCAATTTCTCCCTTCCACTCTCTCACTCTCCCTCACAAAACCCTCCCCTTCCTCCCTCTCACTTCGTCGGCCGCCCACGCCTCTCCTCGCACGCCATCGCGAAGGAACGTACCACTAGAGCTCCGTCTCTCTCCCTCTCCTCTACGTTTCCTCTGTCTGTCTCTCATCCTCTTTGCTGAACCTGAAGAGGCTAGGTGTGCAAACAATACTAGTTGTTGAGAGCCTGGAAAGTCTAGATGTGCAAATAATACTCGTTTGTAACCTGATCAGTTATAGGGATAAAACTTGGTGAAGGCAAGGACTAGATGTTGCCCAAAGTTTGAGGGTGGACCAGGATAAATCTGAGTACCACTCCTTACATAGGGTTTTCAAGTAAACATCGTCTTCACTTTGATGTGAAGTCATTAAGCACAAGTTGGCCTCTTCACTTTGATCATCTTCATCACTTGAGGATGACACTTCATTTTCCTCCCATGCTATGTATGCTTTCCTTCCCTTCTTGTCTTTCTTCCCCCTTTTCTCATCTTTGTCATTCTTCCTTCTGTAGTTGGGTAATCATACTCATGTGCCAGGGTTTTCCACATTCATAGCAAGTTGGGTTGGAAGTGCTCTCCTTCCTTGTAAACTTCTTATTGTTGAAGTTTCCTCTCTTGATGTTGCCTTTCTTCTTGAGAAATTTACCAAAGTTCCTCACCAACAAGTTTAGGTGTTCTTCCTGGAAATCTTCACTTGAAGAATCATCACCATTACTTTGCTCATCCTTTCTTGAAGATGCAACCAAGGCTATGCCCTTCTTCTTCTTGTCTTGCTCCTCACTCTCATTAAGTCTTCATAGCTCAAGTTCATGCTCTTGAAGCTTGCCAAAGAATGTAGCAAGAGTTACAATAGATAGATTCCTTGATTCCGCAATAGTTATGACCTTAGGTTGCCAAGACCTATTCAAACACCTTAAAACTTTGTTAATTAGATCCTCATTATCAAACACTTTACAACGAGCACTCAATTGGTTAACAATATATGTAAAATGTTTTTGCATATCACATATTGATTCACCATGCATCATTCTAAGTTAAAGTGTTCATTCTAGCTCTCCTCACTTCACTTGTGCCCTTATGGGTCATTTGAAGTGTTTCCCACATCTCCTTATCAAAATTGCAAGTGGAGATATATCAACATCAATAGCCTCAATGAAAATCTTCATTCTAGTTTTCCAATATGGATAACTATCACCATTGAAAATAGGGAGTTTAGAAATAGAAATATATTCACTTGTCCCATTTGATTGAGAAGTCATTTCCACGAAACTTGAAAGGTGATTAACCTTATTCAAGAACCCACTTTAGATACCGATTGTAAGAATTGACTTTCCAAAAACAAGAATCAATTCCCTTTTTCAGTAGTGGTGTAGAAAGAAAGATGTCTTTCTTTGAATTTCAAGAAAGCAACAATTGTGATATCAAATTAAGAAACAATTTAAAGAAAGATAGACAATTGCATAAGCTAAGTGTATGTATCATATACCAATCATGCAAGATAGTATCATAAGCATAGAAACATAAAGATCATGGATAGGATATTAAAACTTACAAGAAAGTAAAGAGAGTAGGGATAGAGAGAATGACATGAGTATTTTACTGGTTCGGCTCACAACTTTAGTGGCCTACGTATAGTCCCCAAGAATCCTCTTGGAGAAATTCACTATAACAAGTGTTTGTACAAGAGATACCCCACTCCTTAAAAAATCACTCTCCTCTTGTGGGATACCTCACTCACAAGATCCACACTCTCAAGAGATACCACACTCTTGATCTCTTTGTTGGATACCTCACCAACAAAGATTACAAACTCACAAGAGATACCACACTCTTGCTACCAAGGGATACCACACCCTTTCTCACAAAGGGAAAACCACACCAACAACGATTTTCTCCTATGGTCATTTTGATGGATACCACACCAACAAAGATTTACACCCTTCAAGAGATACCACACTCTTGAATCAATATGGGATCCACACCCATTACAAAATTCAGAAAAGAATTGAGTAGAAAAGAAATTTTCTAGCACAACACTTGTGCACAAAAGCTCTAAAATCTCTAGATCACTTTGCAACTAAGAATGAAAAGACGGCTCTCAATTTTGGCATAATAACAGTATATTTGAGTGTATATTTTCGTGTCTAAAACTCTTAACCAGGTGCCCTTATATAGAATTCAATTAGAGATCAGAAAGTGAAGGTTTATTGAAATTCTGTTGGGAGTATTCAAATACTACACAGGGGTATTCGAATACTTTGGCCTAGTATTCGAATACTATACCCTGGTATTCAAATACTATACCCTAACAGACTCTAACAACCTTAACTGACATTTATATTCGAATACCAAACAGGGGTATTCGAATACTCCTTTCAAAAATGTCATTTTTGCTTAAGTAATAGCATACACAAGTTGGTATTTGAATACTTTTGATGGAATTTCACAATTTCCTTAAAGTAAACCAATATTCAACTATGTAAGGAATTAATACACATTTAAATTTTTCTTCATTACCATTTCATATCATCTCTTAATTGATTTCTATCTTGGGTTAGCCATGATTAATATTATCATTTTAGTTATGTCATCTAATCAAACTTAATTACTAAGTTATTTACATCAAAACCATAAACAAAAGATTACATCATCATCAAAACTATTTCTTTAAACTTATACTTTGGTGGAGAGATTCTTGAAATCTTCATGGAAGCTCATGCGAGAGAACTCTTTCTCTTCATCATCTACAGAAAAGTGGTGGAAAAAAGTAGATATGTATATGTACAATTAATTTTATCTTGTTTGCTTAGGTCAAGTTGAATTTGTTTTCCTATGTTTTCATTTGCTAGCCGAGTGTCACTAGTGCATGAAGCACTTTTTACGTCTGTTAGTGCTTTTTAACGTCTAAAAAAAGTCAAACACTAATACAACAGACGTTAAATGTGTGACTTTTAACGTCTGTTTAGAACAGACCTAAAAGTTTATATTTAACGTCTGTCTTTTATTATACTGACGTTAAATGTAACACCTTTAACATTAGTTCTTTTATTTAACTGAAGTTAAAAGTGCTATTTTTAACGCCCGTTGTTGTAAACAACTGACGTTAAAAGTGTTTTTTTAAATTTCTGTTACAATATCCCTTTCCACAGCTAGCTCCGTGCATTCACTAATTCCAGGATACAGAATTTGCATACACACTCATCACTAACTAGTCCATATACATTAACAAATGCATTTGCATTCCAATATATATATATATATATATATATATATATATATATATATATATATATATATATATATATATAGAGAGAGAGAGAGAGAGAGAGAGAGAGAGAACTATTATAAGCTAATTTACACAATTCTAGCCAATACATGAAGAATACATAACATAATAATACATAATTCTATACAACTAACACTATCAGCTGGCATAGCCGCCACCAACCCCTGGCCAGTGCATGAAGGATGTCAGATCTCTGTGATGCTTGTTTGGACAAAGAATTAATAAAATTAGGGTAGGTATAACATGGATAAATAAAAATAAAGCTAAATAAACATGGATAAATAAAAATAAATCTAAACTAACATGTATAAATAAAACCCTTGCCCTGAAAGAACAAAACTCACACTATTGTCAAGTTTAATTTAGCTAGATCAATATTCCTTCGTGATGATCATCACTAGTGGCATGTACATCGTCCACCTCATTTTCCTCAATGATAGTAGGCATGTTTGTTGAGAAAGAAGGAGTCTCAGGAATATCAAAAGTTGAATCTTGATTTTCATCACTACCATTATGCATGCTTTTTCCTTGGAGAACCACAGACACCTTTTTGTTAGAAGGATCAGTGATATAAAACACTTGTTTTGCTTGGGAAGCCATGGAGAAAGGCTCATCTGTTGGACCTAACTTGCCAAGGCCTACCAATGTAAATCCCCATTCGTCGGTTTGTACACCACCTTTATTGACAACCCATTTACATTTAAAAACCGGCATCGTAAGCTTAGTATAATCGAGCACCCAAATATCTTCAATGACTACAAAGTAAGGTATCGGTGCAATAATGGGGTTTGTATCTTTTGAACTATAGAAGTGCATGGATTCGGCCATGATCATAACCCCACTATTTTGCATGGTACTCTTGTTATATTGTTCCTTTGTATAAAAGGAAAAGTTATTGATGTCGTATCCGCTCCAACATATGACATTAAAGCTAGGCCCACGTGCTAGCCATTTTAAGGAATCAGAAGCAATACTACCATCCTTCAGAATTTCTTCTTTAAACCATTTTAAGAAAGTTTTGTTATGCTTGTTCAACAACCACTTTTCGTTCATTCGAGGGTTTTCTTCCTTAACTTTTCTTTTGTGATCACAAAAGTAAGCTTGAACAAAATCGATGTTATTCAACATATACAAATGTGCTTGAAGCACTTCCTCTCGACCCTTGCCCTTAATCATTACACCATGTGTACCCTTACCTTGACATCTTCTCTCATCATGACGAGGCTTAGGAACCCCTACAGGATCCGTGTTAGGAAGGTAGTCTGAACAAAACTCAATAGTTTCTTCTGCAACGTACCTTTGAACAATAGATGCTTCGGGACGGTGTGGATTCTTCACATACCCTTTCAAGATCTTCATGTATCACTCAACTGGGTACATCCACCTCAAAAAAACAGGGCCACATAATCTAATCTCCCTCACTAAATGAAAAATTAAGTGAACCATGATGTCGAAAAATGAAGGAGGAAAATACATCTCCAATTGGCACAGTATTATAGCAGCCTCAACTTCTAACTCATCCAACTTATGAGGGTCAACGACTTTGCTACATATAGCATTGAAGAATAAGCACAACCTAGTTATGGTATGTCTAATATTTTTAGGAGCAACACCACATATAGCCACTGGAAGTAGTTGCTGCATCAAGACGTGACAATCATGAGACTTTAAGCCAACTAATTTGAGATCACTTGAGACAAGCCTCTTGACATTTGAAGAGTAACCATGTGGAACTTTGATGCCCTGAAGACACTCACAAAAACTTTGTCTCTCTTTTTTTGACAAATTATGACATGGTGGAGGCAAATATGCCCGCTCACCATCCTCAACAACTGGAGCTAATTGCTCTCGTATACCCATCGCAACGAGATCGAGAAGAGCACTCACGTCGTCCTTTGTCTTGCCATGAATGTTGAGAAGCGTTCCGATTAAACTATCACAAAAATTTTTCTCCACATGCAACACATCAATACAATGTCTGACATCAAGCTTGCACCAGTATGGGAGATCAAAGAATATTGACCTCTTCTTCCATATGTTTTTCTCACTAGTCTTAGCCTTCTTTTTGGCTTTGCCGAAGATAACATTGATGTGCTTGACCCGTTGATAAACTTGCTTTCCATTTAAGGTCGTCAGAGCATTTTCACTCTCTTATCATCCGTTAAAAGCTTTTTTCATCTTACTATGGGTGATCACATCTAAGAAATCTCCGATGCCCAAGATAAACCGTCTTCCTTCCATGATGCAACTGAGTGTAGCATGTGCCTTCTTCACATATAGGGAATGCTTTATGCCCCTTAACACTGTACCCGGACAAGTTCCCGTATGCTAGAAAGTCATTGACGGTGCAAAATAACATGGCACACAGCTTGAAAGCATCGTGAGAATACCCATCAACTACATCAACACATTCCACCCACAGCTCTTTCAAGTCTTCAATTAAGGGACTTAGATAAACATCTAAGTCATTTCCCGGTTGCTTTGGGCTCGAAATCATCATAAATAACATCATGTATTTGCACTTCATGCACAACCGAGGAGGTAGGTTGTAAATTATCAGAAGAACATGCCATGAACTATGAATACTACTTAAGTTACCATATGGATTCATTCCATCCATAGCAAGTCCAAGCCTAAGGTTTCTTGTCTCATTGACGAAATCTGGAAACAAAGTATCAATCTTCTTTCATTGCACAGAATCAGCCGGATGGCGAACCTGTCTATTAAGTTTCCTTTCATCATCATGCCATCTAAGGCTCTTTGCATATTTTACATTAGTAAACAATCGCTTGAACTTTGGAATTATTGGAAGATACCACAACACCTTCGCAGGAGGACCCTTTTTTTCACATCAAAACTAGAATCATCAAGATCATCACCATCATCACCATCCTTCACTTTGTAGCGTGATAACCCCCACTTAGGGCAATCGTGCATCTCTTCACAATCACCCGTGTACAATATACAATCATTGGGGAATGCGTGTATCTTCTTATACTCCATACCCATCGAACACAATACCTTATTCGCCTCAAAGTTACGGTCAGACAATGTGTTGCCCTCTGGAAGCAAGTCTTTCAACAATTCAAGCAATTCGGTGAAGCTTTTATCGCTCCAATCATTTCTCGCCTTCACACAAACCAATTTTAACACCGCCGACAACCGTGTATTAGTAGTACACCCCGGATACAAAGGCATATCCGTATCACTACACAATCTTTCATACACATGTGCTCGTTGAAAAGATTTTGTCCAATATCATGGATCATGTCCTCTACTCGATCATCCTCCATATCTACGTCAACGTCCTCACAATGGGAGACACTTGGCTTATTATTTAACAACACATCACTATGCCATATCCATCTTGTATAATTCAAGCAAATCCCAAAATAAATAAGATGAGTACGTATATCCTTGACCACACATTTCCTTGTAGTCAAACATTTGACACAAGGACAACAGAACATTCCTTAACTATTAGGATCATTCCTTTGAGCAAATTTTATAAACTCTTCCACTCCCTTCAGATGCTCATCACTTGTGCATTTACAAACCATCCAACTATGATCCATATCTAGATAGGTTCTATAGATATACACACATATATCCAATATAAGCACAATAGGGGAGATTGGAAAAGCGAACTAGTATTTGAAAACCTAACAACCATATATATTCACCACTAAACTCTATCCATCTTTGAAAACCTATTTGAAAACCTATTTGAAAACCTATTTGAAAACCTAACAACCATATATACACACCACTATCTAAAGAGTTGCTGTCAAATTTCATTTTCAAAAGGTCAGTGAATTCTACAGCTAGTAATTTTTTTCTTTTGACAATAGAAGCTATAAACAACTATGCCCTTTAGATATTTCAATATATCTTAGCTTTTATGTGACCAACAATGAGCATTAAGCATATCAGAAACAATCATGCCCCCACATATAACAGGAAACCATTCTACAAAACCAGGATCAATTATAGTGAACGTATGAAATCAGTGACATGGTGTAAAAGAGCACTATCAATCAGAGAAATTTCTTTCTAAAATAAAATCTAGACATTTGAAGATTTCACTATCTGTAAACGCATAGAACACAGAAAAGACATATCAAAGCCAAATACTCTGTACAGAAGAAATTATAGAACAAGAAATGAGATTTTCATCAACAAGCAAAAGCAAACCAAACAGAGATTCCAAGAAAACCTAACATAGAAAGGAAACAGAGTATGTATCATGACATATGGGTATTGAAAAACTGAAACTTTGTGGGCTTTACCTGCATTCACAGAGAGGAGAAAGAGGGCGACTCAATGGTCTCGGTGTTGGCTCTCCACTGGTAGCTGTCGTTCGATGTTGTGACTGAGAGTGAGAGGGAAAGAGAGAGTTAGGGCATGCGCGCAAAGTTCAGAGAGGGAAAGAGATAGTGTGAGTTCACAGAGAAAGAGAGAGAGAAAGAGTAACTACCTCGTGGTGGTGGTGGAGAGGAGCTCCCGGTGGTGGCGGTGGAGAGGAGATCGCGGTGGTGGAAGAGAAGGAGCTCGCGCGGTGGGCTGCGATGGCTTACCAAAGAGAGGGAAGGGTTAGGGCAGTGAAGTGATGAAAGTCATGAAGAGAAAGGCACGCGGGTAAACGTATACTTAATTTCTAAAAACATTACAGATCGCCTTTAACGTCTGTTGTTTAACAACACACGTTAAAATCTATAATTATCATATTTAACATCTGTTGTTTAAACAACAGACGTTAAAGGTGATTTATATGAATTTGATAATTATGGGCTGCCACCACCTCCTTTTTAACGTCTACTTTCTGCTTGACAGACGTTAAAAGCCACTGTTTATGCATTATCCCTCCCAATCGGTTATTCATTTCTGCACGTTTATAATATAACTGCACATACATTTATTACTTTATTTGTCTGTCAACTTCCCATGCGCCTTGGAACCTAATCCTCTTAACGAACAATTTAATTTTTTAGCAACTTACCATGCCTTGTAACTTCATCCCCTGCTCCTTGTAAATAGCTTCTTTCTCCTTTCATGACCAACATATATGACTTTTTCTTTTTATATTGTATTTTTGCTTTTATTTTTCTACTTCACAATATGGCTCTGCCATGGAGATTAACTTCATCATCACTCTTTCTTCCTATTCCTAGACTCAAAGGTCTTTGTCTTAATGGTCAATAAAAAACTTCTGAGGTTGTGTAAATCACATAACATGGGTGATAAGGTTGTTTAAATCACATAATGAGAGTTGCTCACCTTATCGTCCTTCAGGAGAATCGGCTGCTTCCAAAACCTTAGCTTTGGCAGCAAGTGACTGTACTCCAGGTGGACCATTGCTGAAACAGATCGAGTGCACCCTTGCTCATGCCGAGCTCTGGAAAACTTAGCCGCTCGACTCTCCTCTCCTGCTCACCCGTGAAGGGAATGAAGCCTCAACAAATATTTAAGATTTTATAGGATTTTAAACCCTTTCAATGTAACTTTATAGGATTTTAAATTTTTGAATGTATCTGCTTGTAACTTGTATTATTGATTCACTTCATGAATGAGATCTGGTTTGGGTTATTGATTCAACTTATAGCAGTTTTACTTCGCGCATATATTTTAGTTTTCAATGAAATACAAAACAGAAACACAAAATTAAAATCAGAATAGATCGAACAGAAACACAAAACACAAAAGCAAGTGAAATTGAAACTTTGAGGAAGACAATGCACTAAATTTTTTTTAGTAAAATCACCTTTAACGTCTGTTAATAAAACAACGGACGTAAATTATTCACTTTTAACGTCTGTTTTTTAAACAACAGACGTTAAAAGTGTCACTCATAACTTTTATAACGTCTGTTGGATGTTAAACTGACGTAAAAGATGATTTAAATGAACTTCATGTTTACGGTTCCGTCACCACCTCCTTTTTAACATCCACGTTTTAAATAACAGAGGTTATATCTGATCGTTTATTTCATATTTTCCAGTAGTGTGTGAAGGGAACCCATCACTTAGCACGAGAAGTCCATCGCTTAGCATGGAGCATGGGTTGCATGAGGAGTCATCGCTTAGCATGAGAAGTCCATCACTTAGCATGGGTTGCATGAGGAGCCATCGCTTAGCATCAAAGGTCCATCGCATAGCATGATTGGTGTTCTCTCAAACAAAGTTAGATGATAATAGAATCTGTTATGTTCAGTGATTTATGTTAATTAGTTACAAACTGTGTTATGTTATTCTTGTATAAATAGGACTCAGCATTATGAGAAATCAACCAATGTATTCATCCAGTCAATCAAGAATATTCAGGTATATGCATCTAGGATGTTATAGAGTGGTCTTCGTGTTTATCCAGAGAAACTTGTTATCTCCACTCATGTGCATGTGTGGGTGTTTTTCCTTGTACATTTTTGGCTAGCCTAGTAATATTTATTTTCTTTAATTTATTTAGTATAGAAGTTGTATCAGAGAAGGAATTAATTTTCTCATTAAACAAAGGAAAGTTACATTCAGGTATAAATATACAACTTTAAGATAAGAGGATAACAGCACATTTGAAAAACTGTTATTCTCTCTAGATAAAACTAGATCTAAGTTGCTACAGAATATTCATGATTTCTAATTGGTTCACAGTGTAAAAAATCTTTACACGTCAGTGTACAACAATTAAACTCATATACATTTAACAAAAGACACAAAAGATAAGATTCTTTTCTTTTTTTTTGGTTTCTCATGGTATCCCCACGGGCAATTGTGGGGAGCGCAACTGTGGAGACTAATCCCTCGAGTCGGATAGGACCATAAGAGCGGCAAATCTCTCTCTCAACACTACTAAAAAAGTTGAAATTAGCGACGAAAATAAATCCATCGCAAATTACGACAGATTTATTGACGAATTGTGTTACGATTTATAGTATTAGGGTGTTTGCTATTTAGCGATGGACTCAACAACAAAAGTTAGCGACGAAAATACAACTTTCACAAATTGTGACGGATTTTGCGACAAATTGTGTTATGATTTATGACATTAGGGTGTTTGCTATTTAGCGACGGACTCAACGACAAAAATTAGCAACGAAAATACATTTGTCGCAAATTGCGACGAATTGTATTATGATTTATGGTATTAGGGTGTTTGCTGTTTAGAGATGGATTTAACGAGGATTATGCCCGTCATTGCAAATCTTGTTGTAAAATTTGTCGCAAAAAATTTCCTTTGAACATAACGACAAAATTAGCGACACAAATTATTTGTCGTTAAATTGTCCATCACTAAACATGTCACTAACTTTTTTATTTCAATGTAACAATAAAATTAGCGACGGATATATGATGTCACTAAATTTTTCGTCGCTAAATCCGTCGCTAAGGTTTTATTTTTATGTGAACATTTAGGTAAAACAACTTAATTAGACACTTATTCAATAAACTAATTTTTTTGCATTAAGGGTATCCTCCAGCCGATAGTAAGAATAATTACTTTCGAGGCTTAAAATCACCAAAGTAGATTTTGCTCTCACGAAAAAGCCTTTTTCATACACAACAAAAACTGAACTCTTAACATCATGCTTAAGAAACCCATCTACTAGCTATTGGGAGTCTTGTTGGTTCGATAAACTGTTTTGAAATAAGTCAAACAAACTAATTTTTATAAAATGTTTTTGACAAATTTGTTAAAATAAACTAAAAAAAACAACTTATAATAAAATTATAAATTATCTTCATAAAAATCATTACCATAAACGATTCCATATGTCATTGAGAGAGGAAAAGTGGTAATCAGCAATCCTTGTGTTGTGCTTGTGCCTGTGTTAAGCTAAGCACAAGCAAGATAAGAGGAGAGAAGAATCGGTGGCAAAGGCATTCGTTGGGCACTACTACTCCACATTTGACGGTGACCGCCCCGCACTCGCCAACCTCTCCAGTTTGACTCTCTCTCCGATCTGCATTTTCCATTTCTTCCGCTCCTCACCAATTGTTCACCATGCCGGAGCCGCCGTGATTAACTCACCGAAGAGAAACGAGTGGTTTTTGTCTAATTCATTGAGGAATTCCAATGCAATCTCTCCAATTCCGAGGCTCTCTCAGGTGCATTTCCACATCCTTCGTAAGCTTTTACTTCTTCATTTGCTGGTTAGTGTTACTTCAATCGTTTCAGTGCATTGCAAAATTTTCACATATCATAGTCAAATTTGGCATTTGAGCTTCGTTTTAGGTTCTATTCATCTTTCTATCTCTGCCATATCCTTTTCTTCATTACTCTGATTGTTTGGATTTATGTTGTCACTGCTCCTTCATCATTAAGCTTGATTGATTTGCCATTAATAATCATTAAATTTGTATATATACGGGATGCACACAAGGGGTTTGAAGAAATGTTTGAACGGATGAATTGATGTTTCATATGTATAATATGTATGAACCATGGCCCTATCTCTGCACTATTTTCTAGTGAAGACAATGCAGAGAAGACAATAGAGAAAGTTGCTGCCCTGTTTGTGCCATTTTTTGTTTTGAATTATAATTCTTATTTTCTTTTATGCAAATTTTGTATGTGTTGAAAGTATTCTGCTAGGAAAAACATATTCTGTGATTTGGGGGCTGAGTTCAAAATTCTGCTTGTCTCAAAATGTCATGTCAAATCTTAATCTTTGCTTGTTGACACAGTTCACTAATGGTCACGGACAGTAGTTGTTGCATCAATAACTATGCGAGAAGCACCTCGGGTGGCAAACGGATAGATCAGATGAATTTTGATTCGGATTATAATGGATCGGATAAAAATAATTCACCAATCTATTTCGATCCATTAAAAATATATTAAAAAATCCAATCCATTCATGAACCATTTTATAAAAAACAATCAATTAATTATTTTTATATTGATGGATATCCGATCTATCAATTAAAATTATTTTAAAAAATTAAATAATTTTTATAACTATTTTAAAATAGTATACCTGTCATCCATAACAAAAATATTTTTTAATAAATTAAATATTTTTTATAATTTCTCTCTTCTCTCTCATATTAGAAATCATGCGTATATTTTACATGATTACCAAAAAAAATACGTATATTTTACATGACTTTTTTTTTCAATATTTTTTTTACCAGTAAACTTGTTAATAATTGATAAGTTATAAACCTCCACAGCTGCACTGTACATATTTCATTTTAATTTTTAGTCTAAAATAATATTTTAAATAAAAATATCATATCTCTTAATCATTGTCAGTTTCTCTCACACGCCACCGTCAGAAAGCATAAAACTCATTCCTACAATCCCACCTCTCGTTGGCTTGAAATGGAAACCACCGCCACCATTGTTCTACCATAACCATTCCCTGTAAGCTTTCTCTGATTTTGTCCCTTTTTTTTCGTTTTTTTTTTTTACACTTTTCTCTGAAATAATAAAGTTCAAATTGGAATTTGGGAGAAGATAAAGGGTTCACGCAGGTATGTTGAGGTTCTGAATTTTCTTTTTTATTTTTTTTTGTTTGGTGAAATATAATTTTTTTTAAAAAAAGATTTTGGAGTGGATAAAAATTGATCTATTATTTTTTTGGTTGTTGGTCCAATGAATTTGTAAAAAAAATGGATGGATCATAAACCATCCACTTAAAAAATAATCCAATCCAATCCAATCAATTTATATATTTTTTTATAAATGGGTGGATTTGATGAATTTTCTTATGGATGGATAATGGATCCATGGATTATTTTGCAACCGTAATCACAACCCTCGATCTCACGACCCACCCGCCATCAACACGCCAAGCTCTCAGCTATTGACTAGGGGTGTTCACGGGTCACTTTAGTGGATGAGCATTTCTGTCACTTTAATGGACGAGCGCTTCTGTCACTTTAGTGGATGAGCGCTTCTTGTTACTTCAGTGTTGGACGAGCGCTTCGACTCAAAAAATCTTATTTCCAAAAATCATTTTCATTAACGAAAACTTGTTCCTTTTAATGTAGGTTATGAAAAATGATTTTCTTCATGCATCTTTTTAATTGAGCCATTTGTGAATAAGAGATTTCTTTCTTTTACAAATCATCTAAGACTTAAATATAATTTCTCCTTTAAGCTCTTGTCTTGTTGATTTCTTGATCTTTGTCTTTGCTCTTTGATTCCTTCAAGTTCTTCCTTGAATGTTCTCCTTTGATTGCTCACTGAACTTGTTGATTACTGCTTGATACCTGTCTTTACAATTTGATACTAAAACACTTGCATACACATTAAGTTGTATTTGTCATATATCAAAATCTCTAAGTCATTGAGTCTTACATTGTATTGTTCTTCCTCTGATCCATAATATAAGAAACAAATGGGTACATTTTTTTGGTTCAAAATATAAGGAACATGTATCAATTTTCACACATATTAAATGCTAATTTTGTAACACCCCGACTTTTCGTTGTTTTCTAATATCGGAAATTTATATAAATACGTTTATATATTTATCTGAGACTTAGAAAAATGTTTTTAAATAAACCAAAACCTTATTCATACTCTACTAAATGGTAGAGAGTTACGATTGAAATTTAGGTGGAAAAGTCAGGTGAAATCCGGTCTATGAATTTCACTGACAATATGATTATACTGATCATAAGACCTAATTTTAATTCGTGAACGAAATACTTAAGGTTTTTATTTAATTTCCTAAGTTTTTGGTTATTTTGAAATATTTCACTAAAAAGTGAAATATTATATTTTTTTATCCGGGTGATCTATTAATCGGGCAAGCGACGGAGTCGAATACGGGGTTTCGGGGACCGTTAGCGGATAATATCAATGAGTCATACAAGATGACTCACCCATGTGAAGGCATTTATGATACACATGGTAATGATGACAATTTCTATGGAAATTACATTTTGATTCTTAAACTTTCTTTTAATTTCATTTTGGTTCCTAAACTAGTTTCCATGATACATTAATTGAAGTAGATCAAATTTTGGCTTATCCAAACCAAGTTTGGGCTGTGGTTTTTGGGCCCAATATTATGGTCATGAATTCATTTTGCATGAGGCAAATTTCTACTCTTGAGTTTCCTTGACAAAGTATTAAGTCTAAAGCATTTTTCAAGCTTAAAATCAATTGGACTTTGGTGAATTTGCCCAAGCCCATGCACAAGGCCCAAGGCCTTTTTGACTTTCTCATAAATTTCATGAGGCAACTAGAGACTTCCATCACTTTCTTGAACTTACTATCATCTTCTCCAATTCTCTCTACTCTCACTTTCTCTCTTAAGCTTCCATAGCTTGGTTTGTTAAGCAACTTGGTGATTCCTTGTCATTCTTCAAATTCTAAGAGGTGGTTCATGATTCTTATCATCATTTAACTATAGTCTCTTCAATTCATTTTATGATTTAAAGCCTTGTTCATGATTTTCAATTTCTAGATCTAGAAAGTTTGAGGTTCTATAGAAAATCATAGAAAAATCCTAAAAATATGAAATCAATTTCTATGTTCCTATTATCATCCCTATAATCATAATCTAAGAGTTTGTTGCAAACAAGTTTTCCTCCCCAAATTTCTTGACAAGGCCGAACCTATTCAAAAGGTTGGAGGAAATGTTTGTGTTCATATTCTTTATAAATGATCTTGTTTCTTATCTTTCTAGTATATATCCATGTGGAATCCAAGCCTATGTATCAAACAAAATTCATTTGCTCCATTTATTTATCATGGCCGAATCTAGGTCTTTGGGAGTTTGGAAGTTTTTGGTTCAAACTTTATTGTTTAATCTATTGTCTTAAGTACTTAGGATCATTAATCCAATGACTAAAGAAATTTTAGCCACAAAATCTTGTTGAGGTCGTGACCTATCATTAGGGAATAGGTGATTTTATTTGCTTGTTTGTAATTGGTTGATTGTGGTTGTTGAAGGTTAAGTGTATCGATTATACGTGAGTTGTGAAACCGGGGTTTGACATACGTTCGAGGAAGGAGATCAAAAGATAAATTCTACGAGAGATAAGAGGGGATTACTTGAGGGATTTTTCCGATGGCTACGTGCTATCAAGTTGTTGGCCTGTATGATTTATATGTGGTTGTGGTGTTTGGTTTAGTCTGTTTTGAGTTGTGTTGTTTTTATCAAATCTGTGATGGTTTATCTGCATTTAAATTGTTTATCTGCAGTTATATATTATGATGTTGTGATGCATGATCTGTCTGAGAATATTGCTATGATGTTGTTGATTGTCGTTTGAGGAGCCTGACAGTGCACTCCCAATCAATTAATCAGATAAAAGCTTTAAGAAGACGTTACGAGGAGTACTTAATAGTTAATTGAGTAATATTGGAAGATATTATGATTTAAAATAATTATTTGAGAAAATAAGGATTATTTGAAAATATTATTATTTTAATGATTTATTAGTGTAAAAGCAATTTATGAGTCACGGTGAGGACGTAACCGTGAAATTATTTTTGTACTGCTTATTTTTAGGTAAGAAATTCCGTAATATTATAAAAAGTTATTTTATGAAATTAATCTTATGAAATAACTTAATTATGACTTTAGAAAATTATTTAAGTGGAAAAATCTAAGATGTGGCTTAAATGACTTTAAAAATGTTTAACGACGGCAATTTGGAAAAGTATCAACGACAAGTTTTTCTAAAACGGCAGTACGTGTTTTAAACTAAGTTCGAGCCTAAGTGACTCTCTTTTTGAAACATAAGATTTTCAGAAAAAGATTTCAAGTAATTGATGATTTTATAAAGAAAATTCCAATTTTGAAATGATTTTTTAGAATCAAGTTTTACTCAACGATGGTATTTCCGACAACTTGGGTAAGTTGTGGGGGTTTTGGTTTTGGATTTGTTTTTCACAGAACGAAGAGGACATAAACGGTGAAATGGACTTAGTAACCGAGACGTCGGGGTACTAGTGTTCTTACGACATTAAGGACATGATGTCCTGTGGACATTGTGTCTACTTTGTGGAGTAATAAACGAGGTTAAAAGACTTTTGATGTTTTTCTATTACCACGAGCCTCAGATTGGGGCATCGGTCTAGGGTTTCGTGATTGGGCACTCGGACCTTGTGTCCTGTGTTAACGATGAAAATTTTAAGACATTGAAAACTACGATGGCCGTAAGCTTTTGAGCTTTGACAAGGAAAGATTGAACACAAATAAAAATGATGAAAACGAAACGTTTTACATGCATTTGTGAAAAAGTTTTAAGAGGGAAATATTTTCTTTTAAAACTCAATTCACCCCCCCTCTTGAGTTGTTGAAGCCAAAACAACAATTGGCATCAAAGCTAAACTCTTAAGTTTGGCTTAACAGCTATAAGAGCATGGCTTACAATGACTATTTAAATGAAGGGGGTTCCCTTGCACGCTCGGCTGCCTTCAATGGATCTAAGTATATCTATTGGAAGGAAAGAATGATAATCTTTCTTGGGGCAGCAGGTGTTGACATATGGGATGCAGTAGAAAATGGACCATTTGTCCCCTCTATTGTAGATGATAATGGTGCTCCAAGAAATAAGCCTAAAACTGAATGGAATGAGGATG
This sequence comes from Sophora flavescens, assembly GCA_030762895.1. Classification (NCBI taxonomy): domain Eukaryota; kingdom Viridiplantae; phylum Streptophyta; class Magnoliopsida; order Fabales; family Fabaceae; genus Sophora; species Sophora flavescens. Next base: position 125,189,770 of record CM061064.1, read on the forward strand.
ATAAGAAAAGAATTCAATATAATACACGTGCTAAGAATATTATAACATCTGCTTTAAGCCGTGATGAGTTTTTCAGGGTTTGAAATTACAAATTAGCAAAGGAGATGTGGGATACATTGCAAGTAACACATGAAGGAACCTCAGACGTCAAAAGAGCCAGAATGAACACCCTCACACATGAGTATGAGCTGTTCAGAATGAATCGAGGAGAACTTATGACTGAAATGCAAAAGAGATTCACACACATCATAAATCAATTGGCTGATCTTAGAAAGACAATCTCAAATGAGGATCAAATTAACAAAGTCATGAGATGCTTGAGTAGGGAATGGCAACCTAAAGTCACTGCAAACTCAATCCAGAGATCTCTCATCAATGACCATTGCCACACTGTTTGGAAAATTGCAAGAACATGAATTGGAGTTGAACAGACTAAATGAGAGTGAAGAAACTGATAAAAGAAAGAAGGGATTGGCTCTGAAATCACAAGTCAAAGAAGTAGAAGACAGTGATGATGATGATTCAGAACATGAGGCTGAATCTGAAGAAGAGATGGGAATGCTAGTTAGAAAATTCAAGAACTTCCTAAAGAAGAGAGGAAACTTCAAAAGAAAGCCATCCACCTTTCAAAGGAGAAATTTCAGCAAAGGTGACAACTCTTCCAACAACATCACATGCTATGAATGTGGGAAGATTGGCCACATGAAGCTTGACTGTCCAAAACTGCAAAAGAAGGACAAAACAGAGAAGTTTGACTCAAAGGACAAGAAGTGGAGAAATTCAAGAAAGGCCTACATTTCTTGAGATGATAATGATCTAGATTCCACTGAAGAATCTGAATCTGAGGAGGCAAACTTGTGCTTGATGGCCAGCAATAACAGTGATTCAGAAAGTGAAGTAAATTCTAATTATCAACCTTCTTATGATGAATTGCAAAATGCTTTTGAAGAACTTCATAGAGAATCCATTAGACTTGCTAGATTGCTAACTAAGTCTAAGAAAACAATGACATGCAAAGAGGAGAAAACTTCTGTTTTAAACAAAGAGGTAGATCAATTAAAAACAGAAAATTGTGCTTTAAAAGAAAAACTAGCTACTGTTTTAGATGCACCTATATGTGATAAATGTCCTAAGTTTTAGAAACATATAAATCATTTGAATGGTGATCTATCTAAAGTTACTAGTGATAAAGAAATCTGGAATGCATCTAGCTATACATTGACTAAAGAAGTTGAAAAACTGAAAAATGACTTAGCCAAGTTCACAAATGGTAGAGATAATTTGGATGCATTGTTAGGACAGCAAAAACGTGTTTATGATAAGGCTGGAATAGGCTATAAACCTAAAATACATGAGAAATCGTTCAAGAAATTTTTTACTACACCTATGAGATCAATCACACCATTTGTTAAATGCTATTTCTGTGCTAGAAAAGGTCACACAGCTTCTACACGTCATTACAGAAAATCTGCTTATAATGAGTCTAAATATATATGGGTTCCTAAAGGAACTAATGCTCCAACTAACTCAAAAGGACTCAAACATATTTGGGTACCTAAAGCCAAAACATGATTATGTTTTGTAGGTGTGTTGGAAAGCCAAGAATGCGAAATGGTATCTTGGCAGTGGCTGTTCCAAGCACATGACTGGAGACAAAAGCAAGTTCATTTCCTTTACCCCTAAGTCGAGTGGTAGTGTTACCTATGGAGACAATAATAAAGGGAGAATACTTGGCATTGGCAACATTGGAAGTGACTCAACAACAATCATTGATGATGTACTATATGTTGAGGGACTGAAACATAACCTATTAAGTATCAATCAACTATGTGACAAAGGCTTCAAGGTAAAATTCAATTCCAATAGTTGCTTAATAGAAAATCAGCATGATGAAAATTTGAAATTAATTGGACATAGGGCAGATAACATCTATATGCTTGATTTAGATAATATCTCTTCAAATACTGCATGCTGTCTTATTTCAAAAGAAGAATAGAATTGGCTTTGGCACAGAAGAATTGCACACATTCACATGAACCACTTGAATAAACTGATTCGTAAAGATCTTGTAGTTGGCTTGCCTAAACTAAAATTTGTGAAAGATGGACTATGTGATGCATGTAAAAAAGGAAAGCAAGTTAAGGTGTCTTTTAAACCAAAGAACATTGTTTAAACAACTAGACCCTTGCAACTTTTATACATGGATTTATTTGGTCCATCTAGAACCAAAAGCTTTGGTGGTAACTCGTATGCATTGGTAATAGTAGATGATTACTCTAGATATACATGGACATATTTTCTATCTCATAAGAGTGGTTCGTTTGCTGCATTTAAGAAAATGGCAAAAAGGGTGCTAAATGAAAAGGACGTAAAAATTGTTTTTATAAGAAGTGATCATGGGGGAGAATTTCAAAATGAAGTGTTTGAAAACTTTTGTGATGAGCATGGCATTCAACATAATTTTTCTGCTCCTAGAACTCCACAACAAAATGGAGTAGTGGAAAGAAAGAATAGATCATTAGAGGAGATAGCAAGAACTATGTTAAACGACTCTAGCTTGCCAAAACATTTTTGGGCAGATGCTGTCAATACAGCCTGCTATGTGCTAAATAAAGTCTTGATAAGACTAATCTTAAAGAAAACCCCTTATGAGCTTTACAAAGGAAAAAAACAAAACATAGCACATTTCCATGTTTTCAGTTGCAAATGATTTGTTCTTAACAACGGAAAGAATAATCTTGGAAAAGTTGATGTAAAGACTGATGAAGGAATTTTCCTAGGTTACTCCCTAACTAGTAAAGAATTTAGAATATATAGTAAGAGAACACAAACTATTGAGGAATCTGTGCATGTGACATTTGATGAATCTAACCCCAAAAGGTTGGGAAAGGATTGTGTTGTTGATGATCCTGCAGATTCAATTGAGAAAACTCTCCTAGAAGAGAAACAGGACAATGAAGAAGATGAAAGCTTGAAGAACGAATCGCTGCAGCAAGAGCAAACAGAACAACAGCCTGACCTACCAAAGGAATGGAGGACTGTCAGAAATCATCCAATTGATAACATCATTGGTGAAATTACAAAGGGGGTAACTACTAGACAATCTCTTAGAAATGTTTGTAATCATATGGCATTTGTGTCTCAAGTAGAACCTAAGAACATAGATGATGCTATAATTGATGAACATTGGATGATGGCTATGCAAGATGAGTTAAACCAGTTTGAATGAAACCAAGTTTGGAAACTAGTGCCTAAACCCAAGAACTGTCAAGTAATAGGTACAAAATGGGTTTTTAGGAATAAACTAGATGAAAATGGTATAATTGCAAGAAACAAGGCTAGATTGGTAGCCAAATGGTATAACCAAGAAGAAGGCATAGATTATGATGAAACCTATGCACCAGTAGCAAGATTAGAAGCTATAAGAATGCTACTTGCTTATGCTTGCATAATGGGATTTAAATTGTATCAAATGGATGTTAAGAGTGCTTTCTTAAATGGATTTATATAAGAGGAAGTGTATGTTGGTCAACCACCTGGTTTTGAGAATAATGAATTGCCTAACCATGTTTATAAACTGTCTAAAGCACTATATGACTTAAAGCAAGCTCCTAGAGCTTGGTATGAAAGGTTAAGTAATTTTCTCATTGAAAAATGATTTAAAAGAGGTAAAGTTGACACAATTTTGTTCACTAAGAAAAAGGCACACAACATTTTACTTGTACAAATATATGTGGACAATATAATTTTTGGTGCCACTAATGAGCATTTGTGCAAAGAGTTTGCAAGTCTTATGCAGAGTGAGTTTGAAATGTCAATGATGGGTGAGCTGAACTTTTTTCTTGGATTGCAAATAAAGTAAACTGAAAATGGAATCTTTGTTAGCCAAACCAAGTACTGCACTGAGTTGATCAAGAAGTTTGGCATGGAAAATGCTAAGGAGATGGCTACTCCAATGAGTACCTCCGGTTATTTGAACAAGGATGAGCAAGGTAAACCTGTTGATGTTTCTAAATTCAGAGGTATGATAGGCTCACTACTTTATCTTACTGCTAGTAGGCCTGATATTATGTTTAGTGTATGCATGTGTGCTAGATATCAAGCAAATCCAAAAGAATCACACTTAACAGCAGTTAAAAGAATAATTAAGTATCTGTTAGGAACAAAAGACATGGGATTATGGTATCCCAAGGGAGCTACATGTACTTTAATCAGCTATTCAGACTCTGATTTTGTTGGTTGTAAACTAGATAGAAAGAGTACTAGTGGAACTTGCCATTTACTAGGAAACTCATTAGTATCTTGGTTCAGTAAGAAACAATCTAGTGTGGCTTTAACCACAGCAGAGGCTGAATATGTAGCAGCTGGTAGCTGTTGTGCATAGGTTTTATGAATGAAATAACAATTAGTTGATTATGGTGTGCAACTAAACCAATTTCCTATTAGATGTGACAATACAAGTGCAATTAACCTAACTAAGAATCCCATAATGCACTCTAGAACTAAACACATAGAAATCAGACATCAAATCATTAGAGATCATATACAAAGTAGAGAAATTGAGATTGAATATGTTGATACAACTAAGCAACTTGCTGATATCTTTACCAAGCCCTTGAACAAGGAAAGCTTCTTTTTCATTAGAAGAGAATTTGACATAATTGATCAATCCTATATCTAATCTCTAAAGAAATAGGAGAAAATCTAAAAAGGGGAGGAAAATTAATGGACGCATTTATTCTTTGATTTGTCCCTGAACCTATCTCTCTATCATGAACAATTTTATATGTTATGTTTTGAATGTTTAAAATGCTTACCTTCTCTATTGCTTTGAATGTTTTTTTTTTCTTTACCTTTTTTATGATGCCAAAAGGGGAGGAAAAAGTAAGATGTAGAGAAAGGGGATAATAACAAATTATACATGAGAAAAAGTATAATATAAAGAAAGGAGAAAATGACAAATTATACATACATATGTTGAGGGGGAGCTAAGGAGTTTATAAGCTTAGATGATTAATAGGGTGTAAATCAAATTCTACTCTATTAATACTCTGTTAATAATTTTTTTTTGCTCTAATATACTTCTGCTCTGACTGCTTTGATACCATGATATAAATCTGTCAAAACACTAAGCGTCTGCTACACTTATATTATGAGCTTATAATTTGTTAAAAGGTTTGTCATAATCAAAAAGGGGGAGATTGTTAGACTCAATGACTGAGAGATTTTGATATATGACAAATACAACTTAATGTGTATGCAAGTGTTTAGTGTCAAATTGTAAAGACAGGTATCAAGCAATATTCAACAAGTTCAGTGAGCAATCAAAGGAGAATATTCAAGGAAGAACTTGGAGGAATCAAAGAGCAAGGACGAAGATCAAGGAATCATCAAGGCAAGAGCTTAAACGAAGAAATTAGTGTCAAGTCTTAGATGATTTGTAAGAGATGAAATCTCTTATTCACAAATAGCTCAATTAAGAAAGATGCATGAATAAAATCATTTTTCATAACCTGCATTAAAAGGAATAAGTTTTCGTTAATGAAAATGATTTTTGGAAATAATAACAGAAGCGTTCGTCCAACACTGGAATAATAGAAGCGCTCGTCCAACACCGGAATAATATAAGCGCTCGTCCAACACTGGGAATAATAGAAGCGCTCGTCCAACAGTGTAAAACCTGGCATCTAAGAAAGTGGCAGAAGCTCACGTCTACTAAAGTGACAGAAGCTCACGTCTACTAAAGTAACACAAGCGCACTTCTACTAAAGTGACAAATGCTCGTCCACTAAAGTGATACAAGCTCTCGTCTACTAAAGTAATACAAGCGCTCTTCTACTAGTTGGAGCACGTCCAATTACTCTGTGTTTGTACTCCCGTCTGCTGGCGTGACAAATGGATGCAGCTATTTTTTTTTTAAGATGGACGCGGCTATTTTTCCAAATGGACTCGTATTTTATGGATTCAAATTCTATAAGAACAATTAGAATCTTATCTCAAGAACGAGAATCAAGAAAATAGATTATGTTAAATTAGATCCAAATATGTTTTGATTGATCCCGACGATTATAACTTGTTTTCTATGTAAAGAGGGATCAAAGGAACACTTTAAGAAGAATCATAAAGAATAACAACAGAATTATAACGATACACATATCATTCATCATCTTCATTGAGCTTACTGTGAAAAGAGTGTTTCAATACTCATAAGTGCTTTAATTTGTTTTATCTGACTATTGAGAGTTAGGAATCAATTTTTGTTTTACTTTTGATTGTAAAGAGAGAGGGAATCTCTCTGAGTGATTAGGGTGAGGTATCCCTAAGGTTGAACATTGAGGCTCTTCACAAGAGTGTGGTATCTCGAGGTGAAGGAGTGCTCTATGGTGTAAAGGTTTTTCAAGCTACCTGGCAAAGCTTGTGTGTTAGTGTGTGAAAACCCACAGGTGGAGTGGGGACTGGATGTAGGTCACAGTGGTGGTGACTGATCCAGGATCAATCTGGTTGTGTAGTATCTCTAACCTCAAACTTCTTTACTTTCTGTTTATGATTCAAGAACCTGCAACTTTGATGTTTAAAGTTCAAGTATAATTTTTGTTCTTGATCTGTATAAACTGTATCTTGTTATTACCGAGTTATTGAACCTGAACCTATTCGTTATTAATCTTTCTTATCCTCATCACCATCTATTCAAGATTTGGTAAAAACCCTTCATCGATTTTATAAAGATCCTAAGAACACAAATCTGCAACTCTGATTTATAAAGCTTTGTGAAAAAGTTTTAAGAGGCAAATATTTTTTTTGAAAACTCAATTCACCCCCCCTCAAGACACAACAACGAAATCAAACCACACTTAAATACATACTGTATATAAGTTATACAACTATACTGCCTCATACGTTTTCACACCTAGACCCTTACCAGTTTAATTTATTCTTAAAACATAATATAATATAATAGGGCCTAAGCTGGTCGTAACTAACTGACACTACCACCCATAGAAGCAGCAACAGCATGCCCCGAACTAAACAGCCTCCTTCTTCTTGTAGAGGTCATACCCCTTATGCGACTCTGATATGTTTGTAAGGGTGAGACGCCAATATATGGATTTAACACGATAACTAAATGCTCGCACAAAAGAATACACATACACATATACATAAACATCTCAATTATAGCATACAGTTTATCGGTGGGTTTCACACCCCAAACATCAACATTGGAAAACTATGCATGAATACAGGCCCACAGCCAGAATACAGGCCCGCAGCCAGAATACAGGAACTATGCATGAATACAGGCCCACAGCCAGAATACAGGCCCGTCTGCCAATACATGCAAAACACTATTGTTTCATTCTTTTCTTTGTGTTCAATCTTTCTTTGTCGAAGCTCACAATGGCTTACGACTCACATAGTTTTAAAACATCTTTTAAAACTTTTATTACAACACAGGACCTCATAGTCCGAGTGCTCAATCACGACACCTCTCGACCGATGCACCAGTCAGAGGTTCGTGGTAATAGAAAACATTACGTCTCGGTTACTAAGTCCAACTGTACTTTCAACACGGTTAAATCAACTTTTGATTTTCAGAAATTCTTTTCCAAGGTAGAAATTCATTATAAAACCCTTAAATAATAAAAACTTAGTTTTTCACAAACCAATGAGTCACTTGAGGTTTAATTTTGTCAAAATATGCGCTGCCGTTTCAAAAATACTTGCCGTTTACACTTTTCCAAATTTACCGTCAAATATTATTTTTAAGACTTTTAAGCCAAAAACTTAATTTTTTCCACTTAATTAATTTTCTAAAATCATAATTAACTTATTTTCACCAATTACTTTTATAAAAGAATATTTTGTAATATTCCGGGTTTCTTATGTAAAATTTAGCAGTGCTAAAATATTTTCACGGTTTCGCGCTCGTTGTGACTCATAATTCCCTTTTCCAGAAATAAATTATTAAAATAATAATATTTTCCAAAACTCCTTATTTTCCTCAAAATAAAATTCCTTTAATATCATATATCAATATTTTGCCGTTAAAACATTGTATATAATTTGCGTAGCTTCTTAAAGCTTTTATCCGATTAACTTTAATTGAGCACTGACCACTGTCAGGCTTCTCACACATCAACCACATTTATATCACAGATATTCCCCAGGCAGATCATGCATCCTAGCAGTATAATATACAATTGCAATAATTAAATGAATTAAACACAACTCCACACCAATACACAGATAAACTACACCACGTAAACAACAAAACCAATAACCACAACCACATATAAATCATATAAACCACACCACAAGCAAATAGTTATTGAGAAAAATCCCTCAGGTAAGCTCCCCTTACCTCTTGAAGAACTTAGCTTCCGATTCAAAACTTTGTCGTGAATCTGGGAACCGTCAACGTACGTACACGATAATCTAGTTTATCCTTCATCAAACATAACACTCAATCAACAAACTAACAACTAAATCAAGCCTAAAATCCTACATGTTGGTTTCGGCCAAGTGCTGAGTTTTGGGGTTAGAAATCTCTAAAATTTCTAATCATGATTAAGTCATGGATTAATGATCCTTGATTAACCTAAATCATAGATTAGTGACTAAACAACAAAGTTTAAAACTCAAAACTTCCTAACTCTTTTATACATGGATTCGGCCTCAATAGGTTCATAGGGCTAGGGTTCTTAGTTAAGTAAACCAACTTGGATTTATTAAGCATATATACTAATAGCTTGATTAACAAGATCATTAAGGAAAACTTTGAACAAAACTCAACAAATCTAACCCACCTAGGGTTTCGGCCAACATAGAGATTTTTGAGTAAAATATTCATTTTAAGAGACTAACATGGAATAGAGTGTGTAGTCATACATGCCATATAGAATACATGATCATACATGACAACACATGAACAAAACTCTACCAACCCTAATTTGCTAGATTCGGCCAAGGATAGATTTTTAGGAAATAAATTTTTGATTACATCTTGCTCTTGGATTTAGATAATATGCATGATATCAAGAAGATAGAAAGTGGTTTCATCATCATGTGATTTTTCTAGAATTTATTATGATTTTTCAAAGTTTTAGGGTTAGAAACTTGCAAGTGATGAACAACTATGATATAAGCCTTGAATCAAGAAACTTGATAAAGAACATAGGCATGATTAATAAAGAAGATTTGGATTTACCTCTTGAAGATAAAAGACAAAGGAAATCCAAGAAACTTTCTTCACAAATCTATCACTAAAGAACTTATGAACTTAGGGTTTTGAACAAAAAGGCATTAGAAACTAAGTGAAAAGTGAGAGTATGGTATTTATAGTGATAGTGGCGCCATCTTGGGAAGGATCTAGATGATGATGAGTTGTCTTGCTAAAGGATTCAAATGCAATTAAGTTCTAAGGACCAATTTGCAAAGATTCCAAAAGTTGAAGGACTAGTTTGCAAATTGTCAATAAAGTGTCATGATGATGATTTGTCCACATTTAATGCAAGCTTATCTTGACTTTGTTGGCTGAATTTATGAGTCAAAGATAGGTTAAGACAATTCATGAAGATTTGAGAAGAATCAAGAACGTTGAAGAATGATCAAGGATGATGTAGAAAAGTGTGGAAAATTGTGGAACACTCTAGAAAATCTTGATTCAACAACAACAAATGAGGCAGCCATCAATCCTCATGGGCTTGCACATGGGCTGGGTTAGTTTGGGCTTAGTTTCATTTTTGTGGGGCCCACTTGAAGATTTAAGCATTAGGCTTAAGATAAGAAACTTGTATAGTTTCAAATAGGCTTTATGGAATCAATCCATGAACTAGAAAATTTTGGGCTTCTAAGCCACGACCATTTGAGATTGGAAACAAGGATTCTATCCCAATTCACTTGAAAGAAACTTAGAAACTAATTTAGGGACAAAAGGGTAATTTACAGAAAGTTCAGGGACTTAAGCTTAAAATTTATAAATTTTCTATTTAACCCTGAAAAACCTTCTAAACTTAAAAATATGATTCATCCCCTTGAATCATCTCAAAATCCCAAGTTAAAACCTCTATCGGCTCTTAGAAACTCCGAAATCCCTTCCGTCGTCTACCCGATTACGCGTTCCGCCCGTAATACGTAAATTATTTTATTTTTTTCTGAAAAAAAATCTAAAAATACAGAATTTTAGAAAATAAAATACTAAACTTAAGTCTTTCGTTCACGAATTAAAATTAGGTCTTTTGAGCAGTATTATTATACTGTCAATGGAATTCGCGGGCCGGGTTTCGCCTGACTTTCCAACCTAAATTTTAATCGTAGCTTCCTACATTCAAGTAGGATTAAGTGGTAAACTCCGTTTATTTAAAATATTTTTCTAAGTCTCAGATAAAAATATAAACATAATTATATAAATTTCTGATATTAGAAAACAGCGAAAAATCGGGGTGTTACATACTACCCCTCTTAAAAAAATATCGTCCTCGAAATTTCGTGACACGGAGCTAGACTGGAATGAAAGATCTCGAAGCCTTACTTTCACAAGAAAGTATTTAAAAGAATTTCATCAATCTGACAATAATACAAGAATATTCTGTGCATTAAGATTCTTTAATAAATTCAGGGAAGTAAAAATGTATGATCGGTACACTTTTACAAACATGAATCTAAGAAAGTTTCTCCTTTCGCAAGAATGTAAAAATTTTAAAAGGATATCAATCCGACAAAATGAAGATTGGGTCACTTTCCCCAATGGTAAAAGTAACTAGACTAAGTCTCATCGAGAAACTCGTTTTGTCAAGAAAACATCTATCCCGAACAAAATAGGACAGTCAAACATACTAAATGTTACAGTGACCAATTGAATAGTTGAAAACACACAATCCATCGAAACAAAGTATGAATTGTACCCGAATTAAAATAGTATAGTTAAGAGATTACCGTCCTAGTTTGAAGTTTTAGCGTTCCACACATGAAAAACTCTACCCGCAACCGTCGGCTTATTTGCTCTGGTATTATTGACAGTCGGTCCATGCTTTGGTGCATTGAAATCCTTAGTCCAATGTCCCATTTGACCACAGTTGAAACACTTAACTCTCTTTAGTGCATTGCAATCCCTTGCCAAATGTCCCACTTGACCACAGTTGAAACACTTAACTCCCCTTACAGGGCAAGTATCCATCATATGGCTTGTATCTCCACAGCTGAAGCACCTTCTAACTTGACTTTGATTTTGATTATTTTGGCCACCACTTCCCATCGCAACAAAATTCGAATGATATTGTTTTATATTCTGGTCATTTCCTGGTGGTCGAAAATAAGGTTTTCTCTGCACTTGCTTTTCTCCCTGATTCTCTGATTGATCCTTGGATCTAGAGGGTCCGCCAACATTTCCCTTATCATTTCTTCCTTTCCTCATCTGCTCAATCTTCCGACTCATCTCGACTAAAGCTTGAAAAGTTCGAAGTTGCAGAGGTAGGATAGACTCCTTAATCTCAAACCTTAAGACCGCTTCAAACCTCTCACATTTCCAGCTTTCATTTGGTAGTGCTTGAAAGAAACGGAAGTATTTGGCAAGCGATTCAAACTTAGCCGCATACTCTCCCACAGACATGCCTTGTTGTTGTAATCCCAGAAATTCCACCTCTTTCTCGATCCTAATGCTCTCCGGAAAATACTTATCCATGAATGCAGTTCGAAAAACGTTCCAAGTAATGTCTTGATGAGTGAAATACACATTATGTGCACTTGGTGAGTGGATTGGGTCTTACATATATTTTGTGATTTTCTAACTTGTTTTCTTTGCAATGTTACGATTTGAGAAATTCGACTATGAGCAAGCACATAAGAATGAGGTTGAAAAGTGGATCCGGGAAATGCATGAGAGACATGACAAGAAGGTGAAAGAGTATGAAAGGAGGTTGAGAAAAGAGGAGAGAATGAAAAGACAAATAGAAAGTTTTGAAGCACATGTGAAGAAAATGGTTGAAGACTCCAAGAAAGAGGGTGAGAAGAAAGAGGGAGACAAAGCAAAACAAGAGAATGAGGTAAAATTTGAGAGTACAATAGAAGAGAAAGAAAAGAAAGATGAAAGTAAAGAAAAGAAAGATGAAAAAGAAAGAGAGAGTGAAAAGAAGAGTGATGATAAAAATAGTGAGAAAAATAGAGTGAAAATAAGTGAGAAAAAGGAGAGTTATTTGGCAACAAAAAGTGAAGAGAATGAGGCTTTGATTTCAAGGCAGCCCCAATGTTTTTTTATTGCAAAAGTTTTTATTTGGTTGCTAACACTTCTAATGATCTTGTTTTTCCTAGTGGTGTTGTAACTCTTTTGCAGAAATTTGGAGAGTTCATAGGAAGTACCCTATGGTTTGGAAACTTTCATGGATTCCAAAAAGCTCAATAAAGCACCCACTCATGCTTTACCTCATATTGAAATATATTTTGAACTTAAGTCAGAAGCACCCAATGTGATTGCGAGGAACACTTTAGATGGACCACCAATATCTAATTTTGGTGATGAAGATTGTTTCAATTTCGGGTCGAATTCTCTCAAAGAAGGAGGGGGTGATATGAGTCAAGGGGGGGCAAGTCAACTTTTCAACAAGAATAATATGAGCCCAATGAAGACCATGGATCAAGAATCAAATCAAGGACTTGGTGGACCCATGACAAGAGTTAGATACAAGAAAGCCCAACAAGCTCTTAATTAGATGGTGACTATTTTGATAGAAACAAACCCAAGAATGAGACCAAGTGGAATGGAGCCCAAATTGATAACTCATCTCATTCAACTAGAAGACCCATGATCATAAAGAGGGCGTGCACTAGCTTTTAGTTGTTTTAACTTTAATTCAATAATTGTAAGGATTATGTGAGTAAGGTCCAAATTGCTAAGTCATGTATTCAGGACAAGCCCACTTATTCTCCATGTCTTACACGAGTTTAGGGTCTTAGTTGGGAGGGAATCTTTGGCTTGCATGCTATAAGAAACTCCTCATTAGTGTGTAAATAAATTGTGCAAATTATTTTTTTTGGGGTTACACTTTTAATTTGAGAAGCAAGTGTAACCACTACATAATAAGTATGAGAGAGAGTCATAAAGGGGTGGGTGGCGTGAATTACATTGTGGCTGGGTTAAGCTTTGTTTTTTTGTGAGTTTTAATGTCTTAACTAGGGCAATTATGTGGGTGTTAAGTTAGTTTAGTGACTGAATTAAAATGGTGTTAAGTTAGTCTTGATTAGGCTAGTTATTAGGGGGGTTGTGGAATATTTTGGAAGGCTAAGAGTGAGCCAAAAGAAATCAGCCACACTCCTATATGTATGACGCCTATTCCATATGAAATGATAACTTGGATGTTCATTTTGGATCAAATTTCAATTTGTCAGAGAATTGTCTCTTGGGTTCTTAGTTGAGCCAAATTGTTCTCATCAAGAATCCAAGATTCTTGTGGCGAACTTCCTATGCTTATCAAACTTCCATGTTTGTGGCGCCATCATCATTCCTCATCTCCATCCATTTTGTTTCTTTCTTCATCTTATTTTGGTTACAAAATTGGTTACTCATTTAACTTGTTTAAAATTCAACCAAAAGATCTTCAACAATGCAACCTCACCATTTGATTGTCATCACATACCCTCTATCAATGCCTCGAGAAATGGTTCTATTGCCAAGAGAAACATTTTAAACCATTTATATACTGGCATGTAATTTGGAAGACTGTCGAATGCAACTGTCGAAGACAAAGTCCAATTTCCTTGATTGAAATTAGTGTCAATTTCAATTTGGAAATCTTCAACCTCCTTTTTATTAAACACGAACAATTTTGACTAATTCTTCGGTACATTTTGCTTCCTATGCCTTTTGGAGGATCGGTTCTGGTAACGATTATGGCCAACCAAGTAGAATGTGGTCAATAGAATCATCTCTCTCCATTTTCTTATGAAGAATATCAAAGTAATTTTTCAGCACAAATTTTCTTTTCATGCCTTGTGTAGAATGTAAAATCGTTTCCGGTATCGATTATGGCCAATTAACTAAAATATTGGCCAATGCAATAATTAAATATAAAGGCAATTTATATATGTCTTCATCATCACCGAATTGAAAACTATTTCCGGATTTGTTCTTCAGCATATATGAGCAAAACATTACAGACTGAACTCATAACGCAATTGTGACACACATTACCCTTACGGGTCTCACCAGGTGTGCCAATTTGTTAATTGTGATTTTTGGTTTCTAACAACCAAATCCGCAACAAATAAAAGGATCAAATGAATGTGGGATTCTCCCATAAATAGGTAATTTTGATCACATATTTAAAGCATGAAAAAGAACTCAAATGGTCTGAAAAACCATTCGATTGGTAGTACAAGAGAAATGCATAAATTTATAGAAATACATGAATTTAAAGGAAGGCATGTAAGTTGCAGGAAAATAATTGAAAGCTTGTAAATGACAATGGAAGATAAACGACAGTAAATTAAAGGAAGAAATCAATTAAAGAAAAGCATTTAAATGGTTGAAAAATAAAAGAAAGCATTTAAAGTGCAGAAAATTAAAAGAAAGCAAGTGAAAGACATGAAAGATAAATTGCAAGAGATGTAAAATGTAGAAAAGTAAAGACATGAAATGAAGTATTGGAATTGATGTGGTTGGGAACGTTGCAGTGACCCGTCAATCCGTGAACGTCAATGACTTAGGATATGTAGAGTGTTTACAAGTTCCAACCATGATTACATTGAGTTTACAAATATTTATAGAAAAATACAGTAACTTCTTTAATTGTACAGATTGTAACTTCCCTATTCTAAGAATGACACCGGTCTTATTTCAAATAAAAATAACAAAACTACTAATAACTTCCATATGATAACTCCTTGCTACATGTGCTTCCAAATATTCTCAAATTTCCATTGTCTAACTTGTTTGTACATGGTACTTCAAGTTCGACAAAGCACTTCAATATCAAATTGGTGCTAATACTTGACTTTTCAAGCTTTCAACACTTCACAAACAAGCAAGAGCCAAGTATGTCTTCGACGGAATATTAAAAAAATACACAGTAACAGATACATGATTATAAGACTAAACCACACAAAATATATGCTTGAATAAAAGGCTTTAACTAAAACATAGCAACAAGAGAATGCTATATTTCAATACTAGATGACCCAAAAGCAATTGAGTACCTTCAGAGTGTTGTATTTCAGTACTATGTGTTTTTGTTAATTCTAACTGGTTTTTGATAGAAGGTTCAAATGATATATTTCAAATATTGTATCAAACATTGTATAAAGCATTTAGAATGCAAAAAAAAAAAAAAAAAAAAAAAAAAAAAATTTAAACATGCAAAAATTTCTACCCATCTCCACCAAACATAACATAAAAATAAAAGAAAGAAAAAAAACTTACCATTGGAATTTAAACAAGTAGGAGAGACTATTTGAGCATGTTGATTGCTGGGGCCAATTCCGCTCTTCATTGGAGGAACATTGTGTTAACGTTGGTTTTTGGTTGGTGTCCAAAAATCCCTTTGTTACAAATAATTAAAAATCAAGCGAGTGAGAGGCCTACGAGTTATGCGGTAATCTCGTCAGAATGTGTGTATGTATTGTCTGCCAAGTATAAATTTGACAAGTTAGTCAAATCTAGTAATAAACTGGCAAAGACTTGATGCTATGACAAGTGTATAAGTTTAGGAAAAAGATGTACCGATGATTGTCAATAATGAAACTTGACAACGAAATTGTTTATATTTGAAAAGGGGAATTTGAAATTCTAAAGGAGGAAGTAGTTTTATATGTAGAAAATAACTTCCTGATTAAACTAAGTTTACAGTAAAAAAGATACATAAGTTTAAAAAGAAAGTTAAGTAGAGTAGAATCTAAATGACACTACTTTCAAGAAGTAAATGAATTTAACAGAAGAACATAAGAGAAATGCTAGAAATGAGTAAGAATAAATGAAGAAATTGAACAGAAGAAATGAAAATGGCATCGAATTTTGCCATAGTATTGCAATAAGAAGGATGAAGGGAATACTTGAATGTAATTCGTCAATCTGCTGTGTGATCGAGATGTGTAGGATGTGTATCAAGTAACCTCCTTTATTACATTGTAATAACTAGTATTTATAGTCAAATAAAATAACTACCTAGTAGTAACTTCCTATATAAATGACTGCCACATGTCCTTGGCAGTTCTCTTAGGCTTTACATTTAAACTGCTTGTCAATACAATTCCAATAACTGCTCAATGTTTTGAACTGCTCCGTGTCAACTGGCTTGTCTTTCACGGGATTAACTGCTTGACAACTTATCTTGGCTATATTGTCGAATTTGAGACTTAGTCATTTTTTCTTTTCCATATCTTTGGCAATCCTCCTATGACTTTCGTCAAAAAGGCTGCTTGTCAATCTATCTTTTCGTCGACATGTACACTTTCTTATCAGCTAAGTATTTTCGATATTTAGAACATAACTTTCTTTACTTCAATTCCTTCGTCAGCCTGTCGGAATTATTTCTGTCAAGAGTTTGAAATTCTTCCACTAACAGATGCCCCCCAAGTTTTGCTTTTCGACGGCTTTGCCCGAAAGAATAGCAAAATTTGAATTTTAAATTGCCAACGAATTCCCTCAATTCCGGATTTTCATCCGTTAACTAAATCTCATTTTAATTTCATCCCTACTTAATAGGGATAATCATAATGTTGCAGGTATCTCGGAATTCGAACCAGAGACCTTCACTCTTCTTTAAATAGCAGTCACATCACTGTCGTGACTTTCTTCTTCTTACCTTTCTTCTTTCCTCCCGAAAAACCCTTCTTCTTTAAAGGATAAAAAAAAACCTTTCCTCTTCCTTATTTCGTTTAATCTCCATGGCAACACCTTCAAAGATGTCAACCTCAGTACCTCGAGCCACGGTTGCTCCTCTGAGGGTAGTAGTTCAAGACCCAATTTTGGAAGAAGCAGAACTATGGCAGGAATCTAAGGTAATTTACCCTGTTCATGTTTCTTCCGTTGCTTTGAGTCCGCCTGCTGCATTCTTGGGTCCTCTTGTAGCCCAAAATGAAATTTCTGAGGATTTACGTGGTCCTTTTCCTTCTGCTGGCTCAAATGAGGTTATCTTATCTTCATTAACTCCAACCCCCATTCATGTATTTAAAAAGAGCAATATAATTTTTAGAATGCCTCCTGCTACCTGGTTTGATGCTTACATTAGTTGGCTTGACCGAGTTCAAGATGAAAAATGCAACGTGTGGGAAGAAGCTGGAATTTTTGAATTTATTCAGCTCTCTCGCCATGTTAAATTAGTAGATTTTTCTTTAATAGTGGTGTCAGTTTTTTTCTGGAACAGAACCACAAATAATTTCCACTTCCCTTATGGAATGATAGGTCCGACTTTATTCGACATGTCAGCTATTACGGGCCTTCGTCCAGATGGCCCTACCATGCATTCCGATGTTGAAGTCGAGAATCAAATTGATGTCTATGTTCCAAGATGCTCTTTCTCTAAATATATAACATATTTTAGAGGTGGAGACCAAGAACCCGTGACGGATACTGAACACACAGCCTTTCTGTTTCTTTGGCTATGTGCTTATGTCTTATGTAGCAAGTCTGCTACTCTGATTGCTTCATATGTTCCTCTTTCTAATCTTTTGTCAACTGGCAAGAGATTAGCATTGGGCGAATGCGTTTTGGCTAATCTTTATGACAGTATGAGTATGTTAGTTGATACTGTCAGATCCAGAAAAAAGAAAACCAACATAGGAGGGTCTCTTTGGCTTCTCCAGTTGTGGTTGAATGCTGTCTTAGAGCGTCAATTTTCATACAAAGCTCTCTCGGATTTGTCAATCGATACTTATGGCTCTTATCTCTGTTATGTGTCTGCTGAATCTTTGTCAAGAGATGAAACTGCCAACTTCAAGTTCTACTTTAAAATCTTTCACTCCCTTTCGTCCACCTCTTCAAAGATCAATTTCACTCCTTTTATTGACCGGAAGTACGGTCTGGAGTGGTTTACTAAACTAAGTACCACTATATCTAAATCCAACAAGTCAATTTGGACCAAATTTCTTTGCCAAAAAGTCATTTTTGTTGATGGTCCTGGTTTCAGAATCCATAGAATCTATCTCCACTTGCCCAATACCACTGCTTGTCAGCTCGGTTTCTACCAATCTATTCCTGCCCCTTACTCGTCAAACCCTGATGAGAACTTCATTGATGCCAAAGCTCCAACATATGAAAATATTGTTGCCATCAGTGACGAGGATAAAGCTCGTAGGGCCTTTTTACAGCCTGTTTCATTCTCTGCCTTCCATGGAGTAACTCAAAGCTTTCTTAACTGGTGGGATGAGTACTATTCCAACCACCACCTAAGTCTAAAGACCTGCTTGAGTTGTATTGAAGACACTGTGGGTAACGGTGATGATTCTTCTATGCAGGAACAGGATCCAGCATCCAAAACTCGAGGTGAACTTCAGAAAGAAATTCAAGCCTTTGAAAATTTTTACAAAATCAAGTGGAATCCCTTAAGACCATTTGATATGGTTCGTCATGTTAATAGTGTTTTAGCTGAAGCCAAAAGGAAGCATGACAATAAGGAATCTGAAAGGCTTGCCAAGTATTAGGGCATTCCAAATATGACCAGGGAATATTTTGACAGTTTAAAGGCTCCTTTTCCTAAAACTGTGCCTCTTCCTTGTGCCCCTTTTGGTTTAGCTGACTCACACCTAGGAAAGCTGACGAAAGGAGGTAACTTTTTCTTTTTAGAAAGCGTGAGTGCTTGATGTGACTCCGACAAGTGTACCGGGTCGTCGCAAGTAATAAAAACACGGTAAGATTCTACCGAGGTCGAACACAAGGATTGGGTTACCAATTCGACTAATTTCGTAAGAAATTCAATAGGTTCAGTTAAGCGAAGAAAATTGTTGTGAGAGAGATTAAGATTGCAATTCAATTAAGAAATCGATTAAAGCTAAGGTGAATGAATTCAGAAATTTAAAAGCATCTAAGGTTTCGAATCCACCTACCCAATCATGCAAAGTACCCAAGTGATGATATTCTCCTCCCTAAATTCAATTTTAATGTCAACCGGGACCCCTAAATTCTCCTAAATCCACTTCCGTGCTCATTAGGACGTATTCGATGATTTGAGTTAATTACTTGCTAGGTCTCTTAACCCTAATCTCGAATTCTATTAATTCTTGTTCCCTATAGGTTGCATCGATCTCCTACTCACTCTCGTGCAATACTCGACCGATGTTCCCAATTCGAGTTCTAAAACGCGAATCGCCGCTAGGCCTCAACACGCTTAACTAGTCGATCACGCTAGCATATAATCGACACAATGAAAACAGAATTGGAAAATCATAATTGAATTAAAGGAGAGAGAGTTACATTACATGAACACTATGCCGCCATGGGTGGCTTCATCGATCCCCTAGACAAGAGGATTAGTTCCTCATGTCCGTAACAACAACGCACGTACAATCGGAATTCATCCTAAGCCTATGAATTAAGAGAAAAGAAGAGAAGAAGAAATCCCAGAATAAGGGTTACAAAAAGTCTCTGAAAATTCTGATCCAAAAGGTTTTCTATTCTGTTCTGATCTGGTCTATTTATAAGGAGGCCACGCGTCACGGCCGTGATGGCCATCACGGCCAGGCCGTGACGGCTTCTGCTTCTGGCGCACTTCTGAGATTTGAACATTCGCGACGCGAAGGATGTCTCGCGACGCGAGTATTCTTGTCACGGCCCGTGATGTTAATCACGGCCAGGCCGTGATGTTCTCTGCCTTGTGTGGATTTTAGGTCACGGCCGTGATACACATCACGGCTAGGCCGTGATGGTCTCTGACTTGTATGGTTTTTATGTCACGGCCGTGATATATATCACGGCTAGGCCGTGATGGTCTCTGATTCTGGTACTTTTCTGGAGTTCACACACTCGCGACGTGAAGAAAGTCTCGCGACGCGAACCTTCCTGTCACGGCCCGTGATATATATCACGGCTAGGCCGTGATGGTCTCTGTCTTCCCAGATCTTCAAACTATCGCGGGGCGAGCCTCCTCTCGCGGGGCGAAAATCCCCAGAATGGCAATCTCCACTATTTGTTGACTTTCCTTAATTCTTAGAGCCTCACTTATGGACCTGAAAACAACACAAGCAACCACAAGCGTAATTCTCTCCAAAATAACCTAAAAACTACACAAAAGACGCAAAACGAGTCAAAGTCCAACTTAGGAACAAAACAAGGCAAATTTGGGCGAAAACGAGAGTAAACTCGAATAAATTGGCACGTAAACCCTAGTTTATCTAGTCATAAAACTAGATAAGCCAGAGGCTTATCAAAATACCCCAAACTTAAACCTTGCTTGTCCCCAAGCAAGCTTAAAACTCAAAAACGACTCAAGACTTGGCAAGCCTAAAGATCTAATCAATTTTGCACAAATTTCATGCGACTTTACAAAACAGTTTTTTTTTTTCTTCTTTGATTCCCCCCATTTTTTTTTTTTGTCAATGTAGTCCCCACATTCATCTACTTTAAACAATTGAGAAATTATCATTCATGCCATCATTACTCTAAGTTGAGGCTCAAAGATACACACAAAGGAAGATCACCTATTTCAAACAATTGCCTTCCTCACAAGGGCATTTAGTATTTCACTCATTCGCTCAAGTTTGTCTAGGCTTTCAACTTTTTCACTCAATTTCACTTATCAAGAGCACTTCCCATGAATTTGATTTTCATCTCAAACATAGTTCCCACGAAAACATGCATGCAACATCAAAAGGTCTTTTAAAGGTTGTAATGGGGCCTGGCTGAGGGTAGGATAATCAAGGATGTTTAGGCTTAAGTCCCTAGGAACTAAGAGAGCATGAGCATTAAACACATTTTCCACTCAAATTCCTTTCTTTCCATTTTTCATTTGGGCTCGGGTGACTACAACCTTTTCCTTGATATTATTTTTTTTTGCCCCTTTTCTTTTGGCAATTTTTGTTTTCTTCTTTTCTTTTCTTTTCTTTTTGCCTTGGGTCAACCTTTATTTTCTTTTTCTCATCCTAACATGACACATACCTTGTAGCCACCCCAAACTTAGTTTCTCACAACCTTTCTCTTGCTCATTTCCATGCTCTCCTAATCCTAAGATTGGGTTAACATGGTTTTTCAGATTTTGGCTCGTAATGTAGGGTCATCAAGAAACAATAGGTCAATTGGGCTCAATTTGGCTAACTAGGGAACATGCATTAGGGATGGTTCTTTTTAGGCCAAGTAGTTATTCAAAGAAAATTGCCTAAATCATTTGATGCAACACATAATCATGCAAACCATATAGAGATTCAAGCAAATTCGGGAAAGTGCAACTTAACAGTGATTCTCACATTCAAAAACAGAGTTGGAGGCTCAAATTCCTCACCTGGACATTTTGCAAATTGTTTGACCGAGATACGATTCTTAGTGTGTGCACCCCCTCACCCCAAACTTATCATAAATCAAGCAATCATAATACATCTCAAAGTTCAATTTTTAGTGGGGATCAACTTTTCTATTACTTGAACCTAGGGGAAATCATCAATGGTGTATATAATTCAAGAAATCCATCTATGCTCAATATAATTAAAATCTAACAAGCTTGCCGACACGACATTTCATACAAAAACTCTTGATCTTCTCAAATTATTCAAGAGTGACAAACAAAAACAAAACAAACACAAAAAAAAACAAAAACAAAAACAAGAGTGAGGAAAGGAGAGGGTACCTAGCTTGGGTTGCCTCCCAAGTAGCGCTTGTTTAACGTCCCGAGCCTGACTCAAGTCACCCCAGAGGGTTAATCCGGAGGAAGATCCTGCTTGCCATGCCATTCCTTGGCCAGTTCTTTGTAGGTTTGTGCCCCTTTACATGCTCGCAAGCGGTTCCAGGACAGCTCATTTAAGTCCAGTATCCTTCTATAATCCGCACGCACTCTCCACTCCGCGATGGTCTTTTTTGGGATCAACTTGTTGTCTTTATTGACCACCACGGTGGTGCTACCTTTCAACCTTGGTGCTTTACCCTTCTTTTTCATTCCCTTGCTACTGAGTTCTTTCCTTGCACATTCTTCCCTTGGGAGACTCGGTATGGGTTCCATGTCTCGTAGCCACTCAAGGTAGACTTCATCCCCCGAAGGGCCTTTTTCCTCACTGTCTTTCTCATGAGATTCTACTGATACTGTTGCAAGTGAAGGATCATTGTCTTCTCGAGTTGCCTTTACCTTTTCAGTTGGGTCCACCACATCCACTCGATACACTTCCGAGCCTCTCTCAGTGGTGCTTCATTGCTTCAAAGAGATTGAAGACTACCTCATCATCTTGCACCCTTAGAGTGAGTTTCCCTTGCCGCACATCTATCAAGGCACCCCCAGTGGCCAAGAAGGGCCTACCCAGTATGAGAGGAACCTCGGCATCTTCGTCCATATCAAGCACTACAAAGTCCGCCGGAAATATAAGCTTGTCCACCTTCACCAACAAGTCTTCGACCACCCCATAAGGATATTTTATAGAGCGGTCGGCCAGTTGGAGCGACATCCGTGTATCCTTAACTTCTTGGATCCCCAACCTCTTCATCATAGAGAGGGGCATCAAGTTGATGCTTGCCCCTAGATCACATAATGCCTTCCCTACAGTCATCCCCCCAATGGTGCAAGGTATCGAAAAAGAACCGGGATCCTTCAACTTTGGAGGTAGTTTTCTCTGAAGAATGGCACTACACTCCTCGGTCAAAGCAACCGTTTCTTCATCTACTATCCTCCGCTTCTTGGTGAGAAGCTCCTTCATAAACCGGGCATATGATGGCATCTGTTCCAAGGCTTCCGCAAATGGAATGTTAATCTGAAGTTTTCGGAAGACATCAAGGAACTTATTGAATTGCTTATCCTGTTGAGGCTTCTTCAATCTTTCAGGATACGGTACCTTCATGTAAGGTGGGAGGTCTTGGGGTTCAACCCACTTCTTTCTACGGAACTCTTCATCTACAAGCTTCAGCCTTCCCCCTTGCTCCGGTGCCTTGTCACTTGCCAACCCTTCTTTCTCTGGTTGCTCTTCCTCAACTGGTAGTTGTTCCGGGCCCTTGTCATCCTGAGAACTAGTGGTACCCCTGCTAGGTTCCAACACCCTTCCGCTTCTAGTAGATATGACGTTGCATTGTCCCTTGGGGTTGTTCTCGGTATTACCTGGGAAAGTTCCTGGGAGGTGCTCATTAAGTTGCTTTGCGAGTTGGGCCATCTGTGTCTCTAAATTGTGAATTGCCGCCCCTGTATGCGTTGTTAACTTGTCAACCTTCGTATTCACTGTGTCTGTGTTGATTATCATCTTTTCCATTGCTGCACTCATCTTCTCAATAGCCAGCTCCCACGGTTGTCTTCCACCATCTGTTAATTGCAACTGACTAGGCCCTGGAAGAGCCTGCTGGGTATTGCACTGTTGAATTCCAATGTTCGGCCTTATACCCTGCTGAGGTTGTTGCCAATTCTGCTGAGGAGGTTGTTGACCGGTTAGACCACCATTAACATTACTCCAAGCGAAACCCGGATGGTCTCTCCTCATGTACCCCCTATTTTGATTCTGATTGTAGTCATTTTGTCTGTTCCTCTGATAGTTATTCTGGGGCACAGTGTCATAAAAGTTGTGGCATGAGTCCACATGTTCCTGAGGGAAGTTGAATGGACAGTTTCGAGTGTCATGATCTCCATTACAATTACCACAACCTGGAGGCATTCCCTCGTGTATCACATTAGCCTTCTTGTTCTCTGACAAAGCCGCCACTTGCATCTTCAACAATCTGTTTTGCTCAAGAATGGCCTCCATTGCCCCAGAGCTGATTCCATTTGAGGTTTCCCTTCCACGGTTGTAATCATTATATGACATTTTCTCTAACAGTGCCCATCCATCCTCAGCCGATAAATATACAAAAGAACCGCCAGCTGCGGCATCACAGTTCATCTGATAGCGTCCTCTCAACCCATTAAAAAAATGTTGCACTTTGGAAACCGGGTCAAAGAACGCAGAGGGACATCTTCTCAACAAACCATTGTACCTCTCCCATGCTTCATTGTATGTTTCATCCTCCGTTTGCCTGAATGAAGTGACGGCTATTCTTGCTTGTGCCGCCTTCTGAGGAGGAAAGTATTTGGTTAGGAACTTCTGTGCCATTTGCTCCCAAGTTCTGATCTTTGTTCCTATCCAAGTCATCAACCCAATCGCGAGCGACATCCCTAAGAGAGAGAGGGAAAAGTCGCAAGCGAAACTCATCCCGTGAGACTCCTCTTGTCTTCTCGTAAGTCACACGCCTCAAGGAAGCGAGTGATGTGTCTATGCGGGTCTTGCTTTCCACTCCCATCAAACCGATTCTCCGGAGTCGGAATGTGACACATGCTTCAACTCGAAGGAGTCTCAGTGTTCAGGTTGCCTCTCACAATAGAAGAGTCACAATCCACCAAGCTTGGTAGATCGTACTCAAAGAGAGGCTTGTAACGAGGAGGAGGAGGAGGAGGATTTTCTTCAGCCATGCCCTCTATTTTAATTGCTTCCAACCTCTTCCTTTCTCTGGCCTCTTTTCTTAATTGCCTCTCGGTCCTGGTGATCTCTGAATCGAATAGCACATCCTCTTGTAGAAGAGTACCTCGCATACAAAAACAGGCAAAGGCCAAGTGGAATCAAAGAAACAGAGAAAAATAATGGCAATTAAACAAAAAGAAAATAAAAAAAAAACTAAATGTCAGCTTAACCAAACAGCCGAATTTCCTAAAAATTAGGAAAATTGGTTGTGCCAATCCCCGGCAACGGCGCCAAAAACTTGATGTGATCCGGCAAGTGTACCGGGTCGTCGCAAGTAATAAAAACACGGTAAGATTCTACCGAGGTCGAACACAAGGATTGGGTTACCAATTCGACTAATTTCGTAAGAAATTCAATAGGTTCAGTTAAGCGAAGAAAATTGTTGTGAGAGAGATTAAGATTGCAATTCAATTAAGAAATCGATTAAAGCTAAGGTGAATGAATTCAGAAATTTAAAAGCATCTAAGGTTTCGAATCCACCTACCCAATCATGCAAAGTACCCAAGTGATGATATTCTCCTCCCTAAATTCAATTTTAATGTCAACCGGGACCCCTAAATTCTCCTAAATCCACTTCCGTGCTCATTAGGACGTATTCGATGATTTGAGTTAATTACTTGCTAGGTCTCTTAACCCTAATCTCGAATTCTATTAATTCTTGTTCCCTATAGGTTGCATCGATCTCCTACTCACTCTCGTGCAATACTCGACCGATGTTCCCAATTCGAGTTCTAAAACGCGAATCGCCGCTAGGCCTCAACACGCTTAACTAGTCGATCACGCTAGCATATAATCGACACAATGAAAACAGAATTGGAAAATCATAATTGAATTAAAGGAGAGAGAGTTACATTACATGAACACTATGCCGCCATGGGTGGCTTCATCGATCCCCTAGACAAGAGGATTAGTTCCTCATGTCCGGAACAACAACGCACGTACAATCGCAATTCATCCTAAGCCTATGAATTAAGAGAAAAGAAGAGAAGAAGAAATCCCAGAATAAGGGTTACAAAAAGTCTCTGAAAATTCTGATCCAAAAGGTTTTCTATTCTGTTCTGATCTGGTCTATTTATAAGGAGGCCACGCGTCACGGCCGTGATGGCCATCACGGCCAGGCCGTGACGGCTTCTCGCGCGCTTCGAGATTTGAACATTCGCGGCGCGAAGGATGTCTCGCGACGCGAGTATTCTTGTCACGGCCCGTGATGTTAATCACGGCCAGGCCGTGATGTTCTCTCGCCTTGTGTGGATTTTTTAGGTCACGGCCGTGATACACATCACGGCTAGGCCGTGATGGTCTCTCGACTTGTATGGCTTTTATGTCACGGCGTGATATATATCACGGCTAGGCCGTGATGGTCTCGATTCTCGGTACTTTTCTCGGGTTCACACACTCGCGACGCGAAGAAAGTCTCGCGACGCGAACCTTCCTGTCACGGCCCGTGATATATATCACGACTAGGCCGTGATGGTCTCTGTCTTCCCAGATCTTCAAACTATCGCGGGGCGAGCCTCCTCTCGCGGGGCGAAAATCCCCAGAATGGCAATCTCCACTATTTGTTGACTTTCCTTAATTCTTAGAGCCTCACTTATGGACCTGAAAACAACACAAGCAACCACAAGCGTAATTCTCTCCAAAATAACCTAAAAACTACACAAAAGACGCAAAACGAGTCAAAGTCCAACTTAGGAACAAAACAAGGCAAATTTGGGCGAAAACGAGAGTAAACTTGAATAAATTGGCACGTAAACCCTAGTTTATCTAGTCATAAAACTAGATAAGCCAGAGGCTTATCAGTGCTTACGTCGATCCTTTTGAAAAACCAAATCCAGTTACCTTCGCTCGTCGGTTTCTCCAACCTGGTGACGACTTTGGATTCCATTCGCAAATTCCAACTTGTAATTCAGGTATTTACTCGTCAAATAATTTTTTATTCTTTCACTTTTGCTGACAATCAACTTATTTATGTTGTTATTGACAGCTATTCCTCTTGACAAACCTCTTCCTGGTAAGTCCAAATCTGATGTACTGACTGAAAAAGCACTCGAAGATGATGATGAAGATGAAAACGTAATTCATGTGGCGGCCAAAACTGTCAAGAAAACCTCACGGCCGACCAAAGCTTCCGTTTCTAATCCTCAGACAATTAAAAGGTCTAAGAAAAGAAAAGAGAAAGATGCTGCTTTTGACCTCCCTTCCAAAAAATCAAAGTCTACCAAAAGTGTTTCAATCTCGACAGACTCTGATGCCACCAAAGCCTCTACCGCATCTAAGGTCCAAGACATCATTGTTAGTTCCTCCAACACTTCTCCCTCCAACCAATCCAAGGCAAAAAATTTTAAATTGGTCTATCAAATTATACCCTTTGTTCACAGCCTCTCATTCTTATTTTGACAGAAAGGGAAAGTCGTCGAGACTATCCCGGTAACTTACAAGGCAAGTGTTGATGTTGACTCGATGTCTTCAGATTCTAACCTGGTATTTCCACTGATCTTGTCATCTTACTTTATATATATATATATATATATATATATATATATATATATATATATATATATATATATAATTTTTTTTTATATCCCATTTTCCTTCATGTCAGGAAAAATCTCTTCAGATTGAAGATTCAATGACTATTCAAGAAATTGTCAACAAGATCGTCGAACTAGTGAATCGATCTGATTTAGAGGTACAGGTTGACAGAAATTTTGGAAGCACTACTGTCGACACTAGAGGTCTGACGGATGATCCTCAACATCTCGAATCTGATCCAGAAATGCCCCCCAGCCCTCATCATCACATTTCGATCACTCCAACTTCCATAGCCGACACACCAATTGAGACTGTCGTCATGATTGAAATTCCGGATAAGGATATTGACATAGAAGCCCTGCTGGCTGAAACAATTCCTATCATTCCTTCTCCACCTGCAATCAGACCCCCAATCATGAAGTCTGCTGACCCTAAACCGGCTCTTCACTTCAACACTTGGATTAATATGCTGTCGGAAGTAAGCCGAAAAGAATCAACACTTTCTGCCAACTCTTCATCAACTCAACATGACTCCAGTGATTCTCGAGTCATCAACCTTATGCATGATCTCCAGGCTCTTTTAGACAATTCTTTTAATGCACTTTTATCTGATGCTAGCATTCAACAAGAGTTGTCACGACTCATCAAAGAGATCACTCCTCTCCATTCCAATCTCCCCATGTCGAGCCGTACACACTTTCTTTCCATCTATAAATTCTGGGAGCGACTCTCTGGGAAGTTAGAAAGGATGACTTTCGTCATTCCTTCTTACGAGGAGGAAGAAAAGATTAAAGATGATCTCTTAGCTTGGTTCCGAGATCTATAAACTTATAAACAAAAGGAACTTGACCTCATTTCCACCAGAATTCATACCAAAGAGAGTCTCCTGGAGTATCGGAAGAAACTGTTGGCAGAGATTGAATTGACAGATATGAAATGTGCCAAGTTTGACAAAGCTCTAGAAAAGAGTAGAGACAAAGTCAAAGCTATTGACGACGAATCTATCCAACTTGTCCGGAAAGATGAAAGTGTAGTTGGCAAACTCTGCACATTACAGCCTGAATATCACTACAACAGGATAGACTTTTAATAACGCACCTTTAATAGCATTTCCGTGTGGGGGACTTTTAATAGCGTTTCCCTCAGGAAACGCTATCTTAGGTATCACCTAAGATAGCGTTTTCGTGTGGAACCGCTATTAAAAGTGCCACTTAGGAAAAGATAGCGGTTCCACACGGAAACGCTATCTTAGGTGATACCTAAGATAGCGTTTCCTGAAGGAAACGCTATCTTAGGTAACAACAAAGATAGCGTTTCCTATAGGAAAAGCGATCTTAGGTCTTCGAGAGCAAAATTAAACGCGCGCCCGCGCCTTCCTCTCTCGTTTCTTCCTCATTTTCATTCTCTCATTTCCTTCCCTCTGTTGCATGCCATCTCTTTTTTCTTCCCTCACCTTCGCCATTGCTCGCCGCCGCTGCTACTCCGAAAGAGAAAGAACCCACTCGAACCCAAACCCCTGTGCCGCTGCTCCTACTGCCACCGCGAGTTCTCTCCATACCCCCATCGGTTATAGAAGAGCCATCAACATCAACCTCTATTTTACACGAGTCTCATACGAAGAGCTTCACACTCTGGCTCAGGGTCTGTGACACAGTCACAGGGGCGCATTCCCGGTTGAACCCACTTCCAAGTTTGCAGCTTTATTGGAACCCACTTCCAAGTTCACAGTCTGTGTTCAGGTGATTCCCACTTCCAAGTTTGTGCTATTTCAGTTAATGTTTTTAGTTATTGAACACTCTAAAGATTTTAGCTTTTTCAATTTTCTGTTTCTGGGTTGTTGAGAACATTACGGATAGAAAACTTTGCCAAATGATCGAGTTTTCTTTTTTTTTTTTTAAAGAAAAAAAATAGGAAAAAAATTTAGTTGAGAAAATAGAGAGTAAAGATGGAAAGTACAACTATGGAGATTTCGGATAATTTAGTTAAATAAATTAACTAAAGTAATTGATTTTCTCATGCATTGTTTGTGTGTGCGCCCTCGATTAAAATAACGAATGGCGTGATGTGCCAAAAAGAGAAAGATAGTGAATGAAGAAAAATAATTTGATTAAAATATAATTTTGGTCTATATAGTTTATACCCGCTTTTAAGTTGGTCCAAATTTTTTAAACTAGTCATCATTATTGTATATATTATCAATATCAAATATCAAATTAGTCTACTAAATGTTATAACATTGTCAAGGCTTATCTACACGGCTAATGGCATGTCAACTAAAAGTTTACAATTAGGACGACTTAATGGAAAATGTTTTTAAAATTTTGATCTAATAGCTGAGACTAATTTGATTTTTGATTTAGTTTACAATTAGGAAGACTTGATGTAAAGAGTTTTTAAATATAAGGGCCAACTTGAAAACAGTTTTAAACTATGTCAAATAATGTTTAACCAAGTAGTTCTCATATTTCATTGCACCAAGCCATCATAATGATGTTTATTGCCATTGAACTTACATGTTAATTGCTGCAAAACTGTTCTTACATTACTTTGATATCTTGTAATATCTGTTCTTAAATAGCGTTTTACTCTTCACATCTCATTTTCTAACTGATCTCATCATTGCAAAAACTCTTGCCAAAGATCATCCATAAATAAGTCGAGACCACTCTCCGGTGAAGATCAAACCGTCTAGCTTGTCACTTTGCACCTAAATCGTCAAGGGAGAGTGCAACCATCTTTAACAAGAAGGCCTCTAACAGTTCAAGCTACATATAGGTATTCTATCCGGTGTTAATTTGTTATGAGATCTATGTAGTTTGTCCGCATGAGTGCATTGAATTAGTTACACAAGTGATGATATATGAATAGCTGATAAGAGTCTTAATTATGTTAATTGCTTAGTTATAGAAACTTAAGGGTTTCTGGGTTTCATTTTATACTTGTGCCACACTTTTTGTTAGACATGTGAGCAGTAGTGATTAACTTGGAGCTGAGAAGTTTTTATCTCTGTTATTTAGTGAGAACATTGGGGAGAAAAATCTAAACATGGTAAAGAACCATTTTGGGATGTTTTGATATGTCAGTTTGATATGCCCCAGCTCGTTCAACCTATCTAGTAGCTGCCTTGCCATTGGATGCCAAGATTGAAATCGAGTGCATAGCTGCACTATAAGCACCAGTTGGTTCCTTCAGCAAACTATATTGATTTACTATTTTATTTTTTATAGTGCCCAAGACAACCCAACAGTACAGATTGTGGGTACTATGTCATGCGTTTCATGAAGGAGACTATCTTGCAGAACCAAGTTAAAATACCAATGGCGGTATGTTGTTTACTTAGCTTTTAACTCGTGGATTGTTCAAATGTTTTAGCAATTGTAACTTAATTTATTTAATTTTTATGTCGCAAGATCTTCCTCGACTTCAAATGCTCCACATACTCCACTGCTCAACTATCTGAAGTCAAGGAAGAGTGGTGTCGCTATATTGTTGAAAAGTTCGTTTGATTATGTCAAATTGATCACAGTAGTTGCAGCAATACTCATTGGTATGTGAATAATGCTTTATATTTATCAACCCCAAACTATCTATGTATTTGTTTTTCATTGGTACATGCCTTCGAGTTGATGTGCATGGAAAGGAGAAAATAAGTTCAAATTGCACTTTTTGGTTCACACAAATTCAATTATTTCGCTCAACTGATTACTATTTTCTTCTCCAGTCAGTGCTCTGTTGCTTTCGATTTCTCTTTCTCTCCCAAACTAAATGTGTTGTTTAGGTTCTTATTTAATATGTTTAGGATCTATTGAAATTTAAGCATGATTTGGTAGTTTAAGCTTGATTTCGTAATCTGTTTATTTGAATTCCTTTGTATCAGTAATTTAGTTATCTTTTATTTAGGTGGTACATTAATATCATTTTTCTTCTATGTATCATATTACTGAACACATAATCTGGAAAATAATCATATTATCAACCACCGCAACATGGAATTACTTGGAGCTGATTCTCTTGAGATGGTATGATCATATTTAATTATTTATACATACATGATTTGTTTCTTGCTATTATTTTTGTTAGACTTTGTTAATGCTTGATTTGAATTCTGTTTCTTGCTACAATAGTATTTACTTAATTAGTCTGCTGTATCCCAATGTAACAGGTTAGTCTTTGAGGTGGAAATGCAGTATGTATGCTACAGAGGCTTTGGATCACATTTCGACACATTACTTTGGTGTTGTCTTGGTCTCATGAAAAACAAACAGAAGATGTAAATGTAGATTAATTGTAGATGTATGTTGGTTTTCTGATTTTGGTTTCTTAAGGATTGAGATCTGGTATAGTTGCTGCACTTTGATTTTGTCTTACTCGTGTGAATTTGAATACTTTAGAAACAGAGTGGTGTACTTATATCTGGTTATATATATAGTTGCTGTATAGAGTGTTGCACTTTGATTGTATAGTTACTGGTTTGCTGCACAAACACATGCAGTGCTGCATTGAACACTTATATTTGAACACTTATATTTTGAACACATTTTGAACAATTGTGTTGACTGCAAAAATTGTGGTTTTTCTGTGTAGTTCAATATGCAGGAATAATGGATGTAAAAGTTAAGAAATAAAATTAAAAAAAAAGGGCTTTAGATAGCGTTTCCTTGTACAAACGCTATCTAAAGTCACCTATTAATAGCAGTTCCTAAATGCTATCTTTGCTAACGAGTTTTAATAGAGGTAGCATAGATAGCGGTTACAAACGCTATTAAAAGGCATACGGAAACGCTATCTAAAGTTTAATCTGTTGTAGTGTATGAAGCTGCTGCTGTTGACAAGACTGACCTTTCCTTTGCATGGGATCAGTTATCCTTTGATTTCAACTTAGGCAAAAATTGACAGTTGTAATTCTTTTCTTTGTCAAACTCTAATCTTGTGACTTTTGACAATCGTTGATTAATTAAAAATGTCTCTTTTCTTATCTGCACGTTTATCTACTGTTTGATTTGACTGCATGTTTCCAATCAACTTCGTAACTCATGCTTATCAAATCGTCATAAATGCCATAATAAGTTTCGAAACTTTGGTAAACCCACTCGCATTAAATTCATTGTCTCTCTGGAGCAACTATAAATAATGAGGTTTGCAAATCAAACGGTTTCAGAGTTGAGTATTTCACATAATATGCTTCCATCTAAAAAAGGCTCTCATTCATTCCTCTTTCTTCCCCTATGGGAGTTTGACCTTACTACCTTAAGATCTCATACCAAAGTTTCTGTTTTGGTGGTCATATTCTTAGTGAAGGTCAATAACCAACGTAAAAAATGCAGTGGAGGTCAGCAACCAACGTAACATCTAGAGCTAACCTTGCTGCACATCTGGGGAGAAGCCGATCTCATTATGGAACGAGTGCATCTTGCTCTAGTTCCATCATCTTCATCCTGGAAGGTAATGGTTCTCTCTTGGTGTCATCTTTATTGCACCATAGAAACTACAACCTTCTGGGTTAAATGATGGTGAGATCTGCTTCACTCGTCTCCTTCTCCGTGTTTCTGCGCATCCTCGACATATGGAGTAGCTGAAACCTCATCAAATGGGGAATGAAGCCTCAACAAATTAGGTTATACTGCTGCATTGTCGAAGGGAGGGAGATAAAATGATGCCGAACTTAACATAGTCTTAGACTTTAGGACTAGATTAACCTCGATTGATAATTTGTATTCTGATAACATATTATCATATTGCCAATCTCTATATGGCTTAGATTGATAATCTGTGCTTTTGACAATATCTCATTGTATTCCATTGTAGTGAATATTCTCCTTTCTTTTCATTTCGTTGTCAATTTTTTACTTCCAACATTGTCGGTTTATATTCCTTCAAATACTTGCCATTAATTGACTTAATTTTCAAGCCAGTATCAACATTGACAAGTGCATAAGCATTCCCAGAAAATGATTTATCAATTCTAAATTGTCCTTCCCATTTAGGTGACCATTTGCCATATTCTCGGCAAATTTTATCCATGGGCAATATGACTTTCCACACCAGATCATCTACCTTAAATGATTTGAACTTAACTCGACTATCATAGAACTTTGCAATTCTTTCCTTTTGCCGAATAAAATTTTCTAATGCAATCAATCTTTCATCACTTAACTCATCCAATTCGTCTAGCATCGCATTCCAGTATTGGCTGGTAGGCAAGTCATTTTGCCTTTGAATGCGAGTAGACTGAAGATTGATTTTAACAGGCAACACAGGATCGTGTCCATAAGTTAACCGACATGGTGAAGTTCCTGTCGCCTGCCTGGGTGAATTTCTGTATGCCCACAGTATTTGATCAAGAGTATTATGCCAATTCTTAGGTTGTCGATCCACGTGTTTTTTATAAGACTAATAATGATCTTATTTATGGCCTCAACTTGGCCATTAGCTTATGCATAGTATGGTGTAGACGTGAGCATTTTTATATGCCTAGAACCAGCGTATTCCACAACTTTCTTGCCGACGAATACTGACCCTTGATCTGTTGTGAATGTTTGGGGTATGCCAAATCGACAAACTATATGATTTTTAATAAAATCAATTACGTCTTGCTGGGTAACCGCTTTAAGGCAAACTGCTTCCACCCATTTGGTAAAATAATTCACTCCAATTAGAATGAATTGATGTCATTTCGATGAAGTAGGATGTATCTGACCAATCAAATCCAAAGCCCACCTTTTGAATGGCCAAGGCTTGACAATAGAATGCAATTCACTGGCCGGTACATTTTGTATATGGCCATGTTTCTGACATTTTCACAAGACTTGGCAAACAAAATTAAATCTTTAATCATAGTTGGCCAATGATACAAACTTTGTTGAAGAACCCATTTCATTTTGTCTCCTGCCTGATGGGCTCCACACATGCCCTCATGGACTTCTGATAGAGCCAAATAAGCATCTTGCTCACTCAGGCACTTGTGTAGAGTCCCGTCAACATACCTTCTATATAACAGTCCTCCTTGCATTGTGTAATTCAATGCCTTATATTTCATTTTCCTATCTACCTTCTGACTTGGATTTTCCAAATATTCAATTATTGGCAACATCCAGTCATTAGGCAGAATTACATTATTAACAAAAATATCTCTTTCTTCTAATGGATATAATAATTCTCTGATTTCCATTAGTCCCGATAAAGTCTTTTGAGATATCTTGTAACCTGATGCTATTTGAGCCAACTCATTAGCCTCTTGATTTAAATTTCTGGGAATATAATTGACAATTACGTCATCGAATTTCTTCATTAACTTACAAGGTAGTGGAGTCACGATTAAGATTCCTACTCCACAAACCTCCTTGATGCCTTGATCCGTCAAAATAAAGTTTCTAGGGTTGTAAACTGACAACATTTATTTCTGGCACGTCCAATCCTGGATGGTCTACCAAGAAGTCAGCTACTGCCTGTCCTTTGACAGCTTTAGATGGTACATATTGTAAAGAATATTCTGACAAAGCAATGGTCCATTTACAAATACGTCCATTAAGGACTGGTTTTGACAACATATACTTTATAACATCAGTTTTGGAAATAACGAATACATTACATGGCATCATATAATATTTAAGTTTTGTACAAGAAAAATACAATGCTACACATAACTTCTCTATTGCACTATATCTTCTTTCAGCTTCATTGAGGACTCTGCTTAGATAATATACGACCCTTTCAACATTATCATCATTATCCTGGGTCAATAAACATCCTATAGTGTCTTCAGATGCTGATATGTACAACTTCAACGGTCGACGAGGCACTGCTGGCATCATGACCGGTGGATTGACTAGGTATTGCTTGATCTGGTCAAAAGCCTCTTGGTGACAAGGCTCCCATATGAAGCTTTGCTCTGCTTTCAACTTGACCAACGGTGCAAATACTCTTGTTCTTCCTGACATATTTGATATAAACCTTCTTAGAAAGTTAACCTTTCCTAGGAAGGATTGTAGTTCCTTTTTATCTGTCGGTGCTGAGGCTTCCATAACCGCTTTGGCTTTATTTTTGTCCACCTCAATTACTTTTTTGTGAACTAGGAAGCCTAAAAATTTGGCAGCTGACACTCCGAAGCTACACTTCTCTGGGTTCATTTTGAGGTTGTGTCTTATCATCCTTTCAAACCCTTGCTTCAGGTGCTCCAAGTGGTCATCTTTGGTTTTGGATTTGACAACCACGTCATCAATATATACTTCTATGAACTTTCCAATCACATCATGGAAAATCGGGTTCATTGCTCGTTGGTAGGTGGCTCCTGTATTCTTTAAACCAAAAGGCATGACAACCCATTCATACATCCCAATTGCTCCTGGACACTTGAAGGCAGTCTTTAACACTTCTTCTTCGGCTATAAAGATTTGATTATAACCTGCATGGCCATCCATACAACTCAAAATTTCATTTCCTGATGCTGAGTCGACAAGCATGTCGGCTATTGGCATCGGATACTCATCTTTGGGGGTAGCCATATTTAAATTTCTAAAGTCTATGCATACCCTCAGTTTACCATTCTTTTTAATGACATGAACTACATTAGAAAGCCAGTTGACATACCTGGTTGTTCAAATGAACTTTGCTTTAAGCAGTCTTTGCAATTCCTCTTTGATTTTATGCACTACCTCTGGAGTAAACCTTCTACTTGCCTGTTTGATAGGCTTGCAATCTTCCCTAAGTGGCAGCCGGTGTTCAACAA
The DNA here is from genome assembly GCA_030762895.1 of Sophora flavescens. Lineage (NCBI taxonomy): Eukaryota > Viridiplantae > Streptophyta > Magnoliopsida > Fabales > Fabaceae > Sophora > Sophora flavescens. The sequence goes on from CM061064.1 coordinate 125,225,615, forward strand.
GATCTTTGCTTAAACCAAACATTTCATCGTAGTCCCATGCAAAGCAATCTTTATACTCCGCAATTAATCTGACAAGTTTTTGTTTGTAATCCTCTGGCAGAAAAGCACTGATAAAATTGGGCCTTTTCTTTTCTTCCGTCCCTAAATTTTTTTCTTCTAGGGGATCTTCTACTTCAACGTTTTGCTTAACTTAGGTTCCTTTCTCAAAACCCAAAGGACCATCGTCAATGATACAATCTGCCAACACACCCTCTGAAGTGTGTACTTCTCTGTCGGCCATATAGGCCGACAATCTTCTCAGCTGTGATTCAAGGCTCATTGTCAGAATTGGGCCGAGACTTGTCGACCTCTTCCTTTATCTTTACGCCAAACTGACTGAGAAGGCTTGCTTCTAACGCATCTTTGTCAATGACCCCTTCGTTGGCAGTCACGGGTCTAACATTTGGCGAATATACTTTGAAATCCACATGTGATTGATGTGCGTAACATGCGCTATCGTCTGCTTCTACGATCTCCACTTGATCTTGCTCATTCCACAAGATTATTTTTTGGTGCACTATCGAAGGAATTGCTCCCATAGCATGAATCAAATCCCTGCTAAGTAATAAGTTGTAGCTTGATTTGGCTGGAATTATCATCAACAATGTCATTCTTTCGACAGTGCCAACCTGGATATTGAGAAGTACGACACCATCTGATGGAGACGTTTTGCCACTGAAATCAGTGACAACCATGTCTGTCGGAATTAAGTCCGACTAGTCTTTTACTAGCTTCTTAAACATTGCCCTAGGCATCAAATTGACAGCAGCTCCTCCGTCAATCAGAACTCTATTAGTGGGTCTCCCATCAATTATAGCCTTTACATGCAATGGCCTTAAATGATTTCTTTGTTCATCAATGGGCTTTTCTAACTAGGCTACATTGTCAAACATGGTGACCAAATTCTCTTGGACATACATCCAAAAATCATCTGGATTTCTGTCATTGTCGACCATATCCTCATCGTCAAAAACATCCACTTCAAGATATCCTTCATACTCCGCTGGGATGACGAAAATTAATCCTATATTCATTCTCATGCCTGGTTTCAGGATGATTTCATTCTCTGGATCCTCATCTAAGAATGCACCTCCTACAGTTCTTCCATGATATCTTCTCAAATCATCGTCATCGTCTGATCCTGACCTTTCTGACAAAGGCCAGGCTACCCCTGCACCACAGTTATATAGTGCCTTGATGATGTCATTTAGATCTTCATTTTGGCCATCCATGTCCATGCCTCTTCTTACGTTAATATCATCATTTGGATCGTTTAATGCCTCAATAACAGCATCAAAAGACAATTCCTCTTTGGTAAAATCACATTCAAGTTTGAATGTTGCCAACTGACGATCTTGCATCCTCGCCTCACACTTCTTCTCAAGCCCTGCTACCTTTTCCATGTCTGCCAATCCAACTGGCCATTTGCTTGTGGATTTGGTTGGTGGTGACGACATTTCTAAGTCCTTTTTCTTGCTACACAGACCTGCGACATAGGCTTCTTTGACCTGTTTTGAGTAACAGGCACCCTCATGTCAATCTCCATTGGGTGAGCCTCTATCACGCTCTTCATTTTGACATCTCCACTCTTGTCAGCTACGTTATCAGCCATTGCAACCAAACAACCAGTATTCTGCGAAGGCATCTCTTTTATGGTGACACCTCCTTGCCTGACAAGCTTCTTCTTTTGAGCCTGTCGGAGCCTTTGCAACCTCCTCTTTTGGCTCTTAGAGATGGCCGACTGAGTTGATGGTCCTGACAAGCCAGGTCCTGTCATTTGAGCATTCTGGGCTAGTTGACCCTTTCTATAATCCTCATTCCAAAAGGGTGGATTGTGGTCATTGAACTTGTTTTTTCTGACCCATTTCTGCTTTCGTAACTCTGGATAACAAACCGTGGCAGAATTCTTTACCCATTGATCCACCGGCAAAGTTGTTGTTTCCCACTGATCCTCTGATTGGCTCTTTAAGCCAACCTCCGATGTGGTGTTGTCTAGGTCTTGTCTGATGCATGTTTTGTTGACGGCTATTTGTCTGCCTGTTAACAATAGGTGCAACACTTCTATGTACACTGTTAGACCCAGCATGGCTGCTTGAGTGTGAAAATATGCCTTGGCTTCTACCATTGCGGGACTCAGTTCTGTCTTGTGAGCGATAAGATGGCATTTTCTGCCCCCTGGCCTTCTCGGAAACCACTTCATCATAAAATGTTTCGCATCTTGGGCAAACTTTAAGTATGCCACCAGATTTCTTGCGTGTCATGAAATCGACAAGAGGTTCTCCCGGCTTTGGATAAATATCAAATGAATCCAACAGATCCATCTGGATATTTTGCCCAGCTCTGATATTGACCATGCATATTCCCATAGGGACTCGACGGTCTATCTTGTTAACTTTAGGACCAAATGGTTCTGTATCAACCTTTATGTCTGGTTTCTTGTCTGAAAATTTTAGTCTTCCTTCTGCCAAACCTTTCTGAATAATGTCCCTGAAATGCATACAATCATTAGTTACATGACCAAAAGTGTTATGATACTTACAGTACTTTCAATCCTTAAACTCATGGTCTTTCAAAAGCCTATGATCATCTGACAATTTTAACTGCTTATCTTTGAGTAATATGTCAAATATTTGATCGGCCTTGATCACATCAAATGTATACACTTTCCTATTAATGAAAGGAATCCTTTCTTTGGCCCTCGCAGGCTTCAAAGCTTGGCATATATAAGGTGGAGCATTTTTTAATTCAACGTAATCTACCTCATATTCCTCAGAATCATTGCCATCCTCGTCGGATTCACCACATCTGACAAAGTTAATCTTTTCCCTTTTGAGGAATTTCTTCTGCTTGAAAACCTTTTCTGCTTTCAATCGTTCAATTTGTCGGACTTTATCTCCTAACTGGGCAAGATCAATTAGATGTTAGTTAACCAACTTTTTCCCAATATGATAATCTAGAACCCCAGCAGCAATCTTTACTATTTCTGCCTCAGGGATAGGGGTGAAGCAACGACTCCTCTTTTGTTAGAATCGAGCAAGGTAGTCATCGACGGACTCGTTATTCATCCTCTTAATGCCAAATAAGTCTGTCAATCCTATCTTTAGGTCACCCCTAAAGAAATGATCATGAAAACTCCTCTCTAATTGATTCCAGGAATGTATGGAATTAGGCCTTAGAGTTGAAAACCAAGAAAAAGCATTCTTAGTCAATGAACTCGGAAAGAACTTCATCTTTAATCCCTCCTCTAAAGCCAAATCTCCCAACTCAATTGTATATCGGGCAATGTGCTCGACTGTCGACTCTCCACTTTCTTCTGAGAATTTTGACAATTTGTGTATTTTGTATCCTCGAGGCATTTCTGCCTGTTGAGCCCAATTAGGAAATGCCGATGCAAAAAATGGTTTATTGGCACAACCTATGTTAAAACCAAACCTATTCAATGCTCGCTCGACGACTTGATTGACGTTTTGATTTAGAACGTTTTGATGAAACGCTCCAACAACACCCTGGTTTATGACAAAATCTTCGTCTTCCTCTGGTTGTAGAATATGTACATTTCCACGTCTCAAAGGAATTCGACGATGGGGCTGTGGCCATTCGTCATCTTGTTCAGATCCATCAAGTTGTATAACTTGTGGTTGTTCACCCTGTGGTTGATTATTCCTATTGACATTTCTATTGAGATTTCTATTGGCATTTTGGTTATCATCTGGGGCTACAACGCCCAAGACTCTATTTAACCTACGTATCTCATTTGCCAATGTCAAGCATGCATTATTCGTATTTTCCATTAATGACGTAATCACTGTACTCATTTGTTGAGTAAATGTATTCACCATGTCATGGTTACTAGAGTCAATTTGTTGTCGAACATTGGCTAGTGTAGCCTCTGAAAGACCAACAATATTTTGCGGGGGTTGTCTTAGTGGGGATATATATGGCCTTACTACAGGTTGCTCTTGTCGAGAATGGGTTACTACCATTGACCCTGTTATCACATTCGCAGGACTGGGAATTTTCCCCCCAGTCGATGGTCCTGCCTGTCCAGATGCATGGGCAGCCATCGTCATTCCATTTGGATATGGTATGTATGCAAATGGGGTACTTGGATTGATAGCAGTCGAACCATAAGGCGTCCCTTACAAAGGTTGTGACAGAGGTTGCGTAGTCCCTCTTGGGTTTGAATTCACAACACTTCGTGGAGACAATCCGGTAGTTGGTGGATTTATTTGTTGTAAAACTGGGGAAGTTGGTGACGGGAGTGTTCCTTGGCCAACTTCATCAAATCTATTGACAACTTGAGCGTAAGAAACGTCTCTTCTCGCACCTAAACTATTAGTGCTATTATTCATTGCATTAGTAGCGTTAGCCCTGGTTGCAGGAATATTGTCAACTGGTGCAATAGCATCCACCGTTGACGCATCGGCATTAGTGCCTACTACGCCTGCATCACTTGCACTACTCATATTCAGAGTTTTGGGAAATAAATGATGTTTGAACCACCTTTCCACTTCGTAGACGCATACAAATAAATTTGTATGTCAAAAAGAAGATATACAAAATTAACAAAAGAAGCAAAAGGAAAAAGGAAAGAAGGAGAAAACATGACCCAAAAATAAAGAAGATGATAACAAAGAGAAGGGGAATTACTTGTTACTGCGAGCAAGCACCAAGTACTGTATCCGAAGAGTGATGGTGGAATCATGTATGGAGGAGGCAAAGTACCGCTGGAGCCTGCGATGGTGAGAAAAGGATGAGTTAGCGGAGGAAAATGAAAAAGAGGAAGACGAGGCTGACAGAAACAGAGAGGGTCGATTGTTGGAAGAGAAATGCAAATGACGGTGTTAACATTGCAACTTTTAGGGTTATGCGCTGACATAGAAAATTTGCATTCAATTGCAATAGGAGAACAGTACCACAATCACCAGTGGTACTATATGTAAGTTTTCTCACTTTCTAAATTGCTCTTTTCTAAATAGTTTTGGTTTTCCTAATTTTAGACATCTTTGATTTTTCCATGGGTGAGGTACATGTCCTCATATTTTTTTGTATTCTTTGTTTTTTCATTTATTAATAATATTATGACGTGCTGCAAGTGATTGACAGTGATTGTGGTGCAAACCTAGTTGGAATATCTTTCAATAATGCCTATGCATGCCATTTTGTCTTTAAAAAAAATGCTCTTCCAATCAATAATTGGTAGTTGTTTTTTTTAACTTGCATTACAATGTTTTTTTTGTGTTTTGTTTTTTAATTTGAACTTTATGGATTATTTCAGGCTCTACTTTACAAAGGTGCAATTGGGTACTCCTCCGGTGGAAATTTATGTGTAGATTGGCACAACGTTGTAGCTCCTGCAATGGTGGTCCCCGGACAACTGAGCTGCAGGTAAATTAATTTTCAGTCTCACTATTAGTTTGTGATTTGAGATCAAGTCTATGATTAAGGAATTGAGGTCCGAAATAGATAAGGACAAGTAAATATCATACTTAGAATACTAAACATCCTTAACCTTTGTTTAAGCTACACCTTTTTTTTATGCTCTTCCATTTCTGTAAGAGTATGCTAGCTGCACAATTAAACATGATCATTGTTTATACATACATGGCATCTTGAGTTTAATTGGAGTTGATTTTATTTAATCCAACCTGAATGAAATGAAATGAGGTCATCACCATCATTAGTAATAAGTCATGTCTATGGAACTATCTTGAAATATCCAACTGCACATTGTGATGAGTAGAAGTCAAGATATCCTTGAAAATGGATGTTTGATGAATATAACAAATTAAAAGGGAATAAAGTAAACAAATTGCTCTAGTTACCAGCTAATTCGTTTAGCAGCTCATTTTTAATACATTTAAATTTGGCTTTTTCAGAAGAATAAATAACTTTGTCTAATTTATTTTAAAAAATAATCTGTATCTTAATTGTAGGCACAGACGATTGGCAAAGGAAGAACTAACTACATCCTACATACCTGAAGAAAAAGGTGAGGTAATTGATGCTACCAAGAGGGAAATAAGTTCCTCTTCAAGGTTGAAATCAATACTTCTGCTAATTCTAGATTTGGAACTTATTGTGTAAAAAAAAAAAAATCTGCTCATTCAATATTTTTTCATTGATAGGTGTATGTATTAATTTGTTATTGAGTTTTGCGTATTTTTTTCTTGGTTAGGATATTGTATATGGTATTGATCAAGTGACTGAAATGAAGTATATGCTTATGTGCTTCCTTTAGACAAATCTGGGTGTCAAATGGTTTGTCTTCTGTTCTTAATATGCTTGCTTCATTGTATAGGAATGTAGTCTTCAAACTAATTATAGTTTTTGGTTGGTGTAGGATATTTGATGACTCAGTTTATTATCGTTGATGGTTCCAAAGATTCCACAAGTGATGCTATAATTGTTAAGGAGAGGTGAGACAGTGAGATTGATGTTACTCCTTTCAAAAGGTCTTTAGATGATGCTTTGGACCTCTCTCCTGGGGATATTTCAAGTGCAAGCTTGGCTAGACAACCAAGCATCTAAAAGGATTAGAATTCTGGAATTGTCTGTCTTAATTTGTCTATGTTTTTATTCAGCTATAATGTAATTTTCAATCAACTTCTGATGGATTAGGATTATCTATCTTAAACAGGATTATATGTAATTAGGATTTTTATTACTGTAATTGTCTGTCTTAAAAGGATTAGGCATGGAATATACAGAATGAATGTGCTGAGCCAGTTTTTGGAGTTCCTTTTGATGAAGAACTAATTAAAAACACTTTGCTATGTATTTAAAATGATGCATCTGTACTTTGTTGGAAAAATAGCACCAGTTATTGTTAGTGATGTTATGTTTAAAGCAATTGGTGTTGTAATAGGACACTGAGTAGGAATGAAAGTATTTTACATTCAAATGCATTTGGATTATGTTGCCTGAATCAAAAGGAGTATTTAAATCTAAGCGGTTAGTGTTTATAACTTTTTATATATAAAGACCTTATTTAAGTAACTTGATATACATGTCATGTTACTTCTGATGTGAAGACATAATCAGGAAAAGGAGTGGGAAAGGGAGAGATAATCAGGAAAATGAGTGGGGATAGGAAGGAGGAGGGCAAATGAATAATGTATAAAGAGTTTGGGGTGAGGGTTTGATTTCAGACATCATATCTGAAATGAGAATGGATGTGTAAGATAAAAATGGATTTTGATGTAGTGAGGTCTCTCTCTCAGAAATTGATAAACCAAATTGAGACGTATCATCAGGTTTAATTGGTTGACATGCAGCTTGACTTACATTTTAGACCTCAAACTTGATATCATTTGTCAAGATGGCATCTTTATTATACACATCTTTGTGAAATTTTGATCTTGGGACAAACTTGATTGATTAATTTAAGGAATTAATTACTAAATCAACTTTGAAAAAGGTTAACACTAACATGTTATCATTGTGTCAAAAAAAAAAAAAAATGTTATCATAAATTTTAGGGTTGGGATTGGTCATTGTGTCAAAAAAAAAACATGTTATCATAAATTTTAGGGTTGGGATTGGTCATAAACTTTGCCTTTTCAAATTCATTCACAACTATTTTTACATTAACATCGTTCTTCCAATTGTCCTTTTACCTTCACACCACAGCTTAATATATTTATGATGTCATATGATTCGATTTTTAATTTACTGGATTTTTAGTATAATTTTTAAATGATCGTCTAAAAATATTAAAAATAAAAAAACTACTATTAGCCAATTCAATTAGTTGAAGTAACTAATGCAGAAAAAAATTAATTAATTAATTCTTAAAAGATTTTATGAATGACCCATATGTTACTCGAGTTCAACCCTTTCAGTAAAGAATTAATTCAATATTTTTCTATTGAAAAAACCAGCTAAAATAATAGTTGAATCAATTCTTAGAGGCTGCTCCCAAGCACTAATTAATAAGATCATGAGTAATAGTAAGGTTATATAATACTAAGGTATTATGAGAATTCGGAGAAATGTCAAATGTTTAAAATAATACAATACATAAGTATATTTTCTAAAAATGATTAATTTGTATGGGAAACAAGGAGAAATCCAACAAATAAATTTTCACAAAAGAAGAAAAAAAAAAATTAAAGGTTGTAGGAGAATAAATGTATGAATTTATAATTTTGCTTTTAAAAAAATCACTATAAAACCAGATATTTAGAGAAGTAGAATACCAAGGTATTAGGAGAAATGTCAAATGTTAAAAGTACATAAGTATATATTCTAAATATGATTAACGTCCATGGGAAAGGAGGATAAATATATACAACAAATAGATTTTCACAGAAGAAGAAAATTCATATGATTACTGTTATCACCATAATTTAAATCAATTGTAGCCGTTGGAAAGTTCAGTCGTTTGGCCAGACAGATTCGGACGCCAGTCAAATAATGTATTGGTATCCGATTGGAATATAAGGAAGAGGTTGAGAGAATTGTAGAGAATAAACGGTTAACACGATGATAAAAAGGGGTTGCATTAAACTCGTTCGTTGAGGTGGTGATTTTGGTAGCCAATTGCACGTGCTAACGGAATTCCTAAAAACAAGGGACGAGGTTTCAAGTTTGTTAGCTTAAGTTTGGGAGGGAAAGAGCCGTTGAAGACAGAAGATAACAAGCTAGCGGTTATTGGCGGATGATCGTGGAAGGTGGTCCGAAATAATAGGGATGTTAGCTGGATATGGTTAGCCGTTGTAACCTAAGTTGGCCACTTGTAGGGACATTTTGCATAGATTGTTTGTAGATTATAAATACCCATTGCACATATTGAGAAAAGCAGAGATCAATACAATCAAACATTTTTATGCACAAGCTTTATCTTTCCGTTCATTTACTGTTTATGCGAATTTATTTTAGTTAACTTCATCTTCCACACTAAACACTCTTTAGAGTAGTTTAGGAATCCACAAGTTAGAAGGAAGAATCCCCTTCTAGCGCTCTCGACTGATTAAAGGAATCATTGTTAGAGTTGGCCGAGACTACGCCTAATTTTAGTTCACCCGATAACAATTTTGGCATGCCTGGTGGGACCTATGAAGGTGAACGTATTGGGAAGTTTACCTCTCCTGGTCAATATTTCAATTGGCGCATGCATTTGCTTTCCGGAAAACAAGTGAGCAATATGAATCCACAACTAAAACCAAAGAATGGAGCTGGGAAGAATACTGAAGTGCATCATACCGTAGGGATGCCAGTATCCTTCCAATCATCACCTAGTACTCCTGTGGCAAGTAGTGTACCTGTCAGCCATACGGCAGGATCATCAACAACAGCATGAGTAGAGTCAGGCCAACCTATGGTGTTAACCACCGCGTTCATTAAAGATCAGATTGACTTTGGACTTAATGAGCTCATGAAAGAGATGTCAAGGTAGCTAGCTGAAATCGTACAGCCTATGGTATGAAATGAGATTCAAATGGTGGAACTCGGTCTTAGATCCACCCGAAGTTCGGCTACCTCGGTTGTTCCTGGCCAGCCGAACTCTTCTCAGACGAATTCTCCCGTAGGGGGACATGCTGGGTACGGAATGCCACAAGTTCAGGCAGGACCTTTAAATGTGGTTCAGTCAAATGTAGTGCCGCAGGTGCCATCTCCTATTCCTTTATATTCTAACATGATAATGCCTAATGCCAACCCTGTGATTTATCACACGGGACGTGATGATTTCCATTCTAATGTATTGCATGGACAGGTTTCGATGGCCATGAGGCCACCAGGAGCCGTCAGAACATTGGGCATTCCATACTTGGGACCGCATGCTTCGGCTATCGGGACTAGTATTCTGGTAGCTGCGCCCGTCCAAACTTTGTATCCAGCCACGTGCTATGGAGGAACACGGATCATGCCATTCGGAAATTATGTGGGGGAGCAACCATGGAACACGATTCCACCTCCCACAGGTAACTTGCCGTTTGGACAAAATGTGCCAGAACAGCCCCCTTACGGTCATTTGGGTTCAACTCCTCAACGAGGGGTTTTGTGCAAAACACCAGGGGAATACTCGAGTGAGCAGACATGGAATTATATTCCACCTCATGAAGGGAATTTTCCGACAATCCTAGGGTTGCAATACAAAGCCCCGAAAAGTTACACCAGTGAGCAGTAATGGGTTAATAACCCACCTCATGCGAGTAACCTGCCCAGGAATACACACACGCTAGAATATGGCTATCAAAGCTCATACCCGAGGGCACCTGTATTTTACGGACAACCAGTCGTTGGGGTAATCCCACCTCAAGGAATGGCAGCCGATGGCAGGCACTGCAGACCTCAGTTAATTGATCCCAACATGATTGCTGAGGCTATTAAGAAGTATTTTGGTGTTCAACTGAAGTCGTTAGACAGACCTATATATAAGAAGCCATATCCAGAATGGGTGGATAAGATGATGTCCTTGCCTAGGGGTTTCAAGACTCCAGATTTCACAACCTTCTCAGGTGATGATGGAAAGTCTACTATGGAGCATATTGGTCGATTCACGGCTCAGTGTGGGGAAGCAAACCAGAATGAGTACTTTAAATTACAACTATTCCCTCTCTCCCTGACTGGGACTGCATTCACATGGTACTCTTCCTTGCCACCTAATTTAGTCCAGAATTGGGCTGATATGGAGAGATGTTTCCATGATAGGTTCCATAGACCTCAGCTGGAGGTGACCACGACTGATGTGATGAAGTTGAAACAGTTAGTTGATGAACCAGTCGCAGAGTTCATTGAAAGATTGAGGAAGTTGGGAAGCCGTTGTAGTGTGCAATTCCCAGAATCGGAGTATTCGTCGACGGCTATAAGCAACATTCACCCTCAACTGAGGGAAAAGTTGGTAGCACAATGATTCATGTATTTAGGTAAATTTTTCTATGTAGCCACTCAGGTAGAACAGTTCATTATCGAGAAGGAACAGAGGACCTCAAGCAAGAACAGGGGTACTCATTTAGTGTCTATCATGGACACTAAGGGCTCGGATGACATTATGGAGAATTCAGCCGAATCCACGACTGACATTATGGCAGCCGAGAAACTCAGAGGAAAGCCTTATTCTTGTCCAGCTTTGAGGGCTGCTAAAGGTAAGGAGGTGGATACCCAAGAGCAAAAAATAGAGTACTCCTTCGACATATCGAAAGCCGATCAAATATTTGACTACTTGCTCAAGGACAAACGGATTCGATTAGCCGAATGCCATAAAATTCCATCGGCTGATGAGTTAAAAGGGAAGAAATATTGCAAATGGCATAACTCGTATAGTCATGCTACTATGAATTATGTGGTATTCAGGAAGGCCATCTAGAAGGCAGTAAAAGATGGCAGGTTCAAATTGTCCGATAAGACAGTAGCCGAAATGGGGGTAGATGTTAATCCATTCCCTGACGTAGTGATCGGCATGGTCTCCTTCTCTGGTGGGTCTGGCTCACCATATAAGAAATGGGAACAGCCTACTCATCAACAATGGAGAGTCAAGGATACAATTGAGATACCAAGGAGTTCCAACGGTTTGGCTAAATTAGGAAGCCAGAAGCCATCTGTGTTTGAAAGGCTGGGGGTCTCCCAATGTGGTAGCTGTTAGGAAGTCAGTTCCTCAAAGTTTCAGGAAATGCATTATCCCATAGGACCAGTGTCTTCAATAGGCTGATGCCTTCAAGGAGGAATAATGAGGTTGAAGGTTTAAATAGGCAGTTTGAAACACATAATATACGCCCTAGGGGGTATCATCAACCTAGGCCCGGGGGCAATGTGTTTAATCAAGGGGAATCACTTAGAACCAGGAAGTTACCGATAGTGGATGAGAGTCCCCTTATAGAAGGAAAACGACATGTGGCTGAAGTAAGCATGAAGGGTGGAATGTCATCTTTACAGATTGTGGTAAGAAACGAGGAAAAGATGAGACCCCAAAGAATGATCAAACCTTCGGCTAAGGTGGAAGAAGGGAAATGGCATGTGAATAAACAGGCTGAAGGAGATAAGGTTGCAAGTGTTATCCCTCAACAGTTGACACGTACACAAAAGAGAAGGCAGCAAAGAAAGAAGTCCGTACAAACAATGAGGATGACTTTGCAGTTGTTAGCCGAGGCCAAAGCCAAAGATAAGAAGGAAATTCCAATCAACGATGTTAAGAAAGCACTTGAAGAAGCTTTTTGTTGTTCTCCAGTTGAAGAATTACCAAAACAAGGCTTGGAGGGACATAAAGTCGAAGAAAAGGAGCCGGAGATTCAGCCGTTAGACGAGCAGGATAGACAGAGTGAACAGGATGAGCATGATGAAACCATGGAGTCCTTCAATGAAGTGAGATTGATGCAGAGTCCTGAGCAAACAGGGGATACCATCCGTTCAGAAGAAAATGGAAAAGCAGGGGATACTATGGCTAAGGAAGAGATTGACATGATGTCATTCTTTGAAGAGTCATTGCCTGATATACTTCTGGCTGAGGAGGATTCACCATCAGCCGAAGTGGATGTTGTGAGCATTTTGCCTAGTGAGTTCTGGGCAGAGGAGGAACAGCCGAACATGCTGGAAGGTGATGTATGTGCAGAAGAGGTAGAATGGGCTGTTTTATCTGATGAAGCTTTCTTGAGATCGGTAGGTATGACATTCGACAAGCCAACGGAAGAAATGACTGAACATCTAAAGCCCCTGCATATCAAGGCACGGTTGAATGGAAAAGAAATCAGCCGAGTTTTTGTGGATGAGGGAGCAGTGTTAAATGTGATGCTTGTCATCACTCTGCGGAAGCTTGGGAAGACCAAGGAAGACTTGGTGTCGACTAACATGAAGAATACCAAATTCACTGGGGAAGCAACGACTGCTTTAGGAGTTTTGGTAGCAGATGTAACAGTTGGGCCAAAGACTGTTGGTTCTGCTATCTTTGTGGTGGACGCAAAAACTACTTATTCGATACTACTAGGAAGAGATTGGATCCATTCAAGTAAGTGCGTTCCCTCAACTTTACATCATCGACTGATCATGTGGAATGATAATGGAGTGGAAACAGTGTTGGCATATGTGACACCCTTAACCCGAGCATCACATTAACTACTTTGTTTAAAATAAAATAACACTTTTAGCGAGTTGTCGATTTATTTTCGGAAAACTTAATATTTTTAAACCTCTTTTCAACTAATAAAAAATGTTTAATTTCAAAAATTTAAAACATAAACAACATACACAAATAACAAAGGTAAGAGATACTGAAATTCATCATGTTCATTTATTGATGACAACCAAATGGTGAGGTTGCCTTGTTGACGATCTTTTTGGTTGAATTTTAACAATTAATTTGCGGAACAATTTTGAGATTAAAATAAAGGGAAGAAAAGGAACAAATGGATGAAGAATAGAGATGGTATGGAGGCGCCACAAACAAGGTTGTTTGATAAGCCAAGGAAGTTCGCCACAAGAATCGTGGATTCTTGATAAGAACAAGATGGCTCAACCAAGAACCAAGGAGAATAAAATTCTCACAAAAGGATTTCAATCCAAAATAATATCCAAATTTTTCATTCATGTGTTTAGGGGTGTAATACATATAGAGTGTGGCTGCCAACTTCGACTCACACCTTGCCTTTTCAAGATTCCAAAATCCCCTCACTAACTAAGCTTAAATCATGCCACTAAATGGTGAGTTAATTTTTTCTCTCCACCATTATGTGGCTGTTACACATAAATCCCTTTTTTTACTCCCCCAATTATGTGGTAGTTACACTTGTTTCTCAAATTAAAAGTGTAACCCCCCATAACTTATTCAAAATACCCACACACTAATTTAGGAGTTCTTATAGCATGCAAGCTAAAGATTCCCCCCACTAAGATACTCACAAATTTGAATTTCTTCATAAAACCCAAGTTTATTGCACTTTATTTAATAGAAATAAACTAGAAAATGATAATATGGGAAGTGGACGTCCAAGCCCATCATGGGTCTTCATTGGGCTCAAATCATTCTTGTTGAAAAGTTGACTTGCCCCCCTTGGCTCATATCATTCCCTCCCTCTTGAAGAGAATTCGACCTCGAATTTATTGTCTAAAGGAATCATCTTTATCCTCCGGGGTCGAATAGAAATTGATAGAAATCATCAAATGTAGCAAGTAGGCGTAACACATTTCCATCTTGTACAATCAACATTCCAAAAAATTCCTCAAAATTTTTGTGATTATGAACCATATGAACAAAATACTTTTGAGAGGCCATGCAAGTTCCCAAATCATGGGTGCTTCCTTTGGGATTAAATCTTTAATTACATCGGTTGTCTTGCAAGCTTCCTTTGGAATCAAATCTTCAATTTCATTGAATGTCTTGCAAGCTTCCTTTGGAGGAACAAACTCAATTTCCTTCAAAAGAGGATAAACACAACTAGGCAAAGAATTAGGAATAGCATCAAAACAAGTATTCACGTTTTCTTTTTCCTCCTCACTTTCTTTTTTGCTCTCATATTTTTCTTTTTCCTCATTCTTTTCCATACTTTCATCTTTCTTTTCTTCCTCTTCAAATATACTCTCAACTTTTACCTCTTTCTTTTCCTCATTCACCGAACCCTCTTCCATTATTTTTTTCTCACTCATTTGTTTTTTCTCACTCTCTCCTTTCAAGTGCATTTGATCTTCACACACTTGTTTTGGTGACAGTGGTCTAAGATTAATTTTGCGATTGTTAAATACAAATGAGTACTTGTTGTTGTCGGCATCATATCTCGCTTGTCGTTCAACCCTCCATGGACGGCCAAGTAACAAATGCCTTGTTTCCATGGGCACCACATCACATAACACCTCGTCTTCATATCTCCCAATCCGGAATGATACTCGTACTTGTTTGTTCACCATTACGTCACCGAGATACTAAACTCCGGGAAGCTCCAAATGACATACGGTTATGGATGCTCTATAAGAGGGAGTCCCAACTTTTGCACCATGGTGGTACTAGCTAGGTTGATGTAACCCTTTCTATCAATAAGCAAGCTACATATCTTGTCCTTCACATAGCATCTAGAATAGAAAAGATCCTCCCTTTGCTTGGCATCGTTTTTCTTCATTAGTCTCTCCATGAAGAACCCACTAAGAAAAATTCAAACTTCACCTTTTTTTTTTGGGTAGAAAAGAAGAAAGGTAGAAGATGAAGAACAAAAACTCAAAAATTCAACCAAAGCCTAATCTCTGATACCACTTGATGACAACCAAATGGTGAGGTTGCCTTGTTGACGATCTTTTTGCTTGAATTTTAACAATTAATTTGCGGAAAAATTTTGAGATTAAAATAAAGGGAAGAAAAGGAACAAATGGATGGAGAATAGAGATGGTATGGAGGCGCCACAAACAAGGTTGTTTGATAAGCCAAGGAAGTTCTCCATAAGAATCGTGGATTCTTGATAAGAACAAGATGGCTCAACCAAGAACCAAGGAGAACAAAATTCTCACAAAAGGATTTCAATGCAAAATAATATCCAAATTTTTCATTCATGTGTTTAGGGGTGTAATACATATAGAGTGTGGCTGCCAACTTCGGCTCACACCTTGCCTTTTTAAGATTCCATAATTCCCTAACTAACTAAGCTTAAATCATGCCACTAAATGGTGAGTTAATTTTCTCTCTCCACCATTATGTGGCTGTTACACATAGATCCCTTTTTTTACTCCCCTAATTATGTGGTGGTTACACTTGTTTCTCAAATTAAAAGTGTAACCCCCCATAATTTATTCAAAATACGCACACACTAATTTAGGAGTTCTTATAGCATGCAAGCTAAAGATTCCTCCCACTAAGATACTCACAAATTCGAATTTCTTCATAAAACCCAAGTTTATTGCACTTTATTTAATAGAAATAAACTAGAAAATGATAATATGGGAAGTGGACGTCCAAGCCCATCATGGGTCTTCATTGGGCTCAAATCATTCTTGTTGAAAAGTTGACTTGCCTCCCCTTGGCTCATATCATTTATTCTTAAGCCTTCATACTTACAGGCTCTCTGACATAATTTTTTTTAGAGTGAAAAGGTTGATGAGATACACTGCATAATTTCAAGTTAAAGTTAAAGGTTAAAGAGTCATAGATAAAAACATCAATTTTCAGAAACAAAATACACCATCCATACCACACTACCCCGAAAGAAAGTTCCTAAAAGCTGGTCAGACCTAATGATACCCATTAGGGAGTCCCTGAAGGTCATCCCCGCCTCTGGGAGATGTAGCTGGTGCAGCCAGCTCCATCCCTACTCCCTCACAGGGAGCGTCATCATCGTCGTCATCTCCAAGTGGGTGATTTTGGGCTCCTCCTCCATCAGCTCGACTGGCTCCTCCTTTACCCATTCCTCTGGGTCCTCCTCTATCGGCGAAGCGGGAGCTACCTCCGAATGAGGCTGAACCTGGGGAGGATCAAGTTCCAGAAGACCCTGGTCTGGCAGGTGCTTCAAATAAATCCCCATGGGTGGTAGTCTGATGTGGACAGTCTCAAAAGTGTGAACGCGTCTCATAGCTGCTATCTCTGAACCCCCTATAGTGCAAACGAGTCCCGTATAGGTCGCTGCATGGGATCATGGGGGGAAAATTCCACGTAGCGGGGTCGTCCGCATTCTCAAATAGCAGGGCCCGAGACCGGGAAGGCGCCAACTGAATCATGGCTGGGTCCATCTAATCTCAAGTATTTAATATAAATATATACATACATACATACATACATCACAAGAAAAGAAAAACAACATAAATGCAAGGGGTAAGATACAAATATAGGGATGAATTATGACGACCTCCTGCCCAAACACAAAACAACAGGTACAGATAAATATTTAAATTCATCATAAAATTATCAAATAGAGGCATAACATCAAAACATCAACGTTGTTTTTGAAAATATATGGCACTTCTATATTTCAAATTTCTGTCCTAATCTCTAGAGACCCCAACTTCGTTTTAAAATGGAGCTGATCAGGCTCGATTACCAAATAAGGCACAACTTGTTTTTCCACAGCACTGCCCAAAACTCCTGGTACAGTGATCAACGTGTGTGGATGTCCACAGCATACTGTCCAACTCAAGGCACAGTAATTAAAGCATATGGACTTCATTGTCCATCAAGGCACAATGATACAATGTCTTGAATATCTTAGCCAAGATATCCAAATTAACACCGGCGGCATGTCTGCCGAATAATGCATGTAAAACATTTCGTTTTTGTAGCTTTTCTTTGTGTTTCATTCTTTCCTTGTCGAGGCTCAAGGCTCACGACTACCAGTAAATTTTCAATATCTTAAATCTTGTATTGTCAACACAGGACGATAAAGTCCGAGTGTCCTATTATAACAGTCTTAGACCTGTGCACTAGCCTAGAACCTTGTGATCGTAGAAAAACAATTTTCACCGTTTTACTCCGTCCACCACATTTTTATCACAACGTTTGTAGGACACACAACCCACAGTAACGTATATAGGACACATAGTCCACAACATTGTGATACGGATCATAGATCCACGTGCTTTAAATCTCTAGTAGCCCGACGTCTCGGTTATTAGGTTCACTTTCCAACGTTATTTTTTTCTCAGTGAAAAACAAATATAAAAATCAAAATTTTTTGTAACCTATCCAAGTTATCGGACATTTTTTTTGAATCAAATCTTTTAAAGAAAACTTTTCCTTTGAAATTCTTTTCTTTAAAACTTTAAGTTTTTGAAAAAAATCCATTCTATTTCCAAAATCCAAATTGTTTTATTTTAAAATCTTCTTTTTGTGTAAAATCATTTAAATTTTCAATTGAATTTCTTTCATAAAATTGTCTTTTATTTCTAAAATTTTTCGCCAAAGATTAGAATTATTTTTAATCACTTTTCATCAAAACCTTGTAAAAAGAAATCTTTATTTGTGATTTTCTTTGTAAATGTTTTCTTAAAGCTTTTATCTTGTATTATTAATTGAGCTCTAACCATTGGTTAGGCTTCCATGCAACAACCAACATATATATATTCAACAATTCTAACATATACCAACAACATTCACATATTCATAAATCATCAACTAAGGCATGTTAATCATTCAAATATATCATGGAAGCAACAAAAACTCTAGATTACTCTAAAACAGCCACAACAACAACAACATTAAACAACCACATAAAACAACAACCAATAGCACATAGTCATCATAATTAATTTATCCCTCAGGCTTTCTCCCCTTACCTTAATTTGACAAGTAAAAGTATGATTTTCTTCTCGCGTTTTAAAGGAACGAACTTTGTTTTCTTCTCACGTTTTCAAATCTAAACAAGATTAAACATCTAAAATAGGTTAAAATTTTATAAAATCACCCTATTTTCATCATTCATGTTTTCAGTCTTAGTAAGAAAATGATGATAAAAATTTTGGATTTTCACAAGCTTTTGGATCAATGATCCTTAAGCATCATAGAGACAAAATCAAGGTCCAATACTTAAAATAAAAACTCAAACCATCTACTCCACAAAGAGTAGGTTTCCACATACTTATTAAATAGGCTAGAAAATTTGATTTTCAAATTTATAAATACATGCATGTAATTAAAATAGTGATTTTAATTAAGTGTTCTTCTTAAAAATTAAAACCAAAATCTCTTCAACTTTCACCATTAGGGTTTGGCCATAGTAAGTCAAATAGAAATAAAAACTTATCTTGTTCATGAACTCAAAATTCATAAATCCAAGATCTTTAAGTCATGCATGTAGGATTTGAACCAAAAACACCAACTTGGCACCACTTAGGGTTTCAACTATATCAACACCAATAGGAAAGAAAACTTAATTTTTTTTTTGATGAAGCTTAGAAGCTTAAAAATACATGCATCAAGGTTTTTAAGTCATGCATGTAAAAATAAAATGAAAACACTAACTTTCCTATACATAGGGTTTCGGCCACACCCTCAAAATTGGATTTGGAAAAATTTCTTGTAACATGCAAATGTATAATATGATAGTAGAGATGAGTGTGAGTTAATAGAAATTGATTTCATGCTAAAAATATTTTTATAGGTATTTTTCTTAAAATTTTTAGTTAAAGTCATAAACATGCAACATGAAAAAAATCATGCATGTTGAAAACAATCAAAGATTTGAGAAGATGAAGTGATATACCTTTGATGAGAGAAGAAGATGAGCAAGCTTAGATACTCTCAAGAGTAGAATTGAAGAACTTAAGAGAGTCTGTGAGTAAAAAGCAAGTTGTGTAAGTAGTAGAATTTGAGAGCAAAATGAAGGAAAGTGAAGTTTGGAGTGGAAGTGATTTATAGGGAAAGGGGGAGGGGGCGCTGCTGCACATGAGAGGAATGAGGGATTTTCAATTTTTTCATAAATAAAATCTTGATTAAAATAATGGTTTCTTGTAAAAATTTAAAAAAATGATTATGTGTAAGGTAATGATGTTAGGAAATTAATGGGATCATTATTCATGTCAACTCAAATCCTTTCAATCTGCATCAAATTTTCTTTCGTTAATTTTCTATCCGAAATTTTTTTTATATTGAAAGAAAATTTTAAAATTATATAAATGGTTATAATTGAGTTAGGAAAAAATAAAATTTTATTTTACTAATCGAAATTCATTTTCCAGGTCAGTACAGCTTTACTGACAGTGAAAACTCAGACCGGGATCGTCTGAAATCTTTACCGGAAATTTAACAGTAGTTTCCTACTATAAAATAAATTATGAAATTAATTTAGATTCATTAAAATAATTTCTCAAATTTAGAATATTAAACACTCACACACGTATATAAGCACAGATTATAGAACAACAGAAAAAAATCGGGGCGTTACAACAGACAAAAATCCGTTTACAGCCGAGGTACGAGCGATTGTAGCTCTGTTTTATTCACTTATATGGAACCTATTATGATCAATGAGAATTAAGCACAGATTGTAGCTCTGTTTTATTCACATGAGAGGAATGAGGGATTTTCAATTTTTCTTTTCATAAATAAAAACTTGATTAAAATAATGGTTTCTTGTAAAAATTGAAATAATGATTATGTATAAGGTAATGATGTTAGGAAATTAATGGGTCACTATTAATGTCAAATCAAGTCCTTTCAATCTGCATTAAATCTATTTTGAATAGATTTTGTTTCGTTCCGGTTCCATTAATTTTCCGACTGTGAAAATCGATCATATTTTTTTTCGTTAATTTTCTATCCAAAATTTTTTTTATATTGAAAGAAAATTTATAAAATTATGGAAATGGTTATAATTGAGTTAGGAAAAATAAAAATTTTATTTTACTAATCGAAATTCATTTTCCGGGTCAGTACAACTTTACTGATAGTGAAAACTCAGACCGAGATCGTCTGAAATCTCTACCGAAAATTTAACAGTAGTTTCCTGCTATAAAATAAACTATGAAATTAATTTAGATTCATTAAAATATTTTCTGAAATTTATAATATTAAACACTCACACACATATATAAGCACAGATTATAGAACAACATAAAAAAAAATTGGTGCGTTACATTACTACCCCACTAAAAAAAAATTTGTCCTTGAAATTCGATACCTGAAAATAAATCAGGGTACTGTAATCTCATTTTGTCTTCTACTTCCCAGGTTGCTTCTCCAGTTGTCTCGTCCCATATAACCTTGACTAAAGGAATATGCTTTCCCCTGAGTTGTTTAATCCTTCTATCCACGCTCCGTACAGGCAAAGTCTCAAACGACAGGTTTTCTCTTAACTAGGTTCAATCACATGTGACGGGTCGGGGACATAATTTCTCAGATGCGAGACATGAAAAACATCGTTGATATTTGAAAGAAAAGGTGGTAAAGAGATTTGGTAGGCTATTGGACCGATACGACGAAGAATTTGGTAAGGTCCAATAAATTTTGGAGTGAGCTTTCTGGACTTTATAACCCTACCTACCTCAGAAGTGGGTGTGACTCTCAGAAATACATGCTCGCCCTCTTGAAATTCGAGTGGCCATGTCCTCTGATCGGCGTAACTCTTTTGCCTACTTTGTGAGGCCTTCATTTTCTCACGGATCTGTTTCACCTTTTCCGTTGTTTCCTACACAATCTCAGGTCCTAAGATTGAGCTTTCTCAATCCTAGTACCAACACAGCGGCTTCTGGCATTTTCTCCCATGCAGAGCCTCATAGGGTGCCATCCCTAGACTCGAATGAAAACTGTTGTTGTACGTGAATTCAATAAGCGGCAAGAGATCATCCTAACTTCCACGGTTATCTAGAACACACGCCCTCAATAAATCTTCTAATGACTGGATCGTCCTTTCTTTTTGTCCTTCAGTTTGCGGATGATAAGCCGAACTTAGCCTCAACTTGGTTGCCAGTTCTTTTTGCAAGCTTCCTCAGAAACATGAAGTAAACTTCGGGTCTCGATCCAAAACAATACTAGAAGGTACTCCATGAAATATGATCACCTCTCTGATATACACCTCAGTTAGCATTTCCATCGTATAATTGGCCTAGACGGGTAAGAAGTGTGCCGACTTCGTCAATCTGTCAACTATCACCAAAATAGAGTCAAAACCTTTGGAAGTCCTTGGTAAACCTACCACAAAATCCATGGATATAGTCTCCCACTTCCATTCAGGTACATCCAGGATTGTAACATTCCACCGGGTTGTTGATGTTCTACCTTTGCCTTTTGACAAGTCAGGCAAGACGCCACATAATCTGCCATTTGCTTCTTCATGCATGGCCACCAAAATCTCTGCTTCAGATCTTGGTACATCTTTGTTGATCCGGGATGAATACTTAGTTTGCTCTTGTGTGATTCCTTGAGGATCATCTTTTTTATCTTAGGATTATCAGGTACGCAGACTCGTCCATTGCACCTCAGGATGTTGTTTGATCCCAAACTGAATTCTGGGGCCTTTCCTTGCTCCATGAGTTCTTTCTTCTCTTGAAGATATTGTTGACGAATCTGGGCAAGTATACCCAGTCGTGCAAGTAATACGGTGGTAAGACCGGTTATCGTATCCACGGGGATTGGATGTCAACTACCAATTCGCAAACTCAGCAACTATCTAGACTAAACTATTTATCAAGAGAAATTAAAATAAACAAAAGAAAAGAAATAAAATCTTTTTGTCTTTTTATCGAACACTTGGAGTACAGAAATGATATGTTGGGACTAGACTTCACCAAACATCTATCTCATGCAATATCAGGACTAGATACCTCCCATTCATGCTTCAGATATTAAAATCAATCCACTAAATTACTCAAACCCCGATTCCTCAGATGGCAAGAGCCTAAATCCACTAATAGACCCTAATTCCTTAGGTGGCCTAGATTAATGAATTTGCATTAAGATTAGGGATCATGCGATTACTAGTAAACCTAACTCCATTCCTAGATGAAAGGGTTACTAGGTGATTAAATTCAGTTCCAGTTCTGATACGAACGTCCCCATTGCATTCCAAAACACAAATCGAGTCATGGTGGTGCTAGCCACAACAAGCATTAAGCACAGAAAATTAATCACTAATATGAAGCAATGAACATAGAATAATCAGTCAAGATAAATACATAAACAATCAGTATGGTTACATCTAATCCCAACAACAGGGATTTAACTACTCATAAAAAGAGAATACAAAGAGAAGGAGAGAAGGGATGGAGCAAACTCCATAGAAGGATCCTCCAATCTTCTTCCAGTCCCAGAGCAAGGAAAACATCCCCTTCAGGGTTGAAACCCTCTTCTAGCCGCAGCCTCCAAGTCTGCCTCTCCAAGCCTCCTAGGGTGAAAATCCCTATATTTCTGTTTGTGGCCGTCTGTCTACTTCTTATGGTGCTACTGTACGGCCCTCTCCTAGCGCTGGGCGCTCCACTCCTAGCGCTGGGCGCTCCATCACCAGCGCTGGGCGCTGGCTTCTTGGTTCCATACTCGCGAGGCGAGTATGTCTTCGCGACGCGAAACTTAAATTTCCAGTCTGTCACGGCCGTGATGTCTGTCAGGGCTAGGACGTGACAGCCTCTGACTTTTGCCTTCTGCTCTGCTTGATCACGGCCGTGATGGTCATCATGGCCAGGCCGTGATAGGCTCTGTTTGGCTTATATTCTTCACTTTTCAAGCTCTGTTTCATCCAGGCTCCATCATGGCTGACTTTGATCATTTTTACATTAATTCCTGCAAAACAACACACAAAACCACCTTCACCCGTTCCAAGGGAAAATCTAACAAAATCAACTAAATAATGCCTAATCTATATGAAATATGCATGCAAAACTGTACAGCAAACATCATGTAAAATCACACTATCAGATATACATTGATAGTTTGTTGCTCTCTGATTTCTTCCATCAACCCGGTTGAGATCGTAATCATTCCAACACTAATAATCTTCGGACTTACTTCTATCATCAAATCGAGATCGTGAAACTTCTCGATCAACTCTAATTCCTTCACCATCATCGCTGAACATGTATGGCCTTCCGGCTCAAGGCATCTGCTACAACGTTCGCCTTTCCAGGATGACATTGTAATGCGAAATCATAGTCTTTCAAAAATTCCATCCACCGTCTTTGCCTCATGTTGAGTTCTTTCTGGTCAAACATATACTTTAAGCTTTTGTGATCACTGAAAACATCGAACTTAGCTCCATACAGATGATGCCTCCATATCTTTAATGCAAAGACCACTGCAGCTAGCTCAAGATCGTGCGTCGGATAATTCTTCTCATGAGTCTTCAGTTGACAGGACGCATACGTTACGACCTTTCGGTGTTGGATCAATACCAAACCTAGACCTTGATACGAAGCATCGCAGTACACCTCATAAGGTTCATTGGGTTCATGAAGTATTAACACTGGTGAAGTTATTAAATGTTTCTTTATCGTCTGAAAGCTTTCTTCACATTCCGTCGTCCACACAAAAGGTTGATCTTTCCGTGTAAGCTGAGTCAATGGCACAATAATCTTGGAAAAACCTTCGATAAATCTCCTATAGTATCCAGCCAAGCAGACAAAACTTTGGATCTCAGTTACTGTCTTCGGTCTTTCCCAAGAAAGCACTACTTCCACCTTGGCAGGATCTACAACAAGCCCATCTTTAGAAATCACATTCCCCAAGAACTTCACTTCTTCAAGCCAAAACTCACACTTAAAGAGTTTTGCATAGAGTTTCTTCTCGCGTAAGATCTGTAGGACTTGTCGCAGATGTACTTCATGTTCTTCATAACTCCTAGAGTAAATAAGGATGTCATCAATGAACACAACAGTAAACTTGTCAAGAAACGGTCGAAAAACCCGATTCATATATTCCATGAAGACAGCAGGTGCATTTGTCACTCCGAAAGGCATCACAAGGTACTCATAATTCCCATAACGGGTTCGGAATGCCGTCTTTGGTATATCTTCAGTCTTCACCCTAATCTGGTGAGAACCCGTCCTTAAGTCTATCTTTGAGAAAACACCAGCTCCTTGTAGTTGATCCATCAGATCATCTATGCGCGGCAACGGGTACTTGTTCTTAGTCGTTACTTTGTTAAGCTTCCTGTAATCAACACAAAGTCTTGAACCCCCATTCTTCTTTCTTACCAAAAGAACAGGTGCTCCCCATGGAGAAACACTCGGTCTTATGAATTGTTTCGACAACAAATCCTCTAGCCGAGCCTTTAATTCAACGAGTTCTGTAGGTGACATCCGATACAGAGTAATCGATATCGGACCGGTTCCTGGAACAAGATAGATGGATAATTCAATATCCCCTACTGGTGGTAATCCGGGTACATCATTTGGAAACACCTCCGGAAAGTCCTTCACAACATGTATCATACTCACATCAACATCCTCCTCGGCTTCTAAGTTAGTCAGAAGCAAGTATTTCTGGCCTTTTTCTTTCGAAAGAGTCCTCACTTGTTTGGTGGACAAAAATCTAGAAATCTCAGGGTCATGAAAAGTTAAGGTTTTGTAAGCACAATCTAGAAGAACATGATTGGAAGATAACCAATCCATGCCTAAAATCACATCAAGCTGTACTAAGGGTAAACAATTTAGATCAACGAGGAATTGTCGATCTTGAATGACGATAGGATAGTTTAAGCACACCGTATTAACAGTAATAGGTTCAGCAATAGGAGTTGAAACAATCAATTCATACGGCAAAGGAGAAACAGGTAACTCTAACAATTTCACACAATCCACTGATATAAAGGATTGCGTCGCACCGGAATCGAGAAGCACAGTTAAGAGGTTACCAACTATGACATAACTACCTTTTATGAGGTATTTAGAGTTCGAGACTTCGGCACCACTCATGGTAAAAACTCTCCCTCTAGTCGTAGGTTTGTCAACTCTGGACTGTTGACAGTAAGTTCCTGCTTTGGTGCCTTGCAATCCTTTGATAAGTGCCTCATTCGATTACAATTGAAGCACTTCATTCCCCTCACGGGGCATACATCGACCAGATGGTTTGGGTCTCCACATTTATAGTACCTCCTTCCTGGCCTTGGCTTTGGCTTCTCTGGTTCTCGCTTCCGGTTGCTGAAGCAACGGGACGATAAGATTGATGGCTCTGATTATTTCCAACGGGTCGACTGTATGGTTTCTTTTGATTTTGTCTCCCTTTCTGGTTCTGGCTCCTAGATCTAGAGGGTACCCCAACAATATCTCGGTTGTCTCTTCCCTTTCTCATTTGTTCAATCTTCCTGCATTTCTCCACTAGAGCCTGGAAATTATTAATCTCCGGTGGCAGTACCGATTCCTTGATCTTATACCTCAATCCTCCTTTTTACCTTTCACATTTCCAACCCTCATCCGGGTTGTCTTGGAAAAAGCGAAAATACTTGGCAAGTGATTCAAACCTTGCCGCGTATTCTCCAACTGTCATATCTCCTTGTCACAGACGCAGAAACTCCTTGCTTGAGCACTCTGGGGAATGTATTTGTCCAGAAATGCGGTACGAAAAACCTCCCGAGTAATTTCTTGCTGATTTGCCTCTAGCAGTTGTCTAGTGCCTCTCCACCAGGATTCATCATCTCCTATTAACAGGAAAGTGGCATAGGGCACTCTAACTGCCTCAGGGCTGTGAATTAGCTCAGAAATCTTCTCTAGCTCTTGAATCCACAAATCAACTTTCGTAGGGTCAGCATCACTATGAAACTGTGGTGGATTATGATGTCGAAAAGCTATCAGAGCACGGCTTTCATCAGCTTGCTCAACACGAGCTTGCCCCTGTTGGTGTTATGCAGCCATAATAGCAGTTTATTGAGCAATAGCAGCTGCAACGTCTGCCATGGCTTGTGCTGCGTAGTCCATTCCACCACCGGCATGTCCATGGTCACCAGGAAAACCACCTCTACAGCCTCCTCTGCGGCCACGTCCCTGTCCTGCATCTAGTTCCATAACTGACCTACAAGATGAAATCAGTTAAATGGCAACCAGATAAGAAACACTTTACTTCTAGCCAACTCTCATTACTTCTAAGAAGTAATTCAAACAAGCCTACTCAGAGATCACACAACAAAAACACAACAGGCCTGTTCCCAAAGATTCCTGAAAGACTCGACCAACTCTGATACCACCCTTAATGTGACACCCTTAACCCGAGCATCACATTAACTACTTTGTTTAAAATAAAATAACACTTTTAGCAAGTTGTCGATTTACTTTCGAAAAACTTAAGATTTTTAAATCTCTTTTCAAATAAAAAAATGTTTACTTTCCAAACAATTTAAAACATAAACAACATACACAAATAGCCAAGATAAGAGATACTGAAATTCATCATGTTCATTTATTCTTAAGCCTTCATACTGACAGACTCTCTGACAGAATTTTTTTAGAGTGAAAAGGTTGATGAGATACACTACATAATTTCAAGTTAAAGTTAAAGGTTAAATAGTCAAAGATAAAAACATCAATTTTCAGAAACAAAATACACCATCCATACCACACTACCCCAAAAGAAAGTTGCTAAAAGCTGGTCAGACCTAATGATACCCATTAGGGAGTCCCTGAAGGTCATCCCCGCCTCTGGGAGGTGTAGCTGGTGCAGCCACCTCCATCCCTACTCCCTCATCGGGAGCGTCATCATCGTCGTCATCTCCAAGAGGGTGATATTGGGGCTCCTCTTCCATCAGCTCGACTGGCTTCTCCTCTACCTATTCCTCCGGGTCCTCCTCTATCGGCGAAGCGGGAGCTACCTCCGGATGAGGCTGAACCTAGGGAGGATCAAGTTCCAAAAGACCTTGGTCTGCCAGGTGCTGCAAATAAATCCCCATGGGTGGTAGTCTGATGTGGACAGTCTAAAAAGTGTGAACGCGTCTCATGGCTGCTGCTTCTAAACCCTCTATAGTGCAAACGGTCCCGTATAGGTCGCTGCATGGGATCTTGGGGGAAAAGTCCATGCAGCGGGGTAGTCCGCATTCTCAAATAGCAGGGCCCGAGATCGGGAAGGCGCCAACTGAATCATGGCTAGGTCCATCTATTCTCAAGTATTTAATATATATACATATATCACAAGAAAAGAAAAAAAAACAGAAATGCAAGAGTGAGATACCAATATATGGATGAATTATGACGACCACATGCCCAAACACAAAACAATAGGTACAGATAAATATGTAAATTCATCATAAAATTATCAAATAGAGGCATAACGTCAAAATAACAACGTTGTTTTTGAAAATATATGGCATTTCTATATTTCAACTTTCTGTCCTAATCTCCGGAGACCCTAGCTGCGTTTTAAAATTGAGCTGATCAGGCTCGATTGCCAAATAAGGCACAATGTGTTTTTTCACAGCACTGCGCAAAACTCCTGGCACAGTGATCAACGTGTGTGGATGTCCATAGCATACTGTCCAACTCAAAGCACAGTAACTGATAACTCTTTGAATGAAGAGCTATTTAGCTCCTTTTGACTCTTACTTTTTGCTGTCTTTAAGGTTGCAAGTCTCAATTTTCATAGGAAATGTTAGTTTGTAAATATTTGTGTTAAGTTTTGTGAATAACAGCTAAATGCTCTCAAATGCTCTGTCATTGTCTAAAAACTATGTGCTGCATATGTAGAGAGCTTGTTGGAGAATAGTTGAAGCATGGGGAAACAAGAACTTGGTGGTTGCAGCAAGGGTTCCCTTCCAGTAGGTCTGCACTAAAAGACAAATCATACAAGGACACCTTTCTCTCTCCTCCAGGCGCTGAAACTGTCCCTTTTAAGGAATCCCACGTGCCTAGGATCTGATGACCCACTTTTTAGGAATTGGGCTAGGGTTATTTTATTATTACTTTTGTGTTGGCCCAAAATAGGATGAAAGAGAGTAGAGTATTATAAAGGTATTTAAGGAAACCCTAAAGGACATACCCTAATTTTTACTACACACTTAATGTGTCCTTGGAGGTTGCGCTCATCTTCTTCCAGCTGCTGCTGCTGCTGTGCTTATTTTCCTTCACTGTAATGACTTTTAGTTCATTTCTTATTTTTGTTTCTTGTAAGCTCATTATGAGCTAGGCACTTTTAAGCTTTAGGTATGCAAATTTAATGAATGTTTAGTTAAATCATGCAATGAATGTGTTCTGCATCTTCCTTTATCCTGTGTTTAATGTTGTTTGATTAAGAGTGATCAACTTAATTGAATGTGTAACTTCCTTGGTTTGGAAAAATTAAGTGGATCTTGATAAAGGATAAGGGTTAAATCTTTGATTGGAAAATTATTTGATGTTGAATGGACTAGGAATAGTTGTTCAAGCCTCTAAACTAGCTGGAACACGCTTATTAAGAAGGTAGGGTACTTAATCTGAATCTAGGAATAGAAAGCAATTAATGAACCTAACCTTTGAGTGTTTGAAAACACATTTTCATTTCCTGGAGTTAGATTCTAGACCATAGTCAGAGCATGATGAAGGCTAAACAGGATTTATGCTGCAGCATACCTAGGGCTGTTTTTATTCATATTTGACAACTTAATCTTTTCTGTTTTCTGAACATTCCAGTTTTACTCTAGCTTTATTTACTTTTACTTGCACTCATATATCAAAGTTTTGGTTACTATTCCTAACTTTTAGAACTTATAATCTGAATTGGAATATGTTACATCATTATAATCCCTATGGGAACGATATCTGAACTAAAGTTCTATATTACTTGAGGCATTTGTGTATACTTGCACAAGCTTAAAGACATCTGTTTTTAAGGCAACAAGTTTTCGAACCAAGGCATATAGACTTCATTGTCCATCAAGGCACAATGATACAACGTCTTGAATATCTTAGCCATGATATCCAGATTAACACCGGCGGCACGTCTGCCGAATAATGCATGTAAAACATTTTTTTTCGCAGCTTTTCTTTGTGTTTCATTCTTTCCTTGTCAAGGCTCAAGGCTCACGATTACCAGTAAATTTTCAATATCTTAAAAGTTGCATTGTCATCACAAGACGTTAAAGTCCAAGTGTCCAATAACAATAGTCCTAGACCTATGCACAAGTCTAGAACCTTGTGGTCGTAGAAAAACAATTTTCTCCCTTTTACTCCGTTCACCACATTTTTATCACAACATTTGTAGAACACACAGTTCACAACAACGTATATAGGACGCATAATCCACAACATCGTGATACGGATCATAGATCCACGTGCTTTAAATCTCTAGTGGCCCAACGTCTCGGTTACTAGGTTCACCTTTCAACATTATTTCTCGCTCAGTGAAAAACAAATACAAAAATCAAAATTTTCCGTAACTTATCCAAATTATCGGATATTTTCTTTTTCTTTTTTTTTGAATCAAATCTTTTAAAGAAAACTTTTCCTTTGAAATTATTTTGTTTAAAACTTTAAGTTTTTGAAAAAAATTCATTCTATTTCCAAAATCCAAATTGTTTTATTTTAAAATCTTCTTTTTCCTAAAAACAATTGAAACTTTCAAATAAAATTCTTTGAAGTTCCAAAATAAACTTATATTTCCTTCAAACATTTTCAAGGAAATTGTTTTTCTTTTAGAGTAAAATCATTTAAATTTTCCATTGAATTTCCTTCATAAAATTGTCTTTTATTTCTAAAAATTTTCACCAAACATTAGAATTATTTTTCTTCACTTTTCATCAAAACCTTGTAAAAAGAAATCTTTATTTGTGATTTTCTTCGTAAATGTTTTCTTAAAGCTTTTATCTTGTATTATTAATTGATCTCTAACCAATGGTTAGGCTTCCATGCAACAACCAACATATATATATATATATATATATATATATATATATATATATATATATATATATATATATATATATATTCAACAATTCTAACATATACCAACAACATTCACATATTCATAAATCATCAACTAAGGCATGTTAATCATTCAAATATATCATCGAACCAACATGAACTCTAGATTACTCTAAAACAGCCACAACAACAATAACATTAAACAACCACATAAAACAATAACCAATAGCACATAGTCATCATAATTAATCTATCCCTCAGGCTTTCTCCCCTTACCTTAATTTGACAAGTAAAAGTATGATCTTCTCCCCGCGTTTTAAATGAACGAACTTTGTTTTCTTCTCACGTTTACAAATCTAAACAAGATTAAGCATCTAAAATAGGTTAAAATTTTATAAAATCACCCTATTTTCATCATGCATGTTTTCAGCCTTAGTAAGAAAATGATGATAAAATTTTGGATTTTCACAGGCTTTTGGATCAATGATCCTTAAGCATCATAGAGACAAAATCAAGGTCCAATACTTAAAATAAAAACTCAAACCATCTACTCCACAAAGATTAGGTTTCGGCATACTTATAAAATAGGCTAGAAAATTTGATTTTCAACTTTATAAATACATGCATGTAATTAAAATAGTGATTTTAATTAAGTGTTCTTCTTAAAAATTAAAACCAAAATCTCTTCAACTTTCACCATTAGGGTTTGGCCATAGTAAGTCAAATAGAAATAAAAACTTATCTTGTTCATGAACTCAAAATGCATAAATCCAAGATCTTTAAGTCATGCATGTAGGATTTGAACCAAAAACACCAACTTGGCACCACTTAGGGTTTCGGCTATATCAACACCAATAGGAAAGAAAACTTAATATTTTTTTGATGAAGCTTAGAATCTTAAAAATACATGCATCAAGGTTATTAAGTCATGCATGTAAAAATAAAATGAAAACACTAACTTTCCTATACATAGGGTTTCGGCCACACCCTCAAAATTGGATTTGGAAAAATTTCTTGTAACATGCAAATGTATAATATGATAGTAGAGATTAGTGTGAGTTAATAGAAATTGATTTCATGCTAAAAATACTTTTATAGGTATTTTTCTTAAAATTTTTAGTTAAAGTCATAAACATGCAACATGAAAAAAAGCATGCATGTTGAAAAAAATCAAAGATTTGAGAAGATGAAGTCATATACCTTTGATGAGAGAAGAAGATGAGCAAGCTTAGATCCTCTCAAGAGTAGAATTGAAGAACTTAAGAGAGTTTGTGAGTAAAAAGCAAGTTGTGTAAGTAGTAGAATTTGAGAGCAAAATGAAGGAAAGTGAAGTTTGGAGTGGAAGTGATTTATAGGGAAAGGGGGAGGGGGCGCTGTTGCACATGAGAGGAATGAAGGATTTTCAATTTTTTTCATAAATAAAATCTTGATTAAAATAATGGTTTCTTGTAAAAATTGAAAAAAATTATTATGTGTAAGGTAATGATGTTAGGAAATTAATGGATCACTATTCATGTCAACTCAAATCCTTTCAATCTGCATCAAATTTTCTTTCGTTAATTTTCTATCCGAAAATTTTTTTATATTGAAAGAAAATTTCTAAAATTATATAAATGGTTGTAATTGAGTTAGGAAAAATTAAAATTTTGTTTTACTAATCGAAATTCATTTTCCAGGTCAGTACAGCTTTACTGACAGTGAAACCTCATACCGGGATCGTCTGAAATCTCTACCGGAAATTTAACAGTAGTTTCCTACTATAAAATAAATTATGAAATTAATTTAGATTCATTAAAATAATTTCTCAAATTTAGAATATTAAACACTCACACACGTATATAAGCACAGATTATAGAACAACAGAAAAAAAAATCGGGCCGTTACAACAGACAAAAATCCGTTTACAGCCGAGGTAAGAGCGATTGTAGCTTTGTTTTATTCACTTATATGGAACCTATTATGATCATTGAGAATTAAGCACAAATTGTAGCTCTGTTTTATTCACCTTACAGTTAGGTATACTGAATGGCTATCTAATATTGTTCCAATGTTCAAGAAAAATGGCAAATTAAGGATCTGCACTGATTACCGGTATCTGAACTTGGAAACACCCAAAGATGAATATGTCATGCCTATAGCCGACATGCTTGTTGATGTTGTAGCCAGCAATGGGATTCTTACAGTAATGGACGGATACTCGGGCTACAATCAAATTTACATAGCCAAAGAAGACGTTCATAAGGCTGCTTTCAGATGCCCGAGGTCAATTGGAATATTTGAATGGGTAGTCATGCAGTTTGGATTGAAGAATGTTGGGGCCACATATCAGAGAGCCATGAATGCCATATTCCATGATTTAATCGGAAAGAATATGGAGGTGCACATAGATGATGTGATGGTTAAATACATTAATTTTGAAGAACACCTTCGTGATTTGGAAATGGCATTTCAGAGAATGAGATTTCACGGATTGAAGGTGAATCAAGAGAAGTGTTCATTTGGGGTCTCAGCTGGTAATTTCTTGGGTTTTTTGGTACATCAACATGGCATTGAGATAGACCAGAACAAGGCAGTGTTAGAGGCATCATCTCCCAGAAATACGAAGGAGTTGTAGAGTCTGATAGGGAAAATAAAATTCCTTAGAAGATTTATAGCTAATTCAACTGGGAAGATGAAGGTCTTTTCTCTATTACTTAAATTGAAGAATGCTGAGGAGTTTGTATGGGGACCAGAGCATCATGATGCATTTGATCAGATCAAGCAGGCTTTGGCCAATCCTCCAGTGTTGATGCCCCTCGTACCAGGAAAGCCTTTGAAGTTGTACATATCGGCTACGGAAGGATCAATCGGCTGCCTTTTGACAAAGGAAGCAGAGGATGGCACAGAAAGAGACATCTGTTATCTTAGTCGTTTGTTAAATTCAGCTGAATCTAGATATACTCCTATTGAAAAATTATGTTTGTCTTTATTCCATGCTTGTACAAAACTTGAATATTATTTGTTACCCAAAGAGGTGTTAGTTTTGTTCAAAATTGATATCATTAAATATCTACTTAATAGGCCTGTCTTGCAAGGTAGATTAATGAAGTGGGTAATTAAGTTAAGTGCATATGCTTTGACATATGTGCCGTTGAAGGCAGTGAAGGGACAAGCAATAGCCGATTTTGTAGCTCAACACCCTTCAATCGAGGTAGTTGATCCTTTTGAAGAGATTAACCAATGCATTAACCTTAAGCCGTGGTTTTTGATATTCGATGGATCAAGGATCAAAGACCAAAAAGGGGGCAAGGATTGGAGTTACACTTATGGGACCAACTGGACAAAATTGGAAATTCATGTGTCAGCTGCAATCTAATTGCTTAAATAATCAAGTCGAATACGAAGCTTTGATTATGGGACTTAGAATCCTGGCATCTATGAAAGCTCAATATATCCAGATCACGGGTGATTCTCAGTTTGTAATTAAGCAATTAACAGGAGAATATAAGTGTAGTAGCCACAAAGTGCTAGAATACTACTAAACGGCTAACTCATTATTAAAAGAGTTTGCCAATGTGGTAATAATGCATGTCCCCAGAGGAGAAAACGGTGCAGCTAACGACCTCGCCCAACACGCATCTGGTTATAAAGAGATAAAATCCTTGAGTGGCCTTACGAAGGATATGACAGATGTAATGGCTATTGAGGAACATCCAGCCGAGGATTGGAGGACTGAGCTTATAAAATACTTAAATGATCCCTCGACTGAGGTGGACTACAAAGTAAAACAGAGAGCACTGAAATATTCAATGCTTGATGGAGAATTAGTAAGAAGGGGGGTCGATGAAGTATATATCAGGTGCGTAGGAAACGAAGAGGCTTTAAGAGTAATGGGGGAGGTTCATGAAGGAATTTGTGGAGCTCACAGGGACGGACCAGTTATGAAATGGACATTGCATCGGATGGGATATTATTGGCCAACTATGACGGCTGATTGTTACAAATATGCCAAAGGATGTGAATCTTGTCAAAGGCACGGTCCTATTCAAAGAGTGCTAGCCGAGGAATTACATGCTATAGTCAAGCCATGGACTTTCAGGGATTGGGCAATGGATTTAATTGGGAAGATATATCCTACATCGAGTAAACGGCATGCCTTCATCATTGTGGAGACTAACTATTTCACAAAATGGGTGAAGGAACAACCGACGGTCAATGTGACTCAGCAGGATGTTATTACTTTTATCAAACAACATATCATTCATAGATATGGTATTCCTGAAACCATTACAACTGATCAAGGAACTATGTTTACAGGTGAAAAGATGGTGACCTTTGCTCAGGAGTTTGGTATAAAGTTACTTCATTCACCCCCATATTATGCCCAAGCCAATGGGCAAGCCGAGGCTACCAATAAATTATTAATTGCCATGATCAAGAAAACCTTGGTAGATAATCCAAGAAAATGGCATGAGGCACTCTCTGAAGTGTTGTGGGCCTATAGGAATTCGATGTCAACGACTACAGGCTTGACACCTTATCGACTGAATTTTGGGCAGGATGATGTACTACCTCTGGAGATCAATGTGAAATCCTTAAGGGTGGCTAGGCAGCATGGATTGATACTGGATGATTATCAACAAGCCATGTTGATGGAGTTAGAATCAGTCGATGAGGACAGATCGATGGTTCTAGATAATATTCGGCGAAACAAGTAGAAGGTTGCTAAAGCTTATAATAAACATGTTAAGAATAAGCAGTTTGCCAAAGGAGACTTGGTTTGGAAAACCATTCTTCCAGTTGGGAGTAAAGATGCTAAATATGGAAAATGGTCACCAAATTGGAAAGGACCCTTTATTATTAGTCAAGTTGTTAGTGGGGGTGCTTATCGGCTAGTTAGTATGCAACGAGAGGAATTGAGTATAAGCATCAATGGAAAATACTTAAAGTCATATTATCCTTCAATTTGGGAAGGGGTAATTGCAAAATGATGACCACAAGCCGGTCAAGTAGCTTCATGAAGAAAATATTTTTTTTAAAAAAGAACTACTTAGAAAGTACATCGGCTACTGCTATCCCTAAGTTAGGTAGCTGGGTCAGCCGATGGGTTTTGGAGGGTTGCAGGAGGCTCCTCAGGTTGTGCAGTTGGAGGAATATCATCTGAAACATTGGTTGCAACATCTTCAGCCGTGATATAGCCTTCAGCTGCATTCTCTTCATCAATTGTCTTTGTCGGTTCTTTAACCACGAGAGTTGATTCAGGAGCTGCCGAAGCTTCATTTGTCACAACTTCGTTCGCGGTGTTGGTGATGATGGTGTCAATCGAGATAGATCCAGAAGTCACAGGTTCTAGAGCCAAAGTCTCAAGCATGGGGGCTGAAATATTCGGTATAATAGCTTGAGGAAAAGGAGCAGTCTTGGCTTCCATAAAAAATGTCCTTAAAGATGCCCACACTAGTGTGAAATATGCATTTAACATCGGAGATTCTATATCGGTTTCCCAAAAATCGATGTGTAAAACGAGGCGGTGGCATTTTTGAAATTAAAATTAAAGGATTCCACATGGGTTTAAAAATTAACCGATGTGTAAATATTTTCCACATCGGTTATATTTTAACCGATGTTTAAAATTAAAACAAAAAAATTTTAATTTGTAAATTTTTATCTTTTAGCATCGGTTCTTTTTGAAACGATGTGTAATATATAGATTAACCACATCGGTTTTATGATAACCGATGTATAAACCTTTTAAAAAAAATAGAATTTATAATTTTATCTTTCCACATCGGTTCATGTTGAACCCATGTGTAATATAAATTAACCACATCAGTTTTCAGACAACCGATGTAATAAATTAAAAAAAATGAAATTTTAAATTAAATCGTAAGTTTCTACATCGGTTATAATAGAACCGATGTAAAATATTACTAACCACATCGGTTTTTCAATAACCGATGTGTAATATTTGACAAAACCCTACTTTTTGTTTCTATTTTCATTCCCTTCATCTGTCACGTACCCTTTTTCCTTTGTTTTGGCTCTGCTCTTCCATATACGAGCAGGAACTGCTCAAGTTCTCTTGGTTCATGCTGACAAAGGCTAAATATAGATGAACTCTAGACAGTTTTTTGAGAAAAGCTAGAGCTTTCTCTCAAGTTCTCTGTGCTTGCTATTAAGAACAGAGCATTCCTTTGTTTTTCGTTCCCTCCCTCGTTTTGTGTTGGATTTCCACTCACGATTTCCATTTGCTCCAAGTATTCTTCTTCTTCTTCTTCCACTCACGTTTTCCTCTTCCATTTGCACCAGGTATTCGTCTTCTTCTTCTCTTTAGACTTAGCTTCCTCTTCTATTTCGTTTCTTCCTCTGAAGATCTGACTGAGATTTCGTTTCTTCCTCTATGATTTTGTTCTTCAATACTGAGTTACGCCTCAACAAGGTTTGAACGAAAACCTAACATCTGTGATTTTTTTTTCAGATTCTTGAGATTTTTTAGATTTTTGATTTTGTGTCTGTGAAAACCTGGTTGTTGTGAGGCTAATGGTGAACTGCATCCATGTACAACTGCATGTCTAGGCTCTGTCATGAGTGTGTTAGTGCCTTGTTGTGACCCCTTTGATGAAGTTTGTGTCTTGAGTCCTTGGTCTGTGTATATCTATATATATATATACATAAATATAATATACTTGTGTTGTTTTGTGTGTGAAGTGTTATAAAGTGTGAATCTGTGTCTAATCCACCATAGTGGAAATGGCTCCAAGACTGGATTTTTCCAATTGGTGGACAAAGGATACACAAAAAGGAGCACCAGTGGTGGTGAAAATGGAGAACCTCAGTTTCTCTGTTGTGGAGATTAATGGTGCAGATGCTGCATTCAGGCAAGTAGAGAAAGGCCGTGGCAAGAATGCTAAACAAATCACATGGGTTTTGCTTCTCAAGGCTCACCGTGTTGTTGGCTGTGTCACTTGGCTTGCCAGCATTTCGTGGACATTCTTTGGGAGCCATCAAGAAGAGGTTGATTCATAGAAATGGGGTTGCTTTGGAGAGTGAGAGAGACAAGATGGAAAAAGGGAAGTTACTGTTTAGAGTCATTAGAGTGTTCCTAGTGACTTCATTGGCTGTTTTGACCTTTGAGGTGATTGCTTACCTTCAAGGTTGGCACTCTGGGAATCCCAGTTTGCACATTCCTGGTACTTCTGATTATTTTTAGAACACGAGCTTCATTTTTATTTTAATGATTCAACATATATATATATATTTTTTTGATTCATTGAAAAAAAAAATAATGATGGACTCAAATAAAAATAGTAATAATAAAAGGGTGACACTCTTACAGGGGTAAATTGGTTTGGTGGAAAGAAAAGAAGTTAATTCAAAATAAATTTATCTCTAACTTAAAAACGTAAGAATGTATTTATTTTTAAAATTATCTAATAGATTAAGATTGTGATGTACTTTATTGAATTGAGAATAAATATCTTTTCATTTTTTCATCTAAAGATTGTTCATGTAGTCTTACTCCAACCGGAAAACAGAGGTTCAAAGGCAACTGGTTGTTGAAGTTGTTAAGATGAATGTTTGTATGTATCACTTTAAAAGGTGTTATGCATATTTGCTCTTTATTTTGGAGATATTGATCCCATCCTTTGAGACAGCACTTTGGATTTCTGGGAGCTAATCTCCGAGTATTCTGAGTCCAATGTATAGGGAAGTTAATTTGAGAATAACCTCCGATGAACACAGGAAAATTTTAGAGAGTAAAGAGTGTTTAGAGAGAGAAGTTTGTTTGTAATGATTCTGTATATTCCATTATGGCCATGGGCCTGAGCTTATAGCATCTGATGGTTACAAAAATGCATCAAAGGGAAAGTTGTAACAAACTTTCATCCCCTGTTGCCAGATCAACAAGCATATCGAAGTAAAGGTAAAATAACCAACTTTCCCTAAAAAATATAAGAGTCATAACAAATAGAAAAAAGTAAAACTAAACCAATATACCAAGTGTTGCAGCATTATAAATTGCTGTAACATCCTTCCCTTTACACTTGCGTCGCCCTATACTTGGATTGATACTTTGATGGTTTGATTGTGTAAGCTTATTTCTTCATTTTCTGTAGTGGCTATATAATGTTTTCAGGTGGTAGATTGTGGTTAACGAACTAGTTACCTCTCTGTTCATATTTACTCGTGTAGCAGGCCCATAAGCATTAAATAATTTTCTTCCTTGAGATGATCTTTAAATTATCTGTGTTGTTTGATAAAACCAGAAGTCATAACTCCTTGGCAAGATGTTCAAAATACATATCATTAAGGTGGATGATATCATTAGGAAATTTCCATCGTTTTGGCTGAAAAGCTTTCATTGGAGTTTTAATGTATTTGCTTGAAAATTTATTTGATCCGAGAATATGCCCACAATAATTAGTAAAGCCTTAGTTTCCCGTTTGAGATGCAATACTAATGAGCACACGCGTACATGCTTAATGTACCGGCCATTGTGTTGGATCTTGAATTGTCCAATGTTGGACAGTTTGGGAAAAACGTCTTCATTCCGTTAAAATAGTTATTCATTGATTCTAATGTTATATACTTGATGAAAGTTCGGATTGATACATTTCCTTTCGTTCTCCGGGTGCATACTTTATCGTGGTGGATGTCATCACGTTCAAGTCGGGTACGTCGGAGACCGAAGGGAAATGCTGCCGAAATTTCATCGAGTATGAGCATGAGAGTTAAGGACTAACTGTTAACCGAATGTTGAAAAAGTTTCTTCTCGAATGGGATAGGGCCATACCCTGTCATAAGAAGTGGTTGATGAATATGTTGGACTAAGTACGAATTTATTGGTTTAGTCATGGATCGCGGTTGGATGAATGCTAGACAGACAAGTGATGAGTATGAGAATGGAGTGGAAGATTTTCTACAGTTTGCAAAAACAAATGCTCCTGATGGTGGTAACGGAAGGTTTTATTGTCCTTGTGTTAACTGTTTGAATGAGAGACGACTAGAAGCTAAGGAGATACGCGATCATCTTATTTGTGAGGGGATTTGCAAGAGTTATACAACATGGATATGTCATGGTGAATCGTTAGACAGGTCGAGGGTATCGGATAGAGAGGAAGTTGATGACGTGGAAATGGACGATGGACTAGAGGACATGATCCGTGATGTTAGTCAAGAGTCTTTTCGGTGCGTACATGTGTATGATACTTTGTGTAGTGATGCGGAAGTGGCTTTGTATCCGGGGTGCACTAATTTCACACGGTTGTCAGCAGTGTTAAGATTGTTCAATGTGAAGGCGAGAAATGGGTGGAGCGAGAAAAGCTTTACCGAATTGCTTGAGTTGTTGAAAGACATGGTTCCAGAAGGCAACACATTGCCATCTCGAAACTATGAGGCGAAGAAGATATTGTGTCCGATGGGTATGGAGTATAAGAAAATACACGCTTGCCCTAATGACTGCATATTGTACAGGATAGAGTTTCAAGAGATGCACGAGTGCCCCGGGTGTGGGGTATCACGCTACAAAGTGAAGGATGTTGATTCTAGTTGTGATGTGGTCACCAAAGGTCCTCCTGCGAAGGTGTTATGGTATCTTCCCGTGATTCCGTGGTTCAAGCGATTGTTTGCTAATGTAAATAATGCAAAGAACATTAGATGGCATGCATATGAGAGGAAGTGTGATGGACAGCTTCGCCATCCGGTCGATTCTTCACCCTCAGGCTTGGACTTGCTACCGATGGAATGAATCCATAAGGAAACTTAAGTAGTATTCATAGTTCATGGCCTGTTCTCCTGGTAATTTACAACCTGTCTACTTGGTTGTGCATGAAGCACAAATACATTATGTTAAGTATGATGATTTCGGGTCCTAAACAGCCAGGAAATGATATTGATGTTTATCCGAGTCCCTTGAGTGAAGACTTGAGAATGTTGCGGGATGAAGGCGTTGATGTGATCGACGGGTATTTCCGTGAGACATTCAGATTGCGTGCCATGTTATTTTGCACCATCAATGACTTTCCAGCATACGGGAACCTGTGTGGGTATAGTGTTAAGGGGCATAAAGCATGTCCAATATGTGAAGAAGGCACATGTTACCATCAACTGCAACATGGAAGGAAGACGGTTTACCTTGGGCATCGGAGATTTCTCCGACGTAATCATCCTTATCGTAGATTGAGAAAAGCTTTCAATGGACTTCCGGAGAATGAAATTGCTCCGGTGGCCTTGACTGGAGAGCAAGTTTATGAAAGGCTGAACAACACTAATGTTATCTACGGGAAGACCCAAAAGAAGGATACCGAGAAGAAAATATGGAAGAAGAGGTCGATCTTCTTTGATCTTCCATACTGGTGCAAGCTTGATGTAAGACATTGTATTGATGTGATGCATGTGGAGAAAAATGTGTGTGACAGTTTAATCAGAACGCTTCTCAACATTCAAGGTAAGACAAAGGATGGTGTGAATGCTTGTCTGGATCTAGTTGCGATAGGTATATGAGAGAAGTTAGCTCCACATAAGGTGGGGGATAAGAAGACTTATTTGCCCCCAGCATGTCATACTTTATCAAAAAAAGAGAAAAGAAGTTTCTGTGAATGTCTACGGGGAGTCAAAGTGCCACAGGGTTACTCTTCAAATATCAATAGACTTGTCTCAATGAAAGATCTCAAATTAGTTGGCTTAAAGTCTTATGATTGTCATGTCTTGATGCAACAACTACTACCGGTGGCCATTCGTGACATATTGCCTAAAAAAGTCAGACATGCCATTACTAGGTTATGCTTATTCTTCAATGCTATATGTAGCAAGGTCATTGACACTAAAAAGTTTGATGACTTGGAAAATGAGGCAGCCATTATCTTGTGCCAATTGGAGATGTATTTTCCACCTTCATTTTTTGACATCATGGTTCATTTGATTGTTCATCTAGTGAGGGAGATTAGATTGTGCGGCCTCGTTTATTTAAGGTGGATGTACCCAGTTGAGCGATACATGAAGATCTTGAAAGGATATATGAAGAATACACACCGTCCCGAAGCATCTATTGTTGAAAGTTATGTTGCAGATGAAGCTATTGAGTTTTGTACAGACTACATGTCAGAAGCGGAACCTGTAGGGCTTCCGAAGTGTCGTCACGAAGGAAGATATGATGGTAAGGGTACACGAGGTATCACTGTTAAGAGCATGGATCGGGAGGAAGTGCTTCAAGCACATTTGTATATATTGAATAACACTGATGAGGTTGAACCATACTTATGTGAGCACAAAAGCATCATCAATGAAACATACCCTAGAATGAATGAAAAATGGTGTTTGAACAAGCATAACAAGACTTTTTTGAACTGGTTTAAAGGAAAAATTGCAAAGGATGGTATTGCTTCTGATACATTAAAATGGCTAGCACGGGGGCCTAACTTTGATGTCATATGCTGGAGTGGGTACGATATCAATAAGTTTTCCTTCTATACAAAGTCCCAGGATGACAAAAGTACTATACAAAATAGTGGGGTTATGGTAGTCGCTGAGTCCATGCGTTTCTCTAGTTCGAAAGATAAAAACCCTGTTATGGCATCCGTTTCATACTTGGGAATCATTAAAGAGATATGGGAGGTTGATTACACGAAGTTTAGAGTACCTGTTTTTAAATGTCAGTGGGTCGACAGTAACAATGGTGTGCAAACCGATGAGTTACGATTCAAATTGGTGGACCTTAATAAGGTAGGTAATAAAGAAGAGCCTTTCATTATGGCATCCCAAGCAAAACAAGTGTTTTATATCCGTGATCCTTCTAACAAAAGGTGGTCAGTGGTTCTCCAGGGAAAAAACATGTATAATGGTAGTGAGGGAAATCAAGATTCAACTCTTGATATTTCTGATACTCCATCTTTCTCAACACGGGTGCCTAATTTCAATGAGGAAAATGAAGTGGATGATGTACATGCTACTCGTAATGATCACCAAGAAGGGTTATGGGAGAACGTTACTAATTGACCACAAAGTAAGTTTAGTTTGAGTTATGTTTAAAGTCATATTATATGTTTACGTTGATATTTATAAGTTATGTTTACGTACGTTGATCGATATTTATAAGTTATGTTTGATATTTATCCTGACATACTAACAAGTTTTTTTTTTGTTTTAACAGGTATACATGACTGATCCTGACGATATCCCTCATTCATGCAGCGGGTCAGAGACCCCGTCTACAGGTAGAAAGGGTAGACGTGCCCCATGAATGAGGAATTTGACTGCCAACCATGGTTCAAATCAAAGGATAAGAATAGACTTTGATAATAACCTCAATCCTATTAGGCCAATAGCATAGCAGTTTAACAGTTTTGTGGACCTTTGCTAGAAGCAGGCCTAATATACTTATTGATAATTGGAAAGATGTACCGGCGGACGTGAAGGATCAGATATGGGAGAGTATTATGGTATCTATACTTTTACGTCCTGTATTTTTCTGTATCTACTTTATTTTAATCTTATTAATATCATACAGTAATCCGTTGATTCTTTTGGTGTTAATGTAGCTCACCTTTGACATACCGGATACGACGGATATGAAGTAGCGTTTGATAAAGTATGCTGGTGAGCGTTGGAGGGCTTTTAAGGTCGACCTGGGCAGATACTATGTATTCAATCCAACATGTGAAAAGAACCCACTTGAGGTGTACCCGTTTCTTGACCAGGAGATGTGGGATCGCTTTGTTCAGAGCCGACATGATCCCAGCTTTCAGGTTGACTTATTTGATTTGTCTCTAAATTTATGTAATTTCATTAATTTTATTTACTTATGTAATTTAATTGTCTTCTATTTATAACATGAGAAGAGGAAAAAGGGGCAGGAAAACCACGTGGGGGATATAAAAAACTTGGTCAGATAATGGTGGAAGAGGAAAAGAAAGCCCGTCAGGAAGCAGTATCTCAGGCGGATCCTAACGCTGAAAATCGTCCAGAGGTTGTTGATCCACCTCCACCCCCACGTCAACGTAAATAGAAGAGGGCCTGACAAAGAAAAACGGGACAATATACATCTGAGGAGGCCCGCCAAGTATCTGAGAAGATTGCAAGTATAGTATGAATTGTAATTGTCATTTTAAGATTGTTACCGAATTGTAATGTGACCTGATATTATATATGTTAAAGGATGCCTTGGACGAGCAGGTAACCCAAGGAACCTTTGTTCCTAGAGGACGCGATGATATCTTAGCTGCTGCCATCAGTAAACCAGACCACTCGGGCCATGTCATTGGTGTTGGATGGGGCGTCGGCATTCGCCAATACCATGGTTCATATTCACACCAATGCCACAGGGATGTTGATGCTGATAGAGCACGGCTAAAACAGGAGATTGCAGCTGAGCTTAGACAGGAGATGGCCGAGTAGTTTGCCCAACAGATGGCAATATTGACTTCAATGTCCCAGCAGATGACAGCCGGTGTCCAACCCTCTGTCCATGTGAGCACTAAGGGCTCATGTGATCCTCCTCATCAGCCTGAAAATGATGATGATGGTGATGGTGATGATGATGATGATGATGATGACGACCCTGATAGGTGTGAGCTGTATGTTGATGATCATCATGATCGCCGCTTAGTGGCATTGGGGAGGGCACATAATGACTTAGGTAATACCATACACCATCGTTTATTACTAGATGATCAGGTGAGGGTCGTTGTTGAGATTATTCGAGATGTTGATGCTCGAGTCCCTGTGCCCACTGAGGAGACTCAAACAGTGGGTCAGGCCCCCAGTAACTTCATCCCCTGGCCAAGAAGACTAGTCGGCTTTCTTGTTGCATCTGAGGTATTCAGTTAGTTGTGTTTTTCTATATTCATAGTTGAAATTATTTATTATTGTTTAAAGATAATGCTTTATTTTTATTCGTTATAAGATGTTGGAAATGATATTCTGCCTAAAAGGTCGGATCCAGGAAGACCAGAGATGTCTGCTCCTGCCAAGGTATTCATTTGACCATTTAATTAATTATGAATGAAGTAACTTATGTGTGATTACTAATATATATATTTGTTGTTTAGGGGATCGACAAAAGGGCACCTGGTGATGTTTTTAAACTTCTGGCTATACAGGTTGTTCCCATGGAGAATGACGCAGCTTTGGTAAGGTTGGAACATGATGTCAGTCCAGGTGACGAACTGTATATCCCAAAGAAGGAACTTATGGAGATTGCACTCGATAAAGAAATGGCTAGTTCTACACACCTATCGTTATGGTGCACGTAAGTACATTTTATTTATAGGTTAAGTAATTAAATTTTAAGTACTATGATAATTAACATGTTTTTTCAATATAGTAGGTATCTGTATCGTATGTTAGTTGATCAGGGTAACCTCGCCCTTTATGGGTTCATTGACCCCATGTTCATTCAGGGTGATGTTCTCCTAGCATCAGAAGACCCGGTCACCACCATACGTGATATACTTGCCCGAGACAATCATCAATTCTACCTTGAGCGTTATCTCAATAAGTAAGTACCGGTTATTTAATTATAACTATATATGACTTAGTCACTAATTGTTCCGCAAATACAGCAAGCATTGGCAACTGTTGATCTTGTACCCTAGGATGAACGCCGTGGTCTTCTTCTGCTCAATTGGAAATAAGCCGGCGAATGAACTGAAGATGATCATCGAAACATAAGCATTAAAATACTTTATAATTAGTAATGCAATTATTTTAATTATCTAAAATCTATTAGATATACTTTAATTAATGTTTATTTTTTCA
The DNA here is from genome assembly GCA_030762895.1 of Sophora flavescens. Classification (NCBI taxonomy): domain Eukaryota; kingdom Viridiplantae; phylum Streptophyta; class Magnoliopsida; order Fabales; family Fabaceae; genus Sophora; species Sophora flavescens. The sequence continues at coordinate 125,270,531 of CM061064.1, forward strand.
TGATAGTTCTATTAATGCAAACCACATGTTGCGTGGTGAAAGGCGTCGGGCTATCAGATGGATTATTCCTAGCGTAAGATATTTATTAGTTCAAATGCTTCAAATACAGTGGGTATAATTATTGATTTTTATTTAATTCCTCATATTCTAATTGGGTTTCATTTGTACGTAGTCACGTATACAACATGGATCATGGGAATGTGGATACTATGTGATGAAGTGGATATTCGAAATTATCTCCTCCAGGATCACTGAAAGATGGCACGAGGTAAACGTTAATTGGTAACAATTAGAAGTAACAGTTATAGATTCGTTATATGTTTTATGTTAGTTTATTACTTAAAAGATATAATCTTTTGTCTAATTAAACTTGCAGATGTTCAATAATCCAACTCCATTATCTGATTCCGACATCAACAACATAAGGAGGCATTGGGCAACTTTCTTTCTTGAAGTGTACCAACCATAGTTTGTATATATGTAGTTAGTTTAAAAACTTATCATGTACTAGCTATAGTGTACTTTTGACTGATCATATGTATTTTGATATGAAATCTATAATATATCATGTAGCTTTTTGATTTCTAATTATCTTTGTTGTCTGAATGTAATTGAACGTACATATGTATTGTTCGTAATAAATTCAGTATATATTAGTTTAGTTTGTTTTTGTTGTACAAAAGTGATGGTGTTGAGAATATTTAGAATATGTTATTCTGGTATTGATCTGCATTACTGAAACAGGGGAAAGGAATGACATAAGTGTAAAAAAGAGTTTTTAAAAAAATTAGACTTTACACATCGGTTACTAAAAAACCGATATGGAAAGTTCACTTTACACAAAAAAACCGATGTGGAAAGTGAAATTTCCACATCCGTTTTCAGTAAAACCGATGTGGAAAGTGATATTTCCAATAGGTTACCCATGTGTCAAATGAACTTTCCACATCGATTTTTATGAAAACCGCTGTTAAAAATGTACTTTAAACATCGGTTTTAAAACCGATGTGAAAAGTAACAATAAACAACATCGGTCTTTTCAACATTAGTTTTAAAACCGATGTGAAAAGCCAAAAATAACCGATGTGGAATCCTTTTTCTGCACTAGTGCCAAAAAGACTTGGCTGCCGTTATAACATTTTCTACGGTGACCAAATTCCCTTCCAAGGTGATGCGTTGTTGAGCAAGAGGAGTAATTTCAATTGCTTTTAGTCGAGGCTCAATCTCAGCCATCTCCTTGTTTATCATTTCTCGTTCAGCCGTGAGATAGGCAAGTCTATCAATTAGCCTCTTGTTCTCAGCCGTGTCGGATTCTCTCTCTGATCGGATTGAGCGGAAGGTGGTCAATAGTTGGAGTTTTTGGGCTTACAGTTCAGGGAGGTGTTGAAGGCTGTTGAAGGCTTTTTCATGATGGTGGGAGTGGGCAAAGTATTCATAATGAACGTCCCCGATCCTTTCTGATATGCTGTGAAGAATGGCTTTGAGTTTCTGAGAATCTCAGACTTTGGATGATCTTCAACAGAGATAGTCACAGTTGGGTGACGGTGGTCTCATCGGAAGGTACTTCTTTTTCCAGCTGTTCTTCAATAAAAGATAATTGTTCATCCATTGGAGAGGAAGGAGCAGCGGTAGCCGATGAGGCAGATGCTTCAAAATACTGGAGGAGAATACCATCTAGGATTTCGCACTCCGGAGAGGCAATTGGATTAGAAGGATGAGGGGTTGCTTCAACTTGGCCTTCAGCCAGTTGAACGAGTGACGCCACAGGTTTGGTTGGGACGTTGGTCGTCTTTTCATTAATCGGTGATAGGAAATCTGTGTCTGGAAGAATGGACTAAAAACAAAACAAAAAAGTAGATGTTAGCCGAAACAAGTTTAGAGGAAATATAGAAAAAAATGAACAATGGATAAAAGAAGACTTACTTCAACGACTCGTCGAGGAGTTCGTTTCTTTGGCTGACGGTGTAGTGAAAGGGAAGCCTCAAGAGTTTGTTTCTTGTTTTTCTGGAAAGATAAAGAAATAAATACTTAGGTATTGTCTTGATAAAAGTTTTGGTCCCAAGATTAAGTAAAGAAGAAACCTTAGCCGATCCTCCAGGTCCTTTCTTAGCTTTCTTAGGGGCCCATTCTGAAGGTTCCATAATGACTATCCCTTGAGATCTTGTTCTTTTCTTAACAGATGAGATGGGGGTATTATCATCAAGATCTTCATCTAGGTCAATAATTCCTTTTTCTGTATTCAAGTATTTGAACAAAAAGGGTTAAGATTAGGAAGAATATGAAGGTCGTTCAGAATCATGAAATGCGTATCGATTTACCTCGTGCTTGCAAAGAAGAAGACGGTAGTCGAGAGGAAATAGGTTGAACGTTGAGTGGAGGAGAGGAAGATCTATCATCTACCTTACCTTCAACCAAACAGTTGACCCAATCAGTAGTTGAGTTGTTGAAGATTTTGTCAACGACTGATGGCCACCAGTTAAGGAAAGCCGAAGTGGTGCCTGGTTGTCATTGGAAGCTTTTGTATCGGAAAGCAGACAATCTTTCCACAATGGCAAAATATTGTTCTCCAACTTCATGTTCATCAAAAGTGGGTCGAGAATAAGGGGATGCAGTTTCAAAGAAAGATAGCGGAATATGTTGAAGCAGTCCAAATTGTCTAGCAAAGCACTGGGGATTGTAATATTCCTTTGAGAACTTGCTATTTCTGGATTTGGTCTTGATGCCGGTGAGGAGGTTTTGAGCTGTAAAAACACTTTCCCGGCCGAGTATGATTGCGCGGTGAGTGGCTTGACGGGAAGTGCTTTCATATGAAGTGAAGATACAAAGTGGTCCGATCCCTACAGAAATGGTGGGATGAAATTCTGAGGGCTGCCGTTGAAGGAGGATGTTTACCACTTCAATAGTTGAGTCGTAGGAAGGGTTGAGTGTAATCAATCTCTCGACTAGGATAGAAATATTGCGAGGAGGTGGAACTGAACTCTCGGCTTGACTCTCGAACTCAGGGAAATAGTGCAGGATCCAAAGATGTAAGAACCATAGCAGGCCAGGAATGTTGTCAGTCTTCTCTTGGTTCTTCAGTCGTTCCACGTATACGAACAAGCTCCGGTAGAGGAGGCCGAGGAAAAGAGGGCCAAGAGCCAATTCTTGTCCAAAAGTGATGAGTTGGATGTATTTAAGAACTTCGGCCACTATTTGTACTGAATTAGTGCAGATAAAATACCTACACATCCAGTACAGCAAGAAGGCGTGGTGTTCAAGATCGGTCACTGATAGTGTGATTTTACATGATGTTTTCTGTACTCTTTTGCATGCATTTTGCATATAGATTAGGCATTCTTTATTTGGTTTTTATTAGATTTTCCCTTGGAACGGGTGAAGCGGTGTCTTGGTGTTGTTTTGCAGGAATTCAATGTAAAAATGATCAAAATCAGCCATGGTGGAGCTTGGATGAAATAGAGCTGGAAAAGTGAAGAATATGAGCCAAACAGAGCCCATCACGGCCTGTCCGTGATGACCATCACGGCCGTGATCAAGCAGAGCAGAAGGCAAAAGTCAGAGACTATCACGGCCTGCCCGTAATAGACATCACGGCCGTGACCAACCAGAAAATTAGGGTTTCGCGTCGCGAAACTCAGCACGCCCCGCAAGAGCTCAAAAGTGAAAACACGCCTTGGACAGAACGCGTCACGGCCAGCCCGTGATGGCCATCACGGCCGTGACGCGCAACAGACCTATAAATAAGAACGCAGCAGACAGAACTGGGGAGTTTTTGGGGTCCATTTGAGGCATTTGGAGGCTGCAGCTGGGCTAGGGTTTCAACCCTAGAAGGGAGCCAAGAGGGGTTGCTTTGAAGAAGAAGGAAAGCTCACATGGAGCCTCTTCTCTCCTCTTCCTTCCTATTTCTCTGGTTTGGTTTTCTTTGTTTTATGAGTAGTTAAATCCCTGTGTTGGGATTAGATGTAATCAAACTTATGTTTATGTATTTATCTTGACTGATTAATCTATGTTCATGTCTTCGTATTAGTGGTTATTTTTTTTGTGCTTAATGCTTGTTGTGGCTAGCACCCCCATGACTTGATTTGTGTTTTGGTATGCAATGGGAACATTCGTATCATAACCGGAACTGAATTTAATCACCTAGTAAGCCTTGTATCTAGGAATGGAACTAGGTTTATTAGTAATCGCGTAATCCCTAATCTTAATGCAAATTCATTAATCTAGGCCACCTAAGGAATTAGGGTCTATTAGTGGATTTAGGCTCTTGCCATCCGAGGAATCGGGGTTTGAGTAATTTAGTGGATTAATTTTAATATCTGAAGCATGAATGGGAGGTATCTAGTCCTGATAGTGCATGAGTTAGAGGTTTGGTGAAGTCTAGTCCCAACATATCCTTTCTGCACTCCAAGTGTTTGTCAAAAGTCCCCAAAGAACTTTTCCCTTTTCTTTTGTTTGTTTTGATTTCTCTGTTTAGTCTAGATAGTTGTTGAGTTTGCGAATTGGTAGTTGACATCCAATCCCCGTGGATACGATAAACCGGTCTTACCACCGTATTACTTGCACGACTGGGTATACTTGCCCAGATTTCGTCCAACAAGTTTTTGGTGCCGTTGCCGGGGATTGGTTTTGCCAATATCATTAGTAACAAAGGAGGCAACTAATTTAGACATTTTTATTTCTTTTATTTTCTGTATATATTTGATCTTTTTGTTTTGAGCTTTGGTAGTGCCAGGTGGACGAAAGTCATGGAAAATTTTTATTATCCACCTGATGAGGAAGCCTCCAGTCGCATTTTGGAGGACAACTGGTGTTTGGGAGATGTCATGGATTTGATGGATCATGTTACTCCCGCACAAGTTGATTATACGACGGGAAGGCTTACATATAACTTCTCCAAGGAGGATTGGGAAACCTTTTGTTCATATTTGCCACCTCCACCACCATGTATGATTCCCATAGAGCCACATGAAACAGAATTTGAGAAAAATCTGGTTGTGGGAATGGATCAAATTGAAGATGAAGTGGTGGTGGTAAGCGAATCACAACACGAGGAATTACCTTCCACAAATCCTTGGGAAACAACAAGTGAGGAGGCAGGGCATTTGGAAAGCACTCCCTCCACCATGCATGTTGAGCAATCTGATTTTACTGTATTAAATAATTATGTTGGCTTGCATGCATGTGTGGACATTGGTAAGTTAGCCCCTTCCACTTGTCTGTCACACTTCCTCTTGAAATTTCCACTTGACCCAAGAGGAAGTGATTTCATAATTGCAAAGGTCAGTGGATATTTCACCCAATGGCTGGGTGGAATTGAGAATAAAGTTATACTATTGTTGCAATCACCACCCCAATTCCCATTTGATCCGGGAGGAGGATCCAGGTGATGCTTTTTAATAAGTCAAGCTAGTGACATTAAAGAAGCGCTCATTGGGAGGCAACCCAATTTTTCTTTTCCTTTTTCCTTTTTGTTTAGTTAGATTTGATTTTAGATTTTAAACCCTTGAATAATTTGAGAAGATCAAGAGTTTTCTTTTACTAATAAAATTGCCAAGTGATTCCAGGGTAAGAAAGAAGGAAGGGAGAGCAAGAAGACAAGAAAAAGCAACCCAACTTTCAAGCAGTTTCTGACTGAAATGAAAGCCAACACCCGCTACCGCCTCGGTAAGCCGTTCCAATTTTTTGCTTTAGTTTATTTTTCTTCTCCTCTCTCTATCTTGATTGTTTACATTGGGGACAATGTAAATTTTTAAGCTTGGGGTAGGGGTATTTTGCATTTGCAATTTGCATGTTGCATTCATATAGTTTTTCATGATAGCTTTGCATGATCACACAATTATATTGCCCTTGCTTAGATTTTTGCATCCAATTGTGAGAACTAAGTGCCCAATAATCTGTGATAGTGAATTGTTGAACCCAATTTGTTATTCTTGTGATATGGCTACAAATGAAAATGTTTGAGATAATCTTGGATAGTTGATAATTAGCATGTGGTTCTGAAGATTTGTGTTCTCATTGATTGTTGAACTGCTAAAAATGTGAGATTTTGAGCCACAAAGGGGTACTCAAAAAAAGAGCCACAAAGGGGTACTCAAAAAAAAAAAAAAATTACCCCATTCCTTGTGTTAGAGTGGTTATTCCTCTTGGTTTGCTTTCTCTAGAACTTGACTTGAAACCATTTTGAAGCTTAAAAATTTTTGAAAACATTTTTGAAAATGATTGAGGCAATAGGTATTTTTCTGGCCTTCTGAGCTTGGAATGATAAAATGCTACCCCTTAGTTGCCCAATTTTGAGCCTGAATGAATAAAATGCTTTTCTTGGTACCCTGAAATGTTTTGATAAATATGTTTGATAGGGACCTTCTAAAGTATTACAAAAGGGAAAAAAGGTAGTTTAAAAAAAAATTTCTCTTGAGTTGAAAAATCTCCCCTTCTCCAAATAAAAGAAAAAGAAAAGAAAAAAGAAAAATAAATAGAGAAGGGGATGACAAAAAAAAAAAGAAATGAGAAATAAAAAGAAGGGTGGAAAAATGAATTGAAAACCCAAGAAGGTATTTTAGAAGGTCATGTTTGCAAAGCTTGATGTTTATGTAGCCTTTTGAAATGTCCTTTTCTTGTTATCCCCACCTAACGATTAATCCCATGGCCACGTTACAACCAAATGAAAGACCTCTTGATTCTAAATTGTTTTCATTAATAAAGTAGAGATTTGGTTGATAGTCAAGCCTATGGTAGGATTCATTCCTTGAGGAAAATTGAGTGAAATGTCTTATCCCCTAAACACTTGAGTGAGGGAGAAAAGAGAACCAAGCAAATAAACAAGCTTGGGGTGAGCATCAGGTGAGAAAGAGTGCCCAAATCAGTGAGAACATGAGTCTGAGGAACCTAAGCCTCTAATTGGACTTGAATTGATTGTCTCTTGCTGAATTGTTTGAATTGCCTATTGCTTGGATTATTTGCTCGGGTTCTTAGTTCACTATCAATGTTCTGTTTATTCTTCTGGCCTTAGTGATTGCTTAAGGACAAGCAATTGAATAAGCTTGGGGTGATTTGATAGTGTGATTTTACATGATGTTTTCTGTACTCTTTTGCATGCATTTTGCATATAGATTAGGCATTCTTTATTTGGTTTTTATTAGATTTTCCCTTGGAACGGGTGAAGCGGTGTCTTGGTGTTGTTTTGCAGGAATTCAATGTAAAAATGATCAAAATCAGCCATGGTGGAGCTTGGATGAAATAGAGCTGGAAAAGTGAAGAATATGAGCCAAACAGAGCCCATCACGGGTCATCACGGCCGTGATCAAGCAGAGCAGAAGGCAAAAGTCAGAGACTGTCACGGCCTGCCCGTAATAGACATCACGGCCGTGACCAACCAGAAAATTAGGGTTTCGCGTCGCGAAACTCAGCTCGCCCCGCGAGAGCTCAAAAGTGAAAACACGCCTTGGACAGAACGCGTCACGGCCAGCCCGTGATGGCCATCACGGCCGTGACGCGCAACAGACCTATAAATAAGAACGCAGCAGACAGAACTGGGGAGTTTTTGGGGTCCATTTGAAGGCATTTGGAGGCTGCAGCTGGGCTAGGGTTTCAACCCTAGAAGGGAGCCAAGAGGGGTTGCTTTGGAGAAGAAGGAAAGCTCACATGGAGCCTCTTCTCTCCTCTTCCTTCCTATTTCTCTGGTTTGGTTTTCTTTGTTTTATGAGTAGTTAAATCCCTGTGTTTGGATTAGATGTAATCAAACTTATGTTTATGTATTTATCTTGACTGATTAATCTATGTTCATGTCTTCGTATTAGTGGTTATTTTTCTGTGCTTAATGCTTGTTGTGGCTAGCACCCCCATGACTTGATTTGTGTTTTGGTATGCAATGGGAACGTTCGTATCATAACCGGAACTGAATTTAATCACCTAGTAAGCCTTGTATCTAGGAATGGAACTAGGTTTATTAGTAATCGCGTAATCCCTAATCTTAATGCAAATTCATTAATCTAGGCCACCTAAGGAATTAGGGTCTATTAGTGGATTTAGGCTCTTGCCATCCGAGGAATCGGGGTTTGAGTAATTTAGTGGATTGATTTTAATATCTGAAGCATGAATGGGAGGTATCTAGTCCTGATAGTGCATGAGTTAGAGGTTTGGTGAAGTCTAGTCCCAACATATCCTTTCTGCACTCCAAGTGTTTGTCAAAAGTCCCCAAAGAACTTTTCCCTTTTCTTTTGTTTGTTTTGATTTCTCTGTTTAGTCTAGATAGTTGTTGAGTTTGCGAATTGGTAGTTGACATCCAATCCCCGTGGATACGATAAACCGGTCTTACCACCGTATTACTTGCACGACTGGGTATACTTGCCCAGATTTCGTCCAACAAGTTTTTGGTGCCGTTCTTGGGGATTGGTTTTGCCAATATCATTAGTAACAAAGGAGGCAACTAATTTAGACATTTTTATTTCTTTTATTTTCTGTATATATTTGATCTTTTTGTTTTGAGCTTTGGTAGTGCCAGGTGGACGAAAGTCATGGAAAATTTTTATTATCCACCTGATGAGGAAGCCTCCAGTCGCGTTTTGGAGGACAACTGGTGTTTGGGAGATGTCATGGATTTGATGGATCATGTTACTCCCGCACAAGTTGATTATACGACGGGAAGGCTTACATATAACTTCTCCAAGGAGGATTGGGAAACCTTTTGTTCATATTTGCCACCTCCACCACCATGTATGATTCCCATAGAGCCACATGAAACAGAATTTGAGAAAAATCTGGTTGTGGGAATGGATCAAATTGAAGATGAAGTGGTGGTGGTAAGCGAATCACAACCCGAGGAATTACCTTCCACAAATCCTTGGGAAACAACAAGTGAGGAGGCAGGGCATTTGGAAAGCACTCCCTCCACCATGCATGTTGAGCAATCTGATTTTACTGTATTAAATAATTATGTTGGCTTGCATGCATGTGTGGACATTGGTAAGTTAGCCCCTTCCACTTGTCTGTCACACTTCCTCTTGAAATTTCCACTTGACCCAAGAGGAAGTGATTTCATAATTGCAAAGGTCAGTGGATATTTCACCCAATGGCTGGGTGGAATTGAGAATAAAGTTATACTATTGTTGCAATCACCACCCCAATTCCCATTTGATCCGGGAGGAGGATCCAGGTGATGCTTTTTAATAAGTCAAGCTAGTGACATTAAAGAAGCGCTCATTGGGAGGCAACCCAATTTTTCTTTTCCTTTTTCCTTTTTGTTTAGTTAGATTTGATTTTAGATTTTAAACCCTTGAATAATTTGAGAAGATCAAGAGTTTTCTTTTACTAATAAAATTGCCAAGTGATTCCAGGGTAAGAAAGAAGGAAGGGAGAGCAAGAAGACAAGAAAAAGCAACCCAACTTTCAAGCAGTTTAAACTGAAATGAAAGCCAACACCCGCTACCGCCTCGGTAAGCCGTTCCAATTTTTTGCTTTAGTTTATTTTTCTTCTCCTCTCTCTATCTTGATTGTTTACATTGGGGACAATGTAAATTTTTAAGCTTGGGGTAGGGGTATTTTGCATTTGCAATTTGCATGTTGCATTCATATAGTTTTTCATGATAGCTTTGCATGATCACACAATTATATTGCCCTTGCTTAGATTTTTGCATCCAATTGTGAGAACTAAGTGCCCAATAATCTGTGATAGTGAATTGTTGAACCCAATTTGTTATTCTTGTGATATGGCTACAAATGAAAATGTTTGAGATAATCTTGGATAGTTGATAATTAGCATGTGGTTCTGAAGATTTGTGTTCTCATTGATTGTTGAACTGCTAAAAATGTGAGATTTTGAGCCACAAAGGGTACTCAAAAAAAAGAGCCACAAAGGGGTACTCAAAAAAAAAAAAAAAATTACCCCATTCCTTGTGTTAGAGTGGTTATTCCTCTTGGTTTGCTTTCTCTAGAACTTGACTTGAAACCATTTTGAAGCTTAAAAATTTTTGAAAACATTTTTGAAAATGATTGAGGCAATAGGTATTTTTCTGGCCTTCTGAGCTTGGAATGATAAAATGCTACCCCTTAGTTGCCCAATTTTGAGCCTGAATGAATAAAATGCTTTTCTTGGTACCCTGAAATGTTTTGATAAATATGTTTGATAGGGACCTTCTAAAGTATTACAAAAGGGAAAAAGGTAGTTTAAAAAAATTTCTCTTGAGTTGAAAAATCTCCCCTTCTCCAAATAAAAGAAAAAGAAAAGAAAAAAGAAAAATAAATAGAGAAGGGGATGACAAAAAAAAAAAGAAATGAGAAATAAAAAGAAGGGTGGAAAAATGAATTGAAAACCCAAGAAGGTATTTTAGAAGGTCATGTTTGCAAAGCTTGATGTTTATGTAGCCTTTTGAAATGTCCTTTTCTTGTTATCCCCACCTAACGATTAATCCCATGGCCACGTTACAACCAAATGAAAGACCTCTTGATTCTAAATTGTTTTCATTAATAAAGTAGAGATTTGGTTGATAGTCAAGCCTATGGTAGGATTCATTCCTTGAGGAAAATTGAGTGAAATGTCTTATCCCCTAAACACTTGAGTGAGGGAGAAAAGAGAACCAAGCAAATAAACAAGCTTGGGGTGAGCATCGGAGTGAGAAAGAGTGCCCAAATCAGTGAGAACATGAGTCTGAGGAACCTAAGCCTCTAATTGGACTTGAATTGATTGTCTCTTGCTGAATTGTTTGAATTGCCTATTGCTTGGATTATTTGCTCGGGTTCTTAGTTCACTATCAATGTTCTGTTTATTCTTCTGGCCTTAGTGATTGCTTGAGGACAAGCAATTGAATAAGCTTGGGGTGATTTGATAGTGTGATTTTACATGATGTTTTCTGTACTCTTTTGCATGCATTTTGCATATAGATTAGGCATTCTTTATTTGGTTTTTATTAGATTTTCCCTTGGAACGGGTGAAGCGGTGTCTTGGTGTTGTTTTGCAGGAATTCAATGTAAAAATGATCAAAATCAGCCATGGTGGAGCTTGGATGAAATAGAGCTGGAAAAGTGAAGAATATGAGCCAAACAGAGCCCATCACGGCCTGGCCGTGATGACCATCACGGCCGTGATCAAGCAGAGCAGAAGGCAAAAGTCAGAGACTGTCACGGCCTGCCCGTAATAGACATCACGGCCGTGACCAACCAGAAAATTAGGGTTTCGCGTCGCGAAACTCAGCTCGCCCCGCGAGAGCTCAAAAGTGAAAACACGCCTTGGACAGAACGCGTCACGGCCAGCCCGTGATGGCCATCACGGCCGTGACGCGCAACAGACCTATAAATAAGAACGCAGCAGACAGAACTGGGGAGTTTTTGGGGTCCATTTGAAGGCATTTGGAGGCTGCAGCTGGGCTAGGGTTTCAACCCTAGAAGGGAGCCAAGAGGGGTTGCTTTGGAGAAGAAGGAAAGCTCACATGGAGCCTCTTCTCTCCTCTTCCTTCCTATTTCTCTGGTTTGGTTTTCTTTGTTTTATGAGTAGTTAAATCCCTGTGTTTGGATTAGATGTAATCAAACTTATGTTTATGTATTTATCTTGACTGATTAATCTATGTTCATGTCTTCGTATTAGTGGTTATTTTTCTGTGCTTAATGCTTGTTGTGGCTAGCACCCCCATGACTTGATTTGTGTTTTGGTATGCAATGGGAACGTTCGTATCATAACCGGAACTGAATTTAATCACCTAGTAAGCCTTGTATCTAGGAATGGAACTAGGTTTATTAGTAATCGCGTAATCCCTAATCTTAATGCAAATTCATTAATCTAGGCCACCTAAGGAATTAGGGTCTATTAGTGGATTTAGGCTCTTGCCATCCGAGGAATCGGGGTTTGAGTAATTTAGTGGATTGATTTTAATATCTGAAGCATGAATGGGAGGTATCTAGTCCTGATAGTGCATGAGTTAGAGGTTTGGTGAAGTCTAGTCCCAACATATCCTTTCTGCACTCCAAGTGTTTGCCAAAAGTCCCCAAAGAACTTTTCCCTTTTCTTTTGTTTGTTTTGATTTCTCTGTTTAGTCTAGATAGTTGCTGAGTTTGCGAATTGGTAGTTGACATCCAATCCCCGTGGATACGATAAACCGGTCTTACCACCGTATTACTTGCACGACTGGGTATACTTGCCCAGATTTCATCCAACAAGTTTTTGGCGCCGTTGCCGGGGATTGGTTTTGCCAATATCATTAGTAACAAAGGAGGCAACTAATTTAGACATTTTTATTTCTTTTATTTTCTGTATATATTTGATCTTTTTGTTTTGAGCTTTGGTAGTGCCAGGTGGACGAAAGTCATGGAAAATTTTTATTATCCACCTGATGAGGAAGCCTCCAGTCGCGTTTTGGAGGACAACTGGTGTTTGGGAGATGTCATGGATTTGATGGATCATGTTACTCCCGCACAAGTTGATTACACGACGGGAAGGCTTACATATAACTTCTCCAAGGAGGATTGGGAAACCTTTTGTTCATATTTGCCACCTCCACCACCATGTATGATTCCCATAGAGCCACATGAAACAGAATTTGAGAAAAATCTGGTTGTGGGAATGGATCAAATTGAAGATGAAGTGGTGGTGGTAAGCGAATCACAACACGAGGAATTACCTTCCACAAATCCTTGGGAAACAACAAGTGTGGAGGCAGGGCATTTGGAAAGCACTCCCTCCACCATGCATGTTGAGCAATCTGATTTTACTGTATTAAATAATTATGTTGGCTTGCATGCATGTGTGGACATTGGTAAGTTAGCCCCTTCCACTTGTCTGTCACACTTCCTCTTGAAATTTCCACTTGACCCAAGAGGAAGTGATTTCATAATTGCAAAGGTCAGTGGATATTTCACCCAATGGCTGGGTGGAATTGAGAATAAAGTTATACTATTGTTGCAATCACCACCCCAATTCCCATTTGATCCGGGAGGAGGATCCAGGTGATGCTTTTTAATAAGTCAAGCTAGTGACATTAAAGAAGCGCTCATTGGGAGGCAACCCAATTTTTCTTTTCCTTTTTCCTTTTTGTTTAGTTAGATTTGATTTTAGATTTTAAACTCTTGAATAATTTGAGAAGATCAAGAGTTTTCTTTTACTAATAAAATTGCCAAGTGATTCCAGGGTAAGAAAGAAGGAAGGGAGAGCAAGAAGACAAGAAAAAGCAACCTAACTTTCAAGCAGTTTCTGACTGAAATGAAAGCCAACACCCGCTACCGCCACGGTAAGCCGTTCCAATTTTTTGCTTTAGTTTATTTTTCTTCTCCTCTCTCTATCTTGATTGTTTACATTGGGGACAATGTAAATTTTTAAGCTTGGGGTAGGGGTATTTTGCATTTGCAATTTGCATGTTGCATTCATATAGTTTTTCATGATAGCTTTGCATGATCACACAATTATATTGCCCTTGCTTAGATTTTTGCATCCAATTGTGAGAACTAAGTGCCCAATAATCTGTGATAGTGAATTGTTGAACCCAATTTGTTATTCTTGTGATATGGCTACAAATGAAAATGTTTGAGATAATCTTGGATAGTTGATAATTAGCATGTGGTTCTGAAGATTTGTGTTCTCATTGATTGTTGAACTGCTAAAAATGTGAGATTTTGAGCCACAAAGGGGTACTCAAAAAAAGAGCCACAAAGGGGTACTCAAAAAAAAAAAAAATTTACCCCATTCCTTGTGTTAGAGTGGTTATTCCTCTTGGTTTGCTTTCTCTAGAACTTGACTTGAAACCATTTTGAAGCTTAAAAATTTTTGAAAACATTTTTGAAAATGATTGAGGCAATAGGTATTTTTCTGGCCTTCTGAGCTTGGAATGATAAAATGCTACCCCTTAGTTGCCCAATTTTGAGCCTGAATGAATAAAATGCTTTTCTTGGTACCCTGAAATGTTTTGATAAATATGTTTGATAGGGACCTTCTAAAGTATTACAAAAGGGAAAAAAGGTAGTTTAAAAAAAAAATCTCTTGAGTTGAAAAATCTCCCTTTCTCCAAATAAAAGAAAAAGAAAAGAAAAAAGAAAAATAAATAGAGAAGGGGATGACAAAAAAAAAAGAAATGAGAAATAAAAAGAAAAAGAGAGAAAAGAAAGGTGGAAAAATGAATTGAAAACCCAAGAAGGTATTTTAGAAGGTCATGTTTGCAAAGCTTGATGTTTATATAGCCTTTTGAAATGTCCTTTTCTTGTTATCCCCACCTAACGATTAATCCCATGGCCACGTTACAACCAAATGAAAGACCTCTTGATTCTAAATTGTTTTCATTAATAAAGTAGAGATTTGGTTCATAGTCAAGCCTATGGTAGGATTCATTCCTTGAGGAAAATTGAGTGAAATGTCTTATCCCCTAAACACTTGAGTGAGGGAGAAAAGAGAACCAACCAAATAAACAAGCTTGGGGTGAGCTTCAGGTGAGAAAGAGTGCCCAAATCAGTGAGAACATGAGTCTGAGGAACCTAAGCCTCTAATTGGACTTGAATTGATTGTCTCTTGTTGAATTGTTTGAATTGCCTATTGCTTGGATTATTTGCTCGGGTTCTTAGTTCACTATCAATGTTCTGTTTATTCTTCTGGCCTTAGTGATTGCTTGAGGACAAGCAATTGAATAAGCTTGGGGTGATTTGATAGTGTGATTTTACATGATGTTTTCTGTACTCTTTTGCATGCATTTTGCATATAGATTAGGCATTCTTTATTTGGTTTTTATTAGATTTTCCCTTGGAATGGGTGAAGCGGTGTCTTGGTGTTGTTTTGCAGGAATTCAATGTAAAAATGATCAAAATCAGCCATGGTGGAGCTTGGATGAAATAGAGCTGGAAAAGTGAAGAATATGAGCCAAACAGAGCCCATCACGGCCTGGCCGTGATGACCATCACTACCGTGATCAAGCGGAAGCGAGAAGGCAAAAGTCGAGAGCACTGTCACGGCCTGCCCGTAATAGACATCACGGCCGTGACCAACCAGAAAATTAGGGGTTTCGCGTCGCGAAACTCAGCTCGCCCGCGAGCTCAAAAGTGAAAACACGCCTTGGGCCGAACGCGTCACGGCCAGCCCGTGATGGCCATCACGGCCGTGACGCCGCAAATGAACCTATAAATAAGAACGCAGCGAGACAGAACGGGGAGTTTTTGGGCTACATTTGAAGGCATTTGGAGGCTGCAGCTGGGCTAGGGTTTCAACCCTAGAAGGGAGCCAAGAGGGGTTGCTTTGGAGAAGAAGGAAAGCTCACATGGAGCCTCTTCTCTCCTCTTCCTTCCTATTTCTCTGGTTTGGTTTTCTTTGTTTTATGAGTAGTTAAATCCCTGTGTTTGGATTAGATGTAATCAAACTTATGTTTATGTATTTATCTTGACTGATTAATCTATGTTCATGTCTTCGTATTAGTGGTTATTTTTACGTGCTTAATGCTTGTTGTGGCTAGCACCCCCATGACTTGATTTGTGTTTTGGTATGCAATGGGAACGTTCGTATCATAACCGGAACTGAATTTAATCACCTAGTAAGCCTTGTATCTAGGAATGGAACTAGGTTTATTAGTAATCGCGTAATCCCTAATCTTAATGCAAATTCATTAATCTAGGCCACCTAAGGAATTAGGGTCTATTAGTGGATTTTGGCTCTTGCCATCCGAGGAATCGGGGTTTGAGTAATTTAGTGGATTGATTTTAATATCTGAAGCATGAATGGGAGGTATCTAGTCCTGATAGTGCATGAGTTAGAGGTTTGGTGAAGTCTAGTCCCAACATATCCTTTCTGCACTCCAAGTGTTTGTCAAAAGTCCCCAAAGAACTTTTCCCTTTTCTTTTGTTTGTTTTGATTTCTCTGTTTAGTCTAGATAGTTGTTGAGTTTGCGAATTGGTAGTTGACATCCAATCCCCGTGGATACGATAAACCGGTCTTACCACCGTATTACTTGCACGACTGGGTATACTTGCCCGGATTTCGTCCAACAGTCACTTCCCCTGAAGAATTCGAGTTGGACGAGATAAAATTGTTGTAATAGCAATGGTGTTTGGAGCTCTTAACTCCCGAAATCGGCTCGATTGTCTTAGAGAAAGCAGGAACTTCATTGCCGTGGAGGGGAAGCCCAGTGATAGCCGCGACATCGAGTAAAGTAGGAACCGTTAATGAAAGTGTTCCAAAAGCCGCAGAAGCCGAAGATGAGGTCGGTATTGAGGGGGATTTCATGGCACAATAGCATTATCAAGTGATAAATTCCCCATGATTTCCAATCTTTACTCTTGGACGCAGCTATTCGGTCGAGCCACGCGATGTAGGAAGGAGGATTGATGTGTCTAGTCGAAAGCTAGAAGTTTTCTTATCCATGGTAAACTAGCTGCACGCAATAGGCAAGGCGAACAAACTGGGATAAAGGATATTGTCCAGAAATAGTTTACCTTCATCTTGGCCTTTGGTAGAAGGGTTCAGGGTCATGGAATACTCGACATGATAAAGAGTACCCATTGTTTATTCAGAGGATGAAGTCGCAGAAGAAGATTGCTGATGGGCAATTGAGGTTAAATCATCAGAAGCATTACAGCCATAAGATACATTTTCAGGGTTTTGAGAATCGGATGCAGAAGACATGTTTGAAGAAAGGTTCGAGAGAAGATGGCAGAAGAAAGAAAGCAGAGAGATAGTAAGAAGGTGGTCGAGTAAAAGGG
Source organism: Sophora flavescens (assembly GCA_030762895.1). Lineage (NCBI taxonomy): Eukaryota > Viridiplantae > Streptophyta > Magnoliopsida > Fabales > Fabaceae > Sophora > Sophora flavescens. The sequence goes on from CM061064.1 coordinate 125,287,181, forward strand.
AGAAAGAAGCGCTCGACTAAATATATAATAAAAAAAGAGGAGATTGAAGGAAACTAGCCATTGGAAAGAAGTGAGGTGGTTTGCAGGTGCGGATTAAATGTGGGTGTGGCGCTCAATGTGGGAGTAGTTATATCACCCTATCTTCATTTCAGTCAGATAGAAGATATAAGAGGGCAAATGTTAACACCAGAATTTAAATCAATTATAGCCATTATAAAGTTCTGTCGTTGAGCCAGACAGATTCGGATGCCAGTCAAATAATGTATTAGTAGCCGATTGGAATATAAGGAAGCGGTTGAGAGAATTGTAGAGAATAAAGGGTTGACACGATGATAAAAGGGGGTTGCATTAAACTCGTTCGTTGAGGTGGTGATTTTGGTAGCCGATTGCTAACGGAATTCCTAACAACAAGGGACGATGTTTCAAGTTTGTTAGCTTAAGTTTAGGAGGGAAAGAGCCGTTGAAGACCGAAGATAACAAGCTGGCGGTTATTGGCTGATGATCATGGAAGGTGGTCCGAAATAATAGGGATGTTAGCTGGATATGGTTAGCTGTTGTAACCTAAGTTGGCCACTAAGTAAGCAGGTGGAAATGTAGGAGTTAGTGGTCGTAGGGACATTTTGCATAGATTGTTTGTAGCTTATAAATACCCATTGTACATATTTAGAAAAGGAGAGATCAATACAATCAAACATTTTTATGCACAAGCTTTATCTTTCCGTTCATTTACTGTTTATGCGAATTTATTTTAGTTAACTTCATCTTCCACATTAACCTTGCCTCTCATTACTATGATTCAAGTCTTATGAACATTGGGAAATTATCCCCTAATTCTTAAGCATCATTACTAATATTCTTATACATTTAATTAATGTCTTATTAACATTAACATCATTGTTAACAACATCAACAACCAAACGTTTATTCATAGCATGGCAACATCGTCATCAATACATTCATTCTTGGCATAATATTATCATCATCAACATTAACAACAATTCATGATTGAAACAACCAACGTAGAGTAAACATAGATATTCATACAAAGCAACCAACATCAATTAGGCATATGGCACACGATAAGGTCATGGGCTAACCCTTCATCTTACGCTACCCCATTGCCTACATGTTATACTAATCCCTTCTCCCTATACCTGGAATAAAGATTCTACTAATGCCAAGCATAACCAACTCTACTCTGGTTCCCTCGAGCGGCTCGACAAATTCCTCAAGCCTTGACCAAAAACAAAAATGTAAACCATTAATCTCCAATCAAGAAAACAAGAAAGGAAAGAGGAGAGGTTTCTGTCACACTAGGATTGCTAAAAGTGCCAAAATGAGGGATTGACTCGCAACCCTCACGAAACTCACCTATTTAAGCTGTCAAACCTTGAGCACGGGCGTACTCACCTTAAGCACGACCGTGGTCAACACCGAGCACAAGTCGTGCTGAAAGGAACACGGGGTCTGCAAGAAGCAGGTCACTCGCGTCTATTTTCTGACACGGTTGTGCTCCCCTTGAGCACGACTGTGCTTGTGGCTCACTCAGTCACTGAGCACGCCTTTGAGCATGGGGTCGTGCTGTACATGAGCACAGTCGTGCTCATGCACCAGAAAGAGAATTTTCCCCAGAAAATCCCACTTGACCCCATTTTAACATTCCTAAGGCATTTCTAACAACCAACACAACATAAAGCCATACATAAAACATGTATAAACGTATTTAACACATAAATGCTTTACTACAAAAACGAGGTGTTACAATTCCACCCCCTTTATAAAAATTTCATCCTCGAAATTTCTAGTCACCTCGGGTAAAAAGGTGCGAATACGCTTCCATCATCTTGCTCTCCAGCTCCCATGTAGCACTTTCCTTAATAGCCCCACTCCAAAATACTTTAACCAAGGGAATTTCCTGCCCTCTTAGTTGCTTAATCCTTCGATCCTCAACCCGAAGCAGTAGTACCTCAAAATCCAAGTTCTCTTTCAACTGAATTGTATCAGGTACTATCACATGGCTAGGATCACGAATATACTTCCGATGTTCGAACACATGAAAAATATTACGAAGGTTGGACAAGAAAGGTGGTAAAGCTATTTGATAGGCGACTTCGCCAACTCTTTTCAGAATTTGGTAAGGACCAATGAACTTAGGAGTAAGTTTCCGCTCTTTCATCACTCTACTAACCCCAGTTGTTGGAGTAACTCGCAAGAACACATGATCACATTCCTAGAATTCGGGAACCTTCTTTCTCTTGTCATGATAACTCTTGTATTTGCTTTGTGCCACTCTCATCTTATCCTAGAATATTCTCACTTTTTCTGTAGTCTCTTGCACTATCTCAAGTCCTAGCACAACATTCTCACCAAGTTCATTCCAACACAAAGGTGTCCTACATCTCCTCCCATACAATGCTTCATAGGGTGCCATCCCAATACTGGAATAGAAACTGTTGTTGTAGGTGAACTCTATCAGGGGCAAAAACTTGTCCCAACTACCTGACTGCTCTAGCACACAAGATCTCAACAAGTCCTCTAAGGGTTGGATGGTTCTCTCAGATTGATCGTCAATTTGTGGGTGGTAAGCTGAACTTAGTCTAAGCTTTGTCCCTGTAACACCCCGTTTTTACTGTTTTTCATTATCGGTAGAATTTTTAATTCTTTATTTTTTGAGATTTAGAAAATGATTTTGGATTAAAAAAATCATATTTATACTCTACCTTATGGAAGAAGGTTGCGATAACAATTTAGGTTCAAAATTCAGACGAAACGCAGTCTGCGTTTTAACTGACAGTAAGATTTTCTGCGCAGAAAACCTAATTTTGACCCAAGAACGAAACCATTTAGATTTTTATTTTATTTCCAAGCATAGTAGTTATTTTGAAAATTTTCAAAATAAATAGGTTATTATACGTTAGTCGGGTGAATACTCGATGATAAGGAATCGACGGAATCGAGAACGGAGGTGCAGAGACAAAACCTGACGCCGGACGGATGAGGACAATGAGTCATCTATGATGACTCATGGTGGTGAGTCATAGGGTTTAGTCTTCTTGCATTAAATGCAAGTAATGATGGTTATGTGTGAAATATCTAAAATGTCCTTGGACTTTAAGTGAAATTTCAAGAGTGTTCCTAAGTGAATTTTGACCAAAATACCCTCTAAAATTACTTAATTTCGTGCAGCCCCTCCACTAAATCAAACTCATTTCATTTTGATTTCATTTCATCATCTTTCTCTCAGAAACCCTAATCGGGTAAACAACGGAACCAGACACGAATGTGAAGAGATATACCGGGGGACAGAACGACGAGTCTTCCATGATAACTCAAGAGGAATGAGTCACCAAATGACTCACCATAGCCATTAATGTGCATTTATGACTAGTAAACGTGAAAAGACTAAAATACCCCTAAGCTTAACCTAACCGACGTTCAGTTAAATTCCAACCATGGTTAAGGAACCAAGGTTAGTTATTGTGGACAAGAATCAGTCACACCCTTCCTAAAATGTGAGCTACATGTTTGTTAATCACGGTCACTAATTAACCCTAGTTAACTTAATAATTAACTATAGTTACGTTATTATATTATTTTCTAACTTAACCTTGGTCAATTTAACTTAACCATGGTTATCTTTTAAGATTAAACAACTCATTTTCTATCATAAACACCCTCTTGGCCGCAGCTCCCTTCCACTCATAGACACCATTTCACTTCTTTGTTCATCATTTTCTTTAAGAACACATAAAGACTTCATTGATGCTTATACTCATCCGAAACTGTATCAAAATTATGACCCTTTTCTGTTCTGAAATTCGAAAAACTTTCTAAATCAAAGTTATTCCCCTTCATCATTTATTTTCAACTAGTTAAAGATCACCAAAAACGGATAATTATATTGGGAGATATGCCCAAATTACCAAAACAGCTCAAAATCCTCGGCATCCCAATAGAACAGTGGAAGTAAGGCTCTTTACGCCCCTGTTCTGATATGAATCAAACAAAACCTTAAACATAAAAGTTGTGCCTCTCATTCGTAAATTTCTAACAAGCCAAAGTTTGTAATTTTTAGATGAGTAAATCGTGAGATATGCTCATTGTGAACACCTAATTTTGTCCGGATGGCTTTTTAATTAAAGTTTTGAAAATAAATAAATAAATAAATAAATAAATAAATGAATACATAAATAAATAAAATAAATGAAATCAAAAAAATCAAATTGCTTCTGAAATCTTTCTTCTCCACTAGTTCACTCCACCACAGCACAAGGCTCAAGCAAGTAAATACCATTCTGGGTAATTTTCCAGAGCTTAGGGAAGGGGTTTGTGCCTAGATCAGAAAAATGGACACATAAAAGGAAATTGAAAGGGGACTAGAGGAAGATGAATCACTGCAACACTCCATCAATCTGGTCCCAAGGAGGAGGACTCCATTAATCTGGTCCCAAGGAGGAGGCAAAATTCATCTACTTCTCTATAAATACCAAATCAGAAACACAAGTAAAGGGGGGAAGACAGCAACAAATACTCTCGGATATAAAGAGGAAAAGATAAAAAAAGAAACCTTTCTTTCCTCCTTTCGTTCTTTGTTTCTCCCTGCATCATCTTCTTCCTCCCATCCTTCATCTTCCTCAACCAAGCCAACAACAACAAAATACTCAAAAAAATCAGAAACCAAAAAGACCTACCTTTTTCTCTCTTTCTTTCTTCCTGCTTCACTTTTCTACCCAGAACCCATCTCCTTCATCTCACACTGCCCGTCTCCTTCTCCCTCCTCCTACACCAGTCGCGCAACGCGGTTCCAGTCCAGAAGCACCGCGCCGCGCCGCCACCAGCCTCTGCCTCGGACCGACGCTGGTCCTCCCTCAACCGGACAAACCAGATCCGCCGTTACCGCTTCGACCCGCCGCCCAGATCCGCTGCGGCTTCAATCGACGCGCCGTTCGCACTCAGCCCGTCACGCGTTGCCACCGCCGCAACGCGTCCTTCCCCGGTCGTCGTCGAGGCACCGCTCCTCCACGCGTCGTCAAAACTCCTTGCTCCCTTCGTGTTTCTTCGTTGGTAACGTTGGCAACAACCTCCTCTGATCACATTCTGTGTCTTTCCTTTTCTTTTATGATTCCTATTGTCTGGTTTATATTATTATGGGCTGGGTTATGTTATATGTGGGCTGGTAGTGATTTGGCAGCATGACCCAGCTTGCTTATGTTGTGTTTACTATTTTCCCTTTTTACTAGAACATTGGGTCAAAGTTAAAACAACACAAAAAAAATAAAATAAAATAATTAGAAAAGTCTCTTAAAAAATATGTTTAGTTCTTTTTCATAAAATCTTTTTTTCCAAAAAATAAAAAAAAAATGAAAAAATCGTTTCCTTTTTAAAAGAAATTTTGTGGTTCTTAATAAAAATAATTTCTAAAAATCAGTTTTTTTTTTTTTTAAATAATATAAAAATCAAACCTTTTATTAAAAAATAAAAGTCTTCTCTCCAAAAAAAATCAAATCTTTACCAAAAATTAAAATCAATCAACCAATCAAACATTTTCAAAAGAACTACGTGGCTTTGAGTTTCCCATCGCACCCGGGAATACGTAGGAGCAAGATAAATCATCTTGTCGGGCCAAAACTAAATTTTCCCTTTTTGTATCTCCATTTTATATTAAAATAATTAATCAAAAATTAAACATTTCTATTTTTAGGGATGCTCTATGGACACGGTGCCATGTTCAGTCCCTTAGATTTGAGGTTGCCCTGTGGACTCATATGCTGCGTTCAACCTCATTTAATTAATTTTCCTTTTTTTTTTTTTTGCATCCCCTTTTTACGTTAAAATAATTAATCAAAAAGTTAAACTTTTCCTTTTTTAGGGATGTTCTATGGACACGGTGTCATGCTCAGTCCCTTAGATTTGAGGTTGCCCTGTGGACTCATGTGCCATGTTCAACCTCATTTAATTTTTATAAACAATAAATTTAAAAAATATTAAAAACTAATAAAAATCTAAAATATTTAAAATTAAAAATAACACTTTCTTGTAAATAATTTTTGGGTAAAATAAATATTTTAATTGTTATTAAAAATGTTTTTTGCACAATTAACTTGAGGTACCGTTCTTTAAACGGGCGATGTGGGGTGCTAATACCTTCCCTACTCGTAACCGACTCCCGGACTCATATCTCTCTTTTTTTAAAAAGACCAGTTTACCTTTAAATAATTGGGTTTTCTAAGATTTTCCCAATAAAAATTTTAGTGGCGACTCCTCTGTTTTTATCCACCATTTTTGCGGCTCCCGGACGGGACGGTCGCGACAGCTGGCGACTCCACTGGGGAATTTAGAGAGTCAGGCCTATCATAGTTGGTTGTGCAACTTCTTTTAATAACTTTGAAAATATTAGTTTTACCCCTCTTTGTTTTATTTGTTTTGAAAATTGTTATATGTTTTAATATATGCCTTTGTATATTCTTGCAACCCTAGGGTAGAGAATTATTATGTTGTTGGCTGTTCTTTTTTGCATGTGTGATGTAGTTTTCATTTTAATAGGTTTGGAGAAGGTTTGTATGCTCCCAGCACACACATCACTTACACTTATTTCACACACTTTTAGCTCTATACCCGAGCTTGTTGAAGCTTAAGGATTAGGCGGTGTGTCGACATTGTCATTGAAGAGGTCTTGTACCCCCCTGATATTTGTCGATTCACCACTCAGGTTGCACCCGATATCATGGGATGGTCATATTGAGAGGGTTTATCCCTACTTGTGGCTAGACTCATGAGTCGGATCCTTATCTTTCGGGATAGGGGCAATCTAAGGACCATGGATTTTAGAAGTCTAGACCCTACCCAATTTTCACTGATAAAACAACTTAGGGACCAGCCTGTTAAAGTCAGGACTTTAGGTGTGTCAACCCTAAATCTCAGGACACAAAGGGAGCATTTTTTTTTCCTTTACCTATCTTCATGTCTTTTATTTTATTTTTTGTCAAAAAAAAATCCACATTTTTTTTCTAAAAGAAAAATTGATTTATACGAGTCCTTTGTTTTTTAACAAAAACAAAAAAATCTTCATATTTTGTAACTCATGCATTTCTGTAAATAAAAAAAATGGGCTTGTGTGTGTATATATATATTTATATATTTAGCTCATTCATATTTTTGTAATTCATTCATATTTTTTGTAGAAGAATAAAAAAATGATCCATGCATTAATTAATTTTTTGAGTCAATATGAAGAAATAAAAACAAAATCATTTTTCATGCACTGCATGCAACAATTACTTTCTGTGACAACCACAAAAAAAAAAATTAAAAGAAAAAATCATGTCATGCATATGGTGAAAAAATAAAAAAAAATAAAAAACTCAATCTTCTTCATGCATCTTATGCATCAATTTCATTAACCTCTTGGATAAAAAAGGAAATAAAAAATAAAAATTCATTCATCTCATTTTTTTATGCATCTGTCAAGAAAATTTGATAAAGAAAAAACCATTACATGCATTTCATACATCTTTGGGTCAATATAAAAACAAATCATTCATCTCATACATTCAAAAAAACCGCATGTATTGCCATTGTTATAAAGAAAAAATCTCTTTTTTCATTCGATTCTCTAGTTAAAAAAAAAACATAAAGAGTTCATTTCATGCATCTCACGCATTAGTACTTGGTTCAAAATTTTTTTTTATCTTTTTATGCATCTCATATACTCATTTCTTCCTACGTTGAACATTTATTAAAAATAATTCATTCCATGCATTTCATGCATTATTCTCCTTTCTTGGAGAAAAGTAAACCACTGCACTTCCAATAAAAAAGAATGTCAACTAAACCTTGGATCATGAGGTGGAACTGGAGACAATATTTGCTCAAGTGGCCGAAAAATGTAGGCACAACTTTTTGCCTAATCATGGATGTTTGGATGTCAATGTGAAGGATTTTATATAGTCCTACTGGAGTCAGGTAGCACATATTCACCCTCTTATGGAGTGATCTTTGGAAAATCATGCAAAATCGGGATAATAAGGCCCTGACCGAGGAAGAAAGAAATCATGATAAGGACAATCTCAATCAACTATGGAGAGTTCAAGATGAAGGCTATGCTAACATCATCAGAGATTCAATCCTAGTGACTGAAAAGAGCCAATACTTTGTGATCCCCATCTTGAGAATTTCTAAGCAACCAAGGCTAGATTTGTTTATCAGGGATTTACCATGACACAATGGTTATGTTGTATTCTATCATGAGATAATTGAACCATGTTCACTTTCTTGAAGCATTAATGTAATGGATTTGCATGCGTACCTTGTCTCATCCTTTCTTTATATCTTCATCCCCACCATAATGTTTCTCTCGTCATACTCATATATCAGATTCCTTTTTTTTTCTTCCCCAAGTACGTTTTTTGGTTTGGTTAATAAGGCACACTTTCTTGAAAGTTCTTTGTGGACAACAATGAAGCCCACATGTGCCCATACCTTTTCAAAAAAAAAAAAGGGAAAACAATACAAATAAAAGAGGAGCAAATAAATAAAATTTGGTGAGCACCATCTCTTTGTCTCTAAAATAAAGTTTAAAATAAATAAATAAATAAATAAATAAATAAACAATCATGATTTGAAATGAAGATTGGCCATTTTTTCTCTACCCTTAGCAAAATATCATCATTATCCCTTGTTACCCCTTTTGAGCCTGAAATTTTTCTTCAAAGAACCTTGGACAAGGATCACCACTAAACAAGGGGCAAGCAAGAAGGAAATGGTGATCATGAAACATAACATTGAAAAAAAAAGAATTAAAAAAAGAAGAAGAAGAAGAAGAAGAAAAGGAAGGAAAAAAAAACCTCATGTAAAAAAAAAGGGGGGGAAAGTTAGAGGAAAACAAATGTTCTTGGAAATCGAAAAGATCATGGATCCTTGGTCCTATTCAACCTTAAAACATTTGTTTGAGCCTTATATCCTTTTTTCATGACCCCCAACCATTAGCCACGTTACAAGCCTCAAAAGTCCACTCTGATCAATGAATGATTGCTACTTTTTCATCAACTTCATTTTGAGACAAAAAGTTTGTGCTCTTCTAGTTTTTAATTGATTGCTCCTCTAAAAAAAATCCAAAAAGAATGAAAAAATAAAAAAGAAAGCCTGTTAGACTGAAAACCCTCATAGGCAGTCTAGGCAAAAGCTTGGGCAGGATCTACATGGGGCAAACCTTTGTTTTCAAGGGCCTTATTCTAGAGCATCTCCATCGTTGGATGCACTACACTGGGGCAACATCATTCTCAAGTTTTCCATATCAAGTGCCCTACATTGGGGCAGTTTCATTCTGGGAACCCTACACTAGGGTAAATTCATTCTCAAAGGTCTTTATCTGGGAAATTTTGTTCTTAAGCGGCATACAAGCCCATTTCATTTTCACATGACTGATACTAAGGCATAATTCTGGTAAGCAGAATCCCTTCTATCCAAAATCAAATCAAACCAAAATGGGACAATACTCTTTTGACCCCCACATCACCTCTTGTGGGTTTTACTTCACTCCTGTCCTTTTGAATACCATTTGAGTTATCAAACTTCCAACAAATCGAGAAGTTGTTCAGGCCATATTGTTTTTCCTGTCATACTTTTGAATCCATGCATGTTTGTTACATGATGCTTCAGGTAAGGTAAACATGAGTTCAATGATACAATTCAACCGTCTAATGGTAATTCTTTGATGACCAACTCTGGCCGGAAGAATTCTTGATACAAGGAGAAAGTGGCATCCTCAGTTGGCAATTCAAGCAAGAGCTTTAATCTTCACAAATAAAGGTGACAAAACTGTCCACGTCAAAAAAAAAGGAAAAATCAAAATCAAAAAGAAAAAGAAAATAAAAAGTAAACAAAAAAGGCTCGATAGACTGAAAACCTGAAAAGGCAGTCTGGGCAAAAGTTAGAGCAACCCGGTAGGTTGAAAACTCGCAAAGAGCGACCTACGCAAAAATTAGGGTCAAATACAAACAAAGTACAAGAAGTCTCCTCAAACTGATAAACCGGGGCGGTTTAAGAGGACAAGCCATGAAAAGCTCCCAATAAATGAAGGCTGGAGCAAGTCACATCCTTGAAAGATTGATCTGGCAATCTCATCCAATTGGGATAATCATCACAAAGAAGCATATCTCAGGCAAGAGGTAAAACATCGGTTCAACAAATAAGTGATGATCGAAATCAAGGAGTCTCACTCCAGTTCATCCTCAATCTCGGCTGCAATAAAAAATCTAAGGAGTCAAGGATCAAAGAGGTGTTTGCAAAAAAAGAAAAAAATCAGATTTTTTTTTCATTGATAAAAAGCATATCATGCATCACACATTAAAAAAAATATATATACAAATATATATATATATATATATATATATATATATATATATATATATATATATATATATATATATATATAATCAAGGTCTGCATCACTCATCAAAAGCATCTCATGCATCAAACAAAAAAAATTATAATCAAGGTCTGCATCACTCATCTAAAGCATCTCATGCATCAAACAGAAAAAAAAAATTATAATCAAGGTTTGCATCACTCATAAAAAGCATCTCATACATTTTTTTTAAAAAATAAAAAATAAAAAAAATAGAAAAATAAAAAAATAAATTATCACAGTTTTCACCAATCATAAAAAAAAACAAAAAAAAATCATCTCTCATATCATACGTTGTCTTATCATTTCATGCATCAACAAAGTCAACATATTTGCAGTGCATTTGTTCGGCTTTAACTGGAACAGGGCCCCAAAAGTCATGTCTTGGTTAGCTTTAGAAGGCATAGGGCCTCATAAGTTTGGTTTTGTTTGGCTTTAGCGGGCAGAGGACCCTAAAAGTCATGCTTGTTAGCTTTAGTAGGCATAGGGCCTCATAAGCTTTGTTTTGTTCGACTTTAGCGGGCACATGGCCCCAAAAAGTCATGTGATTGTTAGCTTTAGTAGGCATAGGGCCTCATAAGCTTTGTTTTGTTCGACTTTAGCGGGCACAGGGCCCAAAAAAGTCATGTTATTGTTAGCTTTAGCAGGCATAGGGCCTCATAAGCTTTGTTTTGTTTGGCTTTAGCGGGCAGAGGACCCCAAAAGTCATGACTTACTAGCTTTAGAAGGCATAGGTCCTCATAAGCTTGGTTTTGTTTGGCTTTAGCGGGCGGGAGGACCCCAAAAGTCATGCTTGTTAGCTTTAGTAGGCATAGGGCCTCATAAGCTTTGTTTTGTTCGACTTTAGCGGGCACAGGGCCCCAAAAGTCATGTCTTGGTTAGCTTTAGCAGGCATAGGGCCTCATAAGCTTGGTTTTGTTTGGCTTTAGCGGGCAGAGGACCCCAAAAGTCATGCTTGTTAGCTTTAGTAGGCATAGGGCCTCATAAGCTTTGTTTTGCTCGACTTTAGCGGGCACAGGGGCCCCAAAAAGTCATGTTATTGTTACCTTTAGCGGGCATAGGGCCTCGTAAGCTTCGTTTTGTTTAGCTTTAACAGGCGGAGGGCTCATAAGCTATACCTTTATTGGCTCCTATAGGCATAAGACCACACAAGCTTTTTATCTTTCAGTTCGAGCTTCTAACGGGCAATCCACCCGGTAGGCTCTTTTATCTTTCAGTTCGAGCTTCTCACGGGCAATCCACCCCGTAAGCTCATTTTATCTTTCGATTCGAGCTTCGACGGGCAATCCACCCCGTAAGCTCTTTTTATCTTTCGATTCGAGCTTCTGACGGGCAATCCACCCCGTAGGCTCAGTTATCTTTCAGTTCGAGCTTCTAACGGGCAATCCACTCCGTAGGCTCTTTTATCTTTCAGTTCGAGCTTCTCTCGGGCAATCCACCCCGTAAGCTCATTTATCTTTCAGTTCGAGCTTCTCACGGGCAATCCACCCCGTAGGCTCTTTTATCTTTCAGTTCGAGCTTCTGACGGGCAATCCACCCCGTAGGCTCTTTTATCTTTCAGTTCGAGCTTCTCACGGGCAATCCACCCCATAGGCTCTTTTATCTTTCAGTTCGAGCTTCTGACGGGCAATCCACCCCGTAAGCTCATTTTATTTTTCAGTTCGAGCTTCTCACGGGCAATCCACCCCGTAGGCGGCAATCCACCCCGTGAGCTCATTTATCTTTCTGTTCGAGTCTGACGGGCAATCCAACCCGTAAGCTCTTTTATCTTTATGCTCGAGTTTCTAACGGGCAATCCACCCCGTAAGCTCTTTTATCTTTCTGTTTAAGCTCGGCAGGCAATCCACCCTGCAAGTTTTCATGTGTAAACCTCAGTAGGCGATCCAACCCGCGGATTCTTTAAAGGAAATTGGTTTGTAAACACAAGTCCTTTGCTTATAAGAATAACCCGGACAAAATTGGAGTTCGTGTCTTTACTAATTTCTTATAACGATAATTGGTTAACTACGGTTACACCTATTATCTAATAAGAAACAAGTAAAGAGGGGCAGCTGTGAACACCTAATTTTGTCCGGATGGCTTTTTAATTAAAGTTTTGAAAATAAATAAATAAATAAATAAATAAATAAATGAATACATAAATAAATAAAATAAATGAAATCAAAAAAATCAAATTGCTTCTGAAATCTTTCTTCTCCACTAGTTCACTCCACCACAGCACAAGGCTCAAGCAAGTAAATACCATTCTGGGTAATTTTCCAGAGCTTAGGGAAGGGGTTTGTGCCTAGATCAGAAAAATGGACACATAAAAGGAAATTGAAAGGGGACTAGAGGAAGATGAATCACTGCAACACTCCATCAATCTGGTCCCAAGGAGGAGGACTCCATTAATCGGTCCCAAGGAGGAGGCAAAATTCATCTACTTCTCTATAAATACCAAATCGAAACACAAGTAAAGGGGGAAGACAAGACAACAAATACTCTCGGATATAAAGAGGAAAAGATAAAAAAAGAAACCTTTCTTTCCTCCTTTCGTTCTTTGTTTCTCCCTGCATCATCTTCTTCCTCCCATCCTTCATCTTCCTCAACCAAGCCAACAACAACAAAATACTCAAAAAAATCAGAAACCAAAAAGACCTACCTTTGTGGCTCTTTCTTTCTTCCTGCTTCACTTTTCTACCCAGAACCCATCTCCTTCATCTCACACTGCCCGTCTCCTTCTCCCTCCTCCTACACCAGTCGCGCAACGCGGTTCCGATCCAAGCTTACCGCGCCGCGCCGCCACCAGCCTCTGCCTCGGACCGACGCTGGTCCTCCCTCAACCGGACAAACCAGATCCGCCGTTACCGCTTCGACCCGCCGCCCAGATCCGCTGTTGCGGCTTCAATCTGACGCCGTTCGCACTCAGCCCCGTCACGCGTTGCCACCGCCGCAACGTCCTTCCCTGCCGTCGTCGAGGCACCGCTCCTCCACGCGTCTGTCAAACTCCTTGCTCCCTTCTGTGTTTCTTCGTTGGTAACGTTGGCAACAACCTCCTCTGATCACATTCTGTGTCTTTCCTTTTCTTTTATGATTCCTATTGTCTGGTTTATATTATTATGGGCTGGGTTATGTTATATGTGGGCTGGTAGTGATTTGGCAGCATGACCCAGCTTGCTTATGTTGTGTTTACTATTTTCCCTTTTTACTAGAACATTGGGTCAAAGTTAAAACAACACAAAAAAAAAAAAAAATAATTAGAAAAGTCTCTTAAAAAATATGTTTAGTTATTTTTCATAAAATCTTTTTTTCCAAAAAAAAAAAAAATGAAAAAAAATCGTTTCCTTTTTAAAAGAAATTTTGTGGTTCTTAATAAAAATAATTTCTAAAAATCAGTTTTTTTTTTTTTAAATAATATAAAAATCAAACCTTTTATTAAAAAATAAAAGTCTTCTCTCCAAAAAAAATCAAATCTTTACCCAAAATTAAAATCAATCAACCAATCAAACATTTTCAAAAGAACTACGTGGCTTTGAGTTTCCCATCGCACCCGGGAATACGTAGGAGCAAGATAAATCATCTTGTCGGGCCAAAACTAAATTTTCCCTTTTTGTATCTCCATTTTATATTAAAATAATTAATCAAAAATTAAACATTTCTATTTTTAGGGATGCTCTATGGACACGGTGCCATGTTCAGTCCCTTAGATTTGAGGTTGCCCTGTGGACTCATATGCTGCGTTCAACCTCATTTAATTAATTTTCCTTTTTTTTTTGCATCCCCTTTTTACGTTAAAATAATTAATCAAAAAGTTAAACTTTTCCTTTTTTAGGGATGTTCTATGGACACGGTGTCATGCTCAGTCCCTTAGATTTGAGGTTGCCCTGTGGACTCATGTGCCATGTTCAACCTCATTTAATTTTTATAAACAATAAATTTAAAAAATATTAAAAACTAATAAAAATCTAAAATATTTAAAATTAAAAATAACACTTTCTTGTAAATAATTTTTGGGTAAAATAAATATTTTAATTGTTATTAAAAATGTTTTTTGCACAATTAACTTGAGGTACCGTTCTTTAAACGGGCGATGTGGGGTGCTAATACCTTCCCTACTCGTAACCGACTCCCGGACTCATATCTCTCTTTTTTTAAAAAGACCAGTTTACCTTTAAATAATTGGGTTTTCTAAGATTTTCCCAATAAAAATTTTAGTGGCGACTCCTCTGTTTTTATCCACCATTTTCGCGCCTCCCGGACGGGACGGTCGCGACACTCATAACACCATCACACACTCAAAGCTGTCTAATTTTCAACTAAGCTTGTTTTGATCATTACTCTTCATCAAGAGGTAACCTCTCTTCTACATGATCAATCGTGTCTTCTTTTTCATTTATTTCATGATATTCAAGCCATGATCATCATGTAAAATTCTTAGATCTAGAACTTTTAAAATTCCTAGAAAATCATAGAAAAACCATTTTAATGTGAGATCAATTTCTATGATCTTCATATGACTTCTATATTCATCATCCAAGAGCTTGAAAAATTTAGAGATCCCTAGCTATTTCTTTCCAACTTGGCCGAACCTATGTGTAAGTGGGTTAGGATGATTTTATTTGTTCCTTAACTTGTTTTCTTGATTGATTGCTCATGGCTAGGTTTTGATGGACAAAACTGTGGTCTACCTTGCTTGGTTTAGATTATGTTTGTTTGATCTTCAAGTGATCTACAAGAGGTATGGGGGAGATTACCACTATCCTACCTTAAAGTAGATATGTTGATGGTTTATTTAGTGTTATTTATTTTGTTGTTGCTTCATGTTGATATATGTTGATTTTGATTCAATGATTTCTAATTGGATACTTGATGGTTGTTTATTTGATTTAACATGAAAAATTGCCTAACATGATCATTCTTGGGCCATTCGGCCTTGGCTGTTTAAATGGGTTGCATGATGATTTAAATTGTTTGAATAATTTTTATGAGGATTGAATGAATATAAAAGAATATAGAAATTGGTTCGGATTGATTTGAATGTGTATATTAAAAGATATGATTTTATGAGTCCTTAGGGACTAAAATGTAATTTCTGAGAATTTCAGTGGCTGTACTGAAATTCATGTTCTTGTGTGTTAAGTTTGTAGTTCTTGATGAGACAACCATAGAAATTGGTTTGGTGTTAATTGGATTAATACATAAAAAGTTATAAGCTTTTTTTGTAAACAAGGACCTTTTTGCAATTATCGAAAAATATTTGGGGAAGAAATATAATTTCTGGAAATTTGAAGGATTAAAAATATTTCTAAAGAAGTCGGTTTGGTGTGACTTGTGGTTATAAATAAAAAGTTATAAGGTTTTAAGTGAATAAGGACTTTTTTTGTAATTAATGAAAGTTTGGGGACTAAACTACAATTTTCAAAAAATTATGTACCTGGACAGTTAGAAAATGTTTTTCATACCTATTAAACTGTTCTAAAACTCAAAAAATTAGTTTAGGACTATTAGAGTGTAAAATCGTTGAAAAATGATTTACGCGATTTACAAAATTAACGACGTTCGGTCAAATTCTTAGAAATTTTGTATAAATGAAGATTTAGATGTAAAATCAGTGTTTCAACATTTTCGTATGAACATTATAACCTAGAAGAGTAATAAATTTGAGGTGAAGAACCATGTTTTAAAAAATATGACTTTTGAGCCTAAATTCAGTAAAAAGTAGCGAAATCGTCATTAAACGTTTTTAAGGATTTTCAAGAAAATGTTTTGAGAAATTGATACTTATGTATCTTTGAAGGAAATTATTCTTGAAAATTGATTTGATGTTATCTAAAGGTTTTGGTTTTAAGTCAAAAGGATTTTAGTCTTCAAAGACGAGCTTTTACAGTAAAATGTAAAAACCTAAGTCAATAACAACTTAGTGAAAATACGAACATAATAATTTATGACGTGGGGTGGAACATGACCTTATGTCATAAAGTATGGATAATTCTTTATCCATATTCCGTAAAATTTAATGGACTCAGAATGATTTGTTTTCTTGGAAGCCAAAGAAAAAGGCTAAATTATAAAAATACAGAGAAATGAATAATTGGACTTGTGTTCCAATCTCATAATGCGTTAGGACTTTTAAACAAAGTGTTTTAAGATATCTTTACACACAGATGAAAGGTTACCTGAGAACTTTCGCTTGATGTTAAGAACATCTAGCATCTGAGAAAGCACGTTAAGAGAATACCGATGGAATCAAGATGTCATCCGATGGAAAGACAAGAAGAACACATTTTCCGGCAATTTTGCCTAAACACATAGTGAAACTATGTTCTATAAGGCCGTTGTGCCTATGAGATTGAGCTAACACTTTAATGCGGGTGTGAATTCCGTAGAGCTGATCTGGTTGAAGCTAGGGGATGTCGGGTTATGAAATACTCACATAGGCCCATTGGGTTGCTCCTTTGTGGCGTGGTGTTCTGGCAATACACCGACATACTTGAATAGACGCTACGTGTTTTATGGTAGTGTAGGATGTTCCCGAAAAAGCCTATGACGTGCACGCCCTCTTCTACTGATGCATTCTTTATTACCCAAGGCTGGTACCTCCAGAACAATCCTCCGAACAACTCTCTCCGACTGTTCGTAAAACCATGGTATATGAATTCAGAGGTCATTCCTCAAGTCTTAGATGTCTTCTATATAGGAAAACGCGGTGCTATGGCCATGTTTTTGTGAAACATTATTGTTTTGTTATGAGTGTAGATATGATTGATAATTGTTAATTGTACGTACCTAAGAGTCATACCACTGCATGTCTGCCTTATGTGTAAGATAAATGGCAATCTCACATCCTTATTTTTATATTGCCTATGTTGGCTGGCTATGTGCCTTCTGTACTCTTTTGAGAAGATTGAGACGTCAAGATGTCACTTGGCTAACGCATTGAGGTTCGAGCTTGTAGACGCTATGGTGGAATTTCTAGTGGACGTCTTTCATACTGTCAATGGTTCGTAGACCATGTTTTTCCTCTTGGAAGAGGAAAGGGTTTTGGTTCGAGAGTTACTGTTGTAGTAACTCCAGTAGAGTCTTTTGTGACGACGTCGGTGGTGAACTTAAATAAAGGTTTCATTAGATCTCGTCAGTTAGGTTTGTCCTTCTCACGATGAACGAGAAAGGATGGTCTTTTATATTTTAGTATAGCCAGCTGGGTATGTTTGGGAGTTAATGTAACTGTCTATGGAGCTGTGACTCCAAGTATCTTATATTTTAGGAGCTGCGTCTCCACATCTTTATGTTGAGTCTGTACATTCTATGGTTTCTGTTTATGAGTCGGGTTGGGTATTATGTAAATGATTTTTGAACTCATGACCCTAATTGTGATAATGGAATATTTTATTTTCCATTCATTTAAATCAAAGTAGTTATATTTACGACTTACGAAAAAGAAAAAAAATTACCCCATTCATTTATAGCCAATTTCAATTAACCTACTTTTCGGCCTTAAAATGTCACTTACGATGTAGCGCCCGAGAAAGGTGTTACAGTCCCTAAGGCCTCGTGTAAACTATTCCATAACCTAGATCTAATATTATGCTAGAGGGCACACCATGTAACCCAACTATTTCCTTGATGTACAACCTAGTCAACTTTTCTAAGGGATACTCCATGTTCATAGGGATGAAATGGGCAGATTTAGTCAACCTTTCCACAACAATGCATATAGCATCACAACCAGCTGGAGTCCTAGGGAGACCAGACACAAAATCCATAGACATACTATCCCATTTCCATTTTGGGATACTCAAAGGTTGCATCTTACCTGAAGGCTTCTGGTGTTCTATCTTAGCCTTTTGGCATACTAAGCACGCATAGACAAACTGAGCTACCTCATTTTTCATTCTAGCCAACCAAAACATACGCTTCAGATCCTGGTACATCTTAGTGGCACCTGGGTGAACACTCAAACCACTCCTATGTCAATCCTCAAGGATTAACTTCCTAAGCTCTGGGACATTAGGATTTCCATTCTGGGATACTCAAAGGTTGCATCTGAGACACCCTGTTGTGCCCCTTTGTGTCATTTAGTTTAAAACCTCATTATTTAATTACTTAATCGTACGCTTAACGTGAAAATTACGTAAAAATTGAAACTTAATTTCTTAAGCAAATAGATTCATATAGAATAGAATACGCAAACATAAATATATTACACATATTTAAAGCATCAGAGTTATCCAAACACTGTTTCAGGGCATCCCATCAATAGGATCGCGAACTAGTACATAGTTATACAAAACATAGGCGGAAAGATAAAGCTTTACGACACAGACGCTGTTGATGTCACCGGCAAGTGTACCGGGTCATCGCAAGTAATAAAATAAACACGGTAAGTAATTACCGAGGTCGAACTTAGGGATTGGGCTACCAATTCAACTAATTCGCGAGAAGCTCGATACGTTTGGTCAAGTAACATAAGGTGGTTAAGAGAGAGAGATTATTATCGCAATTCAATAACAAATCAAATAAAGCTAAGGTTTTAAAATCAGAAATTAAAATATCCAAGGTCTCAAATCCACCTACCCAATCATGTATAGTACCCAAGTGATGAAGAATTCCTCCCTAAGTTCAATTACAATGTCAAGCGGGACCCCCAATTTCTCCTATATCCACTGTCGTGCTCAATAGGACGTATTCGACGATTGGATTAATTACTTACTAGGTCTCATAACCCTAATCTCGAATTCTATTAATTCTTGTTCCCTATAAGGTTGCACTAATCTCCTAAATCCACTGTCGTGCTCATTATTCAATTAGTGATTCCAATCCAAGTTCTAAAACGTGAATCGCCGATCAGCCTCAACACGTTTAACTAGTCAATCACGCAACACATATGATCAACACAATCAAATCAGAATTGGAAAACATTCATTGAGAGAAGGGGAGAAAAACATACATCACATGAACACTATACCGCCATGGGCGGCTTCATTGATCCCTCGGACGAGGGGATTAGTTCCTCATGCCCGTGACGACGCACAAACAATCCGACATAATCTCCATAATAAAATAAAATAATAAAAAGGGAGACGCAGCTCCAGAAGAAAACAAGGATTCGTAACTCAACTGATCTAAACAAGTGGAAAAACTTGGATCCCCTAAATCTGATCTGAAACAGCCTATAAATAGGGATTCTGGTTCTCGGACGCTCGCGGGGCGAACAATATTTCGTGAGGAGAACATTAGTTTTGGCGCGCTTTCAATTTGGATTCTCGCGAGGCGAGAGTGTGTTCGCGGGGCGAGTCTTCAAACCTTAATCTGTCACAGCCGTGCCCTTCATCACGGCAAGCCCGTGATGGTCTCTGTCTTCCAGGGTCTTCAGTCTCTCGCGAGGCGAGAAGATTCTCGCGTGGCGAATTTCCGTTTTGGCTCCATCCTGAGTTTGAATGATCGCGAGGCGAAATGTTATTGGCAAGGCGAACCAGAAAGGTGTTGGGAATTTGCGTATAAAACAAAATAAAACGCAGCGGAAAAATTCCCATCGAAGGATCCATGCGAATAGTCATGATTCATGATTAGAAAGTTTACCTCTTGAAGCGATGGTTGTTGGTTGAAATTCGTCTATCACGAACACCGCACGAACGGTGTCTCCAGAGGTATCCACACGAGCGGACTCCGTGAACGTCCAACGTCACGAACCTGAAGCATCTCTGTCTTACAGTGCTAGCTTCAAAACCGAGACTTACTATTCACTCTTACTCTCTTTGTGCGGCTAGGGTATCAACCTTGTGTGCACAACAACTTAAGTGTTCTACTTATAGTAACGCCTCCTTAAGTGAGTTAGTGAGCAGCACTTGACCTAAGCCCATGTACTATGCGCTAGGCCCAATAGGAAAGTCCAACTCTCCTTTTAATGCTTCTTTTAATCCGCTCTTATGTGTGTGACCCTATAGGTTCCCAAAACGTTAGTAGTAACATTAAATCCCATTTAATATTACAAACAGTGAGCGGTATCTAGCAATACATCACTGTTACCTAAGTAGTGAGAAAGTCAGTGATTTGACGAAACCTTTCTGTGACAAATATTCATGTTCATTATTATCCCTTTGTCCATATATCTATATTGAACACAAGGCATAGAATGTGTCACCCTTGTATGGTTCAATATCATGTTCCCTGATACCCGAGTAGACTCAACAACAAATGAGGTCAATATCTCATATTGACTCATTTCAGCATGGCCATGCATTTTACAGTCTCACTCTATCAGGGGGCCCACAGATATTACTCCTATCATGTAGGAGGGACAAATTCCATCTAGGTCACTCACATCCCTCTGCATGGCTCGTGGTATGCCCAATGACCGTCTTTATAATCATCCTATTACAGATGACGTTTGACGATATTAAAGCACACAACTCCTCATGTAGGGATCGTAGTGATTTCAGGTCGAAGGATTGTATGCACCATTGTCACTATGAGAACTACTTATGACACTCACATAACGATCCATGTGGTGTTCTCATGGCGGGTCAATCCAGTACATCATTACTCTAATGTGTACCTATGTGTCGACTCGATATCTCATATCCATGACCCGTGAGATATGGTCATCAGTCTGCACACATAATAGTCTCAATTGTATTATTATTGTCCTTATTAATAAAATACTTGACTACGGATATTTAAGAATAGGATTTCATTGTTCAATAGTGTCTCACGATCAAGTCATATACTTGATATTCTATTAAACTGAAATCTCTATTCTAAGGACTTTATTATGTTTAAACAAGTAACACAATAAACTGGAATGCCTCATATCATATATGTATAATGGCAAGATACAAATGTAAGTCTAAGAAATATACTGGTCTCTAGGGCTTACACCAACAAAAGGATGACTTCTCTGTCACAGTCAGGCCTTCAGGGTCGCGAGGCGAGCAGGTTACTCTCGAGGCGAGACAGAATGTATGACTGTTGCTGCTTCAGCTGGTCTTCAGGTTCGCGAGGCGAGAATACTTTCGCGAGGCGAGTCTCTCCAGAATGGAAATTTCCACTGTTTCTTGACTTTCCTTGACTCTCGGAGCTTCACTTCTAACCTGAAACAATAAAAAGACACAAAAAGCGTAATTCTATTCAAAATAGACTAAAAACTACTAAAAAAAATGCCTAGAACGAGTCCAAGTCTACTTAGGAACAAAACAAGGCAAATTTGGGCGAAAACGAGATTGAACTCGAATAATTTGCACAAAAACCACAGTCCATCTAGTTATAAAACTAGATAATCCAAAGGCTTATCAAAACACCCCAAACTTAAACCTTGCTTGTCCCCAAGCAAGCTAAAACTCAAAAAGGACTCAAGACTTGGCAAGCCTAAAGGAATCAATCGATTTCGCACAAATTTCATGCAATCAAAACAGTTTTTCTCCAATGATCTCCTCCCCTTACATCAATGTAATCCCCACATTCATTTACTTTAAACAATTGAGAACTTCATCATTCATGCAATCATTAATCTAAGTTGAGGATCAGAATCACACACAAAAGGAAGATCACCAATTTCAAACAATCACCTTCCTCACAAGGGTATGTAAAATTTCACTCATTCGCTCAAATTCGTCTAGGCTATCAAATTTTCACTCAATTTCACATATCAAGAGCACTTCCCATGAATTTGATTTTTATCTCAAAAATGGTTCCCACGAAAACATGCATGCAACATCAGAAGGTCTTATAAAGGTTGTAATGGGGCCTGGCTGAGGGTAGGATATTCAAGGATACTCGGCTTAAGTCCCTAGGAACTAAGAGAGCATGAGCATTTGACACATATTCAACTCAAATTCCTTTTTCCATTTTTCTTTTTGTCTCAGGTGACTACAGCCTTTTCCTTGCTAATCTTTTTGTTTTGCCCCTTTTCTTTTGGCAATATTTTTTTCTTTTCTTTTTTTTTTCTTTTTTTTTATTGCCTTGGGTTTCAACCTTGATTTTTCTTTTTCTCACCCCTAATATGACACATCACCTTGTAGCCACCCCAAACTTAGTTCCTCACAACCATTCTCTTGCTACGCTTCCATGCTCTCCTAATCCTAAGATTGGGTTAACATGGTTTTTCAGATTTTGGCTTGTAATATAGGGTCATCAAGAAACAATAGGCTAATTAGGCTCAATGGGGCTAACTAGGGAACATGCATTAGGGATGGTTCTTTTTAGGCCAAGTAGTTATTTCAAAGAAAATTGCCTAAATCATTTGATGCAACACATAGACATGCAAACCATGAAGAGATTCAAGCAAATTCGGGAAAGTGCAACTTAATAGTGATTCACACAATTAAAAACAAAGTTGGAGGCTCAAATCCTCACCTGGACATTTTTGCAAATTGTTTGACCGAGATACAATTCCTAGTGTGTGCACCCCCTCACCCCAAACTTATCATAAATCAAGTAATTACAATAAAATTCTCAAAGTTCAATTTTCAATTTTTCACATGGGGATCAACTTTTCTATTTTCAGAACCTAGGGGGAAATCATCGATGGTCAAAATAATTCATGCAATCAATCTATGCTCAATTTAATCAAGATCCAACAAGCTTGCCGACACACATTCATACAAAAACTCTTGATCTTCTCAAATTATTCAAGAGTGACAAACAAAAACGAAAACAAAAACAAAAACAAAACAAGAGGAGAGGAGAGGGTGCTCCCTGATCAAGCTTCCATGGTTGCCTCCTCATCCAATTTGGTCTCACGAGCTCCCTTCTGTTGCATAGCATCCTGGAAGAACTCCTGAAAATTAAAACCTTAAGTGCAAATTCGCGAGGCGAGAGACCACTCGCGAGGCTAATCTGGAATTCCAACAGATGATGATGCCCAGAATCGCGAGGCGACAGTATACCTCGCAGCGCGAGACAGAAAAGTGAGCAAGCCTCTGAGATTCAGGGCTTCTGTCTCGCGCGGCCATTGTGGATTCGCGTGGCGAATCAAGTTTTTTTTTTTTTTACATCATATAAATGAAAATGACAGAACTAAAACCAAAGGATACCTAGCTTGGGTTGCCTCCCAAGTAGCGCTTGTTTAACGTCCCGAGCCTGACTCAAGTCACCCCAGAGGGTTAATCCGGACGAAGATCTTGCTTGCCATGCCATGCCTCAGTCCATTTTCTGTATGCTCTTGCCCTTTCATATGCTCGCATGCTGTTCCTGGACAACTCGTTTAAGTCCAGCATCCTTCTATAATCAGCACGAACTCTCCACTCCGTGATGGTCCCTTTTGGGATCAACTGGTTGTTTTCATTGACCACCACGGGTGTGCCACCTTTTAACTTCGGTGCTTTATCCTCTTTTTCCATGCCCTTGTTGTTGCGCTCTTCCCTTGCACATTCATCCCTTGGGGAACTCGGTAAGGCTTCCATGTCTTTCAACCACTCGAGATAGACCTCATCCCCCAAAGGGTCTTTTTTCTCACTATCATCATCATGGGATTTTACCAACACTTGAGCAAGTGAAGAACCATGGGCTTCTCTAGTTGCCTTTACCTTGACAGTTGGATCCACCATATCTACACAATACACTTCCGACCTCTCTGCAGGGTGCTTCATTGCTTCAAAGAGATTGAAGACTACCTCATCATCTTGCACCCTTAGAGTGAGTTTCCCTTGTCGCACATCTATCAAAGCACCCCCAGTGGCCAAGAAGGGCCTACCCAATATGAGAGGGACCTCGGCGTCTTCATCCATATCAAGCACTACAAAGTCCGCCGGAAATATGAGCTTGTCCACTTTTACTAACAAGTCTTCGACCACCCCATAAGGATATTTTATAGAGCGATCGGCTAGTTGGAGCGACATCCGTGTATCCTTGAATTCTTTGATCCCCAACCTCTTCATCATAGAGAGGGGCATCAAGTTGATTCTTGCCCCAAGATCACATAATGCCTTCCCTACAGTCATCCCCCCAATGGTGCATGGTATCGAAAAGGAACCGGGATCCTTCAACTTTGGAGGTAGTTTTCTTTGAATAATGGCACTACACTCCTCGGTCAAAGCAACCGTTTCCTCATCCACTATTCTTCGCTTCTTGGTGAGAAGTTCCTTCATAAACCGGTCATATGATGGCATCTGTTCCAAGGCTTCCGCAAATGGAATGTTAATCTGAAGTTTGCGGAAGACATCAAGGAATCTGTTAAACTGCTTATCCTGTTGAGGCTTCTTCAATATTTCAGGATATGGTACCTTCATGTAGGGCGGGAGGTCTTGGGGTTCAACCCACTTCTTCTTTCGGAACTCTTCATCCACAAGCTTCAGCCTTCCCCCTTGCTCTGGTGCCTTGTCACTTGCCAACTTCTCTTTCTCAGGTTGCTCTTCCTCAACATGTGGTTGTTCCGGGGCCTTGTCTTCCTCTAAACTGGTTGCACCCTTGTTAGATCCCAACTCCCTACCGCTTCTAGTTGTTATGGCATTGCAATGGGCCTTAGGGTTGTTCTCGGTATCACCTGGGAAAGTGCCTGGGAGACGCTCATTTAGTTGCTTTGCGAGATGAGCAATCTGCGTCTCTAAATTGTGAATTGACGCCCCTGTATGCGTTGCCAACTTGTCAACTGTCGCGCTGACCTTATCTGTGTTGATTGCCATATTTTCCATTGCCGCATTCATCTTCTCAAAACCCAGCTCCCACGGTTGTCTTCCACCATCTGTTAGTTGCAATTGATTAGTCCCTGGAAGAGCCTGCTGAGTATTGCGCTGCTGGATCCCAATGTTTGGCCTCTGACCCTGTTGAGGTTGTTGTTACCCGGTTAGACCACCACTAGCATTACTCCAAGTGAAACCCGGATGGTCTCTCCTCATATACCCCCTATTCTGATTCTGACTGTAGTCATTCTGTCTGTTCCTCTGATAGTTATTCTGGGGCACCGTGTCATAGAAGTTATGGCATGAATCCACATGTTCCTGAGAGAAGTTGAACGGGCAGTTCCGAGTGTCATGATCTCCATTACAATTTTCACAACCCGGAGGCATTCCCTCGTGTATCGCATTAACTTTCTTGTTCCCAGATAAAGCCTCAATCTGCATCTTTAACAATCTGTTTTGCTCAAGAATGGCTTCCATTGTCCCAGAACTGATTCCACTTGAGGTTTCCCTTCCACGGTTGTAATCATTATATGACATCTTCTCCAATAATGCCCATCCATCCTCAGCTGATAAGTAGGAGAAAGAACTGCCAGCTGCGGCATCACAGTTCATCTGATAGCGTCCCCTCAACCCGTTAAAGAAATGTTGAACTTTGGAGACCGGGTCAAAGAACGCTGAAGAGCATCTTCTCAGGAGCCCATTGTACCTCTCCCAGGCCTCATTATAGGTTTCATCTTCTGTCTGCCTGAAGGATGTGACGACAATTCTTGCTTGTGCCGCCTTCTGAGGGGGAAAATATTTGGTTAGGAACTTTTGTGCCATTTGCTCCCAAGTTCTGATGCTGTTCCTATCCAAGCTGTCAACCCAATCGCGAGCGACATCCCTAAGAGAGAGAGGGAAAAGCCGCAAGCGAAACTCATCTTGTGAGACTCCTATTGTCTTCTGTAAGTCACAAGCTTCAAGGAAGCGAGTGATGTGTCTATGAGGGTCCTGTTTGCCACTCCCATCAAACTGATTCTCACGGATCTGGAATGTGACACATCCTTCCACCCTGAAGGAGTCTGTATTCAGGTTGCCCCTCACAATAGAAGAATCACAATCTCCCAAGCTGGGTAGATCGTACTCGAAGAGAGGCTTGTAACGAGGAGGAGGAGGAGGGTTTTCTTCGGCCATGTCCTCAAGATTAATCGCTTCAAGCCTCTTTCTTTCTCTGACTTCCTTCCTTAAGCGCTTCTCAGTCTTGGTGATCTCCGAATCAAATAGCAGGTCCTCTTGTGAAAGGGTACCTCGCATACAAAAACACGGCAAGACCAAGTGGAATCAAAGAAGTAGAGAGAAATAATAAAGAAATAACAGAAAAATAAAAATAAAATCAACTTAACCAATCAATCAAATTTCCTAAAAATTAGGAAAATTGCTTGTGCCAATCCCTGGCAACGGCGCCAAAAACTTGTTGATGTCACCGGCAAGTGTACCGGGTCGTCGCAAGTAATAAAATAAACACGGTAAGTAATTACCGAGGTTGAACTCAGGGATTGGGCTACCAATTCAACTAATTCGCGAGAAGCTCGATACGTTTGGTCAAGTAACATAAGGTGGTTGAGAGAGAGAGAGATTATTATCGCAATTCAATAACAAATCAAATAAAGCTAAGGTTTTAAAATCAGAAATTAAAATATCCAAGGTCTCAAATCCACCTACCCAATCATGTATAGTACCCAAGTGATGATGAATTCCTCCCTAAGTTCAATTACAATGTCAACCGGGACCCCCAATTTCTCCTATATCCACTGTCGTGCTCAATAGGACGTATTCGACGATTGGATTAATTACTTACTAGGTCTCATAACCCTAATCTCGAATTCTATTAATTCTTGTTCCCTATAAGGTTGCATAATCTCCTAAATCCACTGTCGTGCTCATTATTCAATTAGTGATTCCAATCCAAGTTCTAAAACGCGAATCGCCGATCAGTCTCAACACGTTTAACTAGTCAATCACGCAACACATATGATCAACACAATCAAATCAGAATTGGAAAACATTCATTGAGAGAAGGGGAGAAAAACATACATCACATGAACACTATACCGCCATGGGCGGCTTCATTGATCCCTCGGACGAGGGGATTAGTTCCTCATGCCCGTGACGACGCACAAACAATCCGACATAATCTCCATAATAAAATAAAATAATAAAAAGGGAGACGCAGCTCCAGAAGAAAACAAGGATTCGTAACTAAAATGATCTAAACAAGTGGAAAAACTTGGATCCCCTAAATCTGATCTGAAACAGCCTATAAATAGGGATTCTGGTTCTCCGACGCTCGTGGGGCGAACAATATTTCGCGAGGCGAACATTAGTTTTGGCGCGCTTTCAATTTGGATTCTCGCGAGGCGAGAGTGTGTTCGCGGGGCGAGTCTTCAAACCTTAATCTGTCACAGCCGTGCCCTTCATCACGGCAAGCCCGTGATGGTCTCTGTCTTCCAGGGTCTTCAGTCTCTCGCGAGGCGAGAAGATTCTAGCGTGGCGAATTTCCGTTTTGGCTCTATCCTGAGTTTGAATGATCGCGAGGCGAAATGTTATTGGCAAGGCGAACCAGAAAGGATGACTTCTCTGTCACAGTCAGGCCTTCAGGGTCGCGAGGCGAGCAGGTTACTCGCGAGGCGAGACAGAATGTATGACTGTTGCTGCTTCAGCTGGTCTTCAGGTTCGCGAGGCGAGAATACTTTCGCGAGGCGAGTCTCTCCAGAATGGAAATTTCCACTGTTTCTTGACTTTCCTTGACTACCGGAGCTTCGCTTCTAACCTGAAACAATAAAAAGACACAAAAAGCGTAATTCTATTCAAAATAGACTAAAAACTACTAAAAAAAAAGCCTAGAACGAGTCCAAGTCTACTTAGGAACAAAACAAGGCAAATTTGGGCGAAAACGAGATTGAACTCGAATAATTTGCACAAAAACCACAGTCCATCTAGTTATAAAACTAGATAAGCCAAAGGCTTATCAGACGCACTGGCCATAACTAACTAGACCCTAATCACCATGGGTCACATCTCGTCCTCTGACATCCGGTTCGTAGGGAGTTCCATGCAACTCCTCCTGGTTACGCTCATCCACAGGGTCTTCTCGTACGGTTCCACAAGGAGACAAAATACAACATACAGAAATATACAGGGGATAAGAAACAGTTCTATCATCAAAAGAGGAAAAGAGTCATAGTAAACTATACTGTAATTATCACAGACACAACATCAGTCAAGTCATTCATCTTCCATAACATTCTTATATCCATCCTACCCTCACTCCTACAACTAAAACTTGATACTGAAAATGACTATGGTTTCTGTATCATAGTTATGGTTAGTGGTCAGTCGTCCAAGCGATACGTCCCATTCCTGATGCACATCCGTAGTCATGGTGAGAATGCTCATGCAAAGCAATGACACTATAGCTGCACGTTAAACTCGGTGCACACCCCGGACTGTGGGTGCTCATGCAAAGCAATGACACTATAGCTGCACGATTATCCCGATGCACACCTTCACCATGGTAAGAACGCTCATGCAAAGCGTGACACTACAGCTGCACGATGATCCCGGTGCACACCTCGTCCACTCCCAGAGGTGCTCACGCAAAGCAATGACACACGTAGTTGCACAAGTTAAGTTTACCCTTTGGACGGTCCCACAACGACTTCGGGTCTTGTATATGTCCCACATACGGTAATAGAAACAACACAACTTATGAACCTCGCAGACTCCTATGGTCATAACCTAGTGCCTTAACCTCTCATCAAGACCTCAACACATGATCTATGTCACAACACCTCTTTATCATATTTCATGTAGGTTAGGCACCTCTAAAAATCATCATGATCCTCATGCTCAAAACAACTCATCTCTTAGACCACATATATATCTTCGCTTAATCCACTAAGCATAAAGTAAATACCACACAGATCATGCATAACATCAAGTCAATCAAAGATATTTCAAAACATCAACATAGCACTAAATCAGTTCAATAAAGGTAATACAACTCAAATCAACCATCAACAGTATAAACATCAACCGAATATCGATCAACCTACAATCCTCGAATCACCATGGATGTTTTATAAAAGCAATTTAAAGCGATTCTGGTCTTGTCGATTATTCTACTTCTAGTAGGGTTTAGGTCGCCCTACATAATTACTACATAATTTACTCCTTATCGATTCCGATGATAGGTTGATTCTTTCCCCCACCTGGGTTATCACCGAACTCCCGAACTCAAAGCTCATCATCGTCACACCACAAAGAATTAACTCCAACTTTTGTGAAGGTAAGGAGATTAGATACTCGAAGAGGTATACCACGAACGTCCTCGTTTCCTCCGAGATGGAAGTCTAAGGTTACAAAACATGAAATCATGAGTTAAAACTCAATCAAAGAACACTAACCACAAGGTATAGGTTCGGTTCACACAAGGTACATCCTTAAATGCTAGACGTTTCCAAAACACATGCAACTTAGGGATTTATGATCCTTAAGTGCTAGGAGTTTAAAACAAGATTACTTTAAACAAAGTTGAACAAAAATCCCACCAAGTTACACTTGATGGAGATTCGGCCTTGACCAATAAGATAGGCTAGGAACATTTAAACTTTCCAATCTCTTTGGTCTAGCATCCATTAATAGTAAGGAGCTCAAAACCATGACCACTTTGGAAAATGAAAAATGAAACACCCTAGGTCCATAACCTTTAAGATTCGGTCATCCTTGGGTTTTCATGATAGAAATCTTTAAATTTTCCAATCTCTTAGACCTTTTAGCATCCAATAACTTATGGAGCTCAAGTCTATGATCATCTTGGAAGCAACATAGGACTTTAAATAACAAAG
Organism: Sophora flavescens; assembly: GCA_030762895.1. Lineage (NCBI taxonomy): Eukaryota > Viridiplantae > Streptophyta > Magnoliopsida > Fabales > Fabaceae > Sophora > Sophora flavescens. Next base: position 125,317,066 of record CM061064.1, read on the forward strand.
CTCATAAGCACATAAAGTAAGAACAACATAAGCCTATAAGTAATTAAAGCATAATGACATAAGTAAATGAATCATAAATGACATAAACATAAATGACATAAAAGTAAATGACATAATGTAAATGACATAAAGTAAATGGCATAAATATAAATGACATAAAAGTAAATGACATAATGTAAATGACATAAAGTAAATGGCATAACTATAAATGACATAAAAATAAAAGACATGAATATAAAGAACATGGAAGTAAATGACATGAACAGAAACATAATGACATAAAAATAAATAAGCACAAGTAAGGAAAGCCATAAAGAAAGCACAATAAATAAATTAAGCAAGAATAAAGTAAAGCATCACAATGTATTATGGTTCTAAGTTCATGATCACACTTGGATAAGTTGAAACATAGTATCCTAGGCCACTAATACATAGTTTTGGCCATCATGGGAAAACAAGCTATCAAAACCTTCCAAGATTTATGGATTAAATGATCAAGGAACATTAAAAAAAAAAACTAACACGTGATCATGTAAAAGAAGTTGAAACAAAACACTCCCTAGGCCATCATGAGTAGATTCGGCCTCCTCAAGAAATAGAGGATGGAGATTTTTGATTTATACAACCTCTTAGTGTGTTAAACTACAAGTAAATACAAGACCATAGAAATTGGTTTCAACTCAAAAGGAGTTTTCTACCATTTTTGAGAGATTTTTGAAGATAAAAGCTCATATATGACATAAAGAAGAAACTTTAGAAAAAGATGAAGTTTTTAAAGAAATGAATACATGAGAGTATTACACAAAGCAAGAGAAACAACTTTGGTGAAGAACACTTAGTGAAAAGAAGAAGAAAAACTAGAGCTTTGGAAGCTTGAAGTTAAGAAAAATATGAAAGCTTAAGAGTTTTAATGGAGTAGAAGAAAGGAAAGTGATGAAGTGAGGATGAAGAGTGGTATTTATAGAGAAAGGGGGAGGGGTTCACGGCCTAGAGGAGAGGGAGCAAGGCTTGGAGAGGAAGTTTTGGTTTAGGGCATTGTTTGGATCATTTCAGGAAGGTTTAATGGGTTTTTGGAATAAAATAGATTATAATTTGAAAAAGTAATCATGATCACTTTAAAGTGAGTCATAAGCATTTAATTAGGAATCCCATCAAGCCTTCTCTCATCCTTTAGGGTTCCTTTAAATGCTTAAATACGTATCAGGTTGCACATCCGATCGTATTTTCTGAAGGTTTCACCCGAATAAAATATTTTATTTTATTTTATTTTTGAACGAAAATTTTCAAAATAACCAAAGTTGAAGGAAACATGATAAAAACATTAACCGTCTCGTTCACGGGTCAAAATTAGGTTTTCTGCTGAGTAAACTTATACTGGCAGTGAAAACATAGACCGACTTTCGTCTGAATTTTCAACCAAAAAATTTTACTGTGACTTCATATGATAAGGTGGATTAGGAATATGATTTTATTTTATTAAACAAAATATTTTCTACTTTCATATTAAAATATAATTACTTATATTTTAATTGATTAAACAGTATAATGAAAATCAGGCTGTTACATTACTACCCCTCTTAAAAGAAAATTTCGTCCTCGGAATTTACATACCTCAGAAAAGATGTGGATATTGTTGTTGCATATCCGCCTCGCGTTCCCAAGTTGCATCTCTTGTAGTTTCATCCCAGATGACCTTAACCAAAGGAATCTGTCTACCACGAAGCTCCTTAATCCGTCTATCTACGATCCTCACAGGTAAGGCCTCATGCTCTAGGTTCTCTCGCAGTTGTTTCGACTCAGACTCAATCACATGAGATGGATTAGGATAGTACTTTCTAAACTGAGAAACATGAAATACGTCATGAATGTTGGAAAGATTTGGTGGCAAGGCAATTTGGTAAGCTACTAGACCAATTCGTCGAAGAATCTGAAAAGGTCCCATGAAACGAGGAGTAAGTTTTCTAGATTTGATAGCTCTGCCAATTCCAGTTTTCCGAGTAACTCTCAAGAATACGTGATCACCTTCCTGGAATTCTAATGGTCTCCTCCTCTTGTCACTGTAGCTCATTTGCCTATCCTATGCTTCCTTCATATTTTCCATTATCTTCCTGACTTGTTCCGTAGTCTGTTGTACCACATCCGGACCCAAAACTTGGTTCTCACCAGTCTCATACCAACATAATGGGGTCCTACACGTTCTGCCGTACAAAGCCTCATACGGTGCCATTCCGATACTACTGTGGAAACTGTTGTTATAAGTAAATTCAATCAATGGTAAGAACTCATCCCAACTGCCAGTGTGTTCCAACACACAAGCTCTCAATAGATCCTCCAATGATTGAATTGTCCTCTCTGATTGCCCATCGGTTTGGGGATGATAGGCAGAACTCATTCTCAATTTCGTTCCCAAGGCATGTTGCACTTGTTTCCAAAATTGAGAGGTAAATCTAGGATCTCGATCTGAGACAATGCTTGATGGCACACCATGCAATCTAACCACTTCGCTGATGTAAATCTGGGTTAACTTTTCTAATTTATCACCTTCTCTAATAGGTAAGAAGTGAGCATACTTCGTCAACCTATCAATGATAACCCAAATCGTATCATGCTTCTTAGGAGTTCGTGGTAATCCGGCCACGAAATCCATAGCTATACTATCCCATTTCCATTCTGGGATATCTAAAGATTGCAATAATCCTGCTGGTTTTTGATGTTCAATCTTCGCCTTTTGACACACCAAGCAAGATAAAACATACTCTGCTACTTCCTTCTTCATTCTGGTCCACCAAAACATTTTCCTCAAATCTTGATACATTTTTGTAGATCCAGGATGAAAACTCAACTTACTCTTGTGTGCTTCTTCCAAAATCATCTTCCTAAGTTCTGCATCCTCTGGAACACATATCCTATCCTTAAACCTTAACACACCATCTTCTCCCCTAGTGAACTCAGAAACTTTACCCCCGTCTATCCCCTTACTAATCTCCCGAAGGTATAGATCCTGAACTTGCTTATTTTTAAGATCTTTCAAGAAATCACTACTAATAGTGACCATACTTAAGCAAACTTTATCTTTCCGTAATTCCATTCCTAAGCTCAGATCTCTGAATTGTTCAAGCAATTCTAACTCCTTAACCATCATTGCGGATACAGGCAAGGACTTCCTACTTAAGGCATCTGCTACCACATTGGCCTTACCAGGGTGGTACAATAACTCAAAATCGCGATCTTTTATGAACTCCATCCACCTCCGCTGCCTCATATTCAATTCCTTTTGATCGAATAGGTACTTCAGGCTCTTATGGTCACTGAAAACATTAAACCTTGCTCCATACAAAAAGTGTCGCCATATCTTTAATGTGAACACTATTGCTGCTAACTCTAAATCATGAGTCGGATAATTCCTCTCATGAATCCTCAACTGCCGGGAAGCATAAGCGACAACTCTTCCCTCTTGCATCAGAACACAACCTAAACCTTTGTATGACGCATCACAGTATACATCAAACTGTCCTAGAGGGTCTGGTAAGATCAACACAGGTGATGTAGTCAACCTTTCCTTCAACTTTTGAAAACTCTGCTCACACTTGTCCGTCCATACAAAAGTTGTATCATTTCTTGTTAACTGCGTCATGGACAACGCAATCTTAGAGAATCCCTCTATGAACCTCAAATAATATCCAGCAAGTCCTAAGAAACTCCGTACTTCACTCACTGATTTAGGTCGTTCCCATTTAAGAACTGCCTCAACCTTAGCTGGATCTACGGCTATTCCTTCTTTATTAATCACGTGCCCTAGGAATTGCACTTCTTCCAGCCAAAACTCACACTTGCAAAGTTTGGCATAAAGTTGCCTATCCTTTAAGACTCGCAATACCAAACTCAAATGTTCCTGATGCTCTTCCCACGTACCATGATTCTGGTGAAAGAAATCATCCGCTCTAATTAGTATGACATATAATACTACATAAGCAAGTATATAATAAATACCATATGCCATACTAATATTAACTTTTGTATTAGGTTTGGACACTCTACCCCACTTCTAAACATAGTCTAAATCCGATGTGGATTCAACTAGACATGGCCAGTAACAACACCCTAACTTTTAGCAGTCCGATCAGAATCAAACTGCTCTGATACCAAATGAGACACCCCGTTGTGCCCCTTTGTGTCATTTAGTTTAAAACCTCATTATTTAATTACTTAATCGCACGCTTAACGTGAAAATTACGTAAAAATTGAAGCTTAATTTCTTAAGCAAATAGATTCATATAGAACAGAATATGCAAACATAAATATATTACACATACTTAAAGCATCAGAGTTATCCAAACACTGTTTCAGGGCATCCCATCAATAGGATCCCGAATTGGTGCATAGTTATACAAAACATAAGCGGAAAGATAAAGCTTCACGACACAGATGCACTGGCCATAACTAACTAGACCCTAATCACCATGGGTCAAACCTCGTCCTCCGGGATCCGGTTCGTAGGGAGTTCCATCCAACTCCTCTTGGTTACTTTCATCCACAGGGTCTTCTCGTACGGTTCCACAAGGAGACAAAATACAACATACATAAATATACAGGGAATAAGAAACAGTTCTATCATCAAAAGCGGAAAAGAGTCATAGTAAACTATACAGTAATTATCACAGACACAACATCAGTCAAGTCATCCATCTTCCATAAAATTCTTATATCAATCCTACCCTCACTCCTACAACTAAAACTTGATACTGACAATGGCTATGGTTTCCCTATCATAGTTATGGTTATCGGTCAGTCGTCCAAGCGACATGTCCCATTCCCGGTGCACATCCTTAGTCATGGTGAGAATGCTCATGCAAAGCAATGACACTATAGCTGCACATTAAACCCGGTGCACACCCCGGGCCGTGGGTGCTCATGCAAAGCAATGACACTATAGCTGCACGATTATCCCGGTGCACACCTTCACCATGGTAAGAACGCTCACGCAAAGCGTGACACTACAGCTGCACGATGATCCCGGTGCACACCTCGTCCACTCCCAGAGGTGCTCATGCAAAGCAATGACACTCGTAGCTGCACAAGTTAAGTTTACCCTTTGGACGGTCCCCCAAGGACTTCGGGTCTTGTATATGCCCCACATACGGTAATAGAAACAACACAACTTATGAACCTCGCAGACTCCTATGGTCATAACCTAGTGCCTTAACCTCTCATCAAGACCTCAACACATGCTCTATGTCACAACACCTCTTTAACATATTTCATGTAGGTTAGGTACCTCTAAAAATCATCATGATCCTCACGCCCAAAACAACTCATCTCTTAAACCACATATATATCTTCGCTTAATCCACTAAGCATAAAGTAAATACCACACAGATCATGCATAACATCAAGTCAATCAAAGATATTTCAAAACATCAACATAGCACTAAATCAGTTCAATAAAGGTAATAAAACTCAAATCAACCATCAACAGTATAAACATCAACCTAATATCGATCAACCTACAATCCCCGAATCACCGTGGATGTTTTATAAAAGCAATTTAAAGCGATTCTGGTCTTGTCGATTATTCTACTTCTAATAGGGTTTAGGTCGCCATACATAATTACTACATAATTTACTACTTATCGATTCCGATGATAGGTTGATTCTTTCCCCCACCTGGGTTATCACCGAACTCCCGAACTCGAAGCTCCTCGTCGTCACACCACAAAGAATTAACTCCACCTTCTGTGAAGGTAAGGAGATTAGATACTTGAAGAAGTAAACCACGAACGTCCTCGTTTCCTCCGAGACGGAAGTCTAAGGTTACAAAACATGAAATCATGAGTTAAAACTCAATCAAAGAACACTAACCACAAGGTATAGGTTCGGTTCATACAATAAACTAGGATTAGGGGTTTCCGAAATTTATGCGACTCTTGGATTTATGATCATTAAGTGCTAGAAATTTCCAAAACACATGCAACTTAGGGATTTATGATCCTTAAGTGCTAGGAGTTTAAAACAATATTACTTTAAACAAAGTTGAACAAAAATCCCACCAAGTTTCCCTTGATGGAGATTCGGTCTTGACCAATAAGATAGGCTAGGAACATTTAAACTTTCCAATCTCTTTGGTCTAGCATCCATTAATAGTAAGGAGCTCAAAACCATGATCACTTTGGAAAATGAAAAATGAAACACCCTAGGTCCGTAACCTTTAAGATTCGGTCATCCTTGGGTTTTCATGATAGAAATCTTTAAATTTTCCAATCTCTAATACCTTTTAGCATCCAATAACTTATGGAGCTTAAGTCTATGATCATCTTGGAAGCAACATAGGACTTTAAATAACAAAGCTCATAAGCACATAAAGTAAGAACAACATAAGCCTATAAGTAATTAAAGCATAATGACATAAGTAAATGAATCATAAATGACATAAACATAAATGACATAAAAGTAAATGACATAATGTAAATGACATAAAGTAAATGGCATAAATATAAATGACATAAAAGTAAATGACATAATGTAAATGACATAAAGTAAATGGCATAACTATAAATGACATAAAATAAAAGACATGAATATAAAGAACATGGAAGTAAATGACATGAACAGAAACATAATGACATAAAAATAAATAAGCACAAGTAAGGAAAGCCATAAAGAAAGCACAATAAATAAATTAAGCAAGAATAAAGTAAAGCATCACAATGTATTAGGGTTCTAAGTTCATGATCACACTTGGATAAGTTGAAACATAGTATCCTAGGCCACTAATACATAGTTTTGGCCATCATGGGAAAACAAGCTATCAAAACCTTCCAAGATTTATGGATTCAATGATCAAGGAACATTAAAAAAAACTAACACGTGATCATGTAAAAGAAGTTGAAACAAAACACTCCCTAGGCCATCATGAGTAGATTCGGCCTCCTCAAGAAATAGAGGATGGAGATTTTTGATTTATAAAACCTCTTAGTATGTTAAACTACAAGTAAATACAAGACCATAGAAATTGGTTTCAACTCAAAAGGAGTTTTCTACCATTTTTGAGAGATTTTTGAAGATAAAAGCTCATATATGACATAAAGAAGAAACTTTAGAAAAAGATGAAGTTTTTAAAGAAATGAATACATGAGAGTATTACCCTAAGCAAGAGAAACAACTTTGGTGAAGAACACTTAGTGAAAAGAAGAAGAAAAACTAGAGCTTTGGAAGCTTGAAGTTAAGAAAAATATGAAAGCTTAAGAGTTTTAATGGAGTAGAAGGAAGGAAAGTGATGAAGTGAGGATGAAGAGTGTTATCTATAGAGGAAGGGGGAGGGGTGCACGGCCTAGAGGAGAGGGAGCAAGGCTTGGAGAGGAAGTTTTGGTTTAGGGCATTGTTTGGATCATTTAAGGAATGTTTAATGGGTTTTTGGAATAAAATAGATTATAATTTGAAAAAGTAATCATGATCACTTTAAAGTGTGTCATAAGCATTTAATTAGGCATCCCATCAAGCCTTATCTCATCCTTTAGGGTTCCTTTAACTGCTTAAATACGTAACCGGTTGCACATCCGATCGTATTTTCTGAAGGTTTCACCCGAATAAAATATTTTATTTTATTTTATTTTTGAACGAAAATTTTCAAAATAACCAAAGTTGAAGGAAACATGATAAAAACATTAACCGTCTCATTCACGGGTCAAAATTAGGTTTGCTGCTCAGTAAACTTATACTGGCAGTAAAAACGCAGACCGACATTCGTCTGAATTTTCAGCCAAAAAATTTTACTGTGACTTCATATGATAAGGTGGATTAGGAATATGATTTTATTTTATTAAACAAAATATTTTCTACTTTCATATTAAAATATAATTACTTATATTTTAATTGATTAAACAGTATAATGAAAATCAGACTGTTATAGCATCTTACCTGAAGGCTTCTGGTGTTCTATCATAGCCTTTTGGCACACTAAGCATGCATAGAGAAACTGAGCTACCTCATTTTTCATTCTAGGACACCAAAACATACGCTTCAGATCCTAGTACATCTTAGTGGCACCTGGGTGAATACTCAAACCACTCCTATGTCATTCCTCAAGGATTAACTTCCTAAGCTATGGGACATTAGGATTTCCATTATGGGACTCAAAGGTTGCATCTTACCTGAAGGCTTTTGGTGTTCTATCTTAGCCTTTTGGCACATTAAGCACGCATAGACAAACTGAGCTACTTCCTTTTTCATTCTAGGACACCAAAACATACGCTTCATATCATGGTACATCTTAGTGGCACCTGGGTGAACACTCAAACCACTCCTATGTCATTTCTCAAGGATAACTTCCTAAGCTCTGGGACATTAGGTACACAAACCCTGTCCTGAAACCTCAAAACTCCACCAGTTCCTTCCTTAAAACTAAGGTCTCTACCCTGAGCAAGCAACTCTCTCTGGCCTAAGAGGTATACATCTATATTCTGACCTTCTCTAATCTATTCCATCAAACTATTGGTGATCTTGAATGTTCCAAGCCTAATACTCTTAGGGGTAAATTTCCATGCTCTGCTCAAATCTCTAAACTCCTCGATCAAATCCATTTTTCTAACCATTAAGGCTGAAACATGTAAGGTTTTCCTACTTAAAGCATCTGCCACTACATTGGTTTTCCTCGGTGGTAACTCAGATCAAAATCACAGTCCTTAAGAAATTCCATCTACTTACGTTGCCTCATATTCAACTTCTTTTGGTCAAACAAATATTTCAAACTCTTATGATCACTAAAGACCTCAAACGCTTCTCCATAAAGATACTCCAGATCTTTAAGGCAAACACTAGAGCTTCTAATTCCAAATCATGGGTAGGGTAATTCTTCTCATGTTTTTTCAACTGCCTAGAAGCATAAGCTACTACCTTATCATTCTGCATCAACACACCACCTAAACCTTGTTTAGAAGCATTGCAGTATACTACGAATGACTCACTAGGATTGGACAAAACTAACACTGATGGAGATGTTAACCTTTCCTTTAAGGTCTGAAAACCTTCCTCACATTTAGATTCCCACACAAAAAGTTGTCCTTTCTTGATGAGACGGGTCAAAGGTGAAGCTATCTTAGAGAAACCCTCTATAAACCTCCTATAGTACCCCTGCTAAACCCAAGAAACTCCTAATCTCTGTTACTGACTTTGGTGCTTCCCAGTGGAGCACAGTCTCTACCTTAGCCGTATCCACGGCTATCCTACCTTTAGAGATGACATGTCCTAAGAAATTCACCTCTTCTAGCCAAAACTCACACTTAGACAACTTAGCATACAACTGCTTCTCCTTAGGGTCTGCAAGACTACCCTCAAGTGTTCCTCCTTGGTCTTGGAGTACACTAAGATGTCATCTATGAAAACCACCACAAACTTATCCAAGTAAGGGTGAAATTTCTTGTTCATATAATCCATGAACACAGCAGGAGCATTAGTCACACCAAAGGGGATAACCAAATACTCACTCAGTCACTGAGCACACCTTTGAGCACGGGGTCATGCTATACAAGAGCACGGCTGTGCTCATGCACCAGAAAGGGACTTTTCACTAGAAAATCCCACTTGACCCCATTTTAACATTCCTGAGGAATTTCTAACAACCAACATAACATAAATCCATACATAAAACATGGATAAACATATTTAACACATAAAGGCTTTACTACGAAAAACGGGGTGTTACAGGGGGGAGTGAAACCACATTTTGACACTTTTCTCTTTCATATCCTAGTGCGACCAAAGGGTTTCTCTTCACCCTAGAATCCTCACTTTCTTGCATTGAAGGATTGGAGAGCTTAGAGGAAGAGATCTTGGTGAAGAAGGAGACTGGAGAAGTAAGAAGAAAAAGATTTCTTGGAGCTTTCTTCAGCCAGTTCGAGGAAATACGCTTGAAGCTTTTTTGGAGATCTTCGATAGGTGAGTAACAATACTTTTATGAACCCTTTCCATGGCATATGTGTTTGTATATGTCGGCAAGGGTTTACCCTATATGGTTTTGGGAATTTTCGAGAAATTGTTGTATGTTGGCTACCTAATTTCTAAAATTGGGGATTTTTCGATTAAAGGGAATTTATGTTTAATTGGTATCTTTACATGTCCCTTCTTGTATATAATGCCATGAAATTATGATTGTTCGATGTTTGTATTGATTATGTACTTTAATTGGTAGTATTTTGTTTTGTCTATACAGAGATCGATATGGAGTTACGTGTTGTATTCACATTGGAAGAAAGAGAATCAACTCCTCCCAAGGGCTAAAAATAGGGTAAAACCTTATTTTTTTTTTCTTTTCTTTTTTCTTGAATTGAGATACAACTGTTAATATTCCTCAAGGTAATGGACTATGTCTAGCTGATATGGCTACATCAAAATGTGACATACGCATGTCTAGTATACATATTTATATTTATTTTATTTCACAACTACATCATTTTGGATTTATAGCCAGACCAAGATGTTGAATATGTGAATTAATAATATCAATACAATATTGTAGGTCATATAATATTGAAACAAAATCAAGTTCTGCTAGGGTTTCAGGGATTTCTTCATCAGCAAGCATGAAATTTGATGAAGAAACAGATCTCCTTCAACGAAGCAAGAAAAAATTAAGTGATGAGAGTAACAAAGGAGGTGCGAGATCATGGCTAATGATCCAGAAAACATGTTCCATAAGTATTTCTACGTACAAGGACAATTTGATCAACCTTTTTGGCGAGGATGTGCATGCCACTCTAAGCTAGTAATAGAATTCTACAAGAATCCTTAGCCATTTCCTCCTAAAAGATCATTCCCCAACCTATTGGCACGGGCACTAAAATTCCCTTGGCAGATGATGAATGGGAACAGTGGTCTGCCCCTTAGAAAAAGAACCTCGTGGTAAGTGACACCTTCTACCCCGCATACTTTAAATATAAGATAAATCATATTAAATAGATAAATAATTAGTTTATTATAAAAAGGTAGTAGGCATCACATGATCCAAATATAACCAAATAAGTATAACTAACAACTGCGGATAAGAACATAAACCAAAACATAAAACATAAACATGAAACCCGATGTCACATATCAGAACTGGTAACTAATCCGAAATTACATCGGAAAAACAACTAAAATAATGTACTAAACTACGAGAAAGTGATCTCCTCGGGATGACTCCTCGACAAGCTGCTCATCATCCTGTGCATAAATCAAGGTACATGCAAAGAAACAATAACAAATAGAGAGGAAGAAATCATTCGTATAACCAAAAAATGGTATTAGGATAGTTAGCAAGATGTTCACATAGCAAGTAACATATCATTGTATAACAATTTATAATATCATCATAACACATCGAATAAAACATGCTATGCGATGCAGTGCTACTTCACTACTCCTTATGCATGTGGATCCATAACTAACTCAGGAAGACGCCTTCTAAGTTACATATCCATATTGGTCGCAATAATCACTAACGCCAGCAGTCCACCAGACCATGGGTGAGTCCCTTGGATAGCCGATGCGCCTTACTCTCGTATTCATCACCACAGGGGGCCACGACCCACCAAACTCTCGGATGGATCACCACGGATGGCCAGTTCGCCATACTCTCGGGCGAACTCCCCTGTCATCGTAACTTCCCCTAACAACTTCATGCATGAATGCATGTATACTAACACACAGTCAAACATTAACCACCACCTCCATTAACAGCATAATTGTGGCTTAACAACTTTGACCAATAAGCATCAAAGTTTAAGAAACATCATTAACCATGATTTAACAACTTTGACCAATAAGCATCAAAGTCTAACAACATTAACGTGTGATAACTCATCACTATCATCTTAACCAACATTATCCATTTCATCATTAAATGTCTCCATTAAGGTTTATAACATTAATTGAATATTGAACTATCACTCTTTTGTTTTATCTCTATCACTGTCTCATCTATTTGTTCTAAGGAACCTCACAAGTTCTCCTAAAGAACTCGAGATCATCCCTAAATGTCCTTTACTATTCTATTGGGCATTAACTTCACCCCTCTTTGCTATCTTCGTGTCTTATGAATATTAATAATAACTGATTTTTAGTCTTAGGTTCAACACTAACATTCCTACGTCTTTAATTATCATGTTTTAATCACAATAACGGTTCATCATTGCAACTCGTCAAAATGGTTCATCTTAACATTTCATTATACGAATGTTATTAAAACCGAACCGGTCATCGACTCGGTCCAGACACTGAGTCAATGGGTCATTGGTTGAACCAGTGAGTCACTGGATGAACTGGTATGTATTATTAAATTTATAAATTTATCGATATGTAATATATAGTACATTTGTCAGAGTTAGACCCAAGAAAACGTGCAGCATCAAGAACTAAGAGTGTGGACTACGCATGAGCATCTATGACGGCCTTGGAGAACGTCTGGGACGTGCCTTGGAGACCGTGTTAGCGTCTTGGAGAACCGCTTGGTTCAATCGAGCCACCGGTTCTTGCCAGATCACTAGTGGAAAATATACATTAGACGGTAAAGGTTTACGCCAGTTAACCAAAAGATAGACGTTAAAAAGGGGGCGGTGGCAGTTTTGTAAATATCAGACTTCATTAATTCAATTTTAACGTCAGTTGTTTTAAGGACTGACGTTAAAAGTGAAGTGACTCACTTTTAACGTCAGTTCAATAAACAACTGACGTTAACAGTGAACGTTTTAACGTCAGTTCTTTATCGAACTGATGTTAAAAGTGAGTCACTTCACTTTTAACGTCAATCCTTACATCAACAGACGTTAAAGGTTATTTTAATAATTTTTTTATCTAGTATACGTACCTTTCCGCATTGCCTTCCTCAAAGTGTCAGTTTCACAATTGCTTTGATGTTTTGTGTTTCTGTTTTGAAAACTAAAATATATGTGCGAGGTATAAGTTGAATCAATAACCTAAACTGGATCTCATTTATGAAGTATAATACAGACTTATACAGAAGATTGAAAGGGTTTAAAATCCTATAAAAATTTACATTGAAAGGGTTTAAAATCCTAAACATTAAAGCTACATCCCATCAGAGAGTTTTATGAAATATGCCAAAAGGAAAACTATACTCCGAAGGGTGCACTCGATCTGTTTTAGCAATGGTCTTGGAACAGTCACTTGCATCCTTTAAGACCTCAGAAAACTGGGGGGCATGAGAGAGCTCAAGAGAGGCAAAAACAGGTGCACTAGATTTGTTTCAAGCAAAGGCAGTGGTTCTAGAGACTTCCATGACGGTCACTTGCTGCCAAAGCTGAGGTTTTGGAACTGTGACGCCCGAGCACTTGATTTGCCCTCCAGCAGCTGATTCTCCGGAAGGATGATAAGGTGAGCAAATCACATTACGTTGTTTACACAAGCTTATCACCCATGTTACGTGATTTACACAACCTCAGAAGTTGTTTGACCATTAAGACAAAGATCTTTGAGTCTAGGAATAGGAAGAAAGAGTGATGAAAATAATCTCCATGGCAGAGCCATATTGTGAAGCTGAAAATTAAAAGGATGGAAGAAAGCTATTTATAGGAGCAGGGGATGAAGTTACTAAGCTATTATGATGTTCTTCAAAACTTATCTATAAACTTAATGCTCATTAAGAGGATTAAGTTACAAGGTGCATGGGTAAGTAGCACAGTAGTCAAAGGAATGAATGTTTTTGCAGATATCTATACACTTTTAACGTCAGTTGTTTAAAACAACTGACGTTACAAGTGTTTTTAAAATAAAAAATATTTATTTTTAACGTCCGTTTTTTATACAACTGACGTTAAAAGTGTGATTTTTACTTCAGTTAAATAAATAGCTGACGTAAATAATCCTATATATTATAAACGTGAAGAATGAATATTGGAAATAATGTATTTAATATAATTAATATACGGGAACTTGGCAGTCATAAATTAAATTGACGTTAAAAATGAGGTGGTGGCAGTTTGTAAATATTAAATCACTATTTGCGTCAATTCTATAAATAACTGACGTAAATAATTATGAAACTCATTTCATTGGTTGTCATGTCCCTGTTGTCCCTCTTAACGCAGATCACTCCATATAGTGCAGTTTATTTCTAAACCTTTTTTTAAACAAGTTTATTTTTAATTTTTATTAATTAGCTTGAATTAGTAAACAAATTCTTGTGCAAATTAAAATAAATAAACACTTAACATAAAACAAGTTATATGTATAATCAAATCGTATCTCATTGAAGCGATTCATAAGTTAAAATTACATGATTAAAAGATAAAAAATTTCTGCAACATAGCCCTAAAATATAAAAAAAGTTTCTACTTCAACATCATTTTCTTCTCAATCCTGTCATCAGAAACTCCAATGGATGCATCACCTCCCTCACTTGAATTCCATGATGAAAAGTAAATCCTCAGACACTAGCAACGAAAGCAAAGTGAAATGGATCTTTGCATCTTTCTTCTTCACTGGAATTCCTTGATGCATCGTCTTGAATCCACAGTCACTTGCTTCCAAAGCAAAGTGAAAGGGATGACGGGGATGAAATAAAGTGAGAGAATCACATTACGTGATTCACCCAACCTTGCCATCCATGTTATGTGATTTACACAACCTCAGAAGTTGTTTGACCATTAAGACAAAGATCTTTGAGTCTAGGCATAGGAAGAAAGAGTGATGAAGTTAATCTCCATGGCAGAGCCATATTGTGAAGCAGAAATAATTAAAAGGATGGAAGGAAGCTATTTATAGGAGCAGGGGATGAAGTTACTAAGCTATTCTGATTTTCTTGAAAACTTATGTAAAAACTTAATGCTCATTAAGAGAATTAGGTTACAAGGTGAATGGGTAAGTAGCACAGTAGTCAAAGGAATGAATGTTTTTGCAGAAACTAATAAATTTTTAACTTCCGCTATGTAATACAACTGACGTTAGAAGTGTGAGTGTTTTTAACATCAGTTTCTTAAGACAACTGACGTTAAATATATGACCTTTAACGTCAGTTTTTACTAACAACTGACATAAAATGTTGTTTTATTTTGATTATAACGTTTACACCCGTGCGCCTTCTGCACTTCTCTGTGCGCACGTCTCTTTTCTCTTTTCATCACGCTCAACCCTCACTCTCAACCCTCACTCTTACTCTCACTCTGCCCTAATCGCGAGCTCATCTCCACCGCAACCACCGCGAGGGCTTCTTCGCCACCACTGTGAGGTACACTCTTAACCCCTAACTCTGTCTTTCCCGCTCATTCTTTGCAATAACTTGACATCTCTCTTTCCCCTTCCCACGCACTAACTCTCCTTGTCCCTCTGCTCTCAGTAACCACATCGAACGTTGGCCACCACTCGAGCTTCCCACCCACCACCACGCGAGCGCCTATTTCTGGTGAGTCTTTAGGGCACATTTTTTTATTTTTGGTTTTGAGTGTATGTTGAAAATGTAGTCTCAGTAGTTGAAACTTGAAACTGTGAGTTTGAGTTGTTTGGAATGTCTCGAGTGTATGTTGAAACTGTAGTTTCAGTAGTTGAAACTTGAAACCGTGAGTTTGAGTTGTTTGGAATGTCTCTATTTTTGGTTTTGAGTGCATGCATGTTGCTCTGCTGGTTGATCTGTCACGGCCGTGATGCTCATCACGGCTAGGCCGTGATCAGTTCTGCCCTTGAGGGTCTGGTTCAGTTGGCACGTTACGGCCGTGATGGACATCACGGCCAGGCCGTGACCAGTGCTTGGCAATCTTCAAAAACTATAGTTTTCAATCTCCCGTATTGTCCTTATATTGGATAGATGTTTTGTATATCTACAGGACCTATCTAGTTATTTTTATTTATACTTCTGTATTTATTTTGAGTTATAACCTATGTTAATACATATATATTGTTTCTGAACAGGCATACATATGGATCAATCGGATAGCCCGCATGCACGGGAGGACACTGTGGGGGCTTCGCAGGACCCGATCACGCCAACGCCTGATTCTAGTGTAAGTTTACATGTTATATACTATCTTTAGTCCTTCTTTTGTATGTAAGTTTATAATGTTACAACCCTCTATTTTATCTTTTTTTTTTGTCCATACAAACATCACAGGCTCATAGGAAACGGGGTTGAGGAGCCACCTCGTTGAAGAAACTAGAGAAGGACAGGCAAAGCGGACAGAAGCTTGAGGTGCCCTTCGATGCTAATCTAAATGCCCAGGGACCCCGTGCTAAAGAATTTAATAAGTGGGTGTTTCTACAAGCGAAGCAGCACGTAAGCATCAACTACAACCACTGGAATGACGTTCCACAGAACGTTAAGGATCAGATTTGGGAGGCTATCACGGTATTTTACCTTTACATTCGTTTGATTTACATTATTAGATAATTATCCGAGTTATAATCCATCTAGTTGTTATGTATTTAATGTGTGGGTAGCTTGGGCTGTGCCAAATGACGAGGATCATCGTCATAAATGTATGAAAATGGCATCAAAGCGTTGGAATGGGTTCAAGCATGATCTTACCAGGTACTATGTATCTGGGAAGAAGCGGCTTGATAAAATGTTCTCGGATTATCCCTGGATTGATCAGGATACTTGGGATATGTTTGCCAGGAGTCGACAGGATGGAGAATTTCAGGTTGGTTGATTAAGTTAATTTTGTATGCTTATTATAGATCATTTAACTGTATTTAATTATGTGTTTTTGTTTGAATAGGCTAAGGCAAATAAGGGTCGGCAGAATCAGGCGAAGAACGTCCACCGCCACACCATGTCTCAGGGTGGGTACCAGACTCGGATCGAGCAGATGATGGCGGATAGGCTGAGGGCGAAGCAGGAAGAACACTCTGCTAGGATTGAAAGAGGAGATGTGCCTGAGGGCACACCATTAAGTCCTCTGTCGGACATCGACCGCGAGGATGTCTGGTTAGCTGGTCGCATGACAAAGACGGGATCTTTTAAAGTTGATGCCACTCGCGAAGTGGCAGATAAGATTGTAACTAAATAATTAACTTGATTTCAATTGATATTTGTATATATATTTGCAACACTTGTCACTTGCACGTTTTTTCATTTTTTTTCATTGTAGATGGATCTTAAAGCACAATCCTCCCAGGGCGCCTTCGTCCCTTCTGGACGGCGGGACGTCTTGATGACTGCTCTAGGCAAGAAAGACCATCCCGGTCGGGTTCTCGGTGTTCCTGGGAACGTGATCATTAAAGAATATTATGGCAAGTATGCTTCACGAAAGCGGGTGGTCAATGAAGCATCAATTTTGGCTGACATTACTCAGCACCTCATGTCCAACCCAGCTATTACAACACATCTGATGCAAGGCTTAATATCCAACTCGGAATTCAAGAAGGCGCTTGCCAAAGAGCTTTCCTCCGTCGGTACATCCCAGGACACCGCAGGGCATGTCAACCCTTCACATGTGAGCATAAAAGAGAGTTTTAGTAGGGCACATGTGGAGGATGATGAGTTGGCAGCTAGGGAGCGGGAGTTCGAAGTCCAACGCCATGAGCATGAATTGGAAATGAAAAGGCGTGAGCTTGAGTTGGACTCCAAACGACGTGAGCTCAAAATGTTAACAAAGGTATGTATTCATTATTAATGTCCAAATTAGTCAAATATTTACTTGTGTTTTTTTTAATTATCAACAACTTATCTAATTTATTTTTCCTAAACTGAAGGCCAAGTCGACGTCGGTGTCGCTGTCACCTATCACTCGTTTGTTCTCACTTGGTGAGGATTATGCGTTTGAGATTTTTGAATGTCCATTGGAGCACGATGGATGGATGGCACACCCAGATCAATGGATGATATTTACCTTCTGTGGTGACGATCTCGGGAACGCCTGCAGAAATAACGTTTGGATGAACAACAATGTTTTGAGTCTCTGGTGCACGTAATTTAATTTTAATTTTATAACTTATTTATTTTTGGTATTTTTCCATTTAATAATTTATTTTAATTTAAATATATATATTATGTAATTAACATCCACACCTTTTCATATCTTAGGTATCTCCATCGTCTTCAGCTTGAGAAGGGTGTTGCATCAGTTTACGGCTTCTTAGATCCGTCAGTCCTTCTGCCCCAATTCTTTGATGGCGATGGATTAAGTAAATACATAGGGAACTTGTTGGGAGACAATCGGAAAGAATTATATCTGGCTCCCTACTGTATGAAAACCATTGGCAGTTGTTCGTACTTCACCCGTCTAGGCATACTGTCATATTCTTCTGCTCTCTCCACCAAGATCCGCCACCGAAGGTGGTGGAAGATGTAAATAAGTAAGTAACTAATCTTAAATTTAATTTAAGTTTTAATATCAGTTGTTTTTAGTTTATTACACACATGATATATGAATTTGTTAATTGATCGACATGATTATTTGTTTATGATAGCGCGCTGAAGGCGAGTAGCAAAAGTTGCGCCAACGGGAGAAGTAGGGCTTCTAAGGCTAAAGCAAATCCTGTATGGAACATCCTCAAGGTTTGGTAGTTTATTTATCAAATAATTAATATTATAATTACTAATTTATATGTATATTCAACTGACGTTGAAATTAATTTTGTTGGTAGTCTCGATTTCAAATTGACGGGTGGTCGTGCGGCTATTATGTGATGCTTCATATGCTGATCATAGTCTCCACATCTATTACGGATGGATGGATTAAGGTAATATTTAAACAACTTGTTAAATTATATATTATAGTTTTGAAGATGACTTGCATTGATGTTAGACTAAACCCCCAATTTGGTCCCTGAGAAAAACACTCGGGTCTGAAATAGTCCCTAACCAAAAAAAACTATCCGTTTAGTCCTTAAGAATGTATTTCCGGGACAGATTAGTCCTTCCGTTAGTTGACCACCTTTGATCGCAGGTAAAATGCTGACGTGTCGGTATCCTTCCAAAACGCATGTCGTTTTTTCCTTCTTCTTCCTCCAGCTTCTTCTTCTTCTTCTTCCACTTCTCTGCATCTCTTCTTCCTCAGTATCTCTTGTTCAATGATTTTCTTTTGTTTCCAGTTGGTTTTGAGTTGGCCTCTGTAACTTTAGTCCCCCCGAGCCCTTGGGTTTGGTCGTGGTTCTCGTTCCAGGACTTTCTGTTCTTCTCATCTATTCCTTGGATTTTGCAACAACCAACACAACACTCATTATTTACTGTCATGTTCACTACTAATTGCAATAAGTTTTGGGTTTTTATATAAATTAGAAGCTACACATACTAGCAAGAACAACAATATATTATTGACATTATGATACATCAAAGTTCACCAATATCTCCCATATGCAGCCTCCCTCTTCATCAATGATTTCCCTCCTGCTCAATTTGCTTTCCCAATATCTCCTATTGGTGTTTGAGTCATAACATTCAAAACCCTCATTGAAGCATTTCATCAAACAACTTCTCTGCTCTCAAAAGCCAACATTAGAATGCATTGTTATGAGGTTTGACCCCTCTCTGAAGCTTTTCATCAAATAGCTTCTTTGATCCTTGAAAATAAATACCTACACTTTCCACAGACCTTGAGGGTCACATTGTAAAGAACCATTCTAATTTATAGAGACTTCTTGGTCACTGGGGTTGTGAGAGTACAAAGACTTGGTTATTTTGACAAGGGGGTCGTTGTTGTTGTACCTGGCACCACACGATTTCTTTACAAGTTGTTTGGCTCTGGGGCTTGACCAGATGTGGTCTTCCAATGAAGATGAGGAGTTTGCACGCGGATCATCAGTTGCTATGATACATTCATTTTGATTAAGGCCTTGGAGAAGAGAAATTGTAGGAGGAGGGAAAGTTTGGAAGCTAGAGGAATGTGAAGAGTTTTGGAGAACCCTATTTCGTTCTCTCTGTGATTGACTCCTGCGAATTGAACTCATTGATTTCGTAAAATGGTGCGTTGGTGCGGAGAAGCATTGCAAAACAATTGCAGAGAAAGGATAAACTGTGTTAAGCAAGAGGAAGAAGAAGAAGGAAAGAAACGGCAAACGGCATGCGTTTTAGAGATGGAAACTGACACGTCAGCATTTTACCTGCGATCAAAGGTGGTCAACTGACGGAAGGACTAATCTGTCCCGGAAATACATTCTTAAGGACTAAACGGATAGTTTTTTTTGGTTAGGGACTATTTCAGACCCGAGTGTTTTTCTCAGGGACCAAATTGGGGGTTTAGTCTTGATGTTATTGTTATTATTTGAACGTGTGTAGGCATTTAACGACCAATCGCCTATTCAAGAAGATGAGTTAAGAGACTTGAGGATGTGCTTTGCTGAATTCTTCTTCAAGTATGCGGCTGAAAAAGGAATTGACAAGATACCTCCGCAATACTTAGATAAATAGTTTTTTGTTAGACTTTCGAAACTGATTAATAACATGTATATATATATCCTTAGATTGGTAGTTTTGTTTTTTAGACATTGGAAATTTATTTATATATATACATGGGTTTTGGTTTTAAGTCCCCTCATTGTTCCATTTTTCCATTGTAATTCTGTAATGTGTGTGATATTCTGTGTTACTGGGATATTTACTGAATGCAGGGATAGCTGAGGGGAGTGATATTTTAAAACTGAATTAAAAAAAAACCTATTAACGTCAGTTGTATCAAACAACTGACGTTAATAGTATTTTATAAAATATACAGTACACTATTAACGTTAGTTGTTTATTACAACTGACGTTAAAATTAAACCTTTAACGTCAGTTCTTTATAACCACTGACGTTAGTTTTAACAAAATTAACGTCCGTTGTCTTAAAGAACTGACATTAATAGTTTTATGTTTAACGTCAGTTGTTTAAAAAACTGACGTTAATTTTTACAAAATTAACGTCAGTTCTCAACTGACGTTAAAATATTAACTATTAACGTCAGCTGTATTTACGTCAGTCAGTATTCTGACGTAAAAAATCAATTTTAACTGACGTAAAAAGCACTTATTGCACTAGTGGTTCTACACCAGTTTGATGACATCAGCACCGATTTGAATGACTATCCAATTTGATGACCTGATCGGACCGGTGATAAGTCTGGTTTCCAGCCTAACCAGTCCGACCGGCTGGTCCGGTTTTAATAACACTGCATCATTCCAAGGCATGGAAGCACTAAGGCATTTAATCATGTCGTGCAATGATCGTCATCATCAACATTACACATACGTCATACAAATCATGTAGACAAACATATACATTCACATATCGACAATAGCAAATAAACAGTCAAACATCAATTAAACACATAGCATACAAAAGGGTCATCGGTTAACGCTTATCTTACGCCACTACAACAGATTAGACTTTTAATAACGCACCTTTTATAGCATTTCCGTGTGGAAATGCTATTAAAAGTGATGGGGGGACTTTTAATAGCGTTTCCTTTAGGAAACGCTATCTTAGGTGATACCTAAGATAACGTTTCCGTGTGGAACCGCTATTAAAAGTGCCACTTAGGAAAAGATAGCGGTTCCACACGGAAACGCTATATTAGGTATTATACCCGCGCGCGCCATCCTTCAATTCCCAGTTTCTGCGTACCAGCACTGACCTCATCAGTCTAGGGTTGCCATCTCCGTGCAGAGTCTTCTCTCTGTTTCTGCCTAAGTTCACAGTCACACTCTTCTCTTCTGAGACCAGTGGCGCACGACCTTGTATTATCTCATTGCACCAATCTGGGCCTCATACGAACCTTCAGCTTCAACCTTGCATTCAACTTTCATCTGGATAGCGGAGGGAAGTTCCCTGTATTGTGAGTTCTTTTTCTTTGCATTCTGAGATTTGAGAAATTTCTTGTTGCTTTCTGAAAAATTCAAAGAATGTCGAGAACTTGGAAAGAATTATAGGTTGATAACCATACATGATTCTGTTTTGTTTTGAGGAATAGCTATGTAACTTCATTTTTTTTATAACTAATATATATGTATTTAGTATTGTTTCATGAATTTACCTACACTGGGAATTCCGTTTTGATCACTTATGTGTCTATACATTCTTTATCTTCTATCCTTCCTTCTTTTTATGGTTTCCAGTTCTAGTTTTAAAAATTGTACAAGTTGATATTTGTCTTGGAGTGTATCTTGTCCCTAATTCTCGGGTCATTTTTGGGAGGTCATTAATTTACATATGTAGGAACATGTAATGCCACTAAACAAATAGGGTTGAACATTGAAATGGTTGGATGCTGTGTAAACCTTTTTGTTCCGAAGAAATATTAATTACTGGATCATTGGAGGTTTCAAATCTGTTCTCTTTCTCAGAACATGTTTCATTATTGTCAAGAGAAGAATGAAAATAGAATTTACAGATATTGTCTCCTTGCTTGATTATGCCAATGTTTTAACTCTGAATCCAATTGCTATATTTACACTTTACCTGTTTGCAATAATGCCTGCACTGATGTTGATTCATTTTGTGAAAATAAAGTGAAGAATGTACTAACATGTGTCATTGAAAGTGATTGGGTCAAAAAACATGTTCTTGATTCTAGCACTTCACCTTGATTGTTTTGATTCTAATGTATTCTCTATATCATGAACTAAGGATGCTATGATGTATTTTGGTGTTTATGTGACTGATTTCCACTTCACTGGTTAGACATATAAGAAGAAAGGAAAGCCATCCTTTTGTATTCATAGCATGGTACTGCATAAGTTGTTCATAAAAGTTGCATGTCCCTCACATACTATGTGTTTGATAAATGAAAAAATAAATAACTGAATTGATTCACTTGAAAGAAAGTATTTGTTATTTGATACTGCAGGCTTGGTTTGATAAGTTTTATGGCTTGATTTGATAAATGTTTGGATAGGTGGTTGTTTCTCTTTTTAGTGAGTAGTGGATCTAATGCTATCAACATCAAAGATACATGAAGTTTGACTCTCTTAAATTTTGCTTGATTGCTTGACACTGTGATGAGCACATTTATCAACAACCTGTAATATCTGAAGAACTTCAGTGGGTGTAATGTCTCTAAGTCTTCTTCTCATTCCTTGTTAATGCCTTGCACAATTTGTTTGTCTTACATGGTGGATCTCCTTTCATTTTCATTGCTTTACTGGGTTAGGAATAAGTATGTTGACATGCTATATTTCTTCCTCTTGGTACTCATGATTGGATAAAGGAAACAACAATAAAAAGAGTAAGTGAAAAGAGAAGGTTGTAAAAGAACATGAAGCTAAGAAGTGTGGACTTGTTTCAAAATATATTGTATGATGCCCTTCTAACTTGCTATAAGAGCATGCTTGGACGAGTTTGCTTATTTACTTTTTAAGATGTTGTCATATAAGGGCTTAGTGGTTTTACTGTAATTACAATCATAAATTCAACTATCTATGATGGGGTTTTATAATAAGTACAGTTTTATTAACTTTCTTTCAATGCTCCTCATCCTCTCCTTGAACAGAAAAGATACAACAGGTTCTTCAAGGGACCTGAAACTGCTACACTGATCCGTTCCTTTACCCAACTGAATACCCCCCCTCTCTCCCATCTTTCCCTTTTGATGCTTCCCTACTAATACACAGCCCCTGTCCACACTCAATTTGCCATGCGGAAAACCGCCAACAGTTTTCATTCCCTACATTCCTTTAATCTGTATACATTGCATGTAGACATCAACCAGTCCAAACTCATAGTAAATATGTTTAATAAATATTTTTGTAGATCGGGAAAGCATGGATCGGAAATGGATGTCTGCCAATCGTTTAACGAGGGAGTATGAGGATGGGGTGAAAGAGTTCATTAGGTTTGCAGTTCGGCATGCAGAAAACCCTAGTACAATCATATGTCCTTGTTTATATTGTTGTTATGCAAGGCGAGTTAGTGCAGCCGATTTGGAAGAACATTTAGTGTGTAATGGAATCGATCAAAGTTATACATGTTGGACAAAACATGGCGAGACAAGAGCTGAGTCTAGTGAAATGAGGAATCGTGTGAGATATTCATCATACGATACCGACACAAATACTTATGAGGGCGATCGTTTTGAAGACATTGCAAATGCTGTTGAAGAGGATCTTCAGGATTGTCCTCAAATGTTTGAGAGGTTGGTAAGTGATGCAGAGCAACCATTGTATGATGGTTGTACTAAATTCACAAGATTATCGGCGATGTTAAAGTTGTATAACTTGAAATCGGGCAACGGATGGACTGATAAGAGCTTTACGGACTTACTCACACTATTGAAAGACATGTTGCCGGAGGATAATGTGCTTCCTAGTCGGACATATGAGGCTAAACAAATGTTACGCTCTATTGGCATGAGCTACGAGAGGATACATGCTTGTCCTAACGATTGCATTTTATTTCGGAATGAATATGCATCATTAAAGATGTGTCCTAAATGTAATGCCTCACGATATAAGAAGAAAGAATCAGATCCAGAGAAGGTTGTGTGGTATTTTCCCATAATACCCAGATTTAGGCGCATGTACCGTAGTTCAGAAGATTCAAAGCACTTGACATGGCATGAGGATGAAAGGATCAAAGATGGCAAGCTGCGGCACCCGGCAGATTCTCCTCAATGGAAGAAATTTGATAATGATTATCCTGATTTTGGGCAAGAATCAAGAAACCTACGACTTGCATTGGCTACTGACGGATTTAACCCGCATGGTGTTCAAAGTAGCTCTCATAGTACATGGCCTATGATTTTGGTGATTTATAACCTATCCCCATGGCTATGCATGAAGCGCAAATTTATGATGTTATCTATGTTAATTTCTGGGCCCAAACAACCAGGAAATGATATAGACGTCTATTTGACTCCTTTGATTGAAGACTTGAAACAACTGTGGGAGACAGGTGTGGAGGTGTATGATGGGTATAAGGAAGAAAGAGTTTCCGTGTACAAACGCTATCTAAAGTCACCTATTAATAGCACTTCCTAAATGCTATCTTTGCTAACGAGTTTTAATAGCAGTAGCATAGATAGCGGTTACAAACGCTATTAAAAGTCATACGGAAACGCTATCTAAAGTCTAATCTGTTGTAGTGCGCTACCCTAAAACCTATATGTTCATACTAATTCATTCTCCACACACCTCAATCAAATTCTCAAGCCTCGAAGGGATGAGAGTGTCGAATCAAAGCCTCCTTCGCCGGTTCCTACCATTACAAATACGAAAAGTTCACAAAGAGGACCACAACTTCCAAAGCCAATAGAGAATAAAAAAAGGAATAAGAGGTATGTCTTACCTTGAGATTAAACTCTAAAGAACATAAACAAGAAGTTGGGTCTCATCTCACAAAGACTTGATCACTTCCTCAAGAACGACAACGAAAACAGATGGATTAAGCTTCTAAATCAAGAAACTCGAGGGGAAAATGAGCAGAACATGGCACACGAAATTTTACCTTGTTTGTAGCCCAAAGTTCATAAACAAAAAGATAAAATCGACACTAAAAGAAGTGCGTATCGGCAACGATGTCCTTCAGGCAAAAAACGGCGAAGAACGATGAACGGGAGCGATTTCCTTCAAGAATTCTTACGAGAGAGACTAATAGAAAATCTAAGAGATGAAGAGAGGTAGCTTTTTGGAGTCTTGAGTCATGGGAAATAGGGTTTATGTCGATTCTTATGGTATAAAAACGAGTTAGGGGGTAACGGGCTTCTATTTCAGCACAAACCACGTACGGATCGGTATTTTGCACATATCTTGAGCTACGAGTATACGATTGAGGTGTTCTTGGTAGTTATTTCTAGATAGGATCCCTAGAAGATTATGATAAGATCTTAAGGGATAACTAAGAAAAGGATTATACTATTTTAATTAGGACTCCTATGAAGTCTAATTGATTTAGAAACTAAAGTTTAAGAGTTATGCTATCTAGATTTAAATACTAAGTCCTATAATATCTCGTACTATCATTCGGAATCAATTATAAGATCAGATATTATTAATAAGATCATTTATTATATATTAACATATAGAATCACATACAAAACCATATATTCATACAAGATCACATATTAATAATCACAATCTCATATTAATACACATACACATAATCATATATTAATATACATATATGTAATTGGAAACTAATAGGTAATTACAAGATAACATTCATGGTCACACATTAATAAAAATATAATTATATATTAACACATACATATTTGTATCAATATCATAACAATATAGGTAAACATATTATATATGTAATAATATATACATATACATATATATATATACATATACATATATATATATATATACACACCTTTGTAAAAAAAAAGTAACAATCGAAACAATTACACTACCAATTATATTTAATACTAAAACTAACTTCATTACTAATAATAATAATAATAATAATAACAACGATATCGAAAATAATAATAATCTTATTAAATAATAATAATGATAACGATAATAGCTAGACATCTATAGCAACCAATACAAAAATAATAATAATCTTATTAAATAATAATAATAATAACAATAATAGCTGGACATCTATAACAACCAATACCCTTATGCAAAAATTAGGATGTTACATGGTAAAGCTTCTTGAAAAAAAATGTCAGGTTCTTGAGGCTAATTTGAAACGTAAATGGCTCAAGAAAGGCAGCATAACTCTTGTTGATATGGCTGATGGATATTTTCTCGTCCATTTTTCAGCAATGGAAGATTAAAATTATGCACTTTTCGAAGGTCCTTGGCTTGTTGCAGACCATTATCTTATAGTTCAAAGATGGGTTCCCATGTTTCTTCAACAGACTGAGATATCCAGGAATGTAGCTGTTTGGATTTGGATTCCACGTCTCCCTCTTGAGTTGTATAATGCAAGATTCTTGTGGCGCACTGGCTCTTCCCTGAGAACCATGCTAAAAATTTACAAGTTAACTTCTATCCATTCTAGAGGCCGATTTGCTAGAATTTGACTTAGATAAACCTTTGGTTCCATTTATAATGATTCGTGGTCACAAGCTTCTTCTTGAGTATGAAGGATTGCACTCCATATGTTTTAATTGTGGTAGATATGGACACAAGATTGATAATTACCCAAGAAAATCTATTCCAATACATATGGAGTCCAAGTAGGAAAGGTCAGGGTAAGCACAACCTTGGAGTCCAAGAAACTTAGCCAAGAGACCAAGAATTCTAGTGTGAGTCTAAAACTCAAAATTCTAATACTAGATGTCTAGGAAAGAAAGAGTCTAGTAAGTCGATCTCAGAAGGGGATTCAGGTTCAATGTTTAAAAGCTTCTTATGTTAATAATTCGGGTGCAATCTTATGAAAAAGCTACTCAGGAGACTGGAACCTCCAATGCTGTTAAGGAACCTAATTCTTCTCTGGGTTCAGTGAAAGAACAGTTATTTTTTATTTCCATCTTGGGAGATCAGAAGTTTGGAAATTCAGTTTCTGAGCCTCAAGTGCAGAAGGTTAGAAATCAGAAAGGTGGCAAAAATCCGTAAAATAATAACAAAGGGAAGGGAATTAAGGTGATTCAAACTCCTTCTAAAAAGAAGAAGGGATTGATGATATCTGATTCATCTTCAAAAGCTGCTCTATTAATCAATGCTAGCAATCTAGCTGCAGAAGCATGACGTTCATCTCGGACGGGTATTATTGATACTCAAACTCTAAAGAGGGTATGCATGTTAATTTAGATTCTCCTGCTTTTGTTTTTCATGCTCCTCTTAGTAAGACCAATTTTGAATTAGAGGTTACGAATACCTCGAATGAAAGTCAGGATCTTAGTCTTCCAGATAATCTTGGAGCTGAGCTCCCAATCCAATCCACTGTTATTAAGAGGAGCTGGTGGGAAGGATTTCCCCATCTTATTCATGATGTCATTAAGATATATCATATTGATTTCATTGCTATTTTGGAACCCTCAATTAGTGGGGCTAGGGCTGATGATACTATTTTTAGGAAGTTAGTCTTAGATGATGGTGTGAGAGTAGAAGCTCAAGGCTTTTCAGGAGAAATTTGGTGTCTATGGAAGAACCAATGTCCTTCCATTTCTGTTATTATGACAACTAATTTCTGCATACACTTAAAAAGTGAACTCCCACTCCCCTTCTTTATGGTATTTTTCAATAATCTATGCTAGTCCCCAACCAGGTAACAGACTGGAATTATGGGATGATCTAAGAAACTTTAATGCTAATTTTCCTGGGATCATGATTCAGTGGCCCCCCTTTTACTTGGAAAAGTGGGCAATTACTTGAAAGGCTTGACAGGGTCTTATGCAATCCTGCTTGGCAAAGTTTGTTTCCTGAAACTTCAATCACCCACTTGCCTCTTCCTTCCTCGAACCACTGTGGTCTATGGCTAAGACCTACTAGATCATATAAGAGACAAGGGTATTTCAAGTTCCTTGGACCCTGGCTTGATCATCCAAACTTCAAGACAAAGGTGGCAAATTCTTGGCATACTTCTGATTCATGGTGTGATAATCTTAATAGAACTACACATAATCTGAGCATATGGAATAAAGAAGTTTTTGGCAATATCTTTAGAAGAAAGCACAGAATCCTGAAACCTTTGGAGGGCATTAACAGAGTTCTTATGGAAAATTCTATTTAAAGACTTCTGAATCTTAAAGACCAAATCTGACAAGAATACCAATACATTTTCAAGTATGAGGAAGCATATTGGTTTCATCAAGCTAAATATAAATGGATTTCTTTTGGTGACCTTAACACCAGGTTTTTCCACATATTTGGTGTCCAAAAGAGTAGAAGGAACAAGGTTTATGCTTTGCTTACTGCAAATGATCAGTGGGTTTATGAAGACCAGGCTATTAAAGACTTAGTTATAGGGTTCTATTCTGATCTCTACTCATCAACAATGCTTGAAAACTCTTTCTTCATTTCTGAGAATTCCTTTCCTCCTATAAGAGAAGTTGATATGGCTTTTCTTGCTAGTAATGTATCTTTAGAAGAAACCAGAAGTGCTCTCTTTAGCATGAAGAATTTCAAGTCTCTCGGGCCAGATGGTTTTCATCCAATGTTCTTTAAATCCCAATGGAACATTATTGGAGAATCTCTGCACTATTTTGTGTCTCAATGTTTCTCTCATCCGGAGAATATTAAAGAGGAGGTAAACAATACTCTTATCACCCTAATACCTAAATGTGATAATCCTAGCAGTGTTTCTCAATTTCGTCCTATTTCTCTTTGCAATGTAGCTTATAAATTCATTACTAAAGTTGTAACTCAGACTTAGAAGCATTATGCCTTGTTTGGTTTCTTTTAACCAAAGTAGTTTTATTCTTGGTTGAGCTACTAGTAACAATATTCTTGTCTTGAAAGAAGCAATTCATTCCTTGAATAATATCCATGGTAAGAAAGGTTTTATAATCATTAAGCTTGATTTAGAAAAAGCCTACGATAGGCTTGATATAACAGCCTGATTTTAATTATGTTATTCAACCGGTTAAAATATAATTAATTATATTTTAATTTGAGAGTTAGAAAATGTTTTTGATTAAAATAAATCGTATTCATAGTCTACTTGATGAGACTTGCTGGAAATGGGTTATGACACACTCCAAAAGTGTAATCATCACACTTTCCAAATTAAAACACATTATATTCTAAAAACCTATTTTTCTCTCTCTTCTCAAACCAAACAATGCACAAGGGCAAAACTTGCTCTCCAAGCTCATTCCTCTCTCCTCAATTTCACTTCATCATCTTCCTTCTTCAAACTCCATTAAACCTTCATCTTCTTCCTTTCTTCTAAAAGTTCAAGCTCTTAAAGCTTTAGTTTTTATTCATCTTTTCTACTTAAGTTCTTCATTAAAGTTCTTCCTTACACTAAGGGTAATGCTCTCATATGAATCTTTTTGCAAGTTTCGTCTTTTATTTCTTAGTTTACTTTATGTGTTTTTTATATGCTTTAAACTTCTAAAATCTCTCTAAAATGGTAGAAAACTCCTTTTGAGTTGAAACCACTTTCTATAGTCTTGTATTAACTTATATTTTCACATAATAAGAGGTTGTGTAAAACAAAAATCTCTACCTATCTCTTCCAATGAAGGCCGAATGCTTGCATTTATGACTTGGGAAGTTTTTGTTTCAACTTTTGGAATATGATCATGTGCTTGAGTTTCTAACTATCCATTAATCTTAAATCTATAAATCTTGGAAATTTTGATAGCTTGTTCCTATTATGACTGAAAATATGAATAAGTAAGCCTAGGATATTATGTTTCAACTTTCCAATTATGATCATGGATTTAGAACTCTTAATACCTTGTGATTCTAAACATAAGAGTTATTGTTAAACAAAGAATATTTTCCTCATCATCTTGTGATGGCCGAAACTTAGTGTTTAGGTGCTAGGATGTTTGAGTCTTTATTTTTCCAAAATGATCATGGACTTAAGCTCCATAAGATATTTGGATGCTACATCTAAGAGATTGGAAAGTTTAAGGATTTCTAACTTGTTTATTCTATGTCATTAAAGCTAGGATGTATTACTTTCATTTTTCCAAGATGATCATGGACTTGAGCTCCATAAGATATTTGGATGCTAAGTCTAAGAGATTGAAAAGTTTAAAGATTTCTAACCTATAAATCCTATGAAGGTCGAACCTAGAAGGTTATGGACCTAGGATACTTTGTTCTTATTTTTCCAAAATGATCATGGTTTTAAGCTCCTTAATTCATATGGATGCTAGACCTAAGAGATTGAAAGGTTTAGTGAATGCTAGCCTATTTTACTAGCCTTGGCCGAATACCCTAAGTTTATAACTTAGTGAGATTTTAATTCAACTTTGTTAAATGATCATTGTTTATGAACTCCTAACACTTAAGGATCATAAATCCATGAGTTGTATAATTTTAGGGAATCTCAAACCCTAAGAACTAGTATTGGCCGAACCTATACCTTGTGGTTTAGTGTTCTTGTTTGATTTTAACTTGTGATTTTGTGTTCATAACCTTCGACCTTCCATCGTGGAGGAAACGAGGACGTTCGTGGTATACCTCTTTGAGCATCTAATCTCCTTACCTTCACAGAAGGTGGAGTTAGTACTTTGTGGTGTGACAACGAGGAGCTTCGAGTTCGAGAATTCGGTGATAACCCAAGTTGGGGAAAGAACCAACCTATCGTCGGAATGGATAAGTAGTAGATTATATAATAATTGTGTAGGGCGACCTAAACCCTACTAGTAGTCGAGTAATCGACAAGACCAAAATCATATTGGAAACCTTTTCTGAAAAACCAATGGCGCGGGAATTGTAGGTTTATTGATATTATGTTGATTTTATATTGTTGATGGTTAATTTGAGTCTATTACCTTTATTGATTTGATTTTGAGCTATGTTGGTGATATAGGA
The DNA here is from genome assembly GCA_030762895.1 of Sophora flavescens. Lineage (NCBI taxonomy): Eukaryota > Viridiplantae > Streptophyta > Magnoliopsida > Fabales > Fabaceae > Sophora > Sophora flavescens. The sequence goes on from CM061064.1 coordinate 125,348,351, forward strand.
ATATTTTAATTGATATTGTGTTATGCATGATCTGCCTAGTTTGTATTATTATGCTTAGTGGTTTTTAAGCAAAGATATATATGTTGTCTAAGAGACGATTGTTTTGAGTGTGAGGATAATAATGATTTAGAAGTACCTAACCTAGATGATGTATGTTAAAGAGGTGTTACGGCATAGAATATGTGTCAAGTTCTAATGGAAGGTTAAGGCACTAGGATGTTGTTAAAACGGGTTGGTGAGATTCAAGTATAGGTGTTGTTGTCCACAACCGTGTATTGGTAATATAATACACAGGGACAAAAGTGTATTGGTAATATAATACACAAGGACATCTGTGTATTGGTAATATAATACACCGTGTATTGGTAATATATTACACGTAAAACACTTCTGTATATTGGTAATATAATACACCGTGTATTGGTAATATAATACACATTGGTAATATAATACACATAAAACACTTCTGTGTATTGGTAATATAATAATCGTGTATTGGTAATATAATACACGTAAAATCAGGAGTTCTCGTGAGACCACTTCCACCTTAAGGAATAGGGTGGAACACCTTAACGGGAATGGAGGTGTGCACTTGGTGGAACATCCTAACAGGAATGAGGGAGTGCCCCGATGCAAATGAGGGATGGTGACAGGAGTGGTAGTGGCCACGATAACGTAAAGACATGGTGATAGGATTTGAGAGGTTACGTTAAAATAAAGTGTCATATTACCTGAGAGTAAGGGTAGAGGATGATTCATTAGTTATGTGTGTTGATTGTATGTGACAATTACTGTATAATGTACTATGACTCTTTTCCATTTTTTGATGATAGAACTGTTTCTTATCCCCTGTATATTTTTGTATGTTGTATTTTATCTCCTTGTGGAATCGTACGAGAAGACCCTGTGGGTGAGCGTAATCAGGAGGAGTTGAATTGAACTCCCTACGAACCGGAGGCTGGAGGACGAGCTGTGACCCATGGTGATTAGGGTCTAGTTAGTTATGGCCAGTACGTCTCGTGAGGCGTATTTTTATTATGTTTTCCGCTGTTTAACTTTTTGTCTAAGTATATTCCTGTGAGGGATCCTACTGATAGGATATCCTCAACAGTGTTTTGTAATATGCATAATATACTTATATTGTGATATGTCATTCTATATGAAGTTATATACTTTACAAGTTAAGTTTTAATTTTTTACGTATTTTCACGTTAAGCGTGCGATTAAGTAATTAAATAATGAGGTTTTAATCTAATGACACAAAGAGGCACAACGGTGTGTCTCATTTTGGTATCAGAGCAGTTTTGTTCTAAAATGGACTGTGGGTTATGTCCGATCAGAATCAAGGACTGCGAGGTTTAGGATGTTGTTACTGGACGTGTCTAGTTGAATCCACATCGGATTTTGACTATGCTTAGAAGTTGGGTAGTTTGTCCGAATCTGATGTGAGACGTTAATATTAGTGTGTCATATGGTATTTATATACTTGTCTGTGTAGTATTATATGTCATACTAATGAGAGCGAATGATTTCTTTTAATAGAATCATGGCTCGCGAAAGAGGACGTCCAATTAACAGTGGTGATAGAACTCCAGAAAGGATTATTGGAGCCGTCAATGGTAATGCTGACAATACTGCGAATGGAGGAGGATCATCTTTGACTCCAAATGCAATGGAAACCCTAGATGCTACTATGCTATTGCAAACCCAGCAGAATGCTGAGATACTGCAGATGAACAAAGAGCAACTAGAAATTAAGAATCAAAGAAGGGTGGTAGCAGCTGAAGATGCCGGATTGACTAATTTTATGAACGGAAAGCCACCTCAATTCTGAGGAGAGTATGACCCAGAGAAGGCAGAATGGTGGATACAAGAGATCGAAAAGATATTTGCGACTATGCGCTGCAGTGAGGAGAAGAAAGTGACCTATGCTGCCTTCATGTTAACCGAAGGAGCAGAATTCCGGTGGAAGGGAAAGAAAAGACTGTTGGAAGCTGAGGATAGGAACATTAACTGGAAGTTATTCACTGATTACTTTTTCGAAAAATATTTTCCGCATCTAGTCCGACGTGATAAGGAAAAGGAATTCACAAACCTCAAACAAGGTAACATGTCTGTTGGTGAGTATGCTTCACGTTTTGAGGCTCTGATCAAGTTCTCAAAATTCTATCAATGGTTACCGAGTGAAGACTGGTAGTGTAGAAGATTTTAGGAAGGACTTAGGGACGAGCTGCAGAGGGCTGTAGTGTCTCTCGGCATTCAGTATTTCCCGGAACAAGTCGAGAGATGCAGCGCCATTGAAAGTATAGATCCGAGGATGGCCAATAAGAATAAACAATTAAGGATTGGAGGCCCTATTCGATCGGATACTCAAAGGAGAGTAGATAGTGGTTCTCAGAGGAGACGAGAACCATATACTAGACCAAAGCAGGCATACCGCACCAAGTGCTCGATTCTTACAGCACCAGTGGGTGGAGCAGGTCAACAGTAGCAGAAGGGCTTAGCTTGTTTCAGATGCGGGGGACCGCATTATGTGAGAGATTGTTCAGAGATGCGTGTTTGTTACATCAGTGGTGAACTAGATTACTTGGCTCATGATTGTAGGCAGCGGGATATGCAACAGCCTGTAGTTGCTGGCAGAGGAACTAGTGTGCCAAGAGGTGGAGCTGGAAGAGGAGTCCCAACAGCAGGACCACAGGTGGCTAGACCTCAGGCCACTGGAACAGTGTTCGCCGTGAGGGGAGCTGAGTCCTCTCAACCTTTGAATCTTATACAAGGTACGTATTGGATATCTGGTAGACCTTGTTTGTTTATCTACGTAGCATGTGAGACAAGAAGCTTGATAGAAGGATTAGTTCTTGGGGATGAGGTGTAGTGAGCAATTGGTTATTGAAAGAAGGGGTTATTAAGAGAATTCATTTTAAGTACTTGATATAATCTGGAATCGTGGAATACCCTCTAAGGAACTAAGATTGTGATTGGGTATATGGAGTAGGCAGTCATGGTGGTATTGATCTTTAGATTAAGAAGCATTGGTAAGATGTTACCTAGTTTTGAGTTAAGAAATTCCGAGGACGGAATTTTCTTTTAAGAGGGGTAGTAATGTAACAGTCTGATTTTAATTATGTTGTTCAACCAGTTAAAATATAATTAATTATATTTTAATTTGAGAGTTAGAAAGTGTTTTTGATTAAAATAAAATCATATTCATAGTCTAATTTATGGTAGAATGTTAAGGTAAAATTTTCGGTTGAAAATTTAGACGAAAGCCGGTCTGCGTTTTCACTGCTGGTACAAGTTTACTGTGCAGAAAACCTAACTTTGACCCGTGAACGAGACGGTTTGTGTTTTTAATATTTTTCCTTCAACTTTGGTTATTTTGAAAATTTTCGTTCAAAAATAGAATATAATATTTTATTCGGGTGAAAACGTCGGAAGAATTACGATCGGAAAATACAACCTCCAAGCTCATTCCTTTCTCCTCAATTTCGTGCCACTCTCTCCCTTCTCTATATATACACCTCTCATTTTAACTTCATCATCTTCCTTCTTCAAACTCCATTAAACCTTCATCTTCTTCCTTTATTCTAAAAGTTAAAGCTCTTAAAGCTTTAGTTTTTATTCATATTTTCTACTTAAGTTCTTCATTAAAGTTCTTCCTTACACTAAGGGTAATGCTCTCATATGAATCTTTTTGCAAGTTTCGTCTTTTATTTCTTAGTTTACTTTATGTGTTTTTTATATGCTTTAAACTTCTAAAATCTCTCTAAAATGGTAGAAAACTCCTTTTGAGTTGAAACCACTTTCTATAGTCTTGTATTAACTTATATTTTCACATACTTAGAGGTTCTGTAAAACAAAAATATCTACCTATCTCTTCCAATGAAGGCCGAATGCTTGCATTTGTGACCTAGGAAGTTTTTGTTTCAACTTTTGGAATATGATCATGTGTTTGAGTTTCTAAATATCCATTGATCTTAAATCTATAAATCTTGAAAGTTTTGATAGCTTGTTCCTATGATGGCTGAAAATATGAATAAGTAAGCCTATGATATTATGTTTCAACTTTCCAAGTATGATCATGGATTTAGAACTCTTAATACCTTGTCATTCTAAACCTAAGAGTTATTGTTCAACAAATAATATTTTCCTCATCATCCTGTGATGACCGAAAATTAGTGTTTAGGTGTTAGGATGCTTGAGTTTTTATTTTTCCAAAATGATCATGGACTTAAGCTCCATAAGATATTTCGATGCTAAGTCTAAGAGATTGGAAAATTTAAGGATTTCTAACTTGTTTATTCTATGTTATTAAAGCTAGGATGTATTACTTTCATTTTTCCAAGATGATCATGGACTTGAGCTCTATAAGATATTTGGATGCTAAGTCTAAAAGATTGGAAAGTTTAAAGATTTCTAACCTATAAATCCTATGAAGGTCGAACCTAGAAGGTTATGGACCTAGGATTATTTATTCTTATTTTCCCAAAATGATAATGGTTTTGATCTCCTTAATTCATATGGATGCTAAACCTAAGAGATTGGAAGGTTTAGTGAATGCTAGCCTATTTTACAAGCCTTGGCCGAATACCCTAAGTTTATAACTTAGTGATATTTTAATTCAACTTTTTTAAATGATCATTTTTTATGAACTCCTAACACTTAAGGATCATAAATCCATGAGTTGTATAATTTTATGGAATCTATAACCCTAAGAACAAGTCTTGGCAGAACCTATACCTTGTGGTTTAGTGTTCTTGTTTGATTTTAACTTGTGATTTTGTGTTCATAACCTTAGACTTCCATCGCGGAGGAAACGAGGACGTTCGTGGTATACCTCTTCAAGCATCTAATCTCCTTACCTTCACAAAAGGTGGTGTTAGTACTTTGTGGTGTGACAACGAGGAGCTTCGAGTTCGGGAGTTCGGTGATAACCCAAGTGGGGGAAAGAAGCAACCAATCGTCGGAATGGATAAGTAGTAGATTATATAATAATTGTGTAGGACGACCTAAACCCTACTTGTAGTCGAGTAATTGACAAGACCAAAATCACATTGGAAACCTTTTCTGAAAAACCAATGGCGATTCGGGAATTGTAGGTTTATCGATATTAGGTTGATTTTATATTGTTGATGGTTGATTTGATTTTATTACCTTTATTGAATTGATTTTGTTCTATGTTGGTGATATGGGAATATTTTGATTGATATTGTGTTATGCATGATCTGTCTGGTTTGTATTATTATGCTTAGTGATTTTTAAGCAAAGATATATATGTTGTCTAAGAGACGATTGTTTTGGGTGTGAGGATAATAATGATTTAGAAATGCCTAACCTAGATGATGTATGTTAAAGAGGTGTTATGGCATAGAATATGTGTCAAGTTCTAATGGAAAGTTAAGGCACTAGGATGTTGTTAAAACGGGTTGGTGAGATTCAAGTATAGGTGTTGTTGTACACAACCGTGTATTGGTAATATAATACAAAAAAAACAAAAGTGTATTGGTAATATAATACACAAGGACCTCTGTGTATTGGTAATATAATACACCGTGTATTGGTAATATAATACACGTAAAACACTTCTGTGTATTGGTAATATAATACACCATGTATTGGTAATATAATATACATAAAACACTTCTGTGTATTGGTAATATAATATACGTAAAATCAAGAGTTCTCGCGAGACCACTTCCACCTTAAGGAATGGGGTGGAACACCTTAACGGGAATGGAGGTGTGCACTAGGTGGAACATCCTAACCGGAATGAGGGTGTCCCCCAATGCAAATGAGGGATGGTGACAGGAGTGGTAGTGGCCATGATAACGTAAAGACATGGTGACAGGATTTGAGAGGTTACGTTAAAATAAAGTGTCATATTGCCTGAGAGTAAGGGTAGAGGATGATAATATATTAACTTGAGGATGATTTGTTAGTTATGTGTGTTGATTGTTTGTGACAATTACTTAATAATGTACTATGACTCTTTTCCGCTTTTTGATGGCAGAACTGTTTCTTATCCCCTGTATATTTTTGTATGTAGTATTTTATCTCCTTGTGGAATCATACGTGAAGACCCTGTGGATGAGCGTAACCAGGAGGAGTTGGATGGAACTCCCTACGAACCGGAGGCTGAAGGACGAGCTGTGACCCATGGTGATTAGGGTCTAGTTAGTTATGCTCAGTGCGTCTCGTGAGGCGTATTTTTATTATGTTTTCCGCTGTTTAACTTTTTGTCTAAGTATATGCCTGTGAGGGATCATACTGATAGGATATCCTCAACAGTGTTTTGTAATATGCATAATATACTTATATTGTGATATGCCATTCTATATGAAGTTATATTCTTTATAAGTTAAGTTTTAAATTTTTACGTATTTTCACGTTAAGCTTGTGATTAAGTAATTAAATAATGAGGTTTTAATCTAATGATACAAAGAGGCACGGGGTGTCTCATTTGAGTGGAGCTTTATAAATAAAACTTTAGAGATTATAGGCTTCCCTCCCTATTTGATTGACGTTGTTATGAATTGCTTGAATTATGTTTCAATGTGTATAAACTGGAATGGTGAGAAATCTAACTCTTTCAATACATATCGAGGATTAAGACATGGAGATCCAATCTCCCCTTATTTGTTTGTTCTTGCTTTGGAGAAGCTTGGACATAAAATCAAAGACCTAGTGGATTCTGGAACTTGGAGACCTTTGAAATTTGGTCGCGGTAATGGTCCATGCCTCCCACATATAAACTTTGCAGGTGATTTAGTGTTGGTTGCAGAAGCCTCTTTGGATCAAGCAGGTGCGATTCAGAATGTCATGGCTGAGTTTTGCTCAAGTTCAAGGCAGAAAGTTAATCTGTCTAAGTCAAAAGTCTTCTTCTCAAAGAACTTGAATGATCATCTCTATGCTGAGATCTGCCAGACTTTAGGAATTTATGATACTAAAGACCTTGGAGTTTACTTAGGAGCCCTAATGATTCATCAAAGGATATCAAAGCACTCATTCAACTTCTTATTGGATAAAATGAAAAAGAAGTTGGCTGGTTGGAGAGAAAACTCTCTCTCTTTTGATGGAAGAATAACACTAGCTCAGGCTTCACTCTCCAATATACCAGGGTATGTTATGCAAACATGTGCAATTCTAGTTAGTGTCTGTGATGAAGCAGGAAGAATTTACAGAGACTTTATCTGGGGTAGTTGTGCAGATCAAAGGAAATGTCATCTAGTCTCTTGGAAACAAATTTTCCTGCCAAAGGAAGAGGGAGGACATGGTTTCAGAAATTTGAAAATTCTCAACAAAGCTTACATCATGAAGCTAGCATGGAATTTAGTTGCAAATCCTGAAAAGCTCTAGGTCCAAATGATGAGGGCCAAATACTCTTGAAGAGCTCATGCTATGCCTAATAAAGCCAAATACTCCTCCTTTTCTAGATGATAGTAGTGTCCTGTTAAATGTAGGCTGGAAGCCTCCTTCAGCAGAATTCCTAAAAATTAACATTGATGGAGCTGTTAACCAACATACCAAAGTGGCAGCATGTTGAGGAATCATAAGAGATGCTAATGGTGACTTTGTCAAATGGTTTACTTGCAATCTGGGTATTTGCAGTATTCTTCGTGCAGAGTTGCTTGCCTTATTGAATGGTCTAAAGGTTGCTCAGTCCTTATCTATTTCTAAAGCCATCTTCGAAACTGATTCTAAGGCAATCATCAACTATGTTCTAAGTTGACCTTCTATCAACTCTCAGCATAAATCTCTTTTGGAAGAGATTATTCCACTTCTACATTTGTCTGATTGGTAAGTCTGCCTTCAGCACTCCTACAGAGAAACTAATAAACATTATTCCTGCCGAGATCCGGTTTACCAGAACCTCGCCGTGAACGTCAAACCAGGGATGAATAATTGGGGTTGTTTTAGGCTATGGCTTGACAGAATGTAATATTCCGGTCCTACGTATCCCAATGGGAATCAAAGCCAGACGTAGTTCTCGATTCAACCCTTGGTGGTGGTGATCTCAATCTCTTAATTTTGTATCTGATGAATACTAGGGAGCAAGGACTCTCTGATAGTCTCTTGGTCGACGCTAGTTTCTCTAATACGCTTAAGAGAGAGTCACCAGAGTTCAGTGAAAAGTGAGTTTCTATCATGGGTACTCCTCCTTTTATAATAGGATTCCCCTATCTCTTAGAGACCTGATTTATCTCTTAAATATCTTTTAGAGATCTGATTTATCTCTTAAATCTCTTTTGAGATGTGATTCCTTAATTTAAGGGATATTATCTCTTTTAACCAGATAAGGTTATTTCAGATAATATCAGGATTTAATATTAATATCTTATCCCTTAATTAAGTGATCTTTAACTTATTATCTTTAACTTCCGGACTGGGCCTGGTATTCGAGCTCGGTGGCCGGGTTCACTCTTCGGCCAGTACACAATCCCCCCAAGCTTTGAGCTGATTAGGCGTAAAAGCTTTCATGATGTTAGCCGAGCTCAGGAACTCGGTTTCATCTTTCTGTCTTTAGGCCAGACGAGGTGATTTACCGAGCTTCATACTCTATGCATATATATACATCCTCCAACTCGGTGAGCAGCTCGGGTGACCGAGCTTGATGCTGGGTGACCGAGCTTGATACTTTCTGTATCTCGGCTCATACACAAGCCCCCCCAAGCTTTGAGCCAATGGCGTGGGAGCCGAGGCTAGCCGAGGTGGAGGTGATTACTTGTTTTGTGCTGACGCCATACTTTCCCGGGCCTCGAGATGGAAAAGAAACGTTACCCTGTGTGACGCGTGGCCTTCGTGGCATTGTTCCCGAGAGTTGTGGATTGTGGCATGCTCCTAGTTTCCCGTGATTGCGGTTTATACTCTTACATCGCTGCCACGTGTGGATTTCCCATTGGTTGGCGAATTCGGTCAGAGACGCGAGGGGACGTTTCCCTGCTCTTGCCCAACAACCCTCATTAATGCGATGGGGAGATGTTGCCCTTGTTTTCCATAAATTGGGACGAGACATTGGGACAGGTCTTTGTGCTTCTGTGAACTCTAGACCTCTTTATCGTGGGTCCTTTTTAGTCCGAGCGTCCATACTCCCTCTCTGCTCCAGGTACGCCCTATTCATCTCTTTCAAGCTCCCTGAGGTTTACTTTCTTAATTACTCATCCATGGAGTCTTCATTTGAGGTATCCCAGGATGTCTCTTCTGGGGTTCAGGTCGTAGTGCCTGAAATTCGTCTAATTAGAGGCTCTCCTCATTCTTCCCCATCCTCCTCTCATGGTGGTGGTGGTGCCGTTGGTGCCTCTTCCTCCACTGACGGGAATAGCTCAGCCACTCCGGATGCAGTACCCATTCCTAAGCGTCACAGGCGTACTACTAGAATGCCTAGGGTCCCATACCCAGATATCACTATTCCTGGGTATTTCTGGGTGAGGCCAGACGTGGGGGCTTTTCATTCCAATTTTAGGAATTTCGAATCCCTTTCCTCCTTAAAAAACAAAGTTTCTACCTTTGGGGGCATTGTAGAATGTCTGCCGTGTTCTGGGGATGAACACATTTTTCTTCATCCTGTTCCAGGGCAGTCTTCCTTCACATATGTATATAAGACTTTATTTGAACATATTGGAGTTACTCTTCCTTTTACCCAGTTCGAGTGTGATGTACTGAAAATCATGAATGTTACCCCAACCCAACTCCATCCAAACAGTTGGGCTTTTTTAAAGGCGTTCCAAATCTTTTGTGAACAGATAGGAGTGGTGGCCACTGCTCCTCTCTTCCTTCATTTTTATAAGGTCAGGTTTGGGGACCAGGTCGGTTGGATTTCCCTTAGTGGGGCTGAGTCGGGGGGCATTATTGGGCTCTATAAGAGTTCATATAAATTCTTCAAGTCGGACTTTTTCAAAGTCCGACCCACTGCAGGGAACGAGTCTTTATTCTATGACTCGGATGGAGTCTCCAGATTTCCCCTCTATTGGCAACCCCACCCCACTAAGTTCCACAACTATGACGTCGGCTGCATGACAACCCAAGAGAGAACCGACGTCGAGCTCTTAAAACTCTATCCTCGGCCATTGCCCTGTGGTAGACTTTTATTGCTCCCCAAGTCATCAACTCGGCAAGCCGATTTTGATTGTAAGTAGTTTTCTAATGGGTGTTTTCCTTGCCCGGCCACATACTTGTATCTGACTGATTTTCCTCTTTTTTCAGTGATAATGGGAAATTTTAATTACAAGGCTCTGATGAAGAAGTCGGCTGCTGGCGGATCAGTTGTTGCTTCAAATGTTAAGGGGAAGAAGAAGAAGTTTACTGAAGCTTCTGACTTGAATATTCGTCCTCCGAAGAGGACCCGGGCAGATCTGGAGCCAGAGGTGCCGATTGGAAGCTCTCCTCCCTTACTGATGATTGGAGAGACTCCTCCTTCTGCTAGCCGACTGAGCAACGCTCCCATGGTGACCGATCTCTCCTCAGACACCAAATGGTATAATGGTAACTGTAATCCAGGGATCAGCTCGCTCTGGGGAAATGAGTTCGACCCTGCAGGCCTGATCGATGGCCAAGTGCTGAAACCGTCCGATGCCTGACTGTTGTTGGAGCAGGGCCTTGAGGAAAGTATGGAGGCGGCCGCTGCCTATGATCTCCGCATTGCCTCAATCACCCGCTTCTGGAGCCAGCATCTAATTTATAACGTGAAGAAGATGGAGGTGATGAGGGCGGATGCGGCCCGAGCCTTGAGGGTGAGAGACGAGCTTTCTCAGGCCCTGGCCAAGTGTGAGGAGCAAGGTCGGGTCATCGGTCAGCTGAAGGCCCAAAAGATAAAGCTGGAAAGGGGGAATACCACCCTTATGGCCGAGCTAGAGATGGAAAGGGCCGACCGGCTTAATCTTCAGAACGTTGTGGAAGGGCTTCAGGCCGAGAAGGAAGCGGATCTTGAGATGCAGAGGTTGCTGGAGACCGAGAAGGAGGAGAATCTGAGGCTCCGTGTCGATCTCACTGAAGCTGAGACCTCCATCATGAAGGAGCATGTTAACGGTTTCTCCCGAGACATAAAGCAACTTCAGCATTTCAACCCGACTGCTGATTTCTCCTGTGCCGATGTAGACAAGGATTTCAACCGAGATGGAATCCTAGTTCCATTGGCCGAGATGGAGGATGAGGACGAGGAGGCCGCAACTCACGAAGAAGAGGGCGAGGATCAAGTGGACGAGGAGGGACCCTAAGGTGAAGTGGGCCAACCTGGTCAATCTACTATCATCCCCCCTAATGCCGAGGAGGACCTTGATCCCTGAAATTGTATAAGTAGTTTAGGAAACACATTGTTTTTGTGCAGTCCTCTTTTTGAACCTTCATGTATTCGGGGCCTTGCCCCTTTTTAATGAAATTTCTTATTTACTTGTGAATCTATTTGCACTCGGAAAATTTTCTTATATTTTTATAGGCTCGACACGTTGACCCTGATTGGTCAATTTTAACTTGGTCAGCCTCTTTATGTTTTATACACCTTTAAAGGCTCGGTACTTCGACCCTGATCGGTCGATTTTGGCTCAGTCAGCCTCTTTAGGATTTATGCACCTTTATAGGCTCGGCACTTCGACCCTGATCGGTCGATTTTGGCTCGGTCAGCCTCTTTAGGATTTATGCACCTTTATAGGCTCGGGACAGCCTCTTTAGGATTTATGCAACTTTATAGGCTCGGGACAGCCTCTTTAGGATTTAAGCGGTTTTAACGCCGTATTTTTTACATAATAGCTCAACTGAAGATAATTTTATTTATTTATTTTTCCTAGTGTGCCTCGTTAAAACCTTCTCGGCCAAAACCTCATGGGAAAAAGACCGAGATAGGAAAAAGAGTGCATCACCTCTAACCTTAGCTAAAATAAAACTTAAGGTGGGAAGTGTTCCATGTTCTTGGAACCGACTTTCCTGACAATTCTTGTAGCCTGTAGGCACCATTTCCTAGATTTTTTGCTATCATGAATGGGCCTGACCAGTTTGCCGCGAGCTTACCCTCTCTGGAGTCTTTTCTTGCGTCACTTTGTAGTCTCAGCACTAAGTCACCCTGCACAAATTCCCTTAGGTGCAGCCTTGAGTTGTACTTCCGAGTTGCTTTTTGCTTGCACAGCTCGTCCCTGATTTTTGCCGTATCTCGGACTTCCTCGACCATGTCAAGCTCAACTCGGAGTTCTTCTTCATTTTTACTTTGATTGTGATGCTGCCTTCTAAAAGAGAGCTCATCGAGTTCAACTGGAATCATCGCATCGGTTTCATAGGTTAGTTTGAATGGTGTTTCTCCCGTCGAGGATTGTGGTGAACAATGGTAAGCCCACAGAATGCTTGGTAATTGCTCAACCCAAGCCCCTTTTGATTGTCCCAACCTTCTTTTGAGCTCGTTTAGAATAACTTTATTGGCTGCCTCTGCTTGGCCATTTGTTTGTGAATGCTCAACCGAGGTCACTTTGTGTTTAATTCCGAGGTTGGAGTAAAACTCTTCGAGCTCCTTATCGGTGAATTGCTTTCCATTGTCTATAACAACTGCATAAGGAAGGCCATGCCTGCATATGATGTTTTTCCATACAAAGTTCTGGACCTTTTTGGCAGTTATCGTAGCCAATGGCTCTGCTTCAATCCACTTGGTGAAGTAGTCTACTCCTACCAGGAGGAACTTGACTTGACCCTTGGTCACTGGGAAGGGACCGACTATGTCCATCCCCCACATAGTAAAGGGCCTTGGTGAGAACATGGAGTGGAGCTCTTCTCCTGGAGCACGATCTATGTTGGCGAATTTATGACAGGGGTCACACCTATTGGTCCAGGTAGAACAATCTAGTCTCATGGTTGGCCAGTAAAACCCTGCTCGTAGGATCCGAGCTGCCAGAGATCGGCCACCTGAATTCATTCCGTAGATTCCTCGGTGCATCTCATCCATTACATACTCGGGCTGCTCCTTTATAAGGCACTTCAGTAACGGCCTGGAGAATCCTCTCTTGTACAGCTCACCGTCTAAGATGGTGTAGTGATAAGATTTCAGACGGATGCGCCTCGCCTCCTTTTGGTCATCAGGTAGTTTGTCCGAGGTTAGATACTCCCAGATTTGAGTCATCCAGCCCCGATCATAGTTCTCGGTCACTGTCACTTCGGCACTCTTTATGCTCGGCTCGAGGAGGTTTTCTTGAATGAAAGTTCTTAGTTGACCAGCCTTCTTGGTGCTAGCCAATATGGACAGCAGATCTGCTCTGGAATTTTCTTCTCGAGGTATGTGCTCAATGGAGAAATACTCAAATTCAAAAATGAGGCTATCAACCTTGCAGAGATATCTGGTTAGTTGGGGGTCTTTTGTTTGATAATTGCCCGAGACTTGTCCTGTTACGAGCTGTGAGTCACTTCTGCATTTTAGCTCCCAGACCCCAATTTCTTTAGCTAACAATAGCCCAGCAATAAGGGCTTCATATTCTGCTTGGTTGTTCGAAGCAGTGAACCCAAACTTCAAAGATTGCTCGAGGATTAGATCATCAGGTCCCTCAAGAATTATTCCAGCCCCGCTTCCTTTCAAGTTAGATGATCCATCAACGTATAGGAGCCAGATGAAGGATTCTGACCTCGGTTTGGAAGAGAGCTCGACAATAAAATCAGAGAGTCATTGGGCTTTCATTGGCCCCCTCGGTTCATACCGTAGACCGAACTCTGACAATTCCACTGACCAAGCTATCATTCGTCCGGCTAGATCAGGTTTCCTGAGTACTTGCTTTATCGGATGATCAGTCTTGACGATGACCTGGTGAGATTGGAAATAGGGTCGTAACCTCCAAGCTGCCATAACTAAGGCGAGATCCAGTTTTTCAATTACTTGGTATCGCGTTTCCGTGTCTTTCAGGATCCTACTGACATAGTACACCGGCATCTATTGCTCCTCCTCTTCCTGGATGATCACTGCACTGATTGCATAATCATTGACGGAGAGGTACAGGTACAGATCTTTGCCGAGCTGAGGCCGAGTGAGGATTGGGGGAGATGCTAAGAAGAGTTTCAGATCTTCAAAGGCCTTCTCACATTCTTCAGTCCAAATGAAATCCTTTGGCTTTTTCAAGAGCTGGAAGAAAGGTCTTGCCCTCTCTGCAGACTTCGGGAGAAAGCGAGATAGGGAGGCTAATCGGCCGGCTAGCCTCTGAATTTCTTTCATATTCCGAGGACTTCGCATTTCCATGACGGTTTTGCATTTATCTGGATTAGCTTCGATTCCTCGGTGTGTTAGCATATACCCCAAGAATTTTCCACCTTGTACACCAAAAGAGCACTTCTCTGGATTTAGCCTCATGTTGTACTTTCTGAGTTGGCAGAAGATTTCTTCGAGGTCGGCAGGGTGCTGGTTCGGATCTTCGGATTTTACTACCATGTCATCAACATATACTTCTAAGTTTTTTCTGATTTGACCGGCGAAAACCTTGTCTATAAGCCTTTGATATGTTGCCCCGACATTTTTTAGGCCGAAGGGCATTACTCGGTAGCAGTAGTTTGCCCCATCAGTCATAAATGTTGTTTTTTCCTCGTCGGGTGGATACACCCTGATCTGGTTATAACCTGAATATGCGTCCAAAAAGGACAAAACCTTGTACAATGTGGCCCCATCCACCAGTCTGTCGATGTTGGGCAAGGGATAGGAATCCTTTGGACATGCCTTGTTGAGGTCGGTATAGTCGGTGCACATCCGCCATTTACCATTGGCCTTTCTGACTAATACCACGTTGGCTAGCCAAGTGGTGTATTTCACCTCTCGGATGAAATTTGCTTTGAGCATTTTAGAAGTCTCCTCGGTCATTGCTCGGCGCCTTTCTTCACCAAGTTTCCTTTTCCTCTGAGTTACAAGTTTAGCTTCGGGACGTATAGACAGCTTATGGAACATAAAGTTAGGGTCTATGCCCGACATATCCGATGTCTTCCAGGTAAACAGGTCAGCATTCTTTCTTAGGACCGTGTGAAGCCTCTCTCTGAGTGAGGGGTCCAGTTGACTACCGACGTGGGTGCACTGTTTAGGATGGGCTCCCAACTGTAACCTTTCTAAAGACTCTGTTGGTTTGTCCCTGGACTCGTACATCTCCGTCCTTGGGTCCAGCTCAAACATGCTGACCGAACTGGCTGAAGTTACTGAGCTGACCGATCTTACCACCTCTGCTTTACCATCCTCATTATTCTTTAGGCCGTCCTGGTGACGGGTAACTTTCAGGCTGTCCACGTAGCACTGCCTGGCTAGCTTTTGGTCATCCCGGACTGCAATTATCTCCCTAGAGTCGGCTGGGAATTTCATTGTCAGGTGTGGCGTAGAGACAATTGCCCCGAGCTCATTCAACGTCGGTCTTCCGATAAGGATATTGTACGACGTGCTGGCATCTACAATAACGTACCTGACTGATACGGACTTGGAGAGTCTGCCTTCTCCGAACGTTGTTAAGAGGTCTATATAACCTTGGGTCTTGACTTGTTCCCCGGCAAACCCTACTAGCTTGTCCTCCTTCTCTTTTATCAGCTTTTCTGGGATTCCGAGCTTCTTGAAGGTTGCCAGGTAGAGAATATCGGCAGAGCTCCCCTGGTCAATAAGTGTTCGTCTAACCGAGAAGTTGTCCAGCTCGACCGTTATCACCATTGGGTCATCTTGATTTGGATCTAACCCTTGGAAATCATCATCTGTGAATGTTATGGGGGGTCTTGCTCTTGGAGGCCTTCCAGACACCGTGTTAACAGATCAGAGGGATTTCACATGACGCCTCCGAGCAGAGCTCGTTGTTCCTCCGCTTGCAAACCCCCCCGAGATTGTATTGACGACCCCCCTGATTCCTCCCTCTGATTCTTCGATAGGGGTCCTTTGGTTATTCAGTCGATCTTCGCCCTGATGGTTTCTTCGCAAGTTTGCATCTCGGTCTCGGTTATCATGACCGTGTCTTCGTTGTCTTCCACCGGGTCGTCTGCCTCCGTTGTCATCTCGACGGATGAAACGATCAAGACGACCTGCTTGTACTAACTCCTCAATCTTTCTCTGGAGTGTTCTGCACTCTTCAGTGGAATGTCCATAGTTTTGATGCCTCATGCATTCTTTGCTTCTGTCAGCATTGTCCGGTGTTTTGGATGGTCCAGGTAAGGTAAGCAACTCGGCGCTGCACACCTCCTGAAGGATGGCTGCCCGAGATCGGTTCAACGGAGTATGAGATGGATACCTGGGATGCCTCTGCGGGAATTCTCTTTCATTGGTTTTTTGGGTCCTTTGTGAGTCAAACCCCCTGTTTCTGTCTTTGTTCGAGGCTGAGCTCTTGTCCTCGAAACCTCTTTCTCTCCTTTTAAATTCCAGCATCTCTTCCGAGTTCATGAAACCTGTAGCCTTTTCCTGCAGCTCTTCAAAATCTCTTGGTGGCTTCCGAGATAGTTACTCGAAGAATGGTCCTGGCTTAAGACCGGCCATGACGGTGTGGAGGCAGAGTTCCGAGCTCATGTTGGGAATCAGGATCTGCTTAGCATTGAAGCGAGCCATGTAATCTTTGAGTGATTCATTCCTTTCCTGTTTGAAATTTACTAGTGAGACTGAGTGCCTTCTATGCCTTGGGCTTGCCGCAAATTGTGCAGTGAACTTGGTTATAAGCACATCAAAGGAATCAATCGACCGAGGTGGTAGATTTGTTAGCCAGGTCAGAGCTGGGCCTTGCAAAGTAGTTGGAAAAACTTTGCACATGACGGCCTCCGAATCAGTCACCAACTAAATAGAGGAAATAAAGGACTCCACATGCTCGGTTGGGTCAGTGGTGCCATTGAATTTGTCAATGTTAAGGGGCTTAAAATGGGTTGGCACGATTACCTCATTAATGTCATCAATGAAGGGCAACCTTGGACGCCGGTCCGATGTCCTTCCTTTCTGGCTAGTCTTTTCTGCGTGAGATTTGACTTCTGAATCCCCCAGGGGAGGTTTAGTTTTGGATGCTCGGTTAGTTCCCCGAGGAGAGTGCATCGGAGGGTCCTCCTGGCCAGCCTCGGGTGAGGATTGCTCTTCATTGGAAGGTGTCAGGGACCTCTCTCTTTTTCGCGCTCTTAGGAGCTTTGATTCTGCGCGCATATCTCCTCGTTTTCTTTCCGCAACTGCTTAAGTTGTTCAATAACTTCTTCCAACCGAGGGTTGTCTTCATGGAGGGGGGAGGAAAGATGATTGGCGTGGTTCTGGACATTCGAAGCCTCATGGTCCTCATGATTCATGCTGCTCGCCCCTCCTCGCAGACCATTCCGTGTGGTCACCATCGAGCTTTTCTTGTGGAACCGGGAAAAGTTTCACCTCGGCTCCACGGTGGGCGCCAAATGTTCCTGCCGAGATCCGGTTTACCGGAACCTCGCAGTGAACGTCAAACCAGGGATGAATAATTGGGGTTGTTTTAGGCTATGGCTTGATAGAATGTAATATTTCGGTCCTACGTATCCCAATGGGAATCAAAGCCAGACGTAGTTCTCGATTCAACCCTTGGTGGTGGTGATCTCAATCTCTTAATTTTGTATCTGATGAATACTAGGGAGCAAGGACTCTCTAATAGTCTCTTGGTCGACGCTAGTTTCTCTAATACGCTTAAGAGAGAGTCACCGGAGTTCAGTGAAAAGTGAGTTTCTATCATGGGTACTCCTCCTTTTATAATATGATTGCCCTATCTCTTAGAGACCTGATTTATCTCTTAAATATCTTTTAGAGATCCGATTTATCTCTTAAATCTCTTTTGAGATGTGATTCCTTAATTTAAGGGATATTATCTCTTTTAACCAAATAAGGTTATTTCAGATAATATCAGGATTTAATATTAATATCTTATCCCTTAATTAAGTGATCTTTAACTTATTATCTTTAACTTCCGGACTGGGTCGATTATTCGAGCTCGGTGGTCGGGTTCACTCTTCGGCCAGTACAAACACAAACTTCTAGGCAAAATCCGAGAAACTAATAAATGCACAAACTTCTAGGAAAAATCCGATTTTCATGCTGCTCAGGGTATCCAGACTGTGGATGTTATTAGTCCTGTGTTATGATTTTTTTTTTTTCCAATGATTGTAACGGGCTTTTACCCCTAGATTTGTTTCTAAGTTTAATATAAGTTCTTCCTTTTCTAGCGGAAAAAAAAATCAATATTGTAATTTTTATTTTTATTTGTGAAACTATTTATTATGTGGAGCAATTTAAACTCTTTTATGTGATTTCATTTTGTATCATCATATAACATTATATATATATATATATATATATATGAGATGTATTTAGTGAGAGGGCTTTTCTTATATGAGAGTGAGAGGATTAAATCTTGATCATACAACCATATATGGATGGTCAAGATTAAAAGTTATTTCATGATTTTAAAATGTCACATAATCATTTAAAAAAGTCACATTACTTTGTGATTTAATCTTGACCGTTTAAAATTTGATATCATGATTATGATATAATCCTCTCACTCTCACGTAAAAAAGGTTATCTCACTTTATATGACCCATATATATATATATATATATATAAACTTAGTCTTTTATAAAATGTCGTATCATGTAGTCATATTCGTGGAACCTATAGAAGTAACCTTTTTGCGTAATTGAAATTTCTGGATTTTTAGCGTTTATTATGGGTAGCTTCTGTAGTGCACCAAATTTGAAGGGGGTACATAAAATACCCGACCTTTTGACTTGGAATAGCAAGTTTTCATATTTTTTCGTAACCAAACCCTTAAATATTAATATTTGCAAATTGCAAATTAGTCAAAAGGGCTCTTTACAAAATCCTCAACCGGCCATCATCTTCTCCTGCTAGTAGACTCCAGCATCACCGAACACTCTTTATCGGAGAGTGCTGTCACCACCTCCTTCGCAAAACTAGCATCACACCACCACTAAATTGTAACCCAAATATGCTCTGCTAGTCGCCACACAACTCGCCTTTACTGCTGATCGCCCATGGCAGCGCCCTCACCACGATCCCAAAAGCTTATCTTCGCTTAGGTTCGGAATTTATAGATGACGTGACCTTCTTGTGACCTCATGTATGACTATCCTAAGGCCTAAGGTGTATGAGAAGTCTATATTATTTTGAAAACAGGTCTTACTATTCACGTGGATGTAATTTGAATTATAGGTGTTACATAAATTTCAATAAAAAAAGAGTGTATTAAAAAAAGAGTGTTCGAAAATATGATGCTAACATTTCTCCACTTCACAATTCATATTGCATCGCCGATGTTTATTTATTTTGGTGTCGCTAGTGTGAGATTGGGAAGCTTCGTCTTGCCTTCGGGCATTTTGGGAAGCATCTTCTGGTTTGGACTTTGAATAGCCCCGTGGGTCCAGGGCTCCTAGATGGGCCTAATTGGTAGATCAATTCTTTTCTTTCTGAATAATTTTGTTGAATAACAAAAAAAGGGTAAAAGAAATGATGCTTTATGGGGTTTTTATCAAACTGGGTTCCTTTTAGAAACTATTTACTAGTTTAGGGTTATTATGAAACTATTTATCAATAGGGGTCGTTTTGGACACGTGACATATTTTATTTTTTTTCAATTTGACGGGTCAAAGGCGCCATCTGCAGTGGCGCCTTCAAAAAAAAGACAAAAGGAAGGCGCCACTGCAAATGGCGCCTTCCCCTGCAGTGACGCCTCCTGCAGTGTATCACGTGGCACTGTAGGGGGCGCCCCCCAGCCCCAATAAAAAATTGGACGCCTGCAATTTTAAAGGAACAACGCTACAAAAAAAATTATGCTATAAGTATAGGGAGTAACGATGACATTAATGATAAAGTATCTATTTAAAACAACAAGTGGCAATAAAAAAATCTCGTAATAATGAGTAGCAAATAATATCACAGGAGGCATAAAAAAATAGCAATAATAATTTACACCAATAAATATTCATAAATTATTACAGTAGTAAAAAAAATTTACCTTATAAGAATTAAAAGAAAGTCACCTGCAATTTTAAAGGAACAACGCGACAAAAAAAATTATACTATAAATATAGGAAGTAACGATGACATTAATGATAAAATATCTATTTAAAACAATAAGAAACAATAAAAATTGGGTTCCCTACCAATTAAAAGCCGAGAATATGCATAAATATTAATGAGTTGTAATTTTATTTTATTAAATCACATAAACCATTTGCCACTCTCTGTCACACCAATAAAGTGGTGCCACGTCAATTAAAATTCTCCTCCTCCTAACGCCTCCCAAACCAAGCGCTTAACTGTCCGTTAGTTCTTTTAACGTTTGCAAATTATTTTTCCTTATTGCTGCAGCATTCAATTCGACCATTGAAAAGATAACCATCTGCACACTTTTGTCTCATCACGCAAGACCCTGCACGGCTGCACTTGATCAAAAGGTAATTATATTCTAAAATATTAAAGATGGGATTGTTTCTTTTTGTTTTAAATAGATATTTTATCATTAATGTCATCGTTACTCCCTATATTTATAGTATAATTTTTTTTGTCGCGTTGTTCCTTTAAAATTGCAGGTGACTTTCTTAAAATTCTTATAAGGTAAAATTTTTTTTTACTACTGTAATAATTGATGAATATTTATTGGTGTAAATTGTTATTGCTATTATTTTTTTATGCCTACTGTGATATTATTTGCTACTCATTATTACGGGATTTTTTTATTGCCTCTTATTGTTTTAAATAGATATTTTATCATTAATGTCATCGTTACTCCCTATATTTATAGTATAATTTTTTTTGTCGCGTTGTTCTTTAAAATTGCAGGTGACTTTCTTTTAATTCTTATAAGGTTTTTTTTTTTACTACTGTAATAATTGATGAATATTTATTGGTGTAAATTGTTATTGCTATTATTTTTTTATGCCTACTGTGATATTATTTGCTACTCATTATTACGGGATTTTTTTATTGCCTATTGTTGTTTTAAATAGATATTTTATCATTAATGTCATCGTTACTCCCTATATTTATAGTATAATTTTTTTTGTCGCGTTGTTCCTTTAAAATTGCAGGTGACTTTCTTTTAATTCTTATAAGGTAAATTTCTTTTTACTACTGTAATAATTGATGAATATTTATTGGTGTAAATTGTTATTGCTATTATTTTTTTATGCCTCCTGTGATATTATTTGCTACTCATTATTACGAGATTTTTTTTATTGCCTCTTGTTGTTTTAAATAGATACTTTATCATTAATGTCATCGTTACTCCTTTACTTATATTATAATTTTTTTTGTAGCGTTGTTCCTTTAAAATTGTAGTGTTGTTCCTTTAAAATTGCAGGCGTCCAATTTTTGGTTGGGGCGGGGGGCGCCCCCTGCAGTGCCACGTGGTACACTGCAGGAGGCGCCATTTGCAGTGGCGCCTCCCTTTTGTCGTTTTTTTTTTGTTAAGTGGTAGGCGCCATCTGCAGTGGTGCCTTCAAAGACGCCATCTGTAGTGGCGCTTTTGACCCGTCAGATTGAAAAAAAAAATGTCACGTGTTCAAAACGACCCCCCATTGGTAAATAGTTTCAGAATAACCCTAAATTGATAAATAGTTTCTAAAAGGAACCCAGTCTGATCGAAAACCTGATTTATGCCTGTTCTGCAATTATGGGATCAGAGTATACTAACTCATCATACTTTATCAAAGATGCATTATTCAGATTTAACTCTGAAATACAGAAAGAAAACTTATTAATGGCTCCTACAGAAATATCATCGCTTGTTCTATGACCAAGCTTATAGAAATGAATTCTACATACGAATAGTAAGCTATTGTTGCTCACTCGTCTTTATTGGAAAGAGAACGAACTTTCTCTCGGAACCAATCAATCACTCAGTTGAGAATTGATGATTTAGAATTGCTATTTCTAGCAATAGTATATAATATAGGGTTTTATTAACAAAAGCTACTTTTTAATGAATAAAAATATTTTTTAAAAATAGAAGTAGAGATTTCTTTTCAATTCTTATTATATTAAATACTTTATTAATTTTGATTAAAAAAAGAATTTTATTCTTAACAAGTGCACTTGATAAAACTCTACAATATATTAGTGGAACACTGGTTTCCAGCTTTGAAGTCCCACTTCCTAGCCTAATTAAATAAACTTTCGTGAAACTGGAACTTCCAATTCTTTTTATCAATTTGTTAGATTAGTCTATAACAATTAATCATTAACAATACAGCATGTGAATGTGCTGGCTTGAAGATGGTAGGTTGCTTTTTGTTGGCGGGTAGGTACAGGCGTGTTGTTAGTTTATAGGGTGTTTCGACCGGTTCCTCTCCACTCTCTCCCGTATGAGAGAGACATGATAAAATAATATTATTTATAAAATAATATTATTTTATTAAATTTAATTGATATATATTGTTAGTTTAAAAGTTTTTTATATTGTCAACCAATCATAAGTTGACATATCATTATCAATTTTTGACTCTTATCCTAACCACCTTAAAAGTAATCAATATCATGATTTATGATTGGTTGACAATGTAAAAACTTTACACTGACAGTGTACAACAATTAAACTTTATTTTATTTATGGTCCACTCTCTCATACCGGACTAAGTCCAGTACTGGAGAGGATCCCTGTCTGTTTAGACCTGCGCCTTTACAAAGAGAAAATCACGTTTTGGATGTTTCCAGGGATCTGGATTGTCTCCAGCACCCTTTGTCTCCGGCACTCTCTCCAGCAAGATCTTAGCCATTCATCAGATCTGATGGTCCTAAAAAAAGCATTATTTTAAAACATTAAAAAAAATACCAAAAATCAAAACAGAACCCATTTCTATGTGAAACTCATCGTGCTTCTTCTCCACTTTCATCCATTGCCATGGCAATCCATCGTCAATCGCCGTCGTTGACAGCAACCTGACGTCGGCCATGACAACCCGCAACCCGTTCTCTCCGCTGTTCCGTCACTTCGCCTTCTCCCTTCTCCCTCGCGCCATCGCCGCTGCTGTGGAGCACTTCGCTGTCGCCCCGCCACTCACGGCGTCACCACTGTAGTGCCGTTCACGTTTAGGAGACCGCCTACCATTTTTTATGGCTTCTTTTTCATTTTTCTTTTTTAATGCTTTGCGACGGACAAAGAAGCATGGAATTTAATTTTTCTTTCAAAAGGGATTCAAACATGTCATATGTTTTACTAAAGTTTAGCAGATCCAGATTTGCTCGTGTTTTGTTTGCAAGACAAATATGGCGGATGCTTCCTCATCTACGCCATTCTTGGGAATCAGAGAAGAAAACCCAAGTTTAATCCGCGGAGTTGCAGAGAAAAATGGGGGAGGAGGCACGTGGAGAATGGGGAAGACAGAGATATGACGGTGACGACGGAGGGTCACCAGAGGCAGCGGCGGTTTGGGGTGGACGGTGGCAGCATGGGGTGGTAGGGTTGGAGAGGGAGCTCACTATTGAGTAGCATCGGGTGCTAGGGATTTTGGGTATTTTTTGTTTTTAAATGTTTAAAATGATTAAATTATTGATTTATTTTTGGGATCATTGGATTGAATCGATGAACCAGATTGCTGCCGGAGGCACCCCTGATGGAGAGAAGTCGAATCCATGTTTCCAGCCAGACGTGCTTTGGTGGTAATGATGGGATTCCCAAACATATACTTAATCAAATCCACTTTTTTGATAGATTAATCAAATGCTTTTTAATTTTATCAATTTGTCACTTGCCATATTCATTCGTGTTATTGTCATGTTGATCATTCTCTTTCCCCATTATTAGTTTCTTTTAAAAAATCTCATCATCAAGTGTTATCTGCTTACTTGGACTGTAATAATAATTGAATATTGTGCACAACCGTAAAGCAAGTACTGCTGGATTCTCGAGGATATATAATTTAAAATTAATTAAAACTTTCCTAAGGAGATTCTTGCGCTAACTTTTTTGTTTTATATCGGTTTATATCTTATCACAATTAGTCATCTTCTTGGTATTTTACTGTTTCTTTTCATCGAGTTGCTTGTGTAAAGCTAATTATATCGTTCTCGTTGTGGATTTGTTGATCCGTATTTTATTTACATTTATGGCTAGATCACTTCAAGAAATTATGTGATTAATTACGACAAATTTAACAGTTAATTCGTAGCTAATCTCTAACAAATAAATTTAGCTATAGATTAACTACAATACATAACTACAAAAACAATGATAGCATGGATTGAGCGGCAAATTAGATAGGAAAATTATTCCTAGCTAATTCGTAGTTAATATTAAAAAGTCCTAGCTATTTTGTAGCTAATCCATAGTAATATGTTGTTCAAAATTGCTTTTTCCTAGCTATATAGCTAGGATATTGTCAATTTCGTAGCAAATTTATATATAATATCTCAGCGTTTTCCTAGCTAATTTGTTACTAACTCATAGTTAAGGGTTAATCTAAGTTTTGTATTCCCGAAGCTATTACATAGGTAACTTGTAGCTAATTTTATATTCTCCCCTAACCAATTCATAGTATAATACATAACTAATTATAATTTAAACATGTTTCGAAAACAAGCTCAAAACAATCGATTGCCAATTCATTGGCCTGTTACAAACAGTTCACAACAAGTCTACAAAACAAGAAATAGAATATAACTACTAAATCAAAGTCTACAAAACAAAAACAAAACATAGATAATTGATATAAGTACTTGTACTGAGTTTTTGACACCCTCCTTTCCCTTGAAGAAATCTCATGATCATCTGCATACTCTTGCTTATCCATATTTGGCGAATCTGTTCCTGGGATTGCTGTGATGGATCTAAACATGCTTTTTATCAAAGCCATTGATTGCACTGTGTTTATCACAAGCATAGGAAGTACCCCTTCAGCTGCACTAGGAAAGTTTGAGAGACCCATGATTTTAATTAATTTTCAAACTCAAGCACAATTGATTGAGATAATAATAAAAAAATTGATATGTAATGAAAGCCATATTAGATGAGATGACCAATTAGAGAGAAGGATAGAAATAAAATAAAAAAAATATCTTCAATAGTTTAAAAATACAGACTAATCATTGAAACAAACCAGAAAAACATGTTGAAGACAAAAGAAAAAGCAGCAAGTGAATAATGCAAAGTACCTTTTGGAGTGGAAGAGAAATTGTTCTTCTGCAAGAAGGTGCAGCATCATGTTCTTCCTCACTCAAAGTCTCAGACCACTACTCTAAACAATTTTCAACTTTTTGCACCTCCCCATGGTACTTGCTACATAAAAGCCAAATTTTAATTGCTACAAGTTTAGGAAATTAAAGAATTATGTTCAAAAAATTACACATGTAGAATGAAATAAACTGAAATATAGAATGAAATAGGAAAGATAAGACTACTAGAGTTTCAAAGAATAACATGATAGTGCTGTTGTTACTCATTTCTCAAAATTTCAATGCGCCACTGTCCAATATCATTACTCACATTTCCAGCAATGGACAATTAGGCATAGATTCAAGGATAAAAGGATGCTCAACACTCAAGCCATTTAATGCATACAAATTTCATTGTGAAAAATTCCTGCACATAGTTCCAATTCTATTCTTGGATCATTTCAATTTAATTTCATCCTTGCCTATACTATCATAACTCAACTCTTCCAAGTTCCACCAAACAAAGAAGAAGATTAAACACGAGAAACAAACTAGTAAAAAGTATATCTAACTAAAGATAACAACATCTAATAAGTTTCTTAGAGCATACAAAATGAACAAAAAGTCCTAACCTTGCTATGCTTACAAGAAAACCGTCAGAAACATACACAAGTAGAATTAAAAGAAAAACTTGATGGACTAAAATTAAACTTGCAGGGAAGAAATCAGAAATCATCCTTATTTGGAAGAAATCAGAAATCATCCTTATTTGGAAGAAATCATCCTTCCCTTTCACAAGAGACAAAATATCTCTTTCTAAACTCAACAGTTTTATAAAAAAAATCAGACATTTGACCAGCTGTATGGATTGAGGTGCAGAGTGGGCAAGCCTCCCTTAGTCTTTGCAGCTAGCTTCAAAATTAAAAGGACCTGAAACACATGATCAATTGCCACATGATTTATAATTTAAATTACTAATGAAAATAATAATTTATTTAAGACAAATTACAGTAAACTCAGAGTCATAAAACATTAGAACCAGAACTATTTTTTGTTGATGGTTTATTAGGATAGCCGGAAAATTTATAGAAAGTGTTGAAGAAGTCTACTGAGTGCAAGTTATTAACAAAGTAATTTTATATTCTCCCATCATGTAAATTACCGTAGTCATCAAACTCCAAGTTCCGGAAAAAAAATACATAGATGTTCAAATGATTCAATTAATTGACAAAAATCACCACACCATAAAATACTTCAGAACAAGCAATATGATCATTAAAACCAAATTTCATCAACCTGCAAAACAAACTCAAGTCATGAAGAGGAGTATATCAATAAAAAAAATTCTGGATGTACAACAGAGTTCAAATACCGTAGAAAACCTATTCTTAAGACATGGGAAATAGCAATGAAAACATGACATAAACTAGGCAGGATGAGATGAATAGCAAAGGTTCAACACCATGAGGATTTTGGAAACAAAAATTCTCAATGGCAATATGGAAATTCGACATGATTATTCTAACACCCAAGCAAACAGAGGCAGTGTGAAACTCAAACTACAGCATGCAGGACCATTTAAGAGTGAGTGACACCACTATATCTGTTATAGATGGGATTATGTTAACAATTTTTTTTCCAAAATGCAGAACACTATCCGTGCCATATCAAGAGAGCACGGTGAGTTTTTATTCCCTCATAAATTTTCAAAATACAGTAATGTAACATAGGAGAGAAAGAGAGAAAATATGTGAAGAGAAGATTATCATATATTCCCAATTGCAAGCAATAGAGGAATTTTTACAAAAATGTTCACCGAATCCCTATCAAAATCCAGAGATACTTCAGATTTGGACTCATCCACTTAAAATTGAATCTGAAAAGAGAAAAACAAGATTCAAATCAGATAGTGTTCAATGTCAATGGAAATAGCAGATTTACGCCCAAATCATTGATAAAAATTCGATCATGTTCTTCCTCCATGGAGTTTGTGTTGTCTTCGTGCGAGGATTTTTGGTGCTTAGTCATCATTTGAACGACTAATTCACACATTTGACAATGATTCCCATTCTATGTTTAGACGATTATGCTGACAAAGGTACTCTGTTTCTCAACTATGGGTTGCTAGACTACTAAAGAAAGTGTCTAGTGTAGAAGATAAAATAGGATGCTATCTAGAATTGCGTGAAAGCAAGAAAAATTGATAAAAGAAAGCAATAAAGGAAAGTAAAGTAAATATAAGTTGTGTATTTGATTGGTTGTGTCTAAAACTGTTATGTACAACTTGTATTTATAGGAAAAATTGTAAGCTATGCTAAAGCCACTCCTATTAACCACTAACTCCTGTTTTCTAGCAACAATACACATCATGACTGACAAAAACGACTAAGCATAATGTCCCCTAAAACCACTATTTTTAAGGGAATAGGTCCTCCATCACATTTTTGACTTGCCCGACTAATATAATTTGCATATCTGCTCAAACGACTAAGTTATGGGCCAAACGACTAACTGTCCATCACCTGACCATGTTCTCCATATCCCTATTTTTAAGGGAGTGGGTGTTCATGCACGTTTTTGAGTTGGTCAACTCATAAACTGCCCTTGATTGCAGTTGATCAACCTTTTATTTTCATTTTCTCTCTCCAAAACCACCCCTAACTTCATCCCAAAAATCTAGGAAAGTGGTTATTTTTTATTTCTTTCTTTTTTGAATATCATTAAAGCCGTGGACTCATTTAATCAACATCTACACGAGCCCATTAAGACCCAATAAAAGTCTCCAAGCCCATTTACGTTTAGCTGATTCTGCAACGACTAATTCTGAAACGACTGATTCTGAAACGACTGATTCTGCACCGGCCAAATTTAATCATCTAAACCAAACGCATCTACTGGTCATCGACTACTTATCTTAGCTTCGCAGTTGCATTCAGTTTATCCTGATTCAATCGACCTTGGTTCAGCCGTTCTTCTCAGCTAAATTAACAATTCGGCTAATTACCGTAATCGGCTATCAACTAAATAATTTATTTGGTGATAACATATGCCCCCTGCATATTTTAGCTGACGATGATAAGAGGAAGGTGAAAGATGCATCATATCAGTCGAATCAACTTGTCGATTTTGATACTCTACCTATCGATTGTGCTAGTTATCAGCTGACTTGATTCATCTACTTGTAGGATCTTTTTTCTGCTGTCCTTGCTCTCGACTAACATGACTCTGCTGCATGTAGAAACTTGAATCTCCTGGAACTACTAGGTTTGCAGATAGTAGACATGATATTTAAATGCCCCCCAAGTTTTAATTGATTTAGCTAATCCAAGAAACACCAACCTTCTAAAGAGACTGGGTTTACATATAGTAGCCTCATCTTGTCTTGTTGACATGGCTAAGTGTCCCCCCATTCTATCTTATTCGGTTGATCTTGGGAACTCCAACCTCTTAAAGACATTATGTTGGTAGTTAGTAGACTTATGTTGCCGATTTGACACATAGCTAAACGTCCTTTCACTTTGTCTTGTTCAGTTGGTATGCCCTTCCGTTTCCATTGTTTGCTTATGCATCGGCTATTTCCATTTACCCTTTGATGTAGGAAACGACAAACCGTACACTGTGCGCAGGCTATTTCCACTTACCCTTTGATGTAGGCAATGGTAAGTCGTACACTGAAACCATGTTAGTGAATGCAGCTGAGAATACATCTTTATCAATTGTCATCTTAGCTACATACTTGTCAGCTAATTTGGACTTTCCACCCTTCAAAGTCTTTTGGGGATAGCATTCCCTCGGGATCTCGGCTGCCATGACATTAGCTGCCTAATCACTGTAATAATTGGCTGCTTCTTCAGACTCATCATAATCTTCAATGGAGATTAAGTGTTGCATATCTAGAATAAATCGTTCAGCCGTGGAAGCTTTGGTTGCCAACTGACTGAAATTTGAAAATTCCTGGGCTAGTAACTTTTCTCCCAGCTGAGGGTGCATGTTACCTACAGCTATGGTAGCATACTCTGCTTCTGGAAGTTGGGTTGTACACCTTCTGCCCATCTTCCAGAATCTTTCTATGAAATCTGCAGTCGTCTCATCCACTTGTTGTTTAAAATTCAACAAGTCAGCTGTTGTAACTTCAAGTTGAAGTCTATGGAACCTATCATGGAAGCACCTTTCCATGTCTGCCCAATTTTGCACAGAATTAGAAGGCAGAGAGGAATACCAAGTGAATGCTACCCCCGTCAATGATAAAGGGAATAGCTGCAGCTTATAGTACTCATTCTGGTTTGCCTCTCCACACTGGGTAGTAAATATGCCAATATGCTCAATGGCAAACTTGCCATCTTCTCCTGAGAAAGCTGAGAATTTTGGGGTCTCAAACCCTTCTGTGGCAATGGTATCATTATGTCCACCCATTCAGGATATGACTTTCGATACTCGGGCCTATTTAAAGGCCTTAATTGCACACCGAAGTGCCTTTGCATAACCTCAGCTATCACATTGGGATCAATTAGCCGAGGGACAGTCGGTCTACTCTCAGCCGTTGTCGGCTGGGCACAGTTTAGCATTGGAGTTGGAGCAAGACTTGATTGTTTGACTGGCATTTGGTACATTGGCTCCGTCATGTTTGGAATCATTGTTTGATTAGCTACAGTAGGTGGAATTGATATCCATTGCTGCTCTGCTACATAATCACCAAGATTCGTATATTGAGCCCTGTTGACAGCTGATTGATTAGCCGAGGTAGGTGGAATTGCATTCCATTGCTGCTTCCCAACATAATCATCAGGTGCCCTATACAAAATCCCTCGAGGAGGAATTGAACCCGTCTGAACATAAGGCGGCTGTTCTGGGGCTAGCTGATAGTCTGACATATTAGCAGAGGTAGGTGGAATCATGTTCTATGGCTTCTCCCTAGCATAATTCTCAGGCAACTTTGTTTGAATTGCCCCATAGCCCGTGGTAGGATACGTCATACCTCCAAGCATAGTAACCTGTGAGTTTACACCAATACCCTTAGCATTTGATACAAAACACGGCATACCAAGCTGGCCTAACGTATCTAATGGACTTTTAGCTGAGTGAACCTGTCCGTACTTTAATAATGGTTCAGATGCAATACCATTACAACCACTTGCCCCCCATGACTAGCAGCAGTAAGACCAGTAAGTGCTTGTGTGACGGAACTTGGTTGAGGGGTCTACTGAAGCATGTTCGACTGGCCCAATTGAGATGGTCATGCCTGAACATATTGATTTGGACTTGGCCGCATTTTTTGTGCATCACCAGCTGATATTTGTTGCGTAGGATTCAGTCGTCTTGATTACAAAAAAATAGAAGTCGCCAAGTTTCCTCCAAAATTCAATTCTTGTTGTTCTTGCTCCCTCTCCCGAAGCACTTCATTATGCACCATTGGTTTGACAATGTCTTCCAGCTGCTTAGAAACATGGTATATAATGTCATGTACCCCCCCCCCCCCCCCCATCTATTTGCTGGCGGATATACGAAGTGGTCGTCACACTTGGATGATTTTGATCAGTCGTATAAGCTGCTATTGTTGAATGTCCACCGGCAGTCGTCACCGATGCAGTAGACATTGATGGTTGAGAAGATGGCATGCCTAAGGCAATTAAAGTTGGAGGTTCAACTGTTATACGGCTGCCAATCTTCTTGGTAGTTGCTTGAGACGGTTCCAGGCTAAAACAATAATGTAATCGTGACCAGAAGAGGTAAACTTCTCAATGAGTTCACCTTCTATCTAGGTCCCACCAGGCGTGTCAATTATTGTCTTCGTGCGAGGATTTTTGGTGCTCAGTCGTTTGAACGACTAATTCACACATTTGACAATGATTCCCATTTTGTGTTCAGACGATTACACTGAGAAAGGGACTCTGTTTCTCAACTATGGGTTCCTAGACTACTAAAGAAAGTGTCTAGTGTAGAAGATGAAATAGGAAGCTATCTAGAGTTGCATGAAAGCAAGAAAAATCGATAAAAGAAAGCAATAAAGGAAAGTAAAGTAAATATAAGTTGTGTATTTGATTGGCTGTGTCTAAAACTGTTATGTACATCTTGTATTTATAGGAAAAATCATAAGCTATGCTAAAGCCACTCCTATTAGCCACTAACTCCTATTTTCTTGCA
Organism: Sophora flavescens; assembly: GCA_030762895.1. Taxonomy (NCBI): domain Eukaryota; kingdom Viridiplantae; phylum Streptophyta; class Magnoliopsida; order Fabales; family Fabaceae; genus Sophora; species Sophora flavescens. The sequence goes on from CM061064.1 coordinate 125,379,549, forward strand.
ACAATACACATCATGACTGATAAAAACGACTACACATAATGTCCCCTAAAACTTTTAAGGGAATAGGTCCTCCATTACGTTCTTAACTTGCCCGACTAATATAATTTGCATATATGCTCAAACGACTAAGCTATGGGAAAAACGACTAACTGTCCATTAGATGACCATGTTCTCCATATCCCTATTTTTAAGGGAGTGTGTGTTCATGGACGTTTTTGACTTGGTCAACTCATAAACTGCCCTTGATTACAGCTGGTCAACCTTTTATCTTCATTTTCTCTCTCCAAAACCACCCCTAACTTCATCCCAAAAATCTAGGAAAGTGGTTATTTTTTATTTATTCCTTTTTTGAATATCAGCCGTTCTTCTCAGCTAAATTAACAACTCGGCTAATTATAGTAATTGGCTATCAGCTAAATTATTTTTTTGGTGATAACAGTTTGTTATCGAATTAACAAATTCTTCTCCCAATTATCGTTATCATCATGCAGTGGAACCGCAAAACCTAGCTTATACATTTGATTTCAATTTCTTATTCTCATACAATCTCCTACTATAGGGATGTGAGGTGATTGAACTAGTAAAAGAACCAAAAATTTCAACAAAAAAAAAAGAGGAACAAATTTCAATCAAATTCGCAAAATATAGTCAAATTAATTTGATTATGAAGTGTGTGATTGTTAATATGATTGAAATTGAAGTGGGAAGATTCAGATCTCACCTTCAAATCGCACTTTGAGAGAAAAGACAAGGAGCGAGTGATACTCAACGATTAGCAAGAGTAAGAGCAAGAGGTAGGGTGCATCAGTAACGTGTGCAACTTTCTTAAACCCATTTTGCATTTTGGAGATTTGGAGCCATGAAGGCTTCTAGGTCTTGTGCTGAGGTCTTGGAGATTTGGGCCTATTAAGCTGCTTTGGCCCATTTTGCATTTTGGAGCTTGTTGTAACATTTGTCCTGATATAAGAAGGCCCAGCATTCGTTAATACTGAAGTTAATTGAGATATAGAGTGATAATATAGTTAATAGGTAGTTAATTAACTTAAGCATAGCTACTAGTTTTATTAGTAGCTAAAACAGAAAACTCTTGTAGTGGATTGGTGATCAGGAAAGAAGAGACATGATAGGATAAGCTATCATATCCTGTATAAAAACTATTGTTTGGTGAGCCAGTAGGATAGGATAAATCAATCATGTCAACTCTCATATCCTGTCCATCTAGTTAAAATTTTATTCTGAAATGAGTGTTGGATTAGAACTCAACATGATAGTATATGGTAATTGTTTTTGGTTTCCCAGGGTATCATCCACGTGCAACTGTGGAGACTAATCCCTCGAGCCTGTAACACCTCAAGATTCACCCTTATGTTTATATGTGTTAGTTTTGACATATATATGTTTGATATTTATATATATGTATGTATTATTGCATATGATAATATGTATATTAATATATGATTATTTGCATTAATATGAGATTGTGTCTCTTAATGTTTGATTTTATATGTTAATATACGATATGTGATTTTATTAATAATAAGCGATTAAGAATGAAATGATAAGATATCGTGTGATTTAGTATTTAAATAGAGATAGTGTTATTCTTAGATTTTAGCCTATCAACCAATCAGATTTGAGTCCTTATCAATATAGGATCATCCTCTTTTTGTTTATATCTTAAGATCTTATCATAATCTCCTAAGGATCCTATCTAGGAATAACAACCAAATTTGTCGCTAAACTTCCATCGAACGTTTGATTATCTTACAGTACGATTTAGGATTCGATCATAGATATTAGTTTGTATATATTGCTCTGAGACTTCTAACGACACCAAGAACATCTCAATCGGAAACTTGTAGCTCAAGTTATGGTCAAAATACCGAACTGTATGCAATTTGGGCTGAATAGGAACCCGTTATGACCCAAACTCATATATATACCATTAGACACGAACTAAACCTAGTTTACACGATCCCAACAATCAGAAAATTGCCTCCCTCCTTCCTCTTTGAATCCTTATGGTTTTTCTCCCTAAAACGCCCTCTAGGGAACCCGTTCTTACACCGATCTTCACTGCTTCCTGATAGGAGAACATCGCTAAGAATAAGGGTTCGTTGTGCTTGATGATTAGGACTTTAGAAAAGGTAAAATTCGTGCACCTTGTCCATTGTGTTCTTTCTTTCAAGTTCTTGATCTTTTCCTTTTAATTTCTTGATCATAGAGTTCAACCATCTCTATGTCGTTCTTGAGGTCGTAGACAAGCGCTAGTGAGACAGGACTCAGGTGGATCTTCTTTCTCTGTTTTGAATCATGATCTCTATTCCGGGTATGGGAAGAAGGATAGTGTATTCATAGGCTTGGGGTTAATGTAAAGTAAAGGGGTTCCCATAACCCCGTGTTGTTTTATGTCTATGAATGAATAACATATTAAATTGTATTGTTGGGTGATGGTATGTTCTTGGTTATTTTAGTACATTATTTGTATGTTTTCAATGTTCATGACATGTTGCTAATATTTATCTTGGTTGCCTTAATATGAACATGATAGTATGATGATTGTCGTTGCTATTACGATGTTGGTTGTTGATGTTATGTTGGTTGTATAGTTGATGCTATGACTATTGAGTTTATGGTTAAAATGTTAAAAGCCTTAATTGGTTAAATTAGGTTCTAAAATGAGTTAGAGATTAATAGGTTTAAACACCCTAAAAATTGGTTAAGGAACTTTGTTGAGACTCTGCCCAGAACAGTACTGTCGTGCATTGAGCACGCCCGTGCTGAACAGGCAGCACGCCCGTGCTCCCAGTTTGAATTCTGGAAAATGACCGTGCAGCAGAGGAGCACGCCCGTGCAGCTGAGCACGACCATGCTCAAAAAGGAAGCACGACCGTGACCCACTTAAGTGGAAGCACCCCCGTGCTGGGGTTAAGCACGACCGTGCTCACCCCTCTGGACAGAATTTGAGATTAAGGACTTAAACAGGGGTTTTAACCCCAATCTTCCCCAACGACAAATGATGACTTGGTTAATTAATGATGAAGACTAGGTAACTTAATTAAAGATTAATTAAGATGGTTAAGCCGGTAACCGTGGGTTATCGCACGTTGTTTGAGTTGTACCTTGGTTCCTTATGGCCAAGAGGGCCTTGACCCCGCGGTTTGGGTCTAAGGTGTTATTGATGTTGTACCTTAGGGACCGAGAGTTTGTCCCAAGGTGTTGCAGTCGATTATACTGCGATATATTCCGCTGGTTAAAGGTGTTGCGGTAGATTCCAGTGGTTAAAGGAGTTGCGGTAGATTCCGCTGCGGTTGATTCCACTGATGTCTTCGGTTGATTCCGTTGGAGTTATAGAGGTGGTGGTTGTCCGTGGTCATTGTGTTGCATACGCATTGCATCGGAGTTGTTGTTGTTGTTTTTGTTTAGAGATGTTCGACATAGGGGAGGTCATCCTAGAGTACGGCGATCTGGCCATGCACGGTTGGAGTAGATTCTCCTTGCACCCTCGTGACGAGGCATCTGTTGGTTTAATGTGTTGGCTATCCAAGGAGTATATTCTCCAGCATTGAGTAGATTCTCAATGTGGATATGTAACTCCAAAGTCGTCCATCTCGAGTTTAGTGGATCCACATGCATTGTTGGTTTAGCGGAGTAGGACTGCGTTGCACAACATAGCATGCTTGATGTTGATGAGGTTGACGTATGTTTATACATGTTGATATATGCTTACGTTGGTGCCATGTTTGTATGTTTTACTTTACTTCCTACCTCCTTGCTATCATGATTACATGATTCTTACTCCCCATTATTTGTTTGTTGTTTGGCTTGATCGACACCTTGCATAGGATGACGGGCAGCCCGGAGAGGAGTGACTCTGAGGAGCCGCCACTCATAGTTAGGACTTGTTTTTATGTTCAGTTAGTTAGTTTTCAGTTTGTATTCCATGGATTTATTCCGGAACGGTTATACCATCTCTGTATGTGACATCGGGGTTGGGATAGGTTTATTTCTTTGCTATGTTAAATTGTTTTAAACTCGTTTAATTTTCTGCGATTTGAGAACTAGTTCGTGTAGACTTTTCTACCCATGGAGGGACGCTTTATTTTATCCAGTATAATCATGACTAAATTTTATTAATTGCTTATCTTAAAGCGTGTATAACATGCGGGGTAGAAGGACATTTAGTGGTATTAGAGCAGTTCGGCCTTGTCAGGACGTGGTATGGGTCTGTCGTGAGTCTGTTTTATGACTCTTGTTTGAATTGTTTATATTTATATAGACAATGTTACGTGGTACTAAGTACCTATAGCTTTGCTTTGGCTTGACTTACTGCATTTGGCGGTTGGTCTTGAATGATCCAAGGGGCCTTCGGGTGCTTCTTGTGTTTAGGAAGGTTGTTCTATTATCTCTTGATAATATGAACTCCGCAGCTGATCATGTGCTCTTACTTTTTTTAAAACCGCTCGATATTAATATTGAGATGAACTTGTTATCTTCCAACCATGTTCCCCTTGTCTGTTTTGATACGACCTTAGTTTTTGGAACTCCAACGGAGTCGAAGAATCCAGACCTTCTCTCTGCCAGCCAAGTTCAAGCTTTGATGAAAGACGAAGCCCAAGTGTACATGATGATAGCCTCCCTAGAAGTAGAGAGTAGCCTTCCTGATGTCGCCAGCTTGCCTGTTGTACGAGACTTTCCTGAAGTGTTTCCGAGGGATGTTTATAACCTACCCCTAGAGAGGGATATTGAGTTTGTCATAGACTTAGTGTCTGGCACCGGGCCAATCTCCATAGCACCCTATAGGATGTCTCCTCTAGAGCTAGCTATGTTGAAGGAAGAGTTGGAAGACCTGATGAAGAACCAGTTCATTAGGCCTAGTGTGTCTCCGTGGGGAGCACCTGTGTTGTTGTGGAAGACGAAGGATGGTAGTATGAGGTTGTCCATCGATTATCGACAGCTCAACAAGGTGACCATAGAGAATCGGTATCCCCTCCCTAGGATTGATGATCTCATGGACCAGTTGATAAGCGCTTGTGTCTTTTCTAAGATAGACTTGAGGTCAGGGTACCATCAGATTCGGGTTAAGTCCAAGGACATCCCGAAGACAGCTTTCAGAATGCGATATGGTCACTATAAGTACTTGGTTATGCCCATCGGTGTGACCAATGCTCTTGCGGTCTTCATGGATTACATGAACAAGACCTTTCACCCTTACTTGGATAAGTTTGCGGTGGTGTTCATAGATAACATCTTAGTGTACTCCAAGAGCTAGGAGGAACATGAGGAATACCCGAGGGTGTCTTGCAGACGATTAAGGAAAAGCAGTTGTATGCTAAGTTGTCTAAGTGTGAGTTCTGGTTAGAGGAAGTGACTTCTTAGGACATGTCATCTCTAAGGCTGGCATAGCTGTGGATCCAGCTAAGGTTGAGACGGTGCTCCAGTGGGAAGCGCCGAAATCTGTGACCGAGATTAGGAGTTTCTTGGGGTTAGCCGGGTATTATAGTGATATGAACATGGATTCACAAAGCAAATAAGGAGAGTCCAATATACCTAGTTACGGATAGGGCCTAGGACCTTTGTATAGAGTAGACTTCATGTAATAAATATAGGAACTAGGACCTTGGTTAGACTAGACCTCATGTAATAGAAGTGCTTATTCATAAAAGCACTTTAGACTAGTTTAGGAATTGGGCCTATTGGGTCATAAGCATAAGAGTAGGAAGCATTGGGCCAAAATCAAGCCCACGCTTGGGTTTATGATGTAGGAGGCACCATTTGCATCTTGGAAGTGGATGAGCACTTTGCTCATCTATAAATAGGCTCTTTATAATTCATTTCATAAGTTTGAATTCAGTTGAAAGGTTTTCTCATACTTGAGATTTCTAGAGAGAGAGAGAGAGTTCTCCTCTTCTTGGTTCATGAGTTGAACCATTGATTCTTATCTTGAATTTCCATATTCAAGTGGTGAATCCTCCTTTGGCTTATCAATTCAATCTTCAACTCCATGAAGCATTGATTGTGGCGCCTTCTTCTTCTTCTTCTTCTTCTTCTCTACTTCTTCCATTTTCTACTTTGTGTTCTTTAATTCTTGTACTTTAATTTTCTGCACTTTAATTCTTGTTCTTGTTATTTCAATACATATACAATTGTGCTCTTCTATTCCTTTTTGTTTCTCTTGATTCTCACTTGAGATTCAAGTTTCATTCAATTGTTCTTGTTTGTGTTTGATCTTGAATTTAAAGCAATCAGTTCAAAGAAAGATCCTCAAATCTTTAGTGATCAATCCTTGATCGCATCATGTGGTATCTAGAGCTAGATCTTTGATCTTCAATTGTTTTGAATTTTTGATCAAAAATTTCAAATTCTATGATGATATTTGAGTTGGAGCCAATTTTATGATGAAAATTTCATCCATAGTGGCGCCATTAATCACTTGAATTTGGATGATGAAATTCAATTTGAATCCAAATGTGACATGCATCTAGAATTTGAAATGTGTTTGAATTGATTTTGCTTGAATTTTTGGTGAAAACTTTTTCCCTCCACATTTTCTCTTTCAAATTTAGGCTCCATTTGTTGCATGTGCTCTTCCATCACATGTGATTTTGGTTGCTTCTTGAAAATTCAAGCATAGATCTATTTTCCTTACTTTGTGAATTTGAACAATTGCAAAATTCAAATTCAAATTTCAATTCACAATAGTAAGATTAATTCAAATTTTAATCTAAAGTGTTTCAATGATTTCAAATTTTTAGAACCTAATAGATCTTCAGGAAATTCAAATTGTGGAAATGATGTGTTTATCATCCACTTGAATGAAAGATCTAGGTCTCTAATTACTTGATTTGTGCTCCTTCACTAGGAAATTATTTTACACTACTTGAATTGTTCATATTTCCATGTATTACACCAATTATGTCCAAATTTGTTCATACTTGAAGGATCTTTTTGTAATTTCGAAATTTCATTGTAATTGCTGTGAAATTGTAATTAGAAAAAGTCAAGTGGCTGAAGTTTAAAAAAAAAATCTAGTGTAAAAAGAAAAAATGGGCCAAAACCGTAAATATACAAAGTTTTGCGGCAAAAGTGCAAATTCTGGAAAATTCCGACAAAAGGTAAAAGACTTGCCACCATTTCACATGCTTGTATTTGTATAGATCCTTCACATATTGGTGTAGCACAACTCACTTTGATCATTAATTGTTCACAAACACATTGATTAAATTTGAATTACACTTTGTTGAACTCTTTTCAACTTATCTTCTTCACATCAATTTGAGTGTACAATTCTTCTTGAACCTTTTCTTGCTTGTCTTATAAACTCCAGTAGTTTTGTGTTAGTTGTTTTCCACATTCTTGACCTCTTTGAATTGATTGCCTATTGGTTGATTTGTCACTTGTTTAATGGAGACTAATTGTTGAGAAACCCGTTTCAACTTGTAGATCCCTTGAGGAGGAAACTCTTGAGTGGAAAGAGACAAGAGAGAAATCATCTTGAAAAAGTCTACATTGAGTGATATACGTGAGTGGAAATCTTTGAGTGAATGGTGAGTGAGTGGTGAGGTCCTTGTAATATTTATAGCTGACTTGTAATTCTTTTCTTTCACTTGTTCTTTAAGTGTATTTGTTCCTTGTTGGATTGTACTTAATTCTTTTGATTTTGGTGGTGTAATTGTTCTTATTGGTGTGATCTTTATTTGATTTGTGTAATTTTTTTTACTGGAATTTGTATTGTAATTTCTCAAATTGTAAGTCCACCATGACTTCACAACTTGAAGAAGATTCTCCTCCATCATCACCAAGAACAAGGAACTTGCATAGGAAGTTGGATATAATGACAAGGAACTTAGAGAGAGCGTTTGAAAGATTAGAAGTACTCGAGAACAAAAAAGGATCAAGGCATGACAACTCACATAGAGGCTCATCAAATTTCGAAGACAATGAACATAGAACTAGATTTGATAAATAGAGACCTAGACATGAGCATAGATGAAGTAGGAATGAGAAGGATGACAATTTGCATAATGTGAAGGTAAAGATCCCTAGCTTCCATGGGAAGAGTGATTCCGATGCTTACTTGGAATGGGAGACCAAATTGGAGCACATATTCTCTTTCTACTACTATAGTGAGGAAAAGAAAGTAAAGGTAGCTAGTCTAGGATTTCATGATTATGCTTTAATTTGGGGGGATCAATTGTGTAAAGAGAGAAGAAGGTATGATGAGGAACCAATTAGTACTTGGAGAGAAATGAATAGGGTATTGAGAAAAAGATATGTGCCCTCAAGCTACACTATAGACCTACACCATGCAATGAAGGTTGAAGCCCAAGTGAAGAGAAAGAACTCCTTCAAGAAGGAGGGTGACTCATCAAAACAACTTGAAGTTGTTGGTAAAAGTGGATCAAAGGCCACATTTCCTAACTCTAAACCTTTCACTTTTATCCTTTCTTCTATGCCTTCTATGCACCACAACAAAAAGATTACTCTTGTACCTCTCTCTACAAATGAAATTAGTGAGGATCAAAAGAAAATGAGAGAGAAAAGGGAGCTAGAGGTAAAAGCCAAGAGTGAAAATGACCATAAAGAAATCAATGCAAAAGAAAATCATGTGCCACAAGAGAATGAGAAAAAGGCTATTGGCACAAGAGTGCAAAACTTTTGTGAAAACCAAAAGGATAAAGAATGCATAGTTTTAAAAGCAAAAGAAGTAATGCAGATACTTTTGGAAAATCCACCGTTGTATTTTCTTTACTCCAAATTTTTTGGTAACAAACATATTCCATCTTTTTATTTACCTACTATCTTTGAGTTTCTTTTGGATAAACTTCAAGTCACTCCTCAAGAACCTAAAGAAATTCATAGGCTTGTAGTAATCTACAATGATGATCTCTTGGTACATAACAAAACACAAGCAAATCTTTTTGAACATTTAAAATGTGTTTTGTTATTACTAAAAGAGGAAAAGACTTTTGCAAGTCTTGAAAAATACACTTTTTTCACCACCAAAGTGGAATGCTTAGGCTATGTCGTAAGTGCTAAAAGTGTGCATATTGAAAAGGTTAAAAGTGAGGTAAAAGAAGATTTATTAGTAGAGCAACCGTTAAATAATTTTAAACATAATGATGTTTACTTGCCTACTAATATTTTTACTATACCTATGTGCATTGAACCTATTTTTCAAATTAAAAAGAAAGCAATGCACATCCATCAAGGTTCCCATTCATTGAGAGAACTAAAACAAATATTACATATCTTTCCAACCATTTCTCTCAATAACGGACAAACTTTACCACATACCTTTCAAGTGATTACAACTCATGGCAAATATTTGAAAGGGTTGTTGGCAAAACTTGTTTTTAAAAGTATGGTTTTGACCCGCGAGTATGGGTTGAGAATTATAACAATAATAAGGGAGTTACCTTCCCGAATAAGGGAGTTTTCTTCCCAAAACTTTTCTTTTCTTTTTACGAACTTTATGAAAGAATAAACATAAACATCTTCTCTTTAATATAGGGCTTAAAATTCGGGTCGAATTTTCTTCAAGAAGGAGGGGATGATATGATATGAACATGGATTCACAAAGCAAAGAAGGAGAGTCCAAGATACCTAGTTACGGATAGGGCCTAGGACCTTTGTATAGAGTAGACTTCAAGTAATAAATATAGGAACTAGGACCATGTTTAGACTAGACTTCATGTAATAGAAGTGCTTATTCATAAAAGCACTTTAGACTAGTTTAGGAATTGGGCCTATTGGGTCATAAGCATAGGAGTAGGAAGCATTGGGCCAAAATCAAGCCCACGCTTGGGTTTATGATGTAGGAGGCACCATTTGCATCTTGGAAGTGGATGAGCACTTTTCTCATACTTAAGATTTCTAGAGAGAGAGAGAGTTCTCCTCTTCTTGGTTCATGAGTTGAACCATTGATTCTTATCTTGAATTTCCATATTCAGGTGGTGAATCCTCCTTTGGCTTATCAATTCAATCTTCAACTCCATGAAGCATTGATTGTGGCGCCTTCTTCTTCTTCTCTACTTCTTCCATTTTCTACTTTGTGTTCTTTAATTCTTGTACTTTAATTTTCTGCACTTTAATTCTTGTTCTTGCTATTTCAATTCATATACAATTGTGCTCTTCTACTCCTTTTTGTTTCTCTTGATTCTCACTTGAGATTCAAGTTTCATTCAATTGTTCTTGTTTGTGTTTGATCTTGAATTTAAAGCAATTAGTTCAAAGAAAGATCCTCAAATGTTTAGTGATCAATCCTTGATCACATCATATAGGCGGTTCATAGAAGGTTTCTCTAAGATAGCTTTACCCTTAACCCATCTCACCAAGAAAGGACAGTTGTTTGTGTGGGACTCTAGATGTGAAGAGAGTTTCCAAACCCTTAAGGATAGGTTGACATCAGCACCAGTGTTAGTTTTGCCAGATCCTAGTGAACCCTTCATGGTTTATTGCGATGCTTCTAAGCAAGGGTTAGGTGGAGTGTTAATGCAGAATGGTAAGGTAGTTGCTTATGCTTCTAGGCAGTTGAAACCACATAAGAAGAACTACCATACCCATGACCTAGATAGGTGTTATGGTATTTGCCTTAAAGATCTGGAGGCATTACCTGTATTGATCGAGGTTTGAGGTTTTCAGTGATCAGAAGAGTTTGAGGTATCTCTTTGATCAAAAGAAGTTGAATATGAGGAAGCGTAGGTGGATGGAGTTCTTAAAGGATTATGACTTCAAGCTGACCTATCATCCAGGAAAGGCCAATGTGGTGGTCGATTCCCTAAGTAGGAAAACCTTACATATCTTCGCTTTGATGATTAGGGATATGGATCTGATTTAGGAGTTTAGAGACCTTAGTTTCAAGGATGGGAGTGATGGAGTCTTGAGGTTTAAGGATAGAGTGTGCATACCGGATGCTCCTGAGCTTAGGAAGTTGATCCTTGAAGAAGGACATAGGAGTGGGTTAAGTGTGCACCCGGGTGCCACCAAAATGTATTAGGACCTTAAGAGGATGTTTTGGTGGCCTAGGATGAAAAAGGATGTGACTGAGTTTGTGTATGCGTGCTTGGTTTGTCAAAAAGCTAAGATAGAATACCAAAAATCCATCAGGTAAGTTACAACTTTTAAGTATCCCAGAATGGAAATGGGATAGTGTCTCCTTGGACTTTGTGTCTGGACTCCCTAGGACTCCAGCGGGTTTTGAGGCAATATGGGTTGTTGTGGATAGATTGACTAAGTCTGCCCATTTCATCCTGGTGAACATGGAGTATCCTTTAGAGAAGTTAGCCAAGCTGTACATCAAAGAGATAGTCAGGCTTCATGGTGTACCCTCTAGCATAGTATCAGATAGAGACCCGAGGTTTACCTCCAAGTTCTGGTAGAGTTTGCCACATGCTTTAGGGACAAAGCTTAGGCTTAGTTCAACTTACCACCCGCAAACTGATGGGCAGTCTGAGAGGACCATCAGTCCTTAGAGGACTTGTTTAGAGCTTGTGTGATAGAACAATCTGGTATTTGGGAGGAGAAATAGGACACCCTTGTGTTGGAGTGAACCTAGTGATAGTGTGGTGCTAGGGCCGGAGATAGTCCAGGAAATAATAGAAATGATCAGGATGGTTCAGGAAAAGATGAGAGTGACACAGAGTAGGCAAAAGAGCTACCATGATAAAAGGAGGAAGGCCCTCGAATTCCAGGAAGGTGATCATGTGTCCTCGAGAGTTACTCCAACGACTGCGATTGGTAGAGCGATGAAAGCAAGCAAGCCATCTGTTATCAGGAGATCCGAGTCTTTCCTACCTTGGTGAACAAGTGCAGAATCTTTGAGGATGCTTACGAGGCCAGGATCGCAAGCTGCAAAAGTTCAGAGATCCAGAGCAGTAAGGATGAAGATCAGAAGAACGAGGTGAGACGATGTCATCAGCAGAGACTTCAAGCAGAATGGCAAGGAATCACAGTTCTCAGTAGGTAAGCCCAAGGAAAGGGATTCTCCTAAATATGTCAGATTTGGAAAACGTGGAGAAGGTCATTATACCCATCAATGCAAGGAGCAGAACATCATCTGTTTCAAGTGTGGCAAATATGGTCACCTCAGCAGGAATTGTAAAGGAGAAAATTCAGAACCACATAGTGCTAGCAGGAATCAGAGTGCGCAACGGAAGCGTAGTGGAGCCAAAGCCTCCAACTCCGTGGAATCAACCCAAAGTATGCGCCTACTTGATGAAAGTTTAACCAGTTAAGGTGATAGAAATTTCGAGGACAAAATTTTTATAAGGGGGTTGGAATTGTAACACTTCAAGATTCACCCTTATGTTTATATGTGTTAGTTTTGGCATATATATGTTTGATATGTTTGATATTTATATATATGTGCATATATTATTGCATATGATAATATATATATTAATATATGATTATTTGCATTTATACGAGATTGTGTATCTTAATGTTTGATTTTATATGTTAATATATGATATGTGGTTTTATTAATAATAAGCGATTAAGAATGATATGATAAGATATCGTGTGATTTAGTATTTAAATAGAGATAGTGTTATTCTTAGATTTTAGCCCCTCAACCAATCATATTTGAGTCCTTATCAATATTGGATCATCCTCTTTTTGTTTATATCTTAAGATCTTATCATAATCTCCTAAATATCCTATCTAGGAATAACTACCAAATCTGTCGCTAAGCTTCCATCGAACGTTTGACATTCATAGAGTCCAATTTAGGATTCGATCATTAGACATTAATTAGTAGATATTTCTGAGATTTCTAACGACACCAAGAACGCCTTAATCGGAAACTTGTAGATCACGTTATGTTCAAAATACAGAACTATATACAGTTTGGGTTGAAATAGGAACCCGTTATGACCCAAACTCATATATATACCATTAGACTCGAGCTAAACTGAGTTTACACGAACCCAACAATCAGAAAACTTCCTCCCTCCTTCCTCTTTGAATCCTTATGGTTTTTATCCCTAAAACTCTCTCCAGGGAACCCGTTCTTGCACCGTTCTTCACTGGTTCTTGATAGGAGAACATCGTAACGAATAGGGGTTCGTTGTGCTTGATGTTTGGGACTTTAAAAAAGGTAAAATTCGTGCACCTTTTCCTTTGTGTTCTTTCTTTCAAGTTCTTGATCTTTTCATTTTAATTTCTTGATCTTAGAGTTGAACCAAAGTGTCTCCTTGTCGTTCTTGAGGTCGTAGACAAGCGCTAGTGAGACATGACCCAGGTGGATCTTCTTTCTCTCTTTTGAATCGTGATCTCTATTCCAGGTATGGGGAGAAGGGTAGTGTATTCATAGGCTTGGGGTTAGTGTAAAGTAAAGGGGTTCCCATAACCCCGTGTTGTTTTATGTGTACGAATGAATAACATGTTAAATTGAATTGTTGGGTGATGGTATGTTCTTGGCTATTTTGGAATGTTATTTGTATGTGTTCCATTTTCATGACATGTTGTTAATATTTATCTTGGTTGCCTTAATATGAACATGATAGTATGATGATTGTCGTTGCTATTACGATGTTGGCTGTTGATGTTATGTTGGTTGTATAGTTGATGCTATGAGTGTTGAGTTTATGATTAAAATGTTGAAAACCTTAATTGGTTAAATTAGGTTCTAAAATGAGTTAGAGATTAATAGGTTTAAACACCCTAAAAATTGGTTAAGGAACTGTGTTGAGACTCTGCCCAGAACAATACTGTCATGCATTGAGCAGCCCGTGCTCCCAGTTTGAATTCTGAAAAATGACCGTGCAGTAAGCACGACCATGAAGCAGAGGAGCACGCCCGTGCAGCTGAGCACGACCGTGCTAAAAAATGAAGCACAATTGTAACACCTCAAGATTCACCCTTATGTTTATATGTGTTAGTTTTGGCATATATATATTTGATATGTTTGATATTTATATATATGTGTATATATTATTGCATATGATAATATGTATATTAATATATGATTATTTACATTAATACGAGATTGTGTATCTTAATGTTTGATTTTACATGTTAATATTTGATATGTGGTTTTATTAATAATAAACGATTAATAATGATATGATAAGATATCGTGTGATTTAGTATTTAAATAGAGATAGTGTTATTCTTAGATTTTAGCCCTTAAACCAATCAGATTTGAGTCCTTATCAATATAGGATCATCCTCTTTTTGTTTATATCTTAAGATCATATCATAATCTCATAAGGATCCTATCCAGGAATAACTAATAAATCTGTCGCTAAACTTCCTTCGAAAGTTTGACCATCTTAGAGTCCGATTTAGGATTCAATCATTAGACCTTATTTAGTAGATATTTCTGAGCTTTTTAACGACACCGAGAACGCCTCAATCGGAAATTTGTAACTCAAGTTATGGTCAAACTACCGAACTGTATACAGTTTGGGCTGAAATAGGAACCCGCTATGCCCTAACTTGTATTTTTACCATAAGACTCGACCTAAACCCTATTTCTCACATTTTTAACCTCAAAGAATCTGCCTCACTTCATCCTTCTTATTTTTCCTTTGGAACCCTTGTATTCTCCCAAAAGTTTACAATCCTTCAATCATTGTTTTTGGTTGTTCTTCATAAAGAACATACCATTGGATGTTTGATATTGAAATTGGAGATAAGTTGGATCTTTCGTGTTCTAATCAAGGTAACTTGTATAAATCCTAGAGTTCATCCATTTTCCTTCAATTCTCTAGTATTATAGATTGAATTCATTCTTCTCTTTTATGTTTCTTGATCAAGCGTTTGAATCCTAAGACGAAATCAAGAACGGATCTTGGACCTCCTTCTTCCTGGGAATTTGGTTCGTCATACCAAGTATGGGGGAGAAGGGCAGTGTATTCCTAGGCTTGGGGTTAATGTAAAGTAAAGGGGTTCCCACAATCCCATGTTGTTTTATGTGCATGAATGAATAACATGTTAAATTGTATTGTTTGGTGATGGTATGTTCTTGGATATTTTGGTATGTTATTTGTATGTGTTCCATGTTCATGGCATGTTGTTAATATTTATCTTGGTTGCCTTAATATGAACATGATAGTATGATGATTGTCGTTGCAATTACGATGTTGGTTGTTGATGTTATGTTGGTTGTATAGTTGATGCTATGAGTGTTGAGTTTTTGGTTAAAATGTTAAAAACCTTAATTGGTTAAATTAGGTTCTAAAACGAGTTAGAGATTAATAGGTTTAAACACCCTAAAAATTGGTTAAGGAACTGTGTTGATACTCTACCCAGAACAGTACTGCCGTGCATTGAGCATGCCCGTACTGAATAGGGAGCACGCCCGTGCTCCCGGTTTCAATTCTGAAAAATGACCGTGCAGTAAGCACGACCATGCAGCAGAGGAGCACGCCCGTGCAGCTGAGCACGACCGTGCTAAAAAATGAAGCACGACTGTAACACCTCAAGATTCACCCTTATGTTTATATGTGTTAGTTTTGGCATATATATTTGATATGTTTGATATTTATATATATGTGTATATATTATTGCATATGATAATATGTATATTAATATATAATTATTTACATTAATACGAGATTGTGTATCTTAATGTTTGATTTTACATGTTAATATATGATATGTGATTTTATTAATAATAAGCGATTAAGAATGATATGATAAGATATCATGTGATTTAGTATTTAAATAGAGATAGTGTTATTCTTAGATTTTAGCCGCTCAACCAATCATATTTGAGTCCTTATCAATATAGGATCATCCTCTTTTTGTTTATATCTTAAGATCTTATCATAATCTCCTAAGGATCCTATCTAGGAATAACTACCAAACCTGTCGCTAAACTTCCTTCAAAAGTTTGACAATCTTGGAGTCTTATTTAGGATTCGATCATTAGAACTTATTTAGTAGATATTTCTCTGAGCTTTTTAACGACACCAGGAATGCCTCAATCGGAAACTTGTAACTCAATTTATGGTCAAACTACCGAACTGTATACAGTTTGGGCTGAAATAGGAACCCGTTATGCCCTAACTTGTATTTATACCATAAGACTCAACCTAAACCCTATTTCTCACATTATTAACCTCAGAATCTGCCTCGCTACATCCTTCTTATTTTTCCTTCGGAACCCTTGTATTCTCCCATAAGTTTACAATCCTTCAATCATTGTTTTTGGTTGTTCTTCATAAAGAACATACCATTGGGTGTTTGATCTTAAAATTGGAGATAAGTTGGATCTTTTGTGTTCTAATCAAGGTAACTTGTATAAATCCTAGAGTTCATCCATTTTCCTTCAATTCTCTTGTATTATAGATTGAAATCATTCTTCTCTTTCATGTTTCTTGATCAAGCGTTTGAATCCTAAGACGGAATCAAGAACGGATCTTGGACCTCCTTCTTTCTTGGAATTTGGTTCGTCATACCAGGTATGGGGAGAAGGGTATTGTATTCATAGGCTTGGGGTTAGTGTAAAGTAAAGGGGTTCCCATAACCCCGTGTTGTTTTATGTGCATGAATGAATAACATGTTAAATTGTATTGTTTGGTGATGGTATGTTCTTGGATATTTTGGTATGTTATTTGTTTGTGTTCCATGTTCATGACATGTTGTTAATATTTATCTTGGTTTCCTTGATATGAACATGATAGTATGATGATTGTCATTGTTATTACGATGTTGGAGGTTGATGTTATGTTGGTTGTATAGTTGATGTTATGACTGTTGAGTTGATGGTTAAAATGTTAAAAACTTTAATTGGTTAGAATAGGTTCTAAAATGAGTTAGAGATTAATAGGTTTAAACACCCTAAAAATTGGTTAAGGAACTGTGTTGAGACTCTGCCCAGAACAGTACTGTCGTGCATTGAGCACGACCGTGCTGAATAGGGAGAACGTCCGTGCTACTAGTTTGAATTATGAAAAAATGTCGCGCAGTAAGCACGACCGTGCAGCAGAGGAGCACGCCCATGCAGCTGAGCACGACCGTGCTCAAAAAGGAAGCACGACCGTGCTCTATTTAAGTGACAGCACGCCCGTGCAGGGTTAAGCACGACCGTGCTCACCCCTCTAGATAGAATCTGAGATTAAGGACTTAAACATGGGTTTTAACCCCAATCTTCCCCAATGAAAAATGATGACTTAGTTACTTAATGATAAAGCCTAGATAACTTAATTAAAGATTAATTAAGATGGTTAAGCCGGTAACCGTTGGGTTACCGCAAGTTGTTTGAGTTGTACCTTGGTGCCTTATGGCCAAGAGGGCCTTGACCCCGTGGTTTGGGTCTAAGGTGTTATTGATGTTGTACCTTAGGGACTGAGAGTTTGTTCCAATGGGGGCCCATACTCCATGGATTGGGTCTAAGGTGTTGCAGTCGATTCTGCAGCGGTAGATTCCATTGGTTAAAGGTTGCGGTAGATTCCAATGCTGTCTATTCCGCTGATGTCTTCGGTTGATTCCGTTGGTGTTATGGAGGTGGTGGTTGTCCGTGGTCATTGTGTTGCATACGCATTGCATCGGAGTTGTTGTTATTGTTGAGGGATGTTCAACATAGGGGAGGTCGTCGTAGAGTACGGCGATCTGGCCATCCACGGTTGGAGTAGATTCTCCTTGCGCCGCCGTGACGAGGCATCCGTTGGTTTGATGCCTTGGCTATCCAAGGAGGAGATTCTACGGCGTTGAGTAGATTCTCAATATGGATATGTAACTCCGAAGTCGCCCATCCCGAGTTTAGTGGATCCACATGCATTGTTGGATTAGTGGAGTAGGACTGCATTGCACTACATAGCATGCTTGATGTTGATTAGGTTGATGTACGTTTATACATGTTGTTGATATATGCTTAGGTTGGTGCCATGCTTGTATGTTTTATTTTACTTCCTACCTCCTTGCTATTATGATTACATGATTCTTACTCCCCATTATTTGTTTGTTGTTTGGCCTGATTGGCACCTTGCAGAGGATGACGAGCAGCCCAGAGAGGAGTGACTCTAAGGAGCCGCCACTCATAATTAGGGCTTGTTTTTATGTTTAGTTAGTTCGTTTTCAGTTTGTATTCCGTGGATTTATTCCAGAACGGTTATACCAGCTTTGTATGTGACATCGGGGTTGAGATAGGTTTATTTCTTTGCTATGTTAAATTGTTTTAAACTCGTTTTATTTTCTGCGATTTTGAGAACTAGTTCATGTGGACTTTTCTACCCATGGACAGACGCTTTATTTTATCCCGTATGTTCATGACTAAATTTAATTAATTGCTTATCTTAAAGCACTTGTAACATGCGGGGTAGAAGGGTAAGTAGCAGCACGCCCGTGTTGGGGTTAAGCACAACTGTGCTCACCCCTCTGGACAGAATATGAGATTAAGGACTTAAATAGGGGTTTTAACCCCAATCTTCCCCAACGACAAATGATGACTTAGTTAATTAATGATGAAGACTAGATAACTTAATTAAAGGTTAATTAAGATGGTTAAGCCGGTAACCGTTGGGTTACTGCAAGTTGTTTGAGCTGTACCTTGGTGCCTCATAGTTAGGGCTTGTTTTTATGTTCAGTTAGTTATTTTTCAGTTTGTATTCTGTGGATTTATTCCGGAACGGTTATACCAGCTCTGTATGTGACATCGGGGTTGAGATAGGTTTATTTCTTTGCTATGTTAAATTGTTTTAAACTCGTTTTGTTTTCTGTGATTTGAGAACTAGTTCATGTGGACTTTTCTACCCATGGACGGACGCTTTATTTTATCCAGCATAATCATGACTAAATTTTATTAATTGCTTATCTTAAAGCGCTTATAACATGCGGGGTAGAAGGGTGTCATAGAGCCGGGTAGGACCACAAGGGCGGCAAAGCTCTCCCTCAAAAGTTTTAACGCTGCTGCATTTCCAATACCAAGATTCGAACTCGAAACCTCTGGTTAAGCTGGAAGAGACCCGTGCCAACTCATCCAAGCGCTCTTGGGTATGGTAATTTAAGGTATGATAAAATAAAAACTAATTTATATGTAAAATAATTAAAATATAATAAAATATAACATGGTTACCAAAAAAAGTATAATAAAATATAAAATATTTAAATAATAAAAATATTAATAATTAATTTTAAAATTTGTTTTTTCTGTCATAAGGCTAATTTTATTATTTTATATTATTTTATAAAATTGAAAAGTATAAATATTATTCTAATAATTTACCTATATGTAAAGTAAAAACTAAAAATGAATATTTAAAATTATAAAAAAATTAATTTAAGTTAAACAATATTTAAAAAATTATATGTAATTTTATTACCAGGATAATTTTGTCTTTTTTTATAATTTACAAAAATGAAAATTTAAAAAAAAAACTAAATCTTATAAAATATGAAAACATTTAGAATAAAAACGAAAATTTTAAAATTCATACTAAAATTATAATGTTATCCAGTTGTTTATCTGATGGACACAAAATATCGGATAGAATAACAGCTTATCATATTTATATCCTATCATATTCTTATCATGCTCTCTTATCATATTCGCATGTATCTTATCCTGACCATCAAACAAACCTTATTTACCTGCCATAGATACTTTTGTTCTTATACATAGTTAAACCCCTTATACTCTAAATCAATATATATTTTTTTGGCTTATAAAAAAACCAGTTTGTCGTCTTAATATATTTATTATTATTCGTGTGGTCCCTCAAAATTTTGAATGATACCAATTACCAGGACACAAAAATATAAAATATTATTATAATATAAAAGCCAAGTACCCGTTTTAATCATTGTGACAAGCGATATGTATACAATCTCTTCACTTCTGTCATAATTTAAAATTAATTTTTTTGTAGTGGTTTTTCGTTTAAAAGGTAACTTGTATATTATATATGCTTAATGTCCACATTGTGAAAATAAAGTCCTGAATTAAAAGATGAGTGGGAAATTTGTAAATGAACGTATCAAATAACAAATACAAATTAAGGTGGAAAGTATCATTACCAAATAACTAAGAACATAAAGTATAATCGACTTTTCTTTTATCAATTTCCATTTTTCTAGGTTATGATGGATCATCTCCACTTGCAAGTTTAGTCAAGTCAATCTGCACAAGTTGGGTGACTCCATTAGTCAACTGTGAACACATAGAAGAAAGTCAAACTTATTAGAGAACTGCAACCGGTGACTTGAGGAGCAACTGGAGCCTGGATTTAAGAAAATGTTGGACAATCTAAAAAGTGAGAATTCTGCAGTCAAATATGGTGGGTGCTGAATCCGGATTTCCCTAAAGTCAATTTTTCCACATTCATATTCATACATCATTGGATCAATCTTAAGCTTTCTCAAACACTTTTAATAATTGATTCAATGGTACATTAATAGGTGACTGTGTGATTGCGTGAATACGTCAATAATTGAATGTAGGGAATCCATTTCCGAGGGTGCTCTTAGCATTAAGAGTTAAGACAAGTGAGAATGGAACATCATTCAGTTTCAGTCAAGTTTTACAACTGCAGATTGAATGAAGTTTCAAAGCAATAGGTCTAAAAGAATCTTGGGATGGTCCGATTCAAGTTTTATTCTCGTCAGTATGGGACCCTACACCTAACCTTGTACATGTATATGCTTCCCCCAACACTACTATAGTAAATGCTCTACAATTATTTACCCAAAAAAATGCTATGTATTTAACTGTGGTGTCAACGCCCATGTTGTGCTTATGACTACATGGCCTTAAATACTTCAAATGGTCCTTCCATGCTAAGGACACGGTACTGAAATAGAAGTGTTTTCTTATTGATGTCATAGATTGTGTTGCCGTATTGGATATTTTAATTGTTGTTCTTACAAATTTTCGATAATGTGGAGTCATAATAAATGAAGAACAATATCACTAAAATTCATAATAACTCTTAGCCTAGAAATACTCTTTTATTAGAATATATATCTCTGAAATAGCAAAGTTAAGGTTACAAAATAGCTTAATCTTCTTGTTACATCAATCACAACCGTAAATAGATAATGACTCAAATCAAAACTGTCTCGACACTCAAGTCATCCTCGGGTAACTGTCGCTCGCATGTTGTGAGGGTTCCCACGACTCTCAACTGCTCGGTAACACGTTGACTCCACTCTCCTCGTAGTCACTAGTGCAAGAAGCACTTTTTTATAGCGGTTAAAATTGACTTGTAACGTCGGTTCTGGGGGCGACGTTGCTTTAGCCGATGTGTTTTCCAACTGCTATTAAAGTTAACCAGTAACATCGGTTTCAGTTTAAAACCGCCTTTAAAAGTAGCGAAATGTCTGATCAAAGCATGTTACAAGTTAACTTGTAACAACAGTTCTTTTTCACATACCCTTTCAAGATTTTCATGTATCGCTCAACTGGGTACGTCCACCTTAAATAAACAGGGTCACACAATCTAATCTCCCTTACTATATGAACAATTAAGTGAACCATGATGTCAAAAAATGAAGGAGGAAAATACATCTTCAATTGGCACAAGATAATGGCAACTTCTTTTTCCAACTCATCCAACTTCCCCGGATCAACGAATTTGCTACACATACCATAGCAGAACAAGAACAACCTAGTTATGGCATGTCTAACATTTTTAGGAGCACAATCACGAATATCCACAGGTAGTAGTTGCTGCATCAAGATATGGCAATCATAAGACTTTAAGCCAACTAATTTCATATTGCTCATTGAGACAAGCCTCTTGACATTTGAACAATAAGCACTTTGACGTCCCGTAAACACTCACAAAAACTCCTTCTCTCATTTTTTGACAAAGTATGATATGCTGGAGGTAAATATGTCCGCTTACCATCCTTTGACTGTGGAGCTAACTGTACTCGTATACCCATCTCAACAAAATCTAGACGAGCATTCACACCATCCTTTGTCTTGCCCTGAATGTAGAGAAGCGCCCCGATTACACTATCACACACATTTTTCTCCACATGCATCACATAAATACAATGTTCGACATCAAGTTTGCACCAATATGGAAGATCGAAGAAGATAGACCTCTTCTTCCATATGTTTTTCCTCAGTAGCCTTCTTTTGAGTCTTTCCGAAGATAACATTGACGTCCTTCACCTGTTGATAAACTTGTTCTCCATTTAAGGCCAGCGGAGCATGTTCATTGTCCTGGCATCCGTTAAAAGCTTTTTTCAATCTACGATATGGGTGATCACGGCTGAGAAATCTCCGATGCCCAAGGTAAATTGTCTTCCTACCATGCTTCAGTTGAGTGAAGCATGTGCCCTCTTCACATATAGGGCATGCTTTATGCCCCTGAATACTATACCCGAACAAGTTACCGTATGTAGGAAAGTCATCGATGGTGCAAAATAACATGACATGCATCTTGAAAGTCTCATTAGAATACCCATCAACTACATCAACATCTTCCACCCACAACTTTTTCAAGTCTTTAATAAAGGGACTTAGATAAACCTCTAAGTCATTTCCTGGTTGTTTTGCGCCTGAAATCATCATAGATAACATCATGTATTTGCGCTTCATGCACAGCCAAGGAGGTAGGTTGTAAATTACGAGGAGAACGGGTCATGAACTACGAATACTACTTAAGGTACTGATAGTGTGATTTTACATGATGTTTTATGTACACTTTTGCATGCATTTTTCATATAGATTAGGCATTCTTTATTTTATTTTAGTTAGTTTTTACCTTGGAACGGGTGAAGCGGTTTCTTGGTGTTGTTTTGCAGGAATTTAAGGAAAAATGCTCAGAATTAGCCAAGATGGAGCTTGGATGAAATAGAGCTTGAAAAGTGAAGAAAATGAGTCAAGCAGGCCGTGATGACCATCACGGCCATGATCAAGAAAACTGAGAAGATTGAAGGCAAAAGTCAGAAGTTGTCACGGCCTAGCCGTGATAACCATCACGGCCGTTACAGGCCAGGCAGAACCAATCACGGCCTAGCCGTGATGAGGCTCATGGCCGTGATGCTCCAAATTTGAAAGCGCGCCCACTCCATAACACATCACGGTCTGGCCGTGATGGCCATCACGGCCGTGACGCGCGGCCTCTCTCTATATACGAGCGCAGAAGACAGAAAAAAGGATCGGAAAAAAGGAGCTGGGAACCCTAGAACGGAGTTGCTGAGAGGGGCTGCTGTGACGATAGTGGAAAGCTCCCATGGAGTTTCTTCTCTCCTCTTCTCCTATTTCTCTGGTTTTTGCTTTCTCTTTTATGAGTAGCTAAATCCCGTTTGTTGGGATTAGATGTAACCAAACTGATTATGTATGTGCCTTGACTGATTATTTTGTGTTCATGCCTTCGTATTAGTGATTAATTTTCCATGCTTAATGCTTGTTGTGGCTAGCACCCCCATGACTCGATTAGTGTTTTGATATGCAATTGAAAAATTCGTATTGGAACCGGAACTGAATTTAATCACCTAGTAACCCTTGCATCTAGAAATGGAGTTTGATTTACTAGTAATCGCGTAATCCATAATCCTAATGCAAATTCATTAATCTAGGCCACCTAAGGAATTAGGGTCTATTAGTGGATTTAGGCTCTTGTCATCCGAGGAATCGGGGCTTGAGTAATCTAGTGGATTGATTTTAATATTTGAAGCATGAATGGGAGGTATCTAGTCCTGGTATTGCATGAGGTAGAGGTTTGGTGAAGTCTAGTCCCAACATATCCTTTTCGTATTCCAAGTGCTCGACAAAAATACAAAAAGATTTTTATTCCTTTGCTTTGTTTGTTTTTATTTCTCTTCAGAGTCTAGATAGTTGCTGAGTTTGTGAATTGGTACTTGACATCCAATCCTCGTGGGAACGATATCGGTCTCACCACCGTATTACTAGCACGACTGGGTATACTTGCCCAGACTCGTCAACAAGTTTTTGGCGCCATTGCCGGGGATTGGTTTTGCCAATATGGGAAGTAACAAAGGAGGCAACTAATTTAGACATTTTTTTATTTTTATTTTTGTATATATTTGATCTTTTTGTTTTTAGTTTTGTTTGTGGAAGGTGGACGAAATTCATGGACAATTACTATTATCCACCTGATGAGGAAGCCTCAAGTCACGCTTTGGAGGACAACTGGTGTTTGGGAGACTGCATAGAATTGATGGGTCATGTTACTCCAGCACAAGTTGATTATATGACGGGAAGGCTTATATATAACTTCTCCGAGGAGGATTAGGAAACCTTTTGTTCATATTTGCCACCTCCACCACCATGTATGATTCTCATTGAGCCACATGAAGCAGAATTTGAACAAAATCTGGTTGTGGGAATGGATCAAATTGAAGTGGTTATGGTGGACAAGTCACAAGAAGAGGAAGTACCTTTCACAAATCCTTCGGAAATTGAGGAATGGGAATGGAAGGAGCAAACACCGTTGAAAGCTGTTCTAGAACAGTATTCCCAAGAACTATCCTCCTCTGAGGCTAAGGCAAGAGCCAATTATGACAGTATCGAAGCTGTGATGCAGAATTTCAAAATGCAAGTGGAGGAAATTTGCAAACAGTTAGTACAAGAGTCACATGCAGCACAATTTGAGCAGAATCTGGTTTTGGGGATAGTTCAAAATGAAGATGAAGTGGTAGTGGACTCCACCATGCTTGCTAAGGAATCTGAATTTTCTGCATTGGACAAATATGTTGGCTTACATGCATGTGTGGACGCTGCAAAACTAACCCCTTCCACTTGTCTGTCAAATTTCCTCCTGAAGACACCATTTGACCCGAGGGAAAGTGAATCCATTACTGCAGTTACAAAGGTCAATGGAGTTTTCACACACTGACTAGGTGGGATTGTGGCCAGAGTCATATTACTGTTGCAGTTGCCACTCCATAAACCATGGGATCCGGGTGGAGGATCTCACATCTTGAGCACCCCTTGGTCTTTATACCACAGGTTATGGGATCCAGGTGGATGCTTCTTAATGAGTCAAGCTAGTGACGTTAAAGAAGCGCTTATTGGGAGGCAACCCAACTTTTCTTAACCCTTCTCTTTAGTTAGTTTTTGTTTTTGATTTTTAACTCTTGAATAATTTGAGAAGATCAAGAGGAAAAATAATAAATTGAGATTTGCCAAGTGATTTCAGGGAAAGAAGGAAGGGAGAGCAAGAAGACAAGGAAAAGAGCAAAGGCAGCAACCATCACGCCCAGGCCGTGACATTGGTCACGGCCGTGATAAGCTAATCGTGAAGACCAGAAAGGATCACGGCCCAGCCGTGATCCACATCACGGGCGTGATGAGAAGACCCTGAAGAGAAGAGAGCATCACGGCCTGGCCGTGATGGGGTTCACGGCCATGACAGGCCAACACCCATAGATCAGAATTGATCACGGCCTTCCCGTGATGAGGCTCACGGCCGTGATGAACTTCCCAACAAGTTTCTGACTGGAATGAGAGCCAACACCCGCTACCGCCTCGGTAAGTCGTTCCATTTTTATCCTCTCTCCGACTTGATTGTTTACATTGGGGACAATGTAAATTCTTAAGCTTGGGGTAGGGGTATTTTGCATTTGCATTTTGCATGTTGCATTCATGTAGGCATAGTTTGCATGATCACACAATTCGATTGCCCTTGCTTAGATTATGCATCCAATTGTGAAAACTGAGTGCCAAATAAATTGTGATAGTGAATTGTTGAACCCAATTTTTTTATTCTTGTGATAAGGCTGCAAATAAAAATGTTTGAGATAATCTTGGATAGTTGATAATTAGCATATGGTTCAGTAGATTTGTAATTCTCATTGATTTTTGAACTACAAAATGTGAGATTTTGAGCCAAAGGGGTACTCACCAAATCTACCCCATTCTTTGTGTTAGAGTGTTATTCCTCTTGGATAGCATTTCTCTAGAACTTGACTTGAAACCGTTTTGAAGCTTAAAAATTTTTGAAAACATTTTTGAAAATGATTGAGGCACTAGGTATTTTTTCCGGCCTTCTGAGCTTTGAACGACTAAATGCTACCCCTTAGTTGCCCAATTTTGAGCCTACATGAAAAAAAATGCTTTTCTTAGTACCCTGAAATATGTGGATGAATGATGCTTGATAAGGGACCTTCTAAAGTATTACAAAAGGGTAAAAAGGTAGTTGAAAGTTTGGGATGAAAGAATCAGAAAAATATTTCCTTTACATTGAAAAATCTCCCCTTCTCCAAGCAAAAGAAAAACAAAGAAAAAGAAAAATATATAGAGAAGGGGATGACAAAAGAAAAGTGAGAAATAAAATGAGAATAAAGAAAGAAAGGTGGCAAAAGGAATCAAAACCCAAAAAGGGTATTTTAGAAGGTGTCATGATTTGCAATGCTTAATGTTTTGAGTAGCCTTTTGAAAAATTCCTTTTCGTGATTTCCCCACCTAATGATTAATCCCATGGCCCCGTTAAAACCAAAGCAAAAGACCTCTTGATTCTTAATTGTTTTCATTAATAAAGTAAAGATTTGGTTGATAGTCAAGCCTATGGTAGAATTCATTCCTTCAGGAAAATGGAGCGAATTGTCTTATTTCCCTAACACTTGAGCGAGGTGAGAAAGAGAGCCAAGCAAATGAACAAGCTTGGGGTGATCTTCAGGTGAGAAAGAGTGCCCGAATCAGTGAGAATATGAGTCTAAGAAACCTAAGCTTCTAATTGGACTTGAAATTGATTATCTCTTGCTGGATTATTTGAAAATGCCTGTTACTTGGATTGTTTACTCGGGTTCTTGGTTCATTATCCATGCTTTGATTATTTTGATCTTCTAGCCTTAGTGATTGCTTGAGGACAAGCAATTGAATAAGCTTGGGGTGATTAGATAGTGTGATTTTACATGATGTTTTCTGTACACTTTTGCAGCATTTTTCATATAGATTAGGCATTCTTTATTTGATTTTAGTTAGTTTTTCCCTTGGAACGGGTGAAGCGGTTTCTTGGTGTTGTTTTGCAGGAATTTAAGGAAAAATGCTCGGAATTAGCCAAGATGCAGCTTGGATGAAATAGAGCTTGAAAACTGAAGAAAATGAGCCAAGCAGAGCCCATCACGGCATGGCCGTGATGACCATCACGGCCATGATCAAGAAAACTGAGAAGATTGAAGGCAAAAGTCAGAAGCTGTCACGGCCTAGCCGTGATAACCATCACGGCCATGACAGGCCAGGCAGAACCGATCACGGCCTAGCCGTGATGAGGCTCACGGCCGTGATGCTCCAAATTTGAAAGCGCCCCCACTCCAGAACACGTCACGGCCTAGCCGTGATGGCCATCACGGCCGTGACGCACGACCTCTCTATATATACGAGCGCAGAAGACAGAAAAAAGGATCGGAAAAAAGGAGCTGGGAACCCTAGTGGAGACCAGAAACCATCAGAAAAACAGAGACCTTGGAGGCTGCGGCTAAGGAAGGATTGGAACCCTAGAACGGAGTTGATGAGAGGGGCTGCTGTGACGATAGTGGAAAGCTCCCATGGAGTTTCTTCTCTCTTCTTCTCCTATTTCTCTGGTTTTTGCTTTCTCTTTTATGAGTAGCTAAATCCCGTTTGTTGGGATTAGATGTAACCAAACTGATTATTATGTATGTGCCTTGACTGATTATTCTGTGTTCATGCCTTCGTATTAGTGATTAATTTTCCAAGCTTAATGCTTGTTGTGGCTAGCACCCCCATGACTCGATTAGTGTTTTGATATGCAATTGAAAAGTTCGTATTGGAACCGGAACTGAATTTAATCACCTAGTAACCCTTGCATCTAGAAATGGAGTTTGGTTTACTAGTAATCGCGTAATCCCTAATCCTAATGCAAATTCATTAATCTAGGCCACCTAAGGAATTAGGGTCTATTAGTGGATTTAGGCTCTTGTCATCCGAGGAATCGGGGCTTGAGTAATCTAGTGGATTGATTTTAATATTTGAAGCATGAATGGGAGGTATCTAGTCCTGGTATTGCATGAGGTAGAGGTTTGGTGAAGTCTAGTCCCAACATATCCTTTTCGCATTCCAAGTGCTCGACAAAAATACAAAAAGATTTTTATTCCTTTGCTTTGTTTGTTTTTATTTCTCTTCATAGTCTAGATAGTTGCTGAGTTTGTGAATTGGTACTTGACATCCAATCCTCGTGGGAACGATATCGGTCTCACCACCGTATTACTTGCACGACTGGGTATACTTGCCCAGACTCGTCAACAAGTTTTTGGCGCCGTTGCCGGGGATTGGTTTTACCAATATGGGTAGTAACAAAGGAGGCAACTAATTTAGACATTTTTTTATTTTTATTTTTGTATATATTTGATCTTTTTGTTTTTAGTTTTGTTTGTGGAAGGTGGACGAAATTCATGGACAATTACTATTATCCACCTGATGAGGAAGCCTCAAGTCACGCTTTGGAGGACAACTGGTGTTTGGGAGACTGCACAGAATTGATGGGTCATGTTACTCCAGCACAAGTTGATTATATGACGGGAAGGCTTATATATAACTTCTCCGAGGAGGATTGGGAAACCTTTTGTTCATATTTGCCACCTCCACCACCATGTATGATTCCCATAGAGCCACATGAAGCAGAATTTGAACAAAATCTGGTTGTGGGAATGGATCAAATTGAAGTGGTTATGGTGGACAAGTCACAAGAAGAGGAAGTACCTTTCACAAATCCTTCGTAAATTGAGGAATGGGAATGGAAGGAACAAACACCGTTGAAAGCTGTTCTAGAACAGTATTCCCAAGAACTATCCGCCTCTGAGGCCAAGGCAAGAGCCAATTATGACAGTATCGAAACTGTGATGCAGAATTTCAAAATGCAAGTGGAGGAAATTTGCAAACAGTTGGTACAAGAGTCACATGCAGCACAATTTGAGCAGAATCTGGTTTTGGGGATAGTTCAAAATGAAGATGAAGTGGTAGTGGACTCCACCATGCTTGCTAAGGAATCTGAATTTTCTGCATTGGACAAATATGTTGGCTTACATGCATGTGTGGACGCTGCAAAACTAACCCCTTCCACTTGTCTGTCAAATTTCCTCATGAAGATACCATTTGACCCGAGGGAAAGTGAATCCATTACTGCAGTTACAAAGGTCAATGGAGTTTTCACACACTGGCTAGGTGGGATTGTGGCCAGAGTCATATTACTGCTGCAATCGCCACTCCATAAACCATGGGATCCGGGTGGAGGATCTCACATCTTGAGCACCCCTTGGTCTTTATACCACAGGTTAAGGGATCCAGGTGGATGCTTCTTAATGAGTCAAGCTAGTGACGTTAAAGAAGCGCTTATTGGGATTCATTCCATCTGTAGTAAGTCCAAGCCTAAGGTTTCTTGGCTCATTTACGAAATCCCGAAACAAACTATCAATTCTCTCCCATTGCATAGAATCAGCCGGATGGCGAAGCATTCCATCACATTTCCTATCATCTGTATGCCATCTAACGTTCTTTGCATCATTTAATTAGCGAACAACGTAACACCCTGTTTTTCATAAATAAGCTTAATGCATTTATATATTATATATATATGTTTTCATATGCTTGTTAGGTTGTTTATGATGTCTAACTTCATGTTTGGGAAAGTTTAGCCAAAGAAGGTTCAACCCTTTTAGAGTCCTAGTATCATGTTTCACCGTTTTGGCCATATCTTGAGTTCTAGATGCTCGATCGAGGTGATCTTTGTGGCGTTGGAAAGATAAGGGAATTATCTAAAAGTCTTATTAAAAGGGGTTTTCTCAATTCGGCTTTTTAAGCCTTTCCCCATGAGCATTTGTTTTCCCCACGAACCTGACAGACAGTTTTTGGTACTCTCGGATTCACCCCACAAATCGACACGCACCAGAAACATGTTTTTGGACTTCTAAACAGCTCCTAATGACCCAAACTCTAATATATACCATTAGACTCGACCTAAACCTAGTTTACACGACCCCAACACTCAGAAAACTACCTCCCTCCCTCCTCTTTGAATCCTTATGGTTTTTCTCCCTAAAACTCTCTCTAGGGAACACGTTCTTGAACCGTTCTTCACTGCTTCTTGATAGGAGAACATCGCTACGGGGTTTTTTATGCTTGATGTTTGGAACGTTAGAAACGGTAAAATTCGTGCACCTTGTCCCTTGTGTTCTTTCTTTCAAGTTCTTGATCTTTTCCTTCTGATTTCTTGATCTTAGAGTTTAACCAAAGTGTCTCCTTGTCGTTCTTGACGTTGTAAACAAGTGCTTGTAAAATGGGACCCAAGTGGATCTTCTTTCTCTCTTTTGAATCGTGATCTTTATTCCAGGTATAGGAAGAATGGTAGTGTATATCATAGGCATTGGGGGTAGTGCAAGGTAAAGGGGTTCCCATAACCCCGGTTTGCTATGTTTGATGATATGATTAACTTGTTGATTTAATTTGTTATGATAACATGTTTGATTATTTTTTTACATGCCTATGTTTATAGTATGTTCTTGATGGTTACGTTGTTACTGCTAATATGAACATGATGTTATGATGATGATTGCTGGCTTTGGCTATGTTATATGATAACATGTTGGTTGTTGGAATACCATGATTATATGTTTATAATTATGAGTGATTGTTTTATGTGGGATATAATGATATATGTATCGTTGTTGTTGTTGAACACGTTGGCTGAGTTGGTTGATATTATACCATGAATATATTGGTTGATGTTGTGGATACCACGACTGTTTCGCTGATTTATGTTGATTAAGGTAGCACGTTGATAAAGGCCCTAATTGGTTAATTTAGGACCCCTAATTGATATAGTAACTAAGGATTAATTACTTAAGGTTGTTAACTAATTAGGAATTGTTAGTGGAAGGTGAGTTTTGATGCCAATGGATTAGTCCAAGGACCATAGGCTCCGATTTGAGAGTGTTTAGAGAGTTTTTGCTCAAGAACTAAGCTTTGTTTCCTGCCCAGATCAGTACTGTCGTGCATTGAGCACGACCGTACTGAACAGGGAGCACGCCCGGGATCCTCGTTTGAATTCTGGAAAATGGTCGCGCAGTTAGCACGGTCGTGCAGCAAAGGAGCACGACCGTGCTGCATGAGCATGACCATGCCTAATAGAGAGCACGCCCGTGCTCCACTTAAGTTGAAGCATGACTGTGCTGGGGACAAGCACGCCCGTGCTTCCCCTCCTGATCAGAAACCGAATTAAAGGAAATTAAGGGGTATTGACCCCAATTATCCCCAGTAGTGATGTAACAATGTAATAACCGGATAATGGAACTTAGATAACTTGGTTGATGATTAACTAAGAGGATTAAAAAGATGAGTTGGTTAAGTCGGTGCCTAACAGGTTACCGCACGTTGTTACGCGTTGGTGCTTTTTGGCTAAAGTGCTTTTGATGCTTTTTAGTCGAGATGTTGTTATGTTGGACCTTGGTGCTTGTGGGCCAAGGGGCCTTGGCCCGACGGTTTGGGTCTAAGGTATTGATGTTGATGTTGGTGATAAGTCTTGGGTGCTTTTTGGCCCAAGCAAAGGAGGCGGTTGCCTTGTTTGTTGTTGTGTCATTTGTATAGAGCATTGGAGATGATGTTGAGGGGGATGTTTAACATAGGGGAGGTCGTCCTATTATGATGATCTGGCCCAAGTCTTGGGTGGTTCACCCATGGTTTGGTGAACCGTGCGCCCCCGAGGTGCGTGTCCGGTTATGATACGCAGCTATCCATGGGGTTCACTGGTTGGTGAACTTCCGGTGTTGGTACTGATATGGACAATACGGATATATAACTCCGAAGTTGACATCCTGAGTTAGTTGGATCCACATGCATGTTGGAGTAGTGGAGTAGTGTTGCATTGCACTGCATAGCATTCTAGGTTGATATGATGTTGATTGGATGTCGATGTATGTATGTATGTTTGTTGTTTGTTTGGCATGATCGGCACCTTGCAAAGTACGGTAAGCAGCTTGCTGAGGAGTGACTCTGAGGAGCCGCTTCTAGTAGTCAGTTATGTTTAGTTTTAGTTTGTTTATCTGAATTGTTACTCGGATTGGTTATACCAGCTTTGTAATGTTACATCGGGGTTGGGTTTTCTTTATGGTTCATGCTTATGTTTTAATTGTTTTTAACTTGTTTTATTTTCCGCAAGTTTTCAGAACTAGTTCATGTGGGACCTTTCTACCCATGGACAAATAATTCATTTTATTCAGTTAATGCATGATTGGTTTTATATCTTAGTCCTTTAAATGCTTTATAACATGCAGGGTAGCAAGGTGTCACATTTATTGGTATCAGAGCAGTCCGGCCCTGTCCGGACGAGGTATGAGTCTGTTGTGTGCTCATGTTTGAATTGTCTATATTTATGTAGGCAATGTTATGTGGTACTAAGTACCTATAGCTTTACTTTGCTTGACTTACTGCATTTGGTAGTTTGTCTTGAACAATCCAAGAAGCCCACGAGTGCTTCTTGTGTTTAGGAAGGTCGTTCTATTATCATTTGATAGTAAGAACTCTACAGCTGATCTTGTGCGCTTACCTTTTAAAAATCGGTCGACGTTATTCTCGGTATGGACTGGTTATCTTCCAACCACGTCCTTCTAAACTGTTTTGATAAAATCTTGATTTTTGGAACTCCAACGGAGTCTAGGAATCCAGACCTTTTCTCTGCCTGCCAAGTTTAAGCTTCGATGCGAGACGAAGCTCAGGTATACATGATGTTAGCTTCCCTGAAAGTAGAGAGCAGTCCTCCTGATGTCGCCAGCTTGCCTGTTGTGCGAGATTTTCCTAAAGTGTCCGTAGGGGATGTTTATATCTTACCCCTAGAGAGTGATGTTGAGTTTAGCATAGACTTAGTGCCTTGCACCGGGCCAATCTCCATAGCACCCTATAGAATGTCTCCTCTAGAGCTTGCTAAGTTGAAGGAACAGTTGGAGGACCTGATGAAGAAGCAGTTCATTAGGACTAGTGTGTCTCCGTGGAGAGCACCTGTGTTGTTGGTAAAGAAGAAGGATGGTAGTATGAGGTTGTGTGTCGACTACCGAAAACTCAACAAGGTGACCATAAGGAATCGGTATCCCCTCCCTAGGATTGATGATCTTATGGACCAGTTGATGGTCACTACGTCTTTTCAAAGATAGATCTGAGGTTAGGGTACCATCAGATTCGGGTTAAATCTGAGGACATCCCTAAGATAGCGTTTAGAACGCAATATGGTCACTATGAGTACTTGGTTATGCCCTTTGGTGTGACCAATGCTCCTGCGGTCCTCATGGACTACATGAACAATACCTTTCACCCTTACTTGGATAAGTTTGTGGTGGTGTTCATAGATGACATCTTAGTGTACTCCAAGAGCAAGGAGGAACATGAGGAACACGAGGAACACCTGAGGGTTATCTTGCAGACCCTTAAGGTGTATGCTAAGTTGTCTAAGTGTGAGGTCTGGTTAGAGGAAGTGAGCTTCTTAGGACCTGTCATCTCTAAGGGTGGCATAGCAGTAGACCTAGTTAAGGTAGAGACGGTGCTCCAGTGGGAAGTACCGAATTCAGTGACCGAGATTTGGAGTTTCTTGGGGTTAGCCGGGTTCTATGGACGGTTTTTAGAAGGTTTCTCTAATATGGCTTTACCCTTAACCTGTCTTACCAAGAAGCGACAATTGTTTGTGTGGGACTCTTAGTGTGAAGAGAATTTCCAAACCCTTAAGGATAGGTTGACATCAACACCAGTGTTAGTTTTTCCAGATCCTAGTGAACCCTTCATAGTTACTGTGATGCTTCTAAGCAGGGGTTAGGTGGTGTGTTGATGCAGAATGGTAAGATAGTTGATTGTGCCTCTAGGCAGTTGAAGCCACATGAGAAGCACTACCCTACCTATGACCTAGAGTTGGGGGCTGTGGTATTTGCCTTAAAAATCTAGAGGCATTACCTGTATGGAGCGAGGTTTGAGGTTTTTAGTGATCACAAGAGTTTGAGGTATCTCTTTGATCAAAAGGAGTTGAATATGAGGCAGTAGAGGTGGATGGAGTTCTTAAAGTATTATGACTTCGAGCTGACCTATCACCCAGGAAAGGCCAATGTGGTGGCCGATGCCTTAAGTAGGAAAACCCTGCATATCTCATCTTTGATGGTTAAGGAGATTGATCTGATTGAGGAGTTTAGAGACCTTAGTATAGCTTGTGAGTTTACCCCTAAGAGTATTAGGCTTGGAACCTTGAAGGTTACCGACAGCTTGATGGATCAGATTAGAGAGGGTCAGAAGTTAGATGAGTTTCTCTTAGATCAGCGACAGTTGCTTGCTGAGGGTAGAGACCTTAGTTTCAAGAATGGAAGTGATGGAATCCTGAGGTTTAGGGATAGGGTGTGCATACCAGATTTTTTTGAGCTTAGGAAGTTGATCCTTGAGGAAGGACATAGGAGTGGTTTGAATGTGCACCTAGGTGCCACTAAGATGTATCAGGACCTTAAGAGGACGTTTTGGTGGCCTATGAGGAAACGAATGTGGCTGAGTTTGTGTATGCGTGCCTAGTTTGTCAAAAGGCCAAGTTGGAACACCAATAGCCTTTAGGTAAGTTGCAGCCGTTGAGTAAGGATTAGATGATAAGTTGCAGCCGTTGAGTAAGGATTAGATGATTAGTTGCTAATAGGAAGGGCGTCAAGGACAAATAGATTAGTGGTTTGGTGGTTACTGTAAGAAGGATCTTTAATAGAGACGAGAGAGAAATTATGTTGCACGGACATAGTTGTACTCGAGCCCCTGTCAGAGACCCTGGTAGAGAGAGATTGACTCATGGAATTATTATTGCTTGAGTTACTGTGCTGGATAGGTAGAAGGGACTGATCACCCCAATTACTCATCGCCGGTAGGTGAAGTAAAGATAATTGTTATGAGCTTTATGTTAGCGAGGTTAGTGGCTTTAGTCATTTAGACACGAATCGAGTAGAGACTAGTCGCTTAGAAAGTAGACTCGTAATGGCCATGGGCAAGAGTGTTAAGTTTTCAACCATAGATCTTCAAAATTTAGACTTCTAACTTGTGACTAGTGTATATGTTCCCTAGGAGGGGAGACCTATTTAAGGAGTAACTAGATGGAAAGATCAAGTTGGTTCGGTAAAAGATGGGAGTTGCACATAGTAGGCAAATGAGCTACCATGATAAAAGGGGTAAAGCGCTCTAATTCCAGGAAGGCGATCATGTATCCTTGAGAGTTATCCCGACGACTGCAGTTGGAAGAGCGATGAAAGCAAGCAAGTCATCTATTATTAGGAGATCCGAGTCTTTCTACCTTGGTGAACAAGTACAGGAATCAGAGTGCACAGCGAAAGCATAGTGGAGCTGGATCTCCAAGTCCGTGGACACAACCCAAGGTATGTGCCTAACTAGTGAAAGTTTAACCAGTTAAGGTGATAGAAATTTCGAGGACGAAATTTTTATAAGGGGGGTGGAATTGTAACACCCCGATTTTCATAAATAAGATTAATGCATTTATATATATATATATGTTTGAATATGCTTGTTAGGTTGTTTATGATGTCTAAGTTCATGTTTGGGAAAGTTTAGCCTTAGAAAGATTCAACCCTTTTAGAGTCCTAGTAACCTGTTTCACCGTTTTGGTCACATCTTGAGTTCTAGATGTCCAATCAAGGTGATCTTTGTGGAGTCGGAAAGCTAAGGGAATTATATACAAGTTTTATTTCAAGTGTTTTGCTCAATTCGGCTTTCTAGGCCTCGCCCCTCGAGCCTTTGTTCGCCCCGCGAACCTGACAGACAGTTTTTGGTACTGTCGGGCTCGCCCCGCGAAAAGTGGTTCGCCCTGCGAATCGACGTGCACCCAAAACAAGTGTTTGGGCTTCTAAACAGCTCCTAATGACTCAAACACATATTTATACCATTAGACTCAACCTAAATCTAGTTTACACGTCCCCAACACTCAGAAAACTGCCTCCCTCCTTCTTCTTTGAATCTTTATGGTTTTTCTTCCTAAAACTCTCTCCAGGGAACTTGTTCTTGCACCATTCTTCACTGCTTCTTGATAGGAGAACATCGCTACGAATACGGGTTCGTTGTGCTTGATGTTTGGAACTTTAGAAATGGTAAAATCCGTGCACCTTGTCCCTTGTGTTCTTTCTTTCAAGTTCTTGATCTTTGCTTTCTGATTTCTTGATCTTAGAGTTGAACCAAAGTGTCTCCTTGTCATTCTTGACGTTGTAAACAAGCGCTTGTGAGACGGGACCCAAGTGGATCTTTTCTCTCTCTTTTGAATCGTGATCTCTATTCCAGGTATGGGGAGAAGGGTAGTGTATATCATAGGCATTGAGGGTAGTGTAAGGTGAAGGGGTTCCCATAACCCCGGTTTGCTATTTTGATGATAAGATCAACTTGTTGGTTTAATTTGTTTGAATCATGATCTCTATTCCCGGTATAGGGAGAAGGGTAGTGTATATCACAGGCATTGGGGGTAGTGTAAGGTAAAGGGGTTCCCATAACCCCGGTTTTCTATGTTTGATGATATGATTAACTTGTTGGTTTAATTTGTTATGATAACATGTTTGATTATTGTTTTACATGCCTATGTTCATAGTATGTTCTTGATGGTTACGTTGTTACTGCTAATATGAACATGATGTTATCATGATGATTGTTGGCTTTGGCTTTGTTATATGATAACATGTTGGTTGTTGGAATACCATGATTATAAGTTTATAATTATGAGTTATTGTTTTATGTGGGATATAATGATATACGTATCGTTGTTGTTGTTGAACAAGTTGGCTGAGTTGGTTGATATTATACCATGAATATGTTGGTTGATGTTGTGGATACCATGACTGTTTGACTAATTTATGTTTATTAAGGTAAAACGTTGATAAAGGCCCTAATTGGTTAATTTAGGACCCCTAATTGATATAGTAACTAAGGATTAATTACTTAAGGTTGTTAACTAATTAGGAATTGTTAGTGGAAGGTGAAATTTGATGCCAATGGATTAGTCCATGGACCCTAGGTTCTGATTTGAGAGTGTTTAGAGAGTTTTTGCCCAATAACTAAGCTCTGTTTCCTGCCCAGATCAGTACTATCGCGCATTGAGCACGACCGTGCTGAACAGGGAGCACGCCGGTGCTCCCATTTTGAATTCTGGAAAATGGCCGCGCAGTTAGTACGGCCATGCGGCAGAGGAGCACGATCATGCTGCATGATCACGACCGGGCCTAATAGAGAGCATGCCCATGCTCCACTTAAGTGGAAGCACGACCGTGCTGGGGACAAGCACGCCCGTGCTTCCCTTCCTGATCAGAAACCGAATTAAAGGAAATTAAGGGGTATTGACACCAATTATCCCCAGTAGTAATATAACAATGTAATAACCGAATAATGGAAGTTAGATAACTTGGTTAATTATTAACTAAGAGGATTAAAAATATGCGTTGGTTAAGTCGGTGCCTAACAGGTTACCGCACATTGTTCGCTTTTGTGCTTTTTGGCCAAAGTGCTCTCGATGCTTTTTAGTCAAATGTTGTGATGTTGGACCTTGGGTGCTTTTTGGCCCAAGCAAAGGAGGTGGTTGCCTTGTTTGCTGTTGTGCCATTTGTATAGAGCATTAGAGATGATGTTGAGGGGGATGTTTAACATAGGGGTGGTCGTCCTGTTATGATGATCTGGCCCAAGTCTCAGATGGTTCACCCATGGTTTGGTGAACCGTGCGCCCCCGAGGTACGTATCCGGTTATGATACGCGGCTATCCATGGGGTTCACTGGTTGGTGAACTGCCGGTGTTGGTGCTGATATGACCAATACGGATATGTAACTCCGAAGTTGAAATCCCGAGTTAGTTGGATCCACATGCATGTTGGAGTAGTAGAGTAGTATTGCATTGCACTGCATAGCTTTCTTGGTTGATATGATGTTGATTGGATGTTGGTGTATATATATATCTGTGTGTGTGTGTGTGTGTCTATGTTGATGTATGTTATGATGATGCTATGCTGTATGTTTTACCTTGCTTCCTATCTCCATGACGTATGTGTTTACATGATTCTTACTCCCCGTTGTTTGTTGTTTGTTTGGCCTGATAGGCACCTTGCTGAGGACGATGAGCAGCTTGCTGAGGAGTGACTCTGAGGAGCCGCTTCTAGTAGTTAGTTATGTTTAGTTTCAATTTGTTTATCTAAATTGTTTTTTGGATTGTTATACCAGCTCTATAATGTGACATCGGGGTTGGGTTTTCTTTATGGTTCATGCTTATGTTTTAATTGTTTTTAACTTGTTTTATTTTCCGCAAGTTTTGAGAACTAGTTAATGTGGGACCTTTCTACCCATGGACAAATAATTCATTTTATTCAGTTAATGCATGATTGGTTTTATATCTTAGTCCTTTAAATGCTTTATAATATGCGATGCAGCAGGGTGTCACAAACAATCGCTTGAACCTTAGAATTATTAGAAGATACCACAACACCTTCGCAGGAGGACCCATTGTGATCACATCATAACTAGAATCACCATCCTTCTCTTTGTACCGTGTTACGCCACACTTGGGGCAGTCGTGCAACCCTTCATACACACCCTTATACAATATGTAATCATTAGGACATGCGTGTATCTTCTTATACTCCATACCCATTGGACACAGTAAATTCTTCGCCTCATAGTTACGATTCGGCAATGTGTTGCCTTCTGGAAGCATGTTCCTCAACAACTCAAGCAACTCAGTGAAGCTTTTATCACTCCACCCATTTCTCACCTTCACACTGAACAATTTAACACTGTCGACAACCGTGCATAAGTAGTGCACCCCGGATACAAAGGCTTCTCTAGATAACTGCACAAAGTATTATATACATCTGCTCACTGAAAAGACTCTTGTCTAATATCACGGATCAAGTCCTCTAGTCGATTTTCCTCCATATCTACGTCAACTTCCTCAGTTTGGGACACTCTTGGATGGTTTAACTAGACATCACCATGCCATATCTGTTGGAACCAAAGAGGTTTTGGCTAAATAATCTCTTTAAGTTTTGATGTTAACCAAAAGTTTAAATTTGTATGGCAAAGTTGCGCCAAAGATCTAACTATTTATTCTAGCGTGCAGGATTATTTCAGTGTCACTAGACGAGGAAACTTATCTTGAGCTTCTTAGTTTTTGCTAAGAAATAGTATCGGGTCTAAGACTTTACTCGCTAGACGAGCCTTCAAAAACAAGGCACAATTCTGAGTCTATAAGGTTATTGCTAGACGAAGTACTAAAATTTAACTTAGTTGAATAACACTAGACAAGTGACTAAGTCTATATGTAATATAAGTAGTAGGCGAGCAAATTAATAACTCTTAGAATAAAAGTAAGTCCAAAGACTTGTAATTAGATGAGAAGTCATCTACACGCAGAATCAGTAATTCAACTTGTTTCTATACATAGTTAAAATTGCACGTCCAAATACATGCCTGTCCACAGGTCACTAAAAATGAACCCGTCTAGTCAAAGTGAATTTATTTCAAATGATTGTTTATTTAATACGAAGGAATTTGTGTCTATTTCCTGTGTTTCTTGAATTATTTAACCTTTGCTTCTTGAGATTAGAAACATAGTACCATCGAGAACACAAACCTTTGTGCTCTGACACTTATATTGCCGTAAAGTTAAACCAAGTATGAAGAGGGAAGTCAGAAAACAACCTCCGGTACAACAGAGAAATGACAGCACTACTTTGAACATTCTTCTGATAACCAAGAGCACTTCTCCAGAAAGCATATCAAGCTATCAGTTTCAACGGATCATACCATTTAATGCTATGTTTTAACAGATACAAATTGAAGACCGTTGAAGAAGATCAAGGCAGATAAGCACTTCATCTATAAATACTGGACGATCCCCAATGAAGAAAAACATCTAAGCTCTGATATTCAAAGTGCCAAAAACACTGCTCAAAGTTCTCTTGAACAAATTCATTTGTAATCACAATTAATCTTAGATTTCATATTCTCACACATAGTGAGCTTGTAAGATCATGCTTTAAATCTCTTGTTAGAGTTAGAGCCTAAAGAGACTTGGTAGAGAAAGAATACTTGTAAGCCTGAAGAGGTGTTGAATACTTGTAAAGCTATTGGATTATAGTGGAGAAAACCTTCAGGTATAAGGGACTGGACGTAGTTCTTGGTTGGAAGAGAGTGAACCATGATAAATCTTCTGTGTGAATCTTCTATCCTTATCTTTTAAAGTCTTTGTTTATACTAACTGTGGGGATTTGGATCTGAGTTTGTTAACTCTTTAAAAAGGTTTTCTGTTTGTGTGTACTTATCTTGTTTTGCTTGCAAAAAGGTTTAAGAAAAGGATTTTTCGAAAAACTGTTAGGAAAAACAATTCAACCCTTCTTCTTGTGTTTCCCTGTGTCAACTTCAGTTGGCATCAGAGCTCAGCCTCGAAAGGGTTGAACATCTAATAAGTGCTGAGGGAGTATGATCCATCAAGCATGGATACAGAAGGACAAGCAATCAACAGACCTCCACTCTTTGATGGCAGTGATTATGACTACTGGAAAAATAGAATGGTGGATTTTCTTGATGCACAAAATGTGGATATCTGGGAGCTGGTTGAAACTAGCTATACTGAGCCGAGAGGTGACAATGGAGCTACTGTTCCTAGAGCTCAGTGGACTCCAGAGCAGAAGACTCAACATCAACTCAATCTAAAGGCCAAACACTACCTGATGTGTACTATCACCAGATTTGAGCATGATAAAGTTCATAGTGGTAACACATCTAAGGAAATATGGGATACTCTATCCCTAACTCATGAAGGGTCATCCCAAGTCAAGGAGTCAAAGATAAGTATGCTGGTTCACCAGTATGAGATTTTCAAAATGGCTGAACATGAAACCATAGATCAAATGTTTGGAAGATTCCAAACTATCACCAACAGTCTTAGATCTCTTGGAAAGACCTATGAGAATAGAGATCATGTCAGAAAAATCTTGAGGAGCCTACACAAACAGTGGAGACCTAAGGTCACTGCTATTTAGGAAGCAAAAAACCTCAATACTCTCACTTTAGAAGAGCTTACTGGATCGCTCAAAGCCCATGAGCTTGAGATCAATGAAGAAGATAATACCATAAAAGGGAAGTCCATTGCCCTAAAAGTCAAAAAGGCTAGTTCATCAAAAGTTCTAAAAGCTGAGGAATTCTCAAATGAAGCGAACCCTTCTAATAGTGATGAAGGATCTGATGAGGATGAACTGTCTTTCATCTCCAGAAAGATTCAACATAAGTGGGGAAAGAAAGGTGGTTTCGGAAGGAAGCAGTTTAACAAAAAGTTCTCCAAAGAAAAATCAGACTCCAAGGAAAAAGGTCCACCTCTATGCTTCGAGTGCAAAAATCCTGGTCATTTTAAAGCTTACTGTCCAGAACTTAAGGACAAAAGGAAGTTCTTCAAAAAGAAGAAAGGTCTAATGCCTACTTGGGAGGACATAGATCTATCATCATCTGAAGAAGAAGATGAAGCTGAGGAAGAGGCAAATATTTGTCTCATGGCTGACACTTCTTCAAAAAGTGAGTACACTGATGCTGAGGTAATGGAATCTGACTCATTCACTTTACAAGAAGTCTTTGATGAGTTATTACACAACTCGTCCATTCTTTCTCATGAATATAAAAATCTCAAAAAGAAATTTTCTAAGTTGACTAAGGAGTATGATAAAGTTTTCATGGAAAGGCAAGCTCTTGTAAATGAAAACAAGAAGCTTGAGTCAGAGAATGTCAGTCTAGCTGACAAACTCAAAGTTGAGCCTGATGTCTCTTGTGAAGTTGCAAAACTGAAGGAAGATGTGACATATCCGACAGACACCTGTCTAAATTTGTAGGTGGATCAGAAAAGTTGAGCTTGATACAGAGGTACTCTAGGTCACCTCATTATAAGTCTGGCTTAGGCTATGAAAAAGAGAAGCATGAAGCATCTCACAAAGTATCAAAACCTCATGCAAATCATAGAGTTTCTAAAACTCAAGCACATCATTTTAAAACAAAATCAAGTTCGTCCAACACTTACTGTAAAGTTTGTGGAAAAAGTTGTCATGTAACATCTAGATGCATACATCACAAGCATGTCAACTATGCTCATCCAGTGACTACTAACAAGAAAGGACCCAAGTCAATCTGGGTACCTAAAAATAAGATTATACATGTTGCATATTTTATTAACAATAGGAAAGAAACACGCATCTTGGTACTTGGACAGTGGATGCTCACGTCACATGGCGAGAGAAATGTGTATGTTCCAAGACCTTAGACACAAAGATGGTGGCTGGATTACCCTTGGAGGTAATCAACAAGGAAAGATCATTGGAGTAGGTAAAATTGGTAAACATCATTTTCCTTCCATTGATAATGTTCTTTTAGTTGATGGTTTAAAACACAATCTGCTGAGCATAAGTTGATTATGTGATAGTGGGTTTGTTGTTTCTTTTGATAAGAACATGTGTAATGTCAAGAAAACCGGTGGATCACTATTATGCACTGCCAAGAGGTAAAACAATCTGTATAAGATTGACTTAGAGGACCTTACAAATCAAATTGTCTCATATATAGTGTCCATTGAAGATGAGCGATGGATTTGGCACAAAAGGCTAGGTCATGCAAGCTTGAAATTAATGTCAAAGCTAAATAAGCATAACCTTGTGAGAGGATTACCAAACCTTAAGTTCAAATCTGATGCTCTCTGTGATGCATGTCAAATGGGAAAACAAGTCAAACGTTCCTTTGAATCTAAGAATGTTGTTAGTACCAATAGACCTCTATAGTCGCTACACCTTGATCTCTTTGGTCCAACAAGGACTGTCTCTGTCATTGGCAAGAAATATAGTCCAGTCATAGTAGACGACTATACTATATGGACATGGGTTATGTTCCTAGCTCACAAGGATTAGTCATTCAGGGTCTTCTCTGTATACTGAAAACATGTATAGAATGAAAAAGGCATGTGTATCACTTCAATCAGAAGTGACCATATCAGAAGTGACCATGGGGGAGAGTTTAAAAATGAGCAATTTGAAAAGTTATGTGAGGAAAGTGGTATTCTGCACAACTTCTCAATACCTAGAACACCACAGCAAAATGGTGTGGTAGAGGGAAAGAACAAATCTCTTCCAGAGATGGCTAGAACAATGCTCAATGACAACTCTGTCCCAAGACACTTCTAGACTGAAGCTGTTAATACTTCCTGCTACATTCAGAACAAAATATACATAAGTGATGCGTGAAATCCGCAAGTGTACGATTTCGTCGTCAAGTAATAAAAGATCGAATCCACAAGGACTATGTTTATGAATACCAATTAATTTAACAATTCAATTAAATTAAACAAGAAGGGATATATTTGTTGAGTGAAAAGAATGTGGTGACCAACCAATTAAATAAATAAAAATATTAAAGTGCAAAAGATCAAGAACTAGAATAGCAAATTTTCAAGAAAGAAGATTTCGAATGAAAAAGAGCTTCCAGGATTGGGGTAACCACAATGATACAAGATAAATCCTAACTAACAACCCTTTTATTAAAATTGTAGTTCAATTGAAGGTGAATTACCCAAAATTAGCTAATGTTCTCTCTCGAGATATAAAAACCGTGCCCAATTGAACCAATTCTTACTCTCGTGGTAATTGAATTTAGATTGAACCTTTTACCCTTTGTGGTAATTCATCATTAGGTCCTTGAAAGGCTAAACATACTCTCGTGATTTAGACTTTAAGTTCCATTCTTATGGGTCCAATACCTAGGTTCACTTCTCAATTCCTCTCTAAAGTATCTAAGACATGCAAATAAGTGGCCAACAAACTCACATGAATAAGCGTAATAAGGATTGAATAAAAGAACATTCAAAATCAATAAAAAGGATAAACAAAGTCAATTAATCATCATCAATGTACCAAAGGGCATTGCCCAATCCTAGAAACAAAGAAAACTACTCAAACATGGAGAAGAAGAAACAAGAAT
Organism: Sophora flavescens; assembly: GCA_030762895.1. Lineage (NCBI taxonomy): Eukaryota > Viridiplantae > Streptophyta > Magnoliopsida > Fabales > Fabaceae > Sophora > Sophora flavescens. The sequence continues at coordinate 125,423,407 of CM061064.1, forward strand.
TCAAAATTGAGAACATCCAAACCCGTTACGAAGGAATAAGAGAAGAGGAAAACGAAGAACAAGACCCTCCAAGTGTGCCTCCTCTACAACCAAATTCGAACCCTAACCATGAATTCAGAACATCTATAAATACCCTTTGGGTCTAAACTGATCCAAGCCCAAAGAAAGTACAAATCAAAAATTAGAAAAAATAGTGTCTGACTGCGTAACACGGTCGTGTCAGCTGACAGGGCCGACCCGTGCTGGCACTTTTCTCCTAAACGGACGCTCCTTTAACGCAAATATGGGTGTGTCAGTTTACACACACCCCCATGCTATCTAGCACGGCCGTGTCAAATGGCACACCTATCCCGTGTTAGTCAGTTTGCATCCTGTTTGCCTCCAAATTGATACCAACTCCAAATCATGTGATATCCACCATTTTCCAAGCTCAAAAACACAATTCCTGCACAACACCATTAGAAACACCACAATTATCGAAACCAAATGAAAATAAACATAAGCGGAAACAAAAAATGCCTAAATGAGCTAAAAATGCATGCAAAACAAGAATGAAATATGATGTTTTTTCACACACATCAAATCCCCTAAGCTTAAGATTTTGCTTGCCCTCAAGCAATAACTAAGGCTAAACAAAGATGCAGGATTAAAAGACAAAATTAAATGAGGAACCCGAGAAAACACACAACTAAGCAATAGGCAAAGGCAATCCAAGAAATAGAGAGGTAACCAAAATGAAGTCTAATTAGAGGCTAAAGTTCTCAAAAATCATGCTCCTCACTGAATTAGGATCACTCCACTAACCACACTCAAAGTGTTTAAGGGTGAAGACAATGTGCTCAAGATTCCTCAAAGAAAACGTACTTCCATAAGCTTGATAAGAAACCAAATTTCCACTAATAAATTGCAAGCATACAAGAATCAAAAGGTCTTTCAATGGTTGTAATGGGGCCAGGGGAATGATGTTAGGAAGGGTAAAGAAAGAAAGGTATGCACAAAGGGCTAACATAAATTTTCAATAAGAAAAAGTAACCCAATAGAACAAAAAAATGAGCAAATGCATTTTTCAATATCAAGAACAACAATTTGCTCCATTTAATATTCTACTTAATTACCAACAATGAATCATCATTGGCATCAAGAAAAATAGTTATGCAATAGGCTCAAGATGGCAACTAATGGACGAAAGTGTGACAATTATTTCAGAAGGCCTATAAAAATACCTAAGATGCATTTATCACATTCAAGCATGCAAACAAAAAATTCGCCTCAAAATGGTTTCAAATCAAGTTCTAGAGCACAAAATCAATGAGGAATTATCACTCAACACAAAGAATGGGAGCAAAAATCATGTAGTGTACACATCTCATGAAGGCTCGAATCTCACATTTAGTTGTTCAAAAATCAATGAAAAGCACAAATTCAGAGAACCACAAATTAATTATCAACCACAAAATATTACCTCTACTATCAATAAAAATCATGCCGGATGCCTATCACAAGAATCAATCAAATGGGGTTCCAAATCAATATCATCACAAAATCCTCAAGAGAGATAGGGCACAAAGTTCAACTAAAAAGCAAAGAGAAATGATGGGTGTGAAAATACAATGCAAATTTTGAATTTTTTTTAAAAGAAATGCAATGCAATATGTGACATGCACATAAGAATGCATGAAACTACCAAAGATTTACAAAGACAAAAACGAATAAGAAAATACCCCCTCATGCTTAGAAATTTACATTGTCCCCAATGCAAAAGTGTAAACCAAGAACCATGAGACAAACTGTAAACCAACATTCCGACACACAAAATCAAAAGGAAAAAAAAATTAAAAAGAAAATCAAAGGAAACTTGGGTTGCCTCCCAAGAAGCGCTTGTTTAAAGTCATTAGCTCAACTCCTGCTTCGTATCAACCCGGATCATCTGGGCTTGGAAGTGAATGAGTCACTCCCTTCAATAAATTTCCATAAAGTAAATCATGCTCCAAATGTGGCCACGTGCGCTTCTTCTTAGCTATCTTCAGCTTAAGCTTCATGGTTTTGTTCGTATCAGGCGGAAGCTTTAAATCCTCTGGCTCATCAACCCCATCCTCATCATCCTCTGAGGAATCATTGGCAAAGCGAAGTTCGGGAGGGGCATCTGAGCTAAGATCCATTTTCACCATTGGAGGCAATGACTCAATCCTGCACACAAGATTCTCAAAAGAAGGGCGTTTAATAGATTTAGCTAAATCAAATTCAACTTTATCATCGCTCATAGTTAAAGTCAATTTTCCATTTTTCACATCAATAATTGCTCCAGCGGTAGCCAAGAAATGCCACCAAGAATAATGGGGATTTGGGAATCCTCCTCCATTTCAAGTACCACAAAATCCGCAGGAATGAAAAACTTACCGACTCTAATAGGAACATCCTCCAAGATGTTTACCAGGTATTTGACGGACCGATCCGCCAATTGAAGGGAGATTGTTGTGGGTTTTAGTTCACCCGTCTCCAACTTCTTGCAAACCGAGAGGGGCATAAGACTAATACTAGCCCTCAAATCACAAAGAGCTTTATCAAAGCTAGTGTTACCAATCAAGTAAGGAATAGAGAAGCTACCTGGATCTTTCAATTTAGGAGGCAATTTATTTTGAATTAAAGCGCTACACTCCTCAGTTGAAGCTATTGTTTCATAATCCTCTAGCTTTCTCTTATTTGACCAGATATCCTTAAGAAATTTAGCATATGTAGGCATTTGTTGCAACTCCTCAGTGAAGGGTACTTAATGTACAATTTCTTAAGGACCTCTAGAAATTTCCCAAATTGCTTATCTAACTTAGCCTTAGCCAACCTTAGAGGGAAGGGTACCGGGGGTTGGTATGACTTAGGGGCTACATACTTAGACACATTTTCATTAGGTTCTTCCTCATCTAAGGGTTGTGTCTTTGTTGGTTCCTCTTCCTCATCTACATTATTTTTATCACTCTCCCCTTTAGCCTTGGGATCTTCAAGTTGTTTACCACTCCTCAAACTCACAGCTTTACTTTGTTCATTACTTGGATTCATTTCAGGTTGTCCAGGAAACTCGCCCGGTTGCCTATTTGAATAGCCCGCTTGTTGGGAAATATGAGTTTCTAACATCTTATTATGGATGACTAAGTTATCTACCTTAGATGTTAACTCTTTTATTGCCTCATTGACTGTCCTACCTTGTTGCCCAAACTCTTAATTTTGCTTTGTTTGAGTTGCAACAAAATTCTCTAGAAGAGACTCAAGTTTAGAATTGTGTACCTAAGGAACCCCTAAATAGGGTTGAATGCTACCTTGACCTTCTTAGAATTGGTGGTTCGATGTGTTGTTGTTCCGGTGGGAGAGGTAAGTGTTATTCTTCCTTCCGGGGTTGTAGGTTTGATTATATGAATCATTCCTCCCTTTTTTGGTTGAAGTCGTGAAAATTATGGCATGATTCCACTTGCTCCATCGATGCACCTTGTGAGGAGCCAATTCCAGCTTGGCATTTGGCACTCATGTGTCCCCGTGCTCCACAAATCTCACAAAATATGTTACAATAACCTACGGCATTAACAGTAGCTTTTTCAATTTTGTCAAAACGCTTATTCAAAGAATCAAATTTTGACATTAACAAATCAATACCATCTACCTCAAAATTACCTCCCGAAAGCTTTTTCGGGTTATTACCTCTTTCATTTGCCCATTGGTGATGATTTGCAGCAACACTCTCAATGATCTCATAAGCTTCTGCTAAAATTCTGTTCATTAAAGCTCCACCAGCTGTGGAGTCAAGAGACACCTTCGAAGAATATTCGAGCCCATTATAGAAGGTGTGGACAATCAACCACTTCTCTAACCTATGATGTGGGCAGGCTTCCAGCAAAGCCTTGTATCTATCCCAAGCTTCTGACAATGACTCTCCATCTTTCTGAATGAAGCTTGTGATTTGGGTCCTAAGATGGGCAGTCTTGGAAGGTGGAAAGAATTTGTCCAAGAAAGCTTGATCCAATTGGTCCCAAGTAGTGATAGTTTCAGCGGGCACACACTTCAACATGCTCTAGCTCTATCTTTCAGAGATGATGGAAATAGGTGGAGGCGAATAGCATCAACAGAGACTCCTTCAATCCCGAGGGTGTAAAAAGTGCATTTCTAAATGGCTTTATATATGAGGAAGTTTATGTTATGCAACCTCCGGGTTTTGAATGTGAAACCGATCCTGAACATGTATATAAGCTAAAGAAAGATTTATACGACCTCAAACAAGCTCCTAGAGCTTGGTATGAAAGGCTAAGTTCATTCTTAATCGACAACGGATTTAGTAGAGGAAAGGTTGATACAACCTTGTTTAGAAAATCCAGTAAGTCCAGCTTTTTAATTGTACAAATACATGTTGATGACATAGTCTTTGGTACTACTAATGAATCTCCGTGCAAAGAATTTTCTAAGCTAATGCAGAAAGAATTTGAAATGAGCATGATGGGAGAACTCAAATTCTTCCTTGGACTTCAAGTAAAACAAACAGTGGATGAGGTGTACATCCATCAAACCAAGTATACAAAAGAACTCTTAAAGAAGTTCAAAATGGATGACTGCAAACCAATGAACACACCTATGCATCCCACGTCCATACCGAACAAAGATGACAAAGATAAAAAGGTAGACCAAAAGGTATACAGAGGTATGATAGGATCTCTTTTACATCTTACTACGTCCTGACCTGATATTATGTTCAGTGTTTGCTTATGTTCTCGATTTCAATCTGATCTTGGAGAATCTCACTTATCAACAGTTAAAAGAATATTTAGATATTTAAAAGGTACTGCTAATCTGGGTTTGTGCTTTAAGAAAAATGATGATTACAGATTAGTTGGTTTTTGTGATGCTGACTATGCTGGAGATAGAATAGAAAGGAAGAGTGCCAGTGGAGGATGTCACTTCATTTGAGCTAATCTAGTCTCATGGTCAAGCAAAAGACAAAGTACCATTGCCTTATCAACTGAAGAAGCTGAGTACATATCAGCAGCAAGCTGCTGCTCACAACTTCTATTGATCAAACATCAATTGGAGGACTACAATGTGTTTGTAAGTAGTATTCCACTTATGTGTGATAACACTGCGGCAATCAATCTATCTAAGAATCCAATATTGCATTCAAGAGCAAAGCACATAGAGATTAAACATCATTTTATTAGAGATTATGTGCAAAAAGGTGTTATTGATATACAGTTTGTAGATACTGACCATCAATGGGCATATATCTTTACTTAACCTCTTGATGAGGATAGATTTATCTTTATTAGAAAGCATCTTAACATGATATGTGTGGATTAATATGTCGTCCAGTTGTGACTGTCTATTGTGTGTTAAATGTGCGTCCAACGCTTATCGCGTCTATTGCCTGTTTTCATGCTCTTATCTGACTCATCAATGCTATTTATTATTATTTGTATTTACTATGTCTAAGACATATTTAATTCAAAATTCTCTTTGATGAGTCAGTTATATCCATCATTTCTTTAACTTGCTTTTTACAGTTTCCAAAACCTGCGCTGTGTCAGCATTTAATGCATGTCCTATCATACGTCTTTCATTTATTTCTTTTTAAATTATTTTTCGGGAGAAACTCTTCATATTTCGAAACCTTTTTAAGTGTGTATCTTCCCTCTGAAAAACCTTTCACTCTCTCTGAACCTGGAAACTTCTTGCGAAAGAATTCTGTTTCTCGAACCCTAACCTTCAAACTCAACAATGGCTACTTCATCTGCTGTTAGTACCTATAATGTCAAAGGTCTGGAGATTGGAATGGAGCATCACTTTGAGTTTGGAATTCTGAAGGAATACAACGTTGATGTAAGTAACTACATCAATGCTGCTGGTTAGGGAGGATTGTTCGCAGAGAAGATTTCTGTTTACCCTGACCTGATTAGGGCTTTCTAGAGGGACCCTAAGGTTACTAACACTGAAATTTCTGCTATGGTGTTGGGAACCAAGGTTGTTGTATCTGAAGCAATAATTGCAAATGTGATTCACTGTCCTCAGGAAGGTCTAATCCTAACTGAGAAATGGGAAGAAGATCTGGGTAGACCAGAAGTCATTGCTGCTTTTATGATGAGGAGTGATACTGTGAGAAATCACTCACGGAAGGCTGTGGAGATGAAGGATGAAGTTCGTATTCTTCACCAAATTCTGAATAAGATGGTTTTGCACAAGGCTGGTTCAAAGGATAACCTTTCTGCCCTACACAAGTTCTGTCTCTGCCACCTGCTAACTGAGACTAAGGTCAATCTACCTCACATCTTGTTTGGTAGATTCAGAGATTGTGTGATTCACAAGGAGAAGTCAAGTGCTATTCCTTTCTGCCATCTGCTCTCCCAGATCTTCAAGGCTCAGGAAGTTTATGCAAAACTTGAATCCATGACTCATAAGGAACAAGCTGCAAGCCTCAAGGAGAAGGGTATGTCTCCTGCTGTTTTTGGAAAATTTGAATCTGACAAACATGAAGCTTAGTTCAGTTGCTCAAGTTGAACTGGCCAGGAAGGAGGAATTGCTGAAGGTCAAAGAAGAACAGATAGAGTTGAATGAAGCTGAAACTCTAGGGCTGAGAAAGAAGACAGTTGGACGATGAGTCAAAACAACTCGTCTAGCTACTACCAAGAAGCCTGCTACTGGGGTGGTCATCAAGGAAACAAGGGATGATGAACCACAAGCTTTCCCAAGGCAGAAGAGGACAAGAAAAGTCCTGCTGTCACACAATGAGGATGATGATGGGGACAACTTGCCAATTAGATCGGTGCTGAAGAAGCATAAGCATACTGCTGTTCTAACAAGTGCAAGGCAGCAACCTTCAAGGAGAGCTAAGTCCACTATGACTTCTGAGGTAACACTTCCAGCTAACGATCCTGTTCAATTAGTTGTCGATGCTCTTGTAGAGAGCTTTAATGTTCCTGTCAACACCACTATACCATCACAAGAGGAATCCCAAATCCAAACTCTTCCACAACAACATTATCAACCATCCTTACCTATTCCAGAACAATCAACCATACCCCAAACAAAACCAATATATGAACCACACTCCCCTCCTCAACACATAGCCTCGCCACCAAATTCTCCTGCTTACCCACCCATTCAAACTTCACCAATCAGACCTCAATTTCAACCCATCATTCCCTCTGATGATCCCTGGTTCAATCAACGAGATGGTGTTGGGATCAACCTAGGTGCACCATTTCCAAAATTGCCCAAAATCACATTTCCATACACTAACCTTTCCACTCTGTATGTTGGCAAAGCTGAAAGCTGGGCCAAATTAAAAAGAGATTGGAGAATCTTGTATCACCACTAGTGGAAAATATACATTAGACGGTAAAGGTTTACGTCAGTTAACCAAAAGCTAGACGTTAAAAAGGAGGCGGTGGCAGTTTTGTAAATATCAGACTTCATTAATTCAATTTTAACGTCAGTTGTTTTAATGACTGACGTTAAAAGTGAAGTGACTCACTTTTAACGTCATTTCAATAAAAAACTGATGTTAACAGTGAACATTTTAACGTCAGTTCTATAAAGAACTGACGTTAAAAGTAAGTCACTTCACTTTTAACGTCAGTCCTTATATCAACAGACGTTAAAGGTTATTTTAATAAATTTTTTCATCTAGTATACGATCCCATCCGCATTGTCTTCCTCAAAGTTTCAGTTTCACATGAATTGCTTTGATGTTTTGTGTTTCTGTTTTGAAAACTATAAGTTGAATCAATAACCCAAACCGGATCTCATTCATGAAGTGTAATACAGACTGATACAGAAGATTGAAAGGGTTTAAAATCCTATAAAAAGTTACATTGAATGGGTTTAAAATCCTATAAAAAGTTACATTGAAAGGGTTTAAAATCCTAAACAATAAAGCTACATCCCATCAGAGAGTTTTATGAAATATGCCAAAGGGAAAACTATACTCCGAAGACCTCAGAAAACTGGGGGGCATGAGAGAGCTCAAGAGAGAGGCAAAAACAGGTGCACTAGATCTGTTTCAAGCAAAGGCAGTGGTTCCAGAGACTTCCAAGACTGTCACTTGCTGCCAAAGCTGAGGTTTTGGAACTGTGACCCCGAGCACCTGATTAGCCCTCCAAAGATGATTCTCCGGAAGGTGATAAGGTGAGCAACTCACATAATGTAGTTTACTCAAACTTATCACCCATGTAATGTAATTTACTCAAACTCAGAAGTTGTTTGACAATTAAGACAAAGACCTTTGAGTCTAGGAATAGGAAGAAAGAGTGCTGAAGTTAATCTCCACGGCAGAGCCATATTGTGAAGCAGAAAATTAAAAGGATGGAAGGAAGCTATTTATAGGAGCAGTGGATGAAGTTACTAAGCTAGCTATTCTGATTTTCTTGAAAACTTATCTATAAACTTAATGCTCATTAAGAGGATTGAGTTACAAGGTGCATGGGTAAGTAGCACAGTAGTCAAAGGAATGAATGTTTTTGCAGATATCTATACACTTTTAACGTCAGTTGTTTAAAAAAATTGACGTTAAAAGTGTTTTTAAAATAAAAAATATTTATTGTTAACGCCGCTTTTTAAAAAGCGACGTTAAAAGTTTGATTTTTACTTCAGTTAAATAAATAGCTGACGTAAATAATCCTATATATTATAAACGTGCATAATGAATATTGGAAATAATGTAATTAATATACGGGAACTTGGCAGTCATAAATTAAGTTGATGTTAAAAATGAGGTGGTGGCAGTTTGTAAATATTAAATCACTATTTGCGTCGGTTCTATAAATAACTGACGTAAATAATTATGAAACTCGTTTCATTGGTTGTCATGTCCCTGTTGTCCCTCTTAACGCAGATAACTCCATATAGTACTGCAATTTATTTCTAAACCTTTTTTTTTATACAAGTTTATTTTTAATTTTTATTAATTAGCTTGAATTAGTAAACAAATTCTTGTTCAAATTAAAATAAATAAACACTTAACATAAAACAAGTTATATGTATAATCAAATCGTATGTCATTGAAGCGATTCATAAGTTAAAATTATATGATTAAAAGATAAAAAATTTCTGCAACATAGCCCTAAAATATAAAAAAGTTTCTGCATCAACATCATTTTCTTCTCAGTCCTGTCAACAGAAACTCCAATGGATGCATCATCACCTCCCTCACTTGAATTCCATGATGCAAAGTAAATCCTCAGCCACTAGCAGCGAAAGCAAAGTGAAACGGATCTTTGCATCTTTCTTCTTCAGTGGAATTCCTTGATGCATCATCTTGAATCCACAATCACTTGCTTCCAAACCAAAGTGAAAGGGATGACGGGGATGAAATAAAGTGAGAGAATCACATTACGTGATTCACCCAACCTTAATATCCATGTAATGTGATTTACTCAAACTCAGAAGTTGTTTGACCATTAAGACAAAGACCTTTGAGTCTAGGAATAGGAAGAAAGAGTGATGAAGTTAATCTCCACGGCAGAGCCATATTGTGAAGCAGAAAATTAATTAAAAGGATGGAAGGAAGCTATTTATAGGAGCAGTGGATGAAGTTACTAAGCTATTCTGATTTTCTTGAAAACTTATCTATAAACTTAATGCTCATTAAGAGGATTAGGTACAAAGGTGAATGGGTAAGTAGCACAAGAGTCAAAGGAATGAATGTTTTTGCAGAAACTAATAAACTTTTAACGCTCGGTTGTGTAATACAACCGACGTAAAGAAGTCATGTGAGTGTTTTTAACGTCAGTTTCTTAATACAACTTACGTTAAATATATGACCTTTAACGTCAGTTTTTACTAACAACTGACGTAATAAGTGTGAGAGTTTTTAATGTCAGTTTATTAAGACAACTGACGTTAAATATATGATCTTCAACGTCAGGTTTTACCAAAAACTGACGTAAAATGTTGTTTTATTTTAATTATAACGTGTACCCCCGTGCGCCTTCTCCACTTCTCTGTACGTACGTGTCTTTTCTCTTTTCATCACGCTCAACCCTCACTCTCAACCCTCACTCTTGCTCTCACTCTGCCCTAATCGCGAGCTCATCTCCACTGGAACCGCCGTGAGGGCTTCTTCTCCACCACCGTGAGGTACACTCTTAACCCCTAACTCTGTCTTTCCCGCTCATTCTTTGCAATAACTTGACATCTCTCTTTCCCCTTCCCGCGCACTAACTCTTCTTGTCCCTCTGCTCTCAGTAACCACATCGAACGTTGGCCACCACTCGAGCTTCCCCCCCACCACCACACGAGCGCCTATTTCTGTTGAGTCTTTAATTAGGGCACATTTTTTTATTTTTGGTTTTGAGTGCATGCATGTTGCTCTGTTGGTTTGAAACTGTAGTCTCAGTAGTTGAAACTTGAAACTGTGAGTTTGAGTTGTTTGGAATGTCTCTATTTTTGGTTTTGAGTGTATGTTGAAACTGTAGTCTCAGTAGTTGTAACTTTAAACCGTGAGTTTGAGTTGTTTGGAATGTCTCTATTTTTGGTTTTGAGTGCATGTTGCTCTGCTGGTTGATCTGTCACGGCCGTCATGCACATCACGGCTAGGTCGTGATCAGTTCTGCCTATGAGGGTCTGGTTCAGTTGGCACGTTACAGCCGTGATGGACATCACGGCCAGGCCGTGACCAGTGCTTGGCAATCTTCAAAAACTATAGTTTTCAATCTCCCGTATTGTCCTTATATTGGATATATAGATGTTTTGTATATCTACAGGACCTAACTAGTTATTTTTATTTATACTTCTGTATTTATTTTGAGTTATAACCTATTTTAATACATATATATTGTTTCTGAATAGGCATACATATGGATCAGTCGGATAGCCCACAGGCACGGGAGGACACTGTGGGGGTTTCGTAGGACCCGATCACGCCTACGCCTGATTCTAGTGTAAGTTTACATGTTATATACTATCTTTAGTCCTTATTTTTAATGTAAGTTTATAATGTTACAACCCTCTATTTTATCTTTTTTTTTTGTCCATACAGACATCACAGGCTCATAGGAAACGGGGTAGAGGAGCCACCTCGTTGAAGAAACTAGAGAAGGACAGGCAGAGCGGACAGAAGCTTGAGGTGTCCTTCGATGCTAATCTAAATGCCCAGGGACCCCGTGCTAAAGAATTTAATAAGTGGGTGTTTCTATAAGCGAAGCAGCACGTAAGCATCAACTACAACCACTGGAATGACGTTCCACAGAACGTTAAGGATAAGATTTGGGAGGCTATCATGGTATTTTAACTTTATATTCGTTTGATTTAAATTATTAGATAATTATCCGAGTTATAATCCATCCAGTTGTTATATATGTATCTAATGTGTAGGTAGCTTGGACTGTGCCAAATGACGAGGATCATCGTCATAAATGTATGAAAATGGCATCAAAGCGTTGGAATGGGTTCAAGCATGATCTTACCAGGTACTATGTATCTGGGAAGAAGCGGCTTGATAAAATGTTCTCGGATTATCCCTGGATTGATCAGGATACTTGGGATATGTTTGCCAGGAGTCGACAGGATGGAGAATTTCAGGTTGGTTGATTAAGTTAATTTTGTATGCTTATTATAGATCATTTAACTGTATTTAATTATGTGTTTTTGTTTGAATAGGCTAAGGCAAATAAGGGTCGGCAGAATCAGGCGAAGAACGTCCACCGCCACACCATGTCTCAGGGTGGTTACCAGACTCGGATCGAGCAGATGATGGCGGATAGGCTGAGGGCGAAGCAGGAAGAGCACTCTGCTAGGATTGGAAGACAATCCGAAAGAATTGAGTAAATACTTCTGCCCGATTTCTTTGCTGGCGATGCATTGAGTAAATACTTAGGGAACTTGTTGGGAGACAATCCGAAAGAATTATATCTGGCTCCCTACTGTATGGAACGCCATTGGCAGTTGTTCGTACTTCACCCGTCTAGGCATACTGTCATATTCTTCTGCTCTCTCCACCAAGATCCGCCACCGAAGGTGGTGGAAGCTGTAAATATGTAAGTAACTAATCTTAAATTTAATTTAAGTTTTAATATCATTTGTTTTTAGTTTATTACACACATGATATATGAGTTTGTTAATTGATCGACATGATTATTTGTTTATGATAGCGCGCTGAAGGCGAGTAGCATAAGTTGCGCCAACGGGAGAAGTAGGACTTCTAAGGCTAAAGCAAATCCTGTATGGAACATCCTCAAGGTTTGGTAGTTTATTTATCAAATAATTAATATTATAATTACTAATTTATATGTATATTCAACTGACGTTGAAATTAATTTTGTTGGTAGTCTCGATTTCAAATTGACGGGTGGTCGTGCGGCTATTATGTGATGCTTCATATGCTGAACATAGTCTCCGCATCTATTACGGATGGATGGAAGAAGGTAATATTTAAACAACTTGTTAAATTATATATTATAGTTTTGAAGATGACTTGCATTGATGTTATTGTTATTATTTGAACGTGTCTAGGCATTTATCGACCAATCGCCTATTGAAGAAGATGAGTTAAGAGACTTGAGGATGCGCTTCGCTGAATTCTTCTTCAAGTATGCGGCTGAAAAAGGAATTGACAACATACCTCCGCACTACTTAGATGAATAGTTTTTTTGTTAGACTTTAGAAACTAATTAATAACATGTATATATATATCCTTAGATAGTTTTGTTTTTTAGACATTGGAACTAAAATTTATTTATATATATACATGGGTTTTGGTTTTAAGTCCCCCCATTGTTCAATTTTCCTTTGCAATTCTGTAATGTGTGTGATATTCTGTGTTACTGGGACTGAATGCAGGGATAGCTGAGGGGAGTGATATTTTAAAACTGAATTTAAAAAAAACTATTAACGTCAGTTGTATCAAACAACTGACGTTAATAGTATTTTATAAAATATACAGTACACTATTAACGTCAGTTATTTATTACAACTGACGTTAAAATTAAACCTTTAACGTTAGTTCTTTATAACAACTGACGTTAGTTTTAACAAAATCAACATCCGTTGTCTTAAAGAATTGACATTAGTAGTTTTATGTTTAATGTCAGTTGTTTAAAAAACTGATGTTAATAGTTTTATATTTAACGTCAGTTCTCAACTGGCGTTAAAATATTAACTATTAACGTCAGCTGTATTTACGTCAATCAGTATTCTGACGTAAAAAATAAATTTTAACTGACGTAAAAAGCACTTATTGCATTAGTGCACACTCACCGGTCTGAACCAAAATCAACCTGACCCTTCAATCCCTTACCAGAGTATGAGTATGAACCTGAACCCACATACTACCCATGGCATGTATGTCCTGGGGCACGCTGTTATAGAAATTATGGCACGAGTCCACATATTCTTGCGAGGAGTAGAATGGACAGCTCCAAGTGTCATGGTCTCCATTACAATATTCGCAACCCGGAAGCATTCCCTCGGGTACCTCGCATACAAAACAAGACAAGACCAAGTGGAATCAAAGAAGTAGAGAGATAATAGTAAAATAAAAATAAAAATAAAAATAAAAATAAAAATAACTCAACCAAATAATCAAACTTCCCTAAAATTAGGAAAAATGGTTGTGCCAATCCCCGACAACGGCGCCAAAAACTTGTTGATTCACCGGCAAGTGTACCGGGTCGTCGCAAGTAATAAAATAAACACGGTAAGTTATTACCGAGGTCGAACTCAGGGATTGGGCTACCAATTCAACTAATCCGTGGGAAATCCGATAAGTTTGGTCAAGTTACAGAAAGTGGTTGAGAGGGAGAGATTAAGATCGCAATTCAATAACAAATTAAATAAAGCTAAGGTTTTAAAATCAGAAATTAAAATATCCAAGGTCTCAAATCCACCTACCCAATCATGTATAGTACCCAAGTGATGATGAATTCCTCCCTAAGTTCAATTACGATGTCAACCAGGACCCCCAATTTCTCCTATATCCACTGTCGTGCTCAATAGGACGTATTCGACGATTGGATTAATTACTTACTAGGTCTCATAATCCTAATCTCGAATTCTATTAATTCTTGTTCCCTATAAGGTTGCACTAATCTCCTAAATCCACTGTCGTGCTCATTATTCAATTAGTGTTCCCAATCCAAGTTCTAAAACGCGAATCGCCGATCGGCCTCAACACGTTTAACTAGTCAATCACGCAACACATATGATCAACGCATTCAAATCAGAATTGGAAAGCATTCATTGAGAGAAGGGGAGAAAAACATACATCACATGAACACTATACCGCCATGGGCGGCTTCATTGATCCCTCGGACGAGGGGATTAGTTCCTCATGCCCGTGACGACGCACAAACAATCCGACATAATCTCCATAATAAAATAAGAAAAGAAATGAGAAGGGAGACGCAGCTCCAGAAACAAGGATTCGCACAAAATCTGATATAAAACAAGTGGAAAAACCAACTCCCCCTCATTCTGATCTGAAACAGCCTATAAATAAGGATTCTGGTTCTCGGTCGCTCGCGGGGCGAACCATCTTTCGCGAGGCGAACATTAGTTTCGGCGCGCTTTCAAATTTGGATTCTCGTGAGGCGAGAGTGTATTCGCGAGGCGAGCCTTCCAACTTCAATCTGTCACAGCCGTGACCTTCATCACGGCTAGGCCGTGATGGTCTCTGACTTCCAGGTCCCCATGGTTCGCGAGGCGAGCATCCTGATCGCGGGGCGAGACAGAGTGATGACTGTTGCTGCTTTATCTGATGTTCAGGCTCGCGAGGCGAGCATCCACTCACGAGGCGAGTATCTCCAGAAGTGCTTTTTCCACTGCTTCTTGACTTTCCTTGACTCCCGGAGCTTCACTTCTAACCTGGAACAATAAAAAGACACAAAAAGCGTAATTCTATTCAAAATAGACTAAAAACTACTAAAAATACCTAGAACGAGTAAAAGTCTACTTAGGAACAAAACAAGGCCAAATTTGGGCGAAAACGATATTGAACTCGAATAATTTGCACAAAAACCATAGTCCATCTAGTTATAAAACTAGATAATCCAAAGGCTTATCAAAACACCCCAAACTTAAACCTTGCTTGTCCCCAAGCAAGCTAAAACTCAAAAACGACTCAAGACTTGGCAAGCTTAATGGAGTCAATCGATTTCGCACAAATTTCATGCATTCTTAACAAAACAGTTTTCCTTCAATGAATTCCCCCCTTGCATCAATGTAATCCCCACATTCATTTACTTTAAACAATTGAGAACTTCATCATTCATGCAATCATTAATCTAAGTTGAGGATCAAAGTTACACACAAAAGGAAGATCACCAATTTCAAACAATTGCCTTCCTCACAAGGGTATGTAAAGTTTCACTCATTCGCTCAATTGTGTCTAGGCTATCAACTTTTCACTCAACTTCACATTCCAAGAGCACTTCCCATGAATTTGATTTTCATCTCAAAAATGGTTCCCACGAAAACATGCATGCAACATCAGAAGGTCTTATCAAGGTTGTAATGGGGCCTGGCTGAGGGTAGGATAATCAAGGATACTGGGCTTAAGTCCCTAGGAACTAAGAGAGCATGAGCATTAGACACATTTTCTACTCAAATTCCTTTTTCCATTTTTCTTTTTGTCTCGGGTGACTACAGCCTTTTCCTTGCTAATTTTTTTCTGTTTTGCCCCTTTTCTTTTGGCAATTTTTTTTTTTCAGATCAACCTTTATTTTTCTTTTTCTCACCCCCAATATGACACATCACCTTGTAGCCACCCCAAACTTAGTTCCTCACAACCATTCTCTTGCTATGCTTCCATGCTCTCCTAATCCTAAGATTGGGTTAACATGGTTTTTCAGATTTTGGCTTGTAATATAGGGTCATCAAGAAACAATAGGTCAATTAGGCTCAATGTGGCTAACTAGGGAACATGCATTAGGGATGGTTCTTTTTAGGCCAAGTAGTTATTCAAAGAAAGTTGCCTAAATCATTTGATGCAACACATAAACATGCAAACCATGAAGAGATTCAAGCAAATTCGGGAAAGTGCAACTTAAAAGTGATTCACACAATCAAAAACAAAGTTGGAGGCTCAAATCCTCACCTGGACATTTTGCAAATTGTTTGACCGAGATACGATTCCTAGTGTGTGCACCCCCTCACCCCAAACTTATCATAAATCAAGTAATCACAATAAAATTCTCAAAGTTCAATTTTCAATTTTTCACATGGGGATCAACTTTTCTACTATCAGAACCTAGGGGGAAAATCATCAATGGTCAAAATAATTCATGCAATCAATCTATGCTCAATTTAATTAAAATCCAATAAGCTTGCCAACACACCATTCATACAAAAACTCTTGATCTTCTCAAATTATTCAAGAGTGACAAACAAAACAAAACAAAACAAAACAAAAATAAAAGTGAGGAGAGGAGAGGGTGCTCCCTGATCGAGTTTCCATGGTTGCCTCTTCATCCAATTGGCCTCACGGGCTCCCTTATGTTGCATAGCATCCTGGAAGAACTCCTGCAAATTAAAACCTTAGGTGCCGATTCGCGAGGCGAGAGACAACTCGCGAGGCGAATCTGGAAAATTGTTACTCACACTTTCCAGAATAGCGAGGCGAGTAGTATCTCGCGAGGCGAATCTGGAATTCCAACAGATGATGATGCCCAGAATCGCGGGGCGACAATATAGCTCGCGGCGCGAGACAAAAAAGTGAGCAAGCCTCTGAGATTCAAGGCTTCTGTCTCGCGCGGCCACTGTGGATTCGCGTGGCGAATCAACCTTTCTTTTTCTTTTCTTTTTTTCTTTCTTTAATATATATATATATATATATATATATATATATATATATATATAAAATGACAGAAACTAAAAATAAAGGATACCTATCTTGGGTTGCCTCCCAAGTAGCGCTTGTTTAACGTCCCGAGCTTGACTTATTAAGAAACATCCACCCGGATCCCATAGTCTGTGGTACAAGGGCCAAGAGACGCTCATCATATCAAATCCTCCACCCGGATCCCATGGTTTGTGAAGTGGCCCTTGCAGAAGCAATACGACTTTATCCATAATTCCATCTGGTCCGTGTGTGAAAATTCCATTGACCTCTGTAAATATGAACTCACTTCCTCTCGGGTCAATTGGTGTTTTCTCAAGGAAGTGTGTCAGGCAAGTGGGAGGGATTAACTTACCAGTGTCCACACATGCATGCAAGCCAACATATTTATCTAATGCAGCAATTTCAGGTTGCTTGGCAAGCATGGTGGAGTCCACTACCACTTTGTCTTCATTTTGAACTCTACTCCCTTGATCCGGTGCCTTGTCACTTGTCAACTCCTCTTTCTCCGGTTGCTCTTCCTCAACATGTGGTAGTTCTTCCTCAACTTCCTGAGAACTAGTTGCATCACATTGGTTCTTAGGGTTGTTCTCGGTATCACCTGGGAGAGTCTCTGGGAGACGTTCATTTAATTGCTTTGCGAGTTGGGCAATCTGCATCTCTAGATTCTGAATTGCCGACCCTGTATGAGTGGCCAACTTATCAATGGCTGTGCTTGAATCGATTGCCAACTTCTCAACTGCCGCATTCAGCTTCTCAAGAGCCAACTCCCAAGGTTGTCTTCCACCATCCGGTTGAGGTTGTTGTTGCCAGTTCTGTTGAGGTTGTGGTTGCCAAGCTAGACCATCACCAGCATTACTCCAAGCGAAACCCGGATGGTCTCCCCTCATATAACCCCAATACTGATCCTGACTCTGATAGTTGTCCTGGGGCACGCTGTTATAGAAATTATGGCACGAGTCCACATATTCTTGCGAGGAGTAGAATGGACAGCTCCAAGTGTCATGGTCTCCATTACAATATTCGCAACCCGGAAGCATTCCCTCGTGTACCTCGCATACAGAACAAGGCAAGACCAAGTGGAATCAAAGAAGTAGAGAGATAATAGTAAAATAAAAATAAAAATAAAAATAAAAATAACTCAACCAAATAATCAAACTTCCCAAAAATTAGGAAAATTGGTTGTGCCAATCCCCGGCAACGGCGCCAAAAACTTGTTGATTCACCGGCAAGTGTACCGGGTCGTCGCAAGTAATAAAATAAACACGGTAAGTTATTACCGAGGTCGAACTCAGGGATTGGGCTACCAATTCAACTAATCCATGGGAAATCCGATAAGTTTGGTCAAGTTATAGAAAATGGTTGAGAGGGAGAGATTAAGATCGCAATTCAATAACAAATTAAATAAAGCTAAGGTTTTAAAATCAGAAATTAAAATATCCAAGGTCTCAAATCCACCTACCCAATCATGTATAGTACCCAAGTGATGATGAATTCCTCCCTAAGTTCAATCATATATGTCAACCGGGACCCCCAATTTCTCCTATATCCACTGTCGTGCTCAATAGGACGTATTCGATGATTGGATTAATTACTTACTAGGTTTCATAATCCTAATCTCGAATTCTATTAATTCTTGTTCCCTATAAGGTTGCACTAATCTCCTAAATCCACTGTCGTGCTCATTATTCAATTAGTGTTCCCAATCCAAGTTCTAAAACGCGAATCGCCGATCGACCTCAGGACGAGGGGATTAGTTCCTCATGCCCGTGACGACGCACAAACAATCCGACATAATCTCCATAATAAAATAAGAAAAGAAAAGAGAAGGGAGACGCAGCTCCAGAAACAAGGATTCACACAAAATCTGATCTAAAACAAGTGAAAAAACCAACTCCCCTTCATTCTGATCTGAAACAGCCTATAAATAAGGATTCTGGTTCTCGGCCGCTCGCGGGGCGGGCCTTCCAACTTCAATCTGTCACAGCCGTGACCTTCATCAGGGCTAGGCCGTGATGGTCTCTGACTTCCAGGTCCCCATGATTCGCGAGGCGATCATCCTGTTCGCGGGGCGAGACAGAGTGATGACTGTTGCTGCTTTATCTGATGTTCAGGCTCGCGAGGCGAGCATCCACTCGCGAGGCGAGTATCTCCAGAAGTGCTTTTTCCACTGCTTCTTGACTTTCCTTGACTCCCAGAGCTTCAGTTCTAACCTGAAACAATAAAAAGACACAAAAAGCGTAATTCTATTCAAAATAGACTAAAAACTACTAAAAATACCTAGAACGAGTAAAAGTCTACTTAGGAACAAAACAAGGCCAAATTTGGGAGAAAACGAGATTGAACTCGAATAATTTGCACAAAAACCATAGTCCATCTAGTTATAAAACTAGATAAGCCAAAGGCTTATCAGATGCCAAGGTATATCAGGGCTGCCAATTTCGTCCCACCAACTTGGATGTACCACTCTTCCAATGACACCAAAGTTGGCATGCGACCTACAAGGATTTTTCCCAGATTACCAATGATTGACTTGAACAAGGACAAGGATGAAAAGAAGAGATCGAACACTCACCATATGCCTGCACTTAATTCCTGCATTATAGATCCAAGTCCAGACCCTCTAGCTGATCAAGAATTCATCAAATTTATGCTTTCTGAAGATGAGGAAAAGAGGACACTTGATGATGTCAAATGCTATTGGGCTTGTCACATCAAGAATTGCAATAAAGAAGCCTCATCCTCAGGACTTAATGAAACTGACAAGAGAACCATTCCTACTGTTAGAGGAAAATATGGTTTCTCCTCTGTCAGGTATTACATTCATGAGGATACTATGGCATTCCTCTAATCAATCCAACCTTTGAAGAAGATGAAATCCACTGGGCTCCAGATTTGCCCACACCAGAACCCTCCATACAAGCCTCTGCAGAATCTTCTGAGGAAATGGAAGAGATTGTTGTTGAAGGACTTGACTTGACTGAGAAAGTTGTATAGACTGAGGCTATTAATGAAGAAGTTGCTGATTCTCTCAGTAGACAAGGCACTTCTGGCAAACATTCATCTCAAGAACTTCCTTGCCACCTGATCTGGATGAGAATATCATAAGGAAAGTAGAAGCTCGGGTAGAGAAGTCTCTGAAACCTACCAATGCTCTCCTCAGTAAAATGATTCAGTTGCTCTCCAACTTCCAACAGACCCAAGGTCAACCTGTTCCACCTCCTCAAAATCAAAACCAACCTCCTCCTCCTCCACCTTATAATCCTTAGTCTTTATTTTCTTTATTCTATTTTTCTCTCTGTTTATATCTGACAATGATGGTTTACCTTATTCACCTTTTTGTCTGATAGCAAAAAAGGGGGAGAAAGGATAGAGAATTAAATTTATAAAGAAGTCTTTTGAATGTCTAAGTCTTCATCTGCATAAGCATACTTGCATATATATGGTATGATGCATGTTTCTATACTTGCTCTAATATTTTGTTTCTTTGATATTTGTCACTCTGCTACACATGCTGTGATACTGGTTTTGAATTGCTCTCTGCTCTAAAACTTAACTCTCTATTTGTCACTTTGTCTTAGGGGGAGCTCTGTAGCTCTCTTAGACTTTGCTCACTAAAATTTAATTAGTTTTTGTCATCATCAAAAAGGGGGAGATTGTTGGAACCAAAGAGGTTTTGGCTTAATAATCTCGTAGGTTTTGATGTTAACAAAATGGTTAAATTTGTATGGCAAAGATGTGCCAAAGATCTAACTGTTTATTCTAGCGTGCATGATTATTTAAGTGTCGCTAGACGAGGAAACTTATCTTGAGCTTCTTAGTTTTTGCTAAGAAACAGTATCGGGTCTAAGACTTTACTCACTAGACGAGCCTTCAAAAACATGGTACAATTCTGAGTCTATAAGGTTATCGCTAGACGAAGTACTAAAATCTAACTAAGTTGAATAACACTAGACAAGTGTCTAAGTCTATATGTAATATAAGTAGTAGACGAGAAAATTAATAACTCTTAGAATAAAAGTAAGTCCAAAGACTTGTAACTAGACGAGAAATCATCTAGATGCAGAATCAGTAATTCAACTTGTTTCTATACATAGTTAAAATTGCGCGTCCAAAGACATATGCGTCCACAGGTCACTGAAAATGAACCCGTCTAGTCAAAGTGAATTTATTTCAAATGATTGTTTATTTAATACGAAGGAATTTATGTCTATTTCCTGTGTTGCTTGAATTATTTAACCTTTGTTTCTTGAGATTAGAAACATAGTACCATCGAGAACACAAACCTTTGTGCTTTGATACTTATATTGCTGTAAAGTTAAACCAAGTATGAAGAAGGGAAGTCAGAAAGCAACCTTCGGTACAACAGAGAAATGATAGCACTACTTTGAGCATTCTTCTGATAACCAAGAGCACTTGTCCAGAAAGCATATCAAGCTATCAGTTTCAACGGATACAAATTGAAGACCGTTGAAGAAGATCATGGTAGAGAAGCACTTCATCTATAAATATTGGACGATCCCCAGTGAAGAAAAACATCTAAGCTCTGATATTCAAAGTGCCAAAACTCTGCTCAAAGTTCTCTTGAAAAAATTCATTTGTAATCACAATTGATCTTAAATTTCATACTCTCACACATAGTGAGCCTGTAAGATCATTATTTAAATCTCTTGTTAGAGTTAGAGCCTGAAGAGACTTGGTAGAGAAAGAATACTTGTAAGCCTGAAGAGGTGTTGAATACTTGTAAAGCTATTGGATTATGGTGGAGAAAACCTTCAAGTAGAAGGGACTGGACGTAACTCTTGTTTGGAAGAGATAATATTTGTCTATACTAATTGTGGGGATTTGGATCTGAGTTTGTTAACTCTTTATAAAGGTTTTTCTGTTTGTGTATACATATCTTGTTTTTCTTGCAAAAAGGTTTAAGAAAAGACTTGTTCAAAAAATTGCTAGGAAACACTAATTCAACCCCCCTTCTTGTGTTTCCCTATGTCAAATTCAATATCCATATTGTATAATTCTTGCAAATCCCTTCACTTTCCTTTGCTTCACATTTCCTCATATTTACACATTTGACACAAGGACAACAAAACTTTCCATTACTATCAGGAAGATTTCTTTGAGCAAATTCTAGAAACTCTTCCACTCCCTTCCGATACTCATCACTTGTGCGTCTACTAAACATCCAACTAATATCTATAGCTACATTCTGTAAATATACACACAACTAGGATTAAGTTAAGGTGACAAAATAAGATGGACTCTAATGATATTTCCTTGCATCAATGATCAATACATTTCACAGGGCAGCATCTAAACCCTAACAAACTATGTTATCGTCACCTTTGTAAATAAACAACCATGAGCGTGAGCATGACCCATAAGCAAAACAGCAGCCATAACAATATTTTACAATAAAACAGAATACACAACCACTCACAAAAACAATGAAACAAAAACACATGAAACAGAAACAAAAACAACAGGCAAAAACTGAAATGCAAAAACAATGAAACAGAATCACCCACAAAAACAATGAAACAGAAACAATAGCCAAAATCATAAGAGAAAACAAAAACACATAGAACCACCCACATGTTCTTCAATGCATCCCAAAAACAGAAACATAAACGCAAACGAAAATAGGGAAAAGGAGAGAGCTTACGAATGATGAAGAAGCAGCGGGAGTGAGAGAGGACAAAATGGCGTGAGTGAGGGAGGACGAAGGAACAATGATGGTCCTTCAAGGTGGCATGAGTGCGTGAGGATGAAGGAACAGGGGTTGAAAGAATACCCGAGGAGTTAGGGCACGGGAGTGAATAGCTAAACTTGAGTTTTCATATATTAATATAAAGACATGTAACGCCGGTTGCAATTCCAACCGCTGTTACATGTCGCTTGCAACACTGTTACAAGTTTTTCTCTCCACCAAACTTCTAAAAATTGCTCACCTGTAACAGCGGTTGTGTCAAAACCACTGTTACATGTCACTTATAACATCTGTTTTCATACAACCACTGTCACAAGTGTTTTAAATGAACCAGATATTTATGATACTGCCACCGCCTCTTTTTTAACATCGGTTTTTAGCTAACTGGTGTTAAATTATATAAACCCACTAACAATTCATAATTAGTTAACAACCTTAAGTAATTAATCCTTAATTACTATATCAATTAAGGGTCTTAAATTAACCAATTAGGGCCTTTATCAACGTGTTACCTTAATCAACATAAATCAGCCAAACAGTCATGTAATCCACAGCATCAACCAACATATTCATGGTATAATATCAACCAACTCAGTCAACATAACCACACTATAACATTACAACATTGTAATAACGAAATAGACATAGCCAATCTCAACATGAACCTATTCAACATAATAGTATAACCAATAACACATATAAACAGTTCATCATAGATTCAATGACAGTAAGCAACATACTCAAGACATGGAATTTATCATATAACAATATAAAGGGGTCATGGGAACCCCACATCTTACGCCACCCCCTTGCCTAGAGATTATACTATCCTTCTCCCCATACCTGGATTGAAGGTAGCCCTAACCGCAAAGACAACAACGAACTAGTCCCGAAACCTCAAGCGGCTCACTCCGGTGACGAGCCTTGGATTAACAGAAAACACAACGATTAGTTTCCAATTCAAACTAAGAAGAGGAAACTTACAAAGGGATAACACTTACCTCACTAGGATGAACCAACACTAACCAAGCTTCCCAAAAGAACCTCCAACACCAACAAGTAATGGTTTTAGAGAGAAAAGGGAAGAAATTCGTGTAGGGTGGCTGGTAGGGTTTAAGAGAAGGGTTCAGACAGAAACCCTCGGTTATTGTGCCTATTTATAGGCTGCCACCACTGAGCACGGGCGTGCTCCCCACTAAGCACGGTCGTGCTGGACTAGAGTCAGCGAGACGCGGTCCGCACATTGAGCACGGGCGTGCTCACTGTTGAGCACCGACATACTCAACTTAAAGCTCACAACATGCTTTAGGCTTTAAGCACGGGCGTGCTGGCTAATGAGCACGGGCGTGCTCATCTACCAGAAAGGGAATTTTAAACCAAAAAAATCCCACTTAGCCCTTAACCAACAACTCTAACTAAAACCAACAGCTTAAACAATCAAACAAGCATGTAGAAAAGCACTTAACGAAAAACGTGGTGTTACATCACGAACATAAAATATAAGAAATCTACAATTTTTCAGTTTCGGGTCAAATTAGGGTTTTCTGCCGGTATAAAATTATACTGTCAGTAAAAACACAGACCAGTTTTTGTCTGAGTTTTAAAACAAATTTTAACCAAAGCTTCCTACCATAGAGTAGGTTCTAGATATGATTGTTTTTTTATTCAAAATCATTTCTTACGTCTCAGATAAAAATATAAATAAATATATCTTTACCATTAATACAGCGTATCCAAAAATCGGGTTGTTACATTACTACCCCACTTAGAAAAATTCCGTCCTCGGAATTTCGTGATTCAAAACTAGACAGCATGTTGTAATCATATCTAAAAATCCTTTATTGTATTTCCCATCACTGTCTTCCCCTAAGTGACCGCGGTAACTTCATAACAGCATTCATTCTTATATTGTTCTATTTATCCTCGAAACAACCCATCACTACATTATATTCATTGTCCTTAACATCTCACCTTAATCTATCATCCTTGAAGGACATAATTAAAACTTAGTCATTTCTCTTCTTAATACTAATTCACTAGAAAACCCTATTTCAGCATCTAACTCCCGCATTAATGTACTTGGTTCCTTTGAGTATATTCCACTATTATGGATTATATCCAAATTACACATACCTTCTATGAGATCCGTAAAGTGAGAGGATTCAGCTCCCCTTATGGTAAACACTCTCCCAGTAGCTTGAGGTCTAGCCATCTGCCGACCTGTTGATGGAACTCCTCTACCAGCAGCTACCGGCTGCTGCATACCTTTCTTTCTACAATCACGAGCAAAATGTCCTGGTTTACCACAATGGGAACAACAAAGTTCCTCCCTGCAATTCCGTTGATAATGTGGCCCTCCACATTTGTAAAAAACTGGGCATTGCTGCTGCTGGCCCATTCCAACCACTGGTGCTGTAGAAACTGGTACTGGTACAGCTGTCTGCACTTGTCTGGTATATGGTTCCCGTCTCCACTGAGAACCACTATCTACTCTCCTCTGAACATCTGATCGAATAGGAACTCCAGTCCTTAGCTGTTTCTGCTCATTAGCCAGCCTCTGATCTATACTTTCTATAGCACCACATCTCTCAACTAGTTTCGGAAAACTCTAAATGTAAAGAGATACTATAGCTCTCTGGAGCTCATGTCTCAGACCCTCTTCAAACCTTCTACACTGCCAATCCTCATCTAGGTACCTCTGATAGAATTCTGAAAACTTAATCAGAGCCTCAAAACATGATGCATAATCACTAACAGTCATATTGCCTTGTTTGAGACTTGTAAACTCCCTCTCCTTCTCGCGTCGAACTGAACGCGGAAAATATTTCTCAAAGAAACAGTCACTAAACAACTGACAGGTGATAGTTCTGCGTTATAAATCCAGTAATCTTCTCTTGCTTCTCCACCAAGATTCTGCACCTCCAATTAACATGAAGGCAGCATAAGTCACCTTCCTATCCTCTCTACAGCGCATGGTATCGAATATCTTTTCCATCTCTTGTATCCACCACTATGCTTTCTCTGGGTCATAATCTCATCGAAATTGGGGTGGCTTCCCTTTCAAAAAAGTAGCCATTCCGGAATCTTCACCTGCGACAGCTGTCCTTTGATTCTGTAGTTCCTGCTGCTCTTTGTTCATCTGCAGCATCTCAGCATTCTGCTATGTTTGTAGTAACAAAGCAGCAGCTATATTTTCCATGGTATTGTGAGTCTCAGATGACTCTCCTCCACTTCCAATATGATTATTCTCAACATTGTCAGCTCCGACAATTCTTTCGGGAGTCCTATCACCACTATTGGTATTACGTCCTCTTCCTTGAGCCAAGGTCATGTTTAAGGAAATCATCAGCTCTCATCTGTATGACATATAATACTACATAAACAAGTATATAAATACTATATGCCATACTAATGTCAGTTATCACATCGAGTTCGGACACACTACCCACTTCTAAGCACAGTCAATATCCGATGTGGATTCAACTAGACACGGCCAGTAACAACATCCTAGACCTCACGGTCCGATTAAAATCGAACTGCTCTGATACCACCAAATGAGACACCCCATTGTTCTCCGTTGTGCCATTAAATTAAAAACTTATTAATTACTTTCTTAATCACGTGCTTAACGTTGGAAAATTTAAAGCGTCACACTATTCTATAAAACATACATAAACACCATTTATTTATGCATTAGAGTATTTAAACACTGTATAGGGTATCCTATCAGTAGGATCCCTTGCTGGTTCATACTTACACAAACTATTATAGTCAGCGAAAAATAAATGTCTTATAAGACTCACTGGCACTAAACTCACTACACTATATCGTTAGAATCCACAGCTCGTCCTCTCGCATCTAGTTCATACAGAATCTCATCCAGCTCCTCAACAATTGGTTCCTCCATCGGATCTTCTCATACGATCACATGATAAAAATATATACCAAATACAGAAAATAGGGGATAAGAAGCAGTTCTATCATCAAAAGCGGAAAGGAATACATAGCACATAATATAATAACAGTCAAAGACACACATCACACATAAATAGCAATCATCCTTAAATTACGATATCATCCTCTACCCTCAATCTCATGCAAATAAACCTTTATGCTGACATGGCCATCTCTACTCCTGTCGCGTTACTCGGTAGTCAAGAACGGTCTAGCGGTAAGAACTCGGTGCGCCACTATTCCCTTATCTCCCATAGGGAATAGTGCATTAATCACAGTTTGCATCACTAATCCCCCATTTGAAATAGCATATAAGCACAAAATACCTAGTAACTCATTGCACCCCTATTCCCTAATCTCTAATAGGAAATAGTGCTTAAGCACGATGTGCGTCACTAATCCCCCATTGGAAATAGCACATAAGCACAAAGTCATGGTAACTCTATCTTCGATAGGATAATCAGAACAACGCGTTAAGGACTAAAAGAGTATTAAGGTAGTCTACCTCGGCATCAATATCCATAGGTCACTCACCCGCAATATCCTATATCCAAAATAGGATATCTTGACCTCGTGTATTCCACTCACAAGGCTGTGAACAACAATAAATATATATATATATATATATATATATATATATATATATATATATATCACTGACTCGCAACGGTTACAACCTAGTGCCTCAACCTTCCATCATATCCTAAACACAATGTTCTATGTCACTTCTCATCTATAAAATACTTTAATTAGGCTAGGCACCTCTAAGTAAATTCATTCTCTCACCCACATGAACATCTCCCTAACAACATATATCTTTACTTAGAAGTCAACTACGCATAATATTAAACCAGGCAGATCATGCATAACACAATCATCATGAAATATTCAAACATCAAAATAAAACGTCACATGCAGTAGAATACCTCAACCAGCGCATCATAAATAGTCAATAATATTAAAGTAGGACATCCTCAATATCATAAGATTAACCTAATGTCGATAAACCTACAATCCCTAAATCATCATTGGTATTACAGAAAAGGTTTCCAATTGGATTTTGGTCTTATCGATCACTCGACCACTAGTAGGGTTTAGGTCGCCCTACACAATTATTATAATATATACTATTTATCCATTCCGATGATAGGTTGATTCTTTCCCCCACCTGAACTTATCACCGGATTTCCCGAACTTTCCGATCCTCGTTAGTACACCACGGTTATCAATTATCCTTCAACAAAATCAACACAAAAATGTACTAACCAAACAAAATCCATCCATGACACTTTAGGGCTAGGTTCGGCCAATACTAAAAAAATAGAGTTAGGGTTATTTTCTCAATGCCATCTTTTGGATCCTAGTTACTAGAGTCACAACTAGCATAGATTAATTATTACAAGACAAAAGTTTGAAACAAAAATCCTCTAACCTCTAGGGTTAGGGTTTCGGCCATGTATACACTACAACAAAATAGACTTTTAATAACGCACCTTTAATAGCATTTCCGTGTGGAAATGCTATTAAAAGTGATGGGGGACTTTTAATAGCGTTTCCCTAAGGGAAACGCTATCTTAGGTATAACCTAAGATAGCGTTTCCGTGTGGAACCGCTATTAAAAGTGTCACTTAGGAAAAGATAGCGGTTCCACACGGAAACGCTATCTTAGGTGATACCTAAGATAGCGTTTCCTGAAGGAAACGCTATCTTAGGTATCACCTAAGATAGCGTTTCCTGTAGGAAACGCTATCTTAGGTCTTCCCAGTAAAAAAATACGCGCGCTCGGCCTTCCCTCCCTGTTTCCTTCCCTCTGCATGCCATCTCTTTTTCCTTCCTCATTTCTTAGGTCTCCGCCGCTGCTTCGCCATTGCAGGTTTCGTTGGGTTAGCTCAAGTTGCAGGTTATTTCTCTCTTCTTCGATCGTTGCAAATTTAGCTTTTTATGCTTGATGTGCCATCTGGGTATGCTCTAGATTTGTAGGTTTGTGATTTGTTTGGTGCGGAATGCTTTGAGTTTTTGAGGTAGTTTTGGTTGCTTGAAAATGGAAGTAAAGTGGGAAAAGTTTTAACCTGGAACGTGATTTTCGTGAAATTAGAAGCTGGGTGGTTTCGAACCAAACTCTCTAGTTAAGCTTCCTTCTCCTTTTATGCTCTCCTTCACTTCTTTTGTCCATGGTTGATGTAGAACCGCCGTCTGCCGCTGTCCACCACCGCCGTCGCTGCCGCTTCGAACCTCTCACCGCCACCATCTCCCCTTCTTTGTTAGGTGAGTATTTTCTCACCCTTACCAAGTCTGATTTCAAAAAGCCCAAATCAATTTGAAACCCAAACCCTCTTGATATTTTAGAATCTTGGGTTATTTCTGTTTAGATGCTTATTTTGTGAGGGAATGAGTGGTATGTGATGAATGTATGCTATGGTTTGTGATAATAAGGTTGGAGTTATAAACTGTGATTTAATGGGTGTGGGTGTTAATTATGCATGTTTCAAAATTTAATTTAACAGACGATCAATGTACTAGAGTTATTATTATAGGCTATTGGTAGTTTAGATTCTGTATATATGATTATTCGAGCAGTTGACGAAGATGAGAATGTCTCCCTCATACTTGTGCAGCAACCGCGTAGCAATCATGCTTTGCAAGCCACAGCTGCTGCTATATGATACAGGGTTTAAGAAATTTAGTTTGGTGAATTAAAAGTATATTAGATGTAATGGCATAATAATGTAGGCTTGGGAGCTTGAGAAGAGACTAATGAGAACCAAGAAGAGGCATATAGGTCTCTCAAGCTCCATGAGGAAATAGAAGCAAGTAGTGAATGAGTGTGTATTGAGGTATATATAATATAATATATAGTTATTATAGTGTGCATAATAACCTATGCCTAAGTCCTAGTTGTTATGGATCTCATCCAATGTGTATTGTGTATCCCCTGATCTGATGCCTTGATCCTTATTTATAGAAATTGGGAAGTTAGAGTCCCAAACCAACTCAAAATCTGATCTATTTTGGTTTCTTCAGGTCCAAGTAATGCGCGTCACGGCCGTGATGTCCATCACGGCCAGGCCGTGACGGTCTCTGTTATGGCCGTGAAGAATTTCACGGCTGGGCCGTGATGTGCTCTGACTTGTGGTGGTTTTGGGTCACGGCCGTGATGGATATCACGGCCAGGCCGTGTGTCGGTCTCGTTATGGCCGTGAAGAATTTCACGGCGGGGCCGTGATGTGCTCTGACTTGTGGTGGTTTTGGGTCACGGCCGTGATGGATATCACGGCCAGGCCGTGACAGACTCTGACTTCAGTCTTTCTTCTTTTTCAGCATGGATCGGAAATGGATGTCTGCCAATCGTTTAACGAAGGAGTATGAGGATGGGGTGAAAGAGTTCATTAGTTTTGCAGTTCGGCATGCGAAAAACCCTAATACAATCATATGTCCTTGTTTAGATTGTTGTTATGCAAGGCGAGTTAGTGCAGCCGATTTGGAAGAACATTTAGTGTGTAATGGAATCGATCAAAGTTATACATGTTGGACAAAACATGGTGAGACAAGAGCTGAGTCTAGTGAAATGAGGAATCGTGTGAGATATTCATCATACGATACCGACAGAAATACTTATGAGGGCGATCGTTTTGAAGACATTGCAAATGCTTTGTTGAAGAGGATCTTCGGGATTGTCCACAAATGTTTGGGAGGTTGGTAAGTGATGCAGAGCAACCATTGTATGATGGATGTACTAAATTCACAAGATTGTCGGCGATGTTAAAGTTGTATAACTTGAAATCGGGCAAATGATGGATGGATATAAGAGCTTTACGGACTTACTCACACTATTGAAAGACATGTTGCCGGATGATAATGTGCTTCCTAGTCGGACATACGAGGCTAAACAAATGTTACGCTCTATTGGCATGAGCTACGAGAGGATACATGCTTGTCCTAACGATTGCATTTTATTTCGGAATGAATATGCATCGTTACGTATGTGTCCTAAATGTAATGCCTCACGATATAAGAAGAAAGAATCGGATCCGAGAGAAGGTTGTGTGGTATTTTCCCATAATACCCAGATTTAGGCGCATGTACCGTAGTTCAAAGATTCAAAGCACTTGACATGGCATGAGGATGAAAGGATCAAAGATGGCAAGTCTGCGGCACCCGGCAGATTCTCCGCAATGGAAGAAATTTGATCATGATTATCCCGATTTTGGGCAAGATTCAAGAAACCTACGACTTGCATTGGCTACTCGACGGATTTAACCCGCATGGTGTTCAAAGTAGCTCTCACAAATTACATGGCCTGTGATTTTGGTGATTTACAACCTATCCCCATGGCTATGCATGAAGCGCAAATTTATGATGTTATCTATGTTAATTTCTCGGGCCCAAACAACCAGGAAATGATATAGACGTCTATTTGACTCCTTTGATTGAAGACTTGAAACAAATGTGGGAGACAGTGTGGAGGTGTATGATGGGTATAAGGAAGAAAGTTTCAATTTGAGAGCTATGTTGTTTGGGACAATTAATGATTTTCCAGCCTACGGTAATCTGTCAGGATATAGCATCAAGGGTTAATGTGCATGCCCTATATGTGAAGAGGGTACGGATTGGATGCGGTTAGAACATTGTAAGAAGAATGTCTTTCTTGGGCATCGTAGATTTTTGCATCCAAGTCATCATTACCGGTGGTGGAGAAAGGCGTTCAATGGGAACTCGGAAGAAGGTAGAGCGCCTTCACCTTTGACGGGTGATCAACTTTTTGAAAAGGTAAAGGATTTGAATATCCAATTCGGTAAACCTTTTGCGAGAGATATTGTCACAAGAGGGTGGAAGAAAAGGTCGATTTTCTTTGAGTTGCCATATTGGAAATCATTATATGTAAGACATTTCCTCGATGTGATGCACGTTGAAAAAAATATCTGTGATAGTGTCATTGGTACGTTACTCAATGTGCCAGGGAAGACTAAAGATGGCATCAATGCAAGGTTGGACTTGGTTAGTATGGGAATAAGAAGAGAATTGGGACCGACGAAGAAGGGTAAAAGTACATATCTTCCTCCGGCTGCTTACACTCTATCTAGAAAAGAAAAAACTGTTTTTTGTAAGTTTCTTGAAGGAGTTAAGGTTCCTAAGGGTACTCTTCAAACATTAGGAACCTCGTATCGATGAAAGATCTCAAGTTAAAAGGTCTAAAGTCCCACGATTGTCATGTTCTCATGGAGCAGTTGATACCCATTGGTATACGGTCTATTTTACCTAACAAAGTGCGGGGGCCTTAACTAAACTCTGTTTCTTCTTCAAGGCAATTTGCAGCAAAGTGATTGACCCCGGGAAGTTGCCATCATTGCAAAGAGAAATTGTTGTGACTTTATGCGAGCTTGAGATGTACTTTCCACCTTCATTCTTTGACATAATGGTTCATCTAACCATTCACCTTGTTAGAGAGACACAACTGTGTGGGCCAGCTTATATGAGATGGATGTACCCGATTGAGCGTTATATGAAGATATTAAAAGGGTATGTGAAAAACCGATCACGACCGAAAGGTTGTATTGTTGAACGGTATATTGTCGAAGAAGCTGTTGAATTCTGTGTCGAATACCTATCCAATGCTGAATCTATAGGGCTGCCAAAGTCTCGTCACACATGGAGAATGATGGGGCAAGGAATTACTGGAAATGAAATAGTGACTATAACAAGGACAGAATGGGAGCAAGCACACTTATATGTTCAGCACAATGCCGATGAGGTTGAGCCATATGTTGAAAAACACAAGGACAT
Organism: Sophora flavescens; assembly: GCA_030762895.1. NCBI lineage: Eukaryota > Viridiplantae > Streptophyta > Magnoliopsida > Fabales > Fabaceae > Sophora > Sophora flavescens. Next base: position 125,455,647 of record CM061064.1, read on the forward strand.
GCTTAAGAGTTTGTATCCAAATAAGAATCAAAATTGGCTAACTAGAGAACACAATCGTTGTTTTATAACGTGGCTAAGAGATCACATTTATACAGAGTTGACTGAAAATGATACTTCAGTTTCAAATAGATTGAGATGGTTAGCCAAAGGTCCAAGTTTGCATGTGTTCTCTTACCACGGTTATCAAATTAATGGGTACACATTCTATACAAAAGAACAAGATGGTCGGAGTACAATGCAAAACAGTGGTGTGACTCTAGTAGCTCGATCGATGCATATCTCAAGTGCCAAAGACAGAAACCCGATATATGCAAATATGTCATACTTCGGCGTCATTGAACGCATATGGGAGTTGGATTACACAAAGTTTAAGGTTGGTGTGTTTGGTTGCAAGTGGGTTGACAATAATAACGGTGTTCGGATTGATGAGTCGGGGTTCATGCAGGTGGATCTTAATAGGGTGGGGTATAAAGATGAGCCTTTTATATTAGCATCTCAAGCTCAACAAGTGTTCTATGTCACTGATCCAGCTGATATGAAAAGGTCCATTGTTCTTTTGACTAACAAAATAATTACTAATGTTGATGATCAAGACCATCGAGATGTTGATATTGAAGATGATCCTTTCGTCGGGACATTACAATCACTTGAGATTGATCCAACTAGGGATGATGGTATGTATATGAGAGATGATCATGATGAGGGGCTTTTGGTCAATCCACCATTTCGTACTAATAAAGGACAAACAAATCTCAATCAAATGAAGAAAAGAAAAAGGTTGACTTAAACATGTATGTAGTGTTTGTGTTTAAATGAACTTTCCGATCCTTTTATATTATAGTTAGCATCTTCCGTAATGCTAGTGTTGATTTTGTTATTCATAGTTGTTTTATATTTTGCATCAATTAGTGTTATATTAATGTCCATTGATGTTTTACTTGTATCTAATATTTTTGTAGGTAAATGGCATCTTCAAGTAATTCTAGTGATGCCAAAGCGGCGAGACGAGGGCCAACAATTATGAAGGCGGTCATCCGCGCACGGAGTAAAGGACAAAAATTTGATGTAATTTACTTACTAATCTAAGGATTTCATAATGTTGTTTGATATCTAGATTTAATTACTTTATTATTTTTATTAGGTTGAATGGAATTCTTTGGACCAACCTATTCGTGCTAATGGTAAAATATTGAAGAGTTACATTGGGGCCGTTGTTCGGCAAACGGTCCCAATTATTTGTTCTAATTGGAAGGATGAAGCTTTGGATGGTTTCAAAGAGAGCATATGGGCTGATGTACAGGTAATTGTTAAAATTTATAAATTATATTGTAAACTATGTAAACATACTTACTTTGACACGTTGTTTATATTGTTTTGCAGATGTCTTTTAATGTTGATGAATCTCGGAAAAAATTTGTACTTCAGAAGTCGGTAACCTACATAGGGCATTCAGAACTAGATTGACCAAAAAATTTCTAAGAGATGCCAACGGGAATATCAATGAGGAGCCTCCATCAAAATATCCACACATATCAAGGGATGAGTGGACAGATTTTATAGCAATACGCACAGGAGATGCTCAATTCCCGGTATGTTTAATATCACGTTAGTCCTTATAATTTTATAGCAATACGTACATATGACATTAACCATGTATTAATATTACTTATATGTGTCTGAATAGAAATTAAGCAATGAAAATCGCAACAGGGCGTTAGATCCTGCATGCCCTTACAAAGCATCACGTAAGGGGTATGCTGACATTGAGGATGAATTGGTATGTATATATATATATATATATATATATATATATATATATATATATATATATATATAACTCAAGTTGTGGTAAATATGACTTTTAAAATGTGTTGTTATATTATATTATCTCAATATACGATATACAGGAGGCGGGGCCAGAAGTTAAGAAAATTAAACGCCATATTGTGTGGAGGAAAGCCCGCGAGAACAAGGCGGGTGTAATTGACAACAAAAATACGCAGACCGTGTGGAATAAATGTGTTAGTAGACTAACGATTACATTATCAATTGTTATTTTCATATGATAATATATAATAATTTTAACATTTGCATTTCACCAATAACTATGTGTCAGGAGGAACTGTCACAGTCTGCGGTAGAGGGAGAGATAGAAGACTTTGGTCGCCAGGATATTCTTGCCAATGCCATAGGTGTGCCAATGAACCCTGGGCGTGTTAGGGGTGTGGGTTTCGGCGTCTCACAAAAAGATTACTTCCCACCCGAAGGTCGTGCAAGAAATAACTCGGAAGCGAAAAAGTGGGAGACATTGGTGTCTCAACTCTCCGATAGATTGAACATTTTGGAAGAAAAGTCTGAAACAAAAGGATGATGAGGAGAGGCAGGCTAATTTCACAGCCCAAGCAAGCGTCAAAGATAGTTGCACTCTACCATCTCACAAAGAGGCTTCCCGAGGTAATGCATGCCTTTTTTTTTTACTAGTATTGCATTCGCAGTTAAATACATTAAATTGGATGCCTTAATTCACAGCTTATTAATCTATCATTGGATTAGGGCGTCAACTCATGTCACTATATTTATCGACCCCAAACTATCGTATGGTTGCTATGGGTAAAGTATACAATGAGCCGGGTGTTACACTCGCACACTTGGACCAGTGCCCACTTAACCATGTGAAAGTTGGAGTTGATGTTGCAACCGAGGGGATGCGCCATTGCCGGTACCTATCGTTGATGCGGATGTGATGACAGAGAGGAGATGCAATAGGTACTTATGTGGCATGGCCAATTGATCTCGTGGTTGTAATTAATATGGTATGTAATTGCATTTTTCCACCTTTTCATATACGGCATATATGGATTACATTAGTTGATCACTAACTGGCATATTGAAATGCAAAATTTCCAGGCACCCGCAAAAGCTAAAGGCAAGGGCAGAGTGTCTGGATATACAAAGGAGTCAATTACAACCCCAGAAAATAAAGGAGGCAACTCTGAGGCCAACCCACCTACAATTGGGTTCAACTACAACTTCTCCGGAATATTTGAATTTCCTTAAAATACATGAACGAAAGAATATGAAAAATGCTGACCAATTGTACGTAGAGATGGAACAAAATATTTTTGGCAACCATTTCATTGAGATGCTCAATACTGAAAATATCAGAGAAGTTGTAAATCATGAATGGGTATCTGCCTCCGTTATTTCCGCATATATCAGGTAATAAATCAGGTTTAAAGTGTACAATATTTTTTTAGTCTTTCCATTTAAATATTGATGTATGTCATTGGTGTAATCCATTTTTATATTTTAATTGAAGGTATTTGTATGAAGAATTGTTGCTTCCAAAGGAAATAACGAGGAGGTTTCTGTTCTTGTCCCCACACCAAACAAATACATACGGCTACTTCGGGAGGGATTCACAGACAACGTATCTAGCTGACCGGTTTGCAACTAAAGAAAGAGAATATCAGCCCTTGTTTTTAGCGCCATGCAATGTTGGGTGAGTCGCTTATCCTATAGGACTTAATTCACAATAATGAATTACATAAAAGTTGAGGTGCTTAGGATTTGTTATCTCAACATTTTTGTAGGAATCATTGGGTGTTGTGCGCGATAAATATTGTTGAAGAGATTATTTACTATCTGGATCCCTTGTATGTTGATCCTAGGGATCGCCTGCAATTAAAGAATCTGTTCGATACGTAAGCATGTTTTTATATTTCTGATTTTCTATGATTCTGTTCGATACGTGAGCATGCGTGTGTTTGTGATGATTGAAAATATGTTTCTTAATGAAGTCTGTTTGATTTTGTGATTAGTGGTTTGCAAGTTTATCGCGCAAATATCGGAGCTAAGGTGCCGCGTTTAAAGGCAACCAACATTAAATGGATTCAGATACAGGTATATTTGCAAAAACTTAATGCGCAATTAGATAAAAAAAACTATATTGATTTACTATTTTATTTTTTATAGTGCCCAAGACAACCCAACAGTACAGATTGTGGGTACTATGTCATGCGTTTCATGAAGGAGACTATCTTGCGAGAACCAAGTTAAAATACCAATGGCGGTATGTTGTTTACTTAGCTTTTAACTCGTGGATTGTTCAAATGTTTTAGCAATTGTAACTTAATTTATTTAAGTTTTATGTCGCAAGATACTTCCCGACTTCAAATGCTCCACATACTCCACTTTGCTCAACTATCTCAAGTCAAGGAAGAGTGGTGTCGCTATATTGTTGAAAAGTTCGTTTGATTATGTCAAATTGATCACGATAGTTGCAGCAATACTCATTGGTATGTGAATAATGCTTTATATTTATCAACCCCAAACTATCTATGTATTTGTTTTTCCTTGGTACATGCCTTCGAGTTGATGTGTCATTGCTAGGAGAAAATAAGTTCAAACTTATTATTTTTGTTACACTTTGTTAATGCTTGATTTGGATTCCGTTTCTTGCTCACAGTAGTATTTACCTAATTAGTCTGCTGTATCCCAATGTAACAAAGTTAGTCTTTGTGGTGGAAATGCAGTATGTATGCTACGTAGTCTTTGGATCACATTTCGACACATTACTTTGGTGTTGTCTTGGTCTCATGAAAAACAAACAAAGTTGTAAATGTAGATTAATTGTAGATGTATGTTGGTTTTCTGATTTTGGTTTCTTAAGGATTGAGATCTGGTATAGTTGCTGCACTTTGATTTTGTCTTACTCGTGTGAATTTGAATACTTTAGAAACAGAGTGGTGTACTTATATCTGGTTATATATATATATAGTTGCTGTATAGAGTGTTGCACTTTGATTGTATAGTTATTGGTTTCTTTGCACAAACACATGCAGTGCTGCATTGAACACTTATATTTTGAACACATTTTGAACAATTGTGTTGACTGCAACAATTGTGGTTTTTTTGTGTAAATATGCAGGAATAATGGATGTAAAAGTTAAGAAATAAAATTAAAAAAAAAAAGGGGCTTTAGATAGCGTTTCCTTGTACAAACGCTATCTAAAGTCAGACTTTAGATAGCGTTTGTATAAGGAAACGCTATCTAAAGTCTGACTTTAGATAGCGTTTGTATAAGGAAACGCTATCTAAAGTCTGACTTTAGATAGCGTTTCCGTGTACAAACGCTATCTAAAGTCAGACTTTAGATAGCGTTTGTACAAGGAAACGCTATCTAAAGTCTGACTTTAGATAGCGTTTCCGTGTACAAACGCTATCTAAAGTCACCTATTAATAGCAGTTCCTAAATGCTATCTTTGCTAACGAGTTTTAATAGCGGTAGAATAGATAGCGGTTACAAACGCTATTAAAAGGCATACGGAAACGCTATCTAAAGTCTAATCTGTTGTAGTGATAGTAAAATAGGCTAGAAATTGTTTTTGATTGCAAGCTCTTGGATTATCACTCTAGGGATTTCAAGTAGCTTATTTCAAGTCATCATCAAAGTTAAAGTTGAATAAAACTCATCGAACCCCTTTAGTATAGGATTCGGCCAAGACATAAAAATAGGGTTAGAAGTTTCTTTTCTTTACATACTCTTAGATTTAAAACCTAGAAACCTTAGATAGCCTAGAACCATCATCATTTATGCAAAACTTTGAAGAAAACTCATCTAGCCCACTTATGATTAGATTTCGCCAACATAGGAAAATAGGGCTAGGAATTTCTTTTGTGTACATGCTCTTAGATTATGAAATTATAAGGCACATCAAGATCATAGAAATTGGTTTCACATTAAAATGATTTTTCTACAATTTTCTAGAATTATTTGAAGTTCTAGATCTAGAAATAGGAATTTGTGAAAATTTGATGGAAATGAAGGTTTGATGCATGATTAATGAATCTAAGATGATGAGGAATGCAATCCTCACCTTGGAATGAAGAGATTAGATGAAGAACTTGAAGAAGTTTGAAGAACTTAGCAAGAGCAAAAATGGTGTTCTTTGTGTTTTGTGAAGAAATGAACTTGAACAAGTGAAATGAAAATTTGGCTAAGTGTGTGATGAAGGAGAAGAAGGCAGCCACGAAATTGAGAGGATGGGTGAGTGAAAATGTTTTGTTTAATGTTAAAATGAACCAAGGTTAAGTTAATTTGACATAGGTTAAGTTTATAAAATAATATAATAACTTAACTATGGTTATAATAACCTAACTAGAGTTAATTTGTAATCATGGTTAGGTTAAAATATGTGGTTGAGAATGAAGGCAGGTGTGACTGATTTTGGGCCATATCTTATGAGTCATCCATGACTCATCGATCCAATCCCTTAGCGGTTCCCGGAAATCCCGTATTCAGCTCCGTCATTTACCCGATTTCGGTTTTTGAGAGGAAAATGATGAAACGAAAACAAAATGAAATAGGTAAGGTTTATGAGATGTGACTGCACGAAATTTTAGAGATGTGGGAGGTTTACAACCATGTAAAATGAATGGTAAGAAGTGAGGAGATGTGGCTTGTTTCTAACCATGAAAGCTTGGGGGTATTTTGGTCTTTTCACCCTAAAACTCATGATTACCAACATTCAATGCTTATAAATGCTTGGTGAGTAATGGTGGTGACTCACCCCATGACTCATACCCTCCGGTTTCCGGTTACGTCTCTGCAATTCCGTTTCCGACTCCGTCAATTAGGGTTTTACGTCCGAATAAAAACAAAATCTTTCGTTTTCGATCTAAAATTTTCAAAATAACCAAACTCGTTTGACATATGATTTAAACATAAACCATTTCGTTCACAAGTCAAAATTAGGTTTTTTTATCAGTAAAATCTTACTGTCAGTGAAAAAGTAAACTGTTTTCCGTTCGACCCTTCACCGAAATTCGTCCGAATAAACATAATATTTTATTTTTGATCAGAAATTTGGAAAGTAGAATTCCTCACGAACATATTAGGGTTTTTTGCCGGTATAAAATTATACTGTCATTAACATGCTACATAGATAAAAAAAAGAAGGTCTACCAGATATCCAATACATACCTTGTAAAAGATTCACAGGTTGAGGGGATTCAGCTCCCCTCACGGTGAACACTCTTCCAGTAGCCTGAGGTCTAGCCATCGACAGTCCTGCTACTGCAACTCCTTTTCCAGCTCCTCCTCTCTGAACACTGGCTCTTCTATCATCAGCTATTGACTGCTGCATACCAATGTTAGTTATCGCGTTCGGACTCACTACCCAACTTCTAAGCATAGTCAATATCCGATGTGGATTCAACTAGACACGGCCAATAACAACATCTTAAACCTTGCAGTTCTTGATTCTGATCGGACATAACCCACAGTCCGTTTTAGAACCAAACTCCTCTGATACCAAAATGAGACACCCCGCTGTGCCCCTATGTGTCATTAGATTAAAAGACTCATTATTTAATTACTTAATCGCATGCTTAACGTAAAAAAATACGTAAAAATTAAAAACTTAACTTATAAAGTATACAACTTCATATAGAATGGCATATCACAATATAAGTATATTATGCATATTACAAAACACTGTTGAGGATATCCTATCAGTAGGATCCCTCACAGGCATGTACTTAGACAAAGTATTAAACAACGGAAAACATAATAAAAATAAGCCTCACGAGACGCACTGGCCATAACTAACTAGACCCTAATCATCATGGATCACAGCTCGTCCTCCAGCTTCCGGTTCGTAGGGAGTTCCATCCAACTAATCCTGGTTACGCTCATCCACAAGGTCTTCACGTACGACTTCACAAGGAGATAAAATACAACATACAAAAACATACAGGGGATAAGAAACAGTTCTATCATCAAAAAGTGGAAAAGAGTCATAGTAAATTATACAGTAATTGTCACAGACAATCAACACACATAACTAACAAATCATCCTCGAGTTAATATTATATCATCCTCTACCCTTACTCTCAGGTAATCTAACACTTTATTTTAACGTAACCTCTCTAATCTTGTCACCATGTCTTTACGTTATCGTGGCGACTACCACTCCTGTCACCATCCCTCATTTGCATCGAGGCACACCCTCATTCCCGTTAGGATGTTACACCCAGTGCACACCTCCATTCCCGATAAGGTGTTCCACCCCCATTCCCATTAAAGGGTTCCACCCCCATTCCCTAAGGTGGAAGCGGTCTCACAATAACTCTAGGTTTTACGTTTATTATTTACCAATACACGGTGTATTATATTACTAACACACAGAAGTATTTTACGTGTATTATATTACCAATACACGGTGTATTATATTACCAGTAGACAAATGTCATCGTGTATTATATTACCAATACACTTTTGTCCTTGTGTATTAAATTACCAATACATTTTTGTCCATGTGTATTATATTACCAATACACGATTTTGACAACAGCACCTATAGTTGAATCTCACCAACGTGTTTTAACAACATCCTAGTACCATAACCTTCCATTAGAACTTGACACATATTCTATGCCATAACACATCTTTAACATACATCATCTAGGTTAGGCACTTCTAAATCATCATTATCCTCACACACAAAACAATCATCTCTTAGACAACATATATATCTTTTCTTAAAATCCACTAAGCATAATAATGAAAACCAGGCAGATCATGCATAACACAATATCAATCAAAATATTCCAATATCACCAACATAGCACAAAATCAATTCAATAAAGGTAATAAAATCAAATCAACCATCAACAATATAAAATCAACCTAAAATCGATAAACCTACAATCCCTGAATTGCCATTGGTTTTTTAGAAAAGGTTTCCAATGTGATTTTGGATACTTATCACTTAGGTTCTAGGTAACTTAGATAAATTGCTATAACTTGAAAATATGGAATAAAAATCATCCAACCACTTAGGGTAGGTTTCGACCTCTTTAGTATAAATAGGCTAGAAATTTCCAACTTTCCAATCTCTTAGACTTAGCATCCAAATGTATTAAGGAGCTCAAGTCCATGATCATATTGGAAAATGAAAACAAAACATCCTAGGTTCACAACCATCATAGGTTCGGCCATCATAGGATAAATAGGCTAGAAATCTTTAAACTTTCCAATCTCTTAGACTTAGCATCCAAATGTATTAAGAAGCTCAAGTCCATGATCATATTGGAAAATGAAAAACAAAACATTCTAGGTTCACAACCATCATAGGTTCGGCCATCATAGGATAAATAGGCTAGAAATCTTTAAACTTTCTAATCTCTTAGACTTAGCATCCAATTACATTAATGAGCTCAAGTCCATGATCATATTGGAAAATGAAAACAAAACATCCTAGGCCACTAATACATAGTTTCAGCCATCATTGTAAAAATAGGTTAGAGATGTTTGCTTGATACAAGCTCTTAGAATATGAAAGTAGAGATTAATAGAAGTCCATGGAAATTAGTTTCAACTCAAACAGAGTTTTCTACCATTTTCTAGAGATTTAGAAGTTAAAAGAGCTTTAAGAACTTTTTAAAAAGACATAAAGTAAACTCATGAAATAGGTGTAAAACTTGAAATAGAAGAGTATGAGAAGGTTACCCTTGAAACTAGAAAGAAAAAGTATGAAGAACCTGAAGCTTGAAACTAAGTAAAAATGGAAACTTTTAAGTGTTAGAAACTTAAAAAAATGAAAAAGTGAAGAAGTAGGAAAGTGATGAAGAGAAAATGGAATGGGTATTTATAGAGGGAGGGGTGAGAATGGCATGAAATAGAGAGGGAGAAGCAAGTCTTGATGGCCAAGTTTTGGCTTATGCTTTGTTTGGTTGAAGAAAAGAGAGAAAAATGGGTTTTTAGCATATAACATGTTATAATTCAAAAAGTGTCATCATGATCACTTTTTAGGATATGACTTAGGCCATCCCCTAGTAAGTCACCTCACTCTCACATGTCACCTCATCACTTTTGTGCTCCCTACAGTCTCCATTGCGTATCTGGTTCAAGTTTCCGATCGTATTTCGCCCAGAATAAATATTAATTTTATTTTCGAACTCAAATTTTTGAAAATTTCCAATATCATACAAAACATCACAAAAACACTAACCATTTCGTTCACAATTCAAAATTAGGTTTTCTGCTCAGAACTTCTACTGTCAGTGAAAACGCAGACTGACTTTCTTCTAAGTTTTCCACCCAAAATTTTATCGAAACCCTCTACCATAAAGTAGATTATGAATAAGATTTTATATTATTCAAAAAAATACTTTCTAACTCTCAAATTAAAGTATATTTAATTATATTTTCACCGGTTGAACAACATAATTAAAATCAGGCTGTTACATTACTACCCCTCTTAAAAGAAAATTCCGTCCTCGGAATTTCTTAACTCAACACTGGGTAACATCTTACCAATGCTTCTTAATCTAAAGATCATTCCTCGTATTTTTCATGTCTGTCTTCCCTTAATTAACAGCGGTAACTTCGTAACAAAATTCATTCTTATAACATGATATTTATCCTCGAACTTATCCACCACTACTTTCAGTTCATTGTCCTTTAACTTTTTGATTTAAATCTATCGCCTTGAAGGGCATAATCCAAACTTACTCCTTTCTCTCTTCTTAATACTGGTCCACTAGAAAACTCGATTACAACATCTGACTATTACATTTAGCACCAATATCAATACCACCATGACTGCCTACTTCATATACCCAATCACAATCTTAGTTCCTTAGAGTGTATTCCACGATTCCAGATTATATCAAGTACTTAAAATGAATTCTCTTAATAACCCCTTCTTTCAATAACCAATTGCTCACTACACCTCATCCCCAAGAACTAATCCTTCTAGCAAGCTTCTTGTCTAACAAGCTACGTAGATAAACAAACAAGGTCTACAAGATATCCAATACATACCTTGTAAAAGATTCACAGGTTGAGGGGACTCATCTCCCCTCACGGCGAACACTCTTCCAGTGGCCTGAGGTCTAGCCATCGGCAGTCCTGCTGCTAGAACTCCTTTTCCAGCTCCTCCTCTCTGAACACTGGCTCCTCTATCATCAGCTACCGACTGCTGCATACCAATGTTAGTTATCGCGTTCGAACTCACTACCCAAATTCTAAGCATAGTCAATATCCGATGTGGATTCAACTAGACACGGCTAGTAACAACATCATAAACCTCGCAGTTCTTGATTCTGATCGGACATAACCCACAGTACGTTTTAGAACCAAACTGCTCTGATACCAAAATGAGACACCCCACTGTGCCCCTTTGTGTCATTAGATTAAAAACCTCATTATTTAATTACTTAATCGCACGCTTAACGTAAAAAATACGTAAAAATTAGAAACTTAACTTATAAAGTATACAACTTCATATAGAATGGCATATCACAATATAAGTATATTATGCATATTACAAAATACTGTTGAGGATATCCTATCAGTAGGATCCTTCCCAGGCATGTACTTCGACAAAGTGTTAAACAGCGGAAAACATAATAAAAATAAGCCTCACGAGACGCACTGGCCATAACTAACTAGACCCTAATCACCATGGATCACAGCTCGTCCTCCAGTCTCCGGTTCGTAGGGAGTTGCATCCAACTCCTCCTGGTTACGCTCATTCACGGGGTCTTCTCGTACGATTCCACAAGGAGATAAAATACAACACACAGAAACATACAGGGGATAAGAAACAGATCTATCATCAAAAAGAGAAAAAAAGTCATAGTAAATTATATATTAATTGTCACAGACAATCAACACACATAACTAACGAATGATCCTCAAGTTAATATATATCATCCTCTACCCTTACTCTCAGGCAATATAACACTTTATTTTAATGTAACCTCTCTAATCATGTCACCATGTCTTTACGTTATCGTGGCGACTACCGCTCCTGTCACCATCCCTAATTTGCATCGGGGCACACCTTCATTCCCGTTAGGATGTTCCACCTAGTGCACACCTCCATTCCCGTTAAGGTGTTCCACCCTTATTCCCGTTAAGGTGTTCCACCCCCATTCCCTAAGGTGGAAGTGGTCTCGCGAGAACTCTTGGTTTTATGTAAATTATATTACCAATACACGGAAGTGTTTTACGTGTATTATATTACCAATACACTGTGTATTATATTACCAATACATAGAAGCGTTTTACGTGCATTATGTTACCAATACACAGATGTCATCGTGTATTATATTACCAATACACTTTTGTCCTTGTGTATTATATTACCAATACACTTTTTTTCCTTGTGTATTATACTACCGATACACTTTTGTCCTTGTGTATTTTATTACCAATACATGGTTTTGGACAACAGCACCTATAGTTGAATCTCACCAACCCGTTTTAACAACATCCTAGTGCCTTAACCTTCCATTAGAACTTGACACATATTCTATACCATAACACCTCTTTAACATACATCATCTAGGTTAGGCACTTCTAAATCGTCATTATCCTCACACCCAAAACAATCATCTCTTAGACAACATATATAACTTCTCTTAAAATCCACTAAGCATAATAATGAAAACCAGGCAGATCATGCATAACACAATATCAATCAAAATATTCCAATATCACCAACATAGCACAAAATCAATTCAATAAAGGTAATATAATCAAATCAACCATCAACAATATAAAATCAACCTAATATCGATATACCTACAATCCCCGAATCGCCATTGGTTTTTCAGAAAAGGTTTCCAATGTGATTTTGGTCTTGTCGATTACTCAACTACTAGTAGGGTTTAGGTCGCCCTACACAATTATTATATAATCTACTACTTATCCATTCCGATGATAGGTTGGTTCTTTCCCTCACCTGGGTTATCACCGAACTCCCGAACTCGAAGTGCCTCGTTGTCACACCACAAATTACTAACTCCTCCTTCAACCAATCAACATAATAACCAATAAATCAAACAATCTCATCTATGTTCTCTTTAGGCTAGGATTGGCCATTTAATTCAAATTAGAGTTAGGATTCTTTTCTCAACATAAGTCTTTGGATACTTACCACTTAAGTTCTAGGTAACTTAGATAAATTGCTATAACTTGAAAATATGGAATAAAAATCATCCAACCACTTAGGGTAGGTTTCGACCTCTTTAGTATAAATAGGCTAGAAATTTCCAACTTTCCAATCTCTTAGACTTAGCATCCAAATGTATTAATAAGCTCAAGTCCATGATCAAATTGGAAAATGAAAATAAAACATCCTAGGTTCACAACCATCATAGGTTTGGCCATCATAGGATAAATTGGCTAGAAATCTTTAAACTTTTTAATCTCTTTGACTTAGCATCCAAATATATTAAGGAGCTCAAGTCCATGATCATATTGGAAAATGAAAACAAAACATCCTAGGTTCACAACCATCATAGGTTCGGCCATCATAGGATAAATAGGCTAGAAATCTTTAACTTTTCGAATCTCTTAGACTTAGCATCCAATTGTATTAAGGAGCTCAAGTCTTTGATCATATTGGAAAATGAAAACAAAACATCCTAGGCCACTAATACATAGTTTCAGCCATCATTGTAAAAATAGGTTAGAGATGTTTGCTTGATACAAGCTCTTAGAATATGAAAGTAGAGATTAATAGAAGTCCATGGAAATTAGTTTCAACTCAAACAGAGTTTTCTACCATTTTCTAGAGATTTAGAAGTTAAAAGAGCTTTAAGAACTTTTTAAAAAGACATAAAGTAAACTCATGAAGTAGGTGTAAAACTTGAAATAGAAGAGTATGAGAAGGTTACCCTTGAAACTAGAAAGAAAAAGTATGAAGAACCTGAAGCTTGAAACTAAGTAAAAATGGAAACTTTTAAGTGTTAGAAACTTAAAAAAATGAAAAAGTGAAGAAGTAGGAAAGTGATGAAGAGAAAATGAAATGGGTATTTATCGAGGGAGGGGTGAGAGTGGCATGAAAGAGAGAGGGAGAAGCAAGTCTTGATGGCCAAGTTTTGGCTTATGCCTTGTTTGGTTGAAGAAGAGAGAGAAAAATTGGTTTTTAGCATATAATATGTTATAGTTCCAAAAGTGTCATCATGACCACATTTTAGGATGTGACTAAGGTCATCCCCCTGGTAAGTCAGCTCACTCTCACATGTCATCTCATCCCTTTTGTGCTCCCTACTCTGGTCCATCGCGTATCCGGTTCAAGTTTCTGATCGTATTTCGCCCGGAATAAATATTATTTTTTATTTTCGAACTCAAATTTTCGAAAATTTCCAATATCATACAAAATTTGACAAAAACACTAAACGTTTCGTTCACGGTTCAAAATTAGGTTTTTTGCTCAATAAACTTTTGCAGTCAGTGAAAACGCAGACCTACTTTCGTCTGAATTTTCAACCCAAAATTTTACCGTAACCCTCTACCATAAAGTAGACTATGAATATGATTTTATATTATTCAAAAAAACACTTTCTAACTCTCAAATTAAAATATAATTAATTATATTTTAACCGGTTGAATAGCATAATTAAAATCAGGTTGTTATATTTCCTACTAGCAATAATAAAAGTCTGGCAATTTTCCAGTTAATTCATCGTGACTTGTGGGGACCTTATCGAACCCCAACTCATTGTGGCACAATTTATTTTTTAATTATTGTCGACAACTATTCGAGGGCAGTATGGCTTTATCTCTTAGTTGATAAGAAAGAAGTTTCTCTGAGTTTATGTAATTTAATAACTATGGTGGGACGGCAATTTAATAAGCAAGTCAAAATTGTACGAAGTGACAATGGCACAGAATTCACATGCATGGCCTCTTATTTTTGTGAACTTGGTATTTTCCATGAAACTTCTTGCACAGGTACCCCCCCAACAGGATGGACGTGTAGAATGCAAGCATAGACATATACTTAATATGGCACGAGCATTACACTTCCAAGCTAATCTTTGAAATGGCACAAAACAACACTAAAAGGGGGGTGAATAGTATTTTCGAAAATCAGAGTTTAAGAAGCACAAAACAGAATCAGTGAGTGTGAGATGGTTAAAGACAGACGCCTTTCTCAACAAACTGATCGGCAACTATTTAACACACCTGAGTTAGTAACTTAAAACAGTTAAACAAACTGAATAGTAAAGTAAGGATTAGGAGAAGAGGATACTCAGATTTATTCTGGTTCACCCACAAACTTTGGGCTACATCCAGTCCTTGGTTTCACCAAGCTTTAACACTATAACTGATCAAGGTTACAGACGAGTATTATTTGCACACCTAGCCTCTCCAGGCTCAACCACAAGTTTTGTTTGCACACCTAGCCTCTTCAGGCTCAACAAGTATTCTTGAAACAAGCCTCTTCAGGCTCAGAGAGTTTTGAGAGATTTTTGAAACAGCTTCAAAGTTACAAAGCAATTCAACCAATCTTTTAACACTATAGAGAGTGAATATGAACTTGGAACTTGGTGAGTTGCAGATGAGTTCTTCTTCAAATGATTTTCAGAGTGTGAAGAAGATATGTCAGTAATCAAGGCTTTCAGCTATAGATTAGATAAGATGAATGTTGCTCTTGAGTAATATAACTTTTTCACTGATGAGTAAATATTTGCTTTCTCTGCTAGCTTACTATTGTGTTGCTTTCTACTATTCAGTCTTTGACTTCTTCTTCTATTTATACTTGATCACAGAGATCCGTTGAGATGCATTTGAAAGTCTTCAGCTTTGTTCTTCAAGAAATAGCCATTCTCACTTGATAATAAATGCTTTGAAGAACGTTGCAGATTCCTTGATGATTGCAGAGTATAGAAGATATACTTTTCTGGCTTTGGGCAGCGTTCTTTCCTTATTTGTACAACACTTAGAAAAGCTCAAATAAAGTAGCTTTTCGCTTTCTTACTTAAGGAATGCTTTTCTATAGCATTGCCCTTTTGTCTTTTCTCCTTTCATGATTTCGATTGAATATAAGAAATATATTAACAAACTTCTTTCAAGTTTAATTAACTATATTTCAAATCACTCTTACTATTGAATCAGAGATTAAATGATTTCTTCATTGAGAGCTTTTCTCCTTAGCGCGTGCTTCAGTAATATCGAAGGTGACTTAGCATTTCAGATCTTCCAAACTTTTGGATGCTTGAATATCTTTTGAATCAAACAAGTTAATCTGTCAGAAGAGTGATTCTGACTTTGCCAGAAGCTTAGACGCATACTGAGAGAGTTAGACGCTTCTTTGAATTGAGACTTCTTAGTGTTTGTATTTTTCGAATACTTTATCAATACTTTGACTGGTAACTACTTCAGGCTTCTCAATCTTCAATAAGCACAGACAGTCTTGTAAGAACGAACAGTCTTCTATAAGAGTAAAGCTTGATGTTCTCTTCCTTTCATTTTTTGGTTGAATGGATAAGTCATTTTCCTTTAGCTTTCAGTGAAGATGACAGTCATTGACTTCTTTGCTTTGATACTGCTGCTAACTGTTCTTTTTCATAGATTGATGAGTCTGAGAGATGTTGATATAAGTTTCAGTGTGAGCCAGTCTTCAGACGCATTGTTCTTCGTCAGTTTTGAGTCAGATGCTTGTATATAACCTTTTGATTCTATCATAATCATTTGTTGACTTGATCTGCTAAGAGATAGAATGCTTTGGCTACACAACTCAAGTAGATGATTAGCAATATTCAGATGGTTCAATGTAAAATCGATTGCATAATGTTTGGGTTCATCAAAACACACAAGGGCTACATGAGTGCGAGTCAGACGCATGACGAGTCAGACGCTTTATGACTTAACATTCTTCCCATTGAGTTGTGGGGGGGAATGCATTCTAACAGCCAGATATTTAATAAATCAAACCCCATCACTTGTTTTGCATGGAAAAACACCATTTGAAATCTTGCATGGTAAACCACCTTTACTTGAAAAACTATGTGTGTTTGGATGTTTCAGTTACACGCACAATCAAAATCACAAAGGGGATCAATTTGGTAGTCGGAGTAAGAAATGCATCTTTGTGGGATACCCTTATGGGAAGAAGGGATGGCGAGTGTATGATTTGGAGTTAGGGGTGTTTGTGGTATCTCGTGATATTGTGTTCAATGAGGATGAGTTTCCATATCAAACTGCTGGCTTGGCAATCCAAGCCTCTATGCCACCTGTGCTTTAAATAGGTCCTGTGATAGATTGGGATGTTGGTGACAACAGTGCCACACATGATGAACCAGTGCTTGTGCCCCTTAGAGATGCTCCCACCACTGCTCCTAGAATTGATCTCACCTTGTTTGATCAAACGGATGAAGCTGCAGATGCCACGTCCACTATGGCAATAGAAATTGAACCCATTGATGCATCCATTAGTGCACCAGACGCTGCCAATATACACGCAAGGGGGGTTCAGATCATGACTCACCTACTGAACCTTTGGAAAGAGGACAACGTAAGAAGCTCTCATTTATTTGTCCGTCACACGACCTGAACTCTCATATTGTGTCCACATACTTGCCCAATTCATGTAGCATCGATGAGAAGAGCATTGGGATGCTACTCTTCGTGTTGTGCCTTATTTAAAAGGTAACCCAGGCCATGGCATTTTCCTTAGTGCTGATTGTGACCTCTAGTTATCTGCTTGGTGTGACTCTGATTGGGCTAGTTGTTCGTTGACTCGACGATCTCTCACTGGTTGGTTTGTGCTTCTTGGCCATTCTCCCATTTCTTGGAAGACCAAGAAACAACCTACTGTATCTCGTTCCTCCGCAGAAGCTGAATATCGCTCCATGGCTACTACTACATGTGAATTAAAATGGTTGAAAGTCTTGTTATTGAGTCTCGGTGTTGCTCATAATCATCCTATACAATACTGTGATAGTCAATCTGCCATCCATATTGCAGCTAATCCAGTTTTTCATGAGCGCACTAAACACATTGAAGTTGGCTATCACTTTGTGCGTAATGAAATTATCAGTGGAAACATCACCACCAAGCACGTGCCTACTCATACACAGCTCGCGGACATCTTCACCAAGGCCTTGGGAAAGATGCAATTTGACTACTTTCTTCGGAATTTGGGCATTTGAAATCTGTATGCTCCAACTATTGGGGGGGGGGGGGGGGGGTATTGGGCTAATCTTATCTTCATCAGATTCAGAGATCATATGTTCAGGAAAGATCATATCTGAGTGTAATGACAAATATTTTGCTAGCTGTAAATATTGTAAATTGATTCTGATTAGCATATGTGTAGGACGTTATTTTAGGCAATATCCTATAACTGTAGGTAGTTGGGTTGTATAATTATTCTTTGAGAATCAATATCAAATCAGTGATTGCATTTCCAATCATTCTTTACAAATCCCGAAACCACAATAGGTTTTTGCATGTTAGTACGACAGGTGAGACTATGTGGAACGGAAGTCAGCCTCTGAAAATTATATCTCAACCTTAAATATTGGACTTTATTATAAAATAGAATCATAATCTGGTCCCCTCCTTTTTGTAGTTTTATGATTATGATTGTCAAATATTTGAGCCATTCTTATCATTGGTTTTTTTCAATAAGTAGTTACTTTATTAATCGTAAACCTAACAGAGTTAGGTAAAATAGAAGCAAAAATATACACCTGTGAGTCACAGTCTAGGCTCCGCAGAAAATTGCCTACCCACGTAGCCCCTTCCAAGCATAAGTAAAAGGGGCCTCATTAAAACCTTATGATGCAAAACCCTCCTTAGGGATAAAATCATCATGAAGGGAAAAGAGTACCCCTAGTGCAAATGCCCATTTCCACTTTAAGACGCCTCAATTACAAGTAAGACACACCCCTTTACAAACTCTTACAAATCCATTATAGGCAATCATAAAACTAAAACAGCAGGCATGCACCTACTTCATCAAGAGCCACCAAGAGCAATTCCTTTTCGATATCCATCTGAGGCGTCTCCAAGAAAACATGCTTCTCTCAATTCTCGACAGTTCCTCCTATGTACCTTAGCCCCCAATAGGTGTCTATTTGGACCATACCCTGCACAAACAATAAAAAAATAGCAAAATAGCAAGCATACAATAGTAAATGAGAAGCAATAAATATTTCACCCATGCTCAGTCCACAATATCCAGGTTCCTTCCATGTGTGTTCCTTCTTTTGCCAGTGCACCAGCCACTTGGTTAGCCTCCCTATTCTTGTGAACAAACCTAACATTTTTCAAAAGTAACAAGATATTATGTAGTTTATTGCAGTAAAATCTCAAGCTCCACGGGCATACTTCATTCTTCTCAACCCACGAGATGGCATTCTTTGAATCAGATTCTATAATGATGTCCCTTTTATTTACCCACTCCTGCTGTAAGGACAATTCCAAAGCAAATACAATAGCTATAAATTCTGCTTCATTTGAGTCTCTAGTTCCAATTAATGCAGCGAAACGGGCCTTAACCATCCCATGGTAATCCCTAAGGACTCCACCTATGCCAGCTAGGCCTGGTTTACCTTTGGAGGTTCCATCCACATTCCATTTTAAAGTGTTTTGTGGTGGTGGACTCCAAGATATATTAGGCCTAGGTACTATGTTTTTCCTCCATCATTTTACATACTCCAATTTGTGCACAACCTCACTTGGATTATATGGGCAATTTGGTTCCCACCCCTTGATTGAGAATCCAAGTCTTAGTTTAATGAAATAACTTAGGTTCTCCCACTCTGGTTGTGATTTTTCAAAAACAATATTATTTCTCTGGTACCACAAAGTCCATACCACTACAAAGAATAGTGATATCCAAAGTTTCCTTGGGAAGCCATTATTGCCTACTCCAAGCCAACATTCAAGCCATTGACTTGTAATTTTGGTAATTGGTATCTTCATATTCCACCATTCTAAGAAATCCATCCATACTTTCCATGAGAACTTGCAGTGTAAAAATAGATGGTTCACTGATTCTTCCTCGCCCTCACAAAAAGGACATGATGCATCATTACCTTGAATCATGTTAAGTCTTCTAAGCCTATTCCTTGTATTCAATCTCTCTTGAATGGCAAACCAGATTAGTAATTCTTCTCTTGGTGGTGCCACCCCAAACCACACACCTCTTACTCTATCTTCAGTTTGGTTTAATTCCCAAATCGATCTAGAGAAGGATCTAACGTGTACATTCCTGAATTGTCATTTTTCCACCAAACTCTATCCTGCATAGTGTTATTAAGGATTACATCTCTTATATTGGCCAATAGATCCTCCAACTGTTGCACTTCCCATTGGAATAACCTCCTTCTCCATATAAAATCTCATTGCCATTGCATTCCATCCCAAAAACCCATATTTGCAATCATACCCTCCTTTTGTAGTGAAACTGAAAATAGTCTAGGGTATTTATCCATTAATGCAGATTCCCCTATCCACTTATCCTCCCAAAATCTGGTTTTGTTTCCATCTCCAAGTTTCATCCACCACCCTTGTTGTATTATCCTCCTATAGCTTTCCCCCCAACGGTCTACTTTCAGAATTGTGTTCCATAGCCCCCCGTTCCTTCTATTAACATTATGTTGTTGTATCAAAGCTTTATCCGGTTCCATCCTGTGTATTGAGCATACTGTTTTCTTCCATAAGGTATTACCTTCTAATGAGAACCTCCACCACCATTTGAAGAGCAGTGCTGCATTTTTCACTACTAGATCATCCACTCCTAGCCCTCCCAAACTCTTTGGCTTTTGGATTAAATCCCATTTAACTAGAGGAATCCCTTTCTTATTATTTTCCCCATGCCAAAAGAAGTCTCTTTGTAATCTGGTTATCTACTAAGCTACCTTTTTTAGCATCTTGAACAGGCTTAAGTAGTAAAGAGGTATACTATTAAGGACCGACTTAATTAGTACCAGTCTTCCAGCTCTGGACAACACCTTTGCCTTACATATTGATAACCTTTTTTGGATCCTATTGATAACTGGGCCCCATGTTATCGGTTTTCTAGGATTTGCTCCCAGAGGGATCCCCAGATAATTGATTGGTAGCTCTACCAGTTGACATCTCAATCTATCTATCTGACATCTCAAGACTATCAGGGCTGATTTGGAGTAATTTATTTTAAGGCCCGACAGCAGCCGGAAACAATCTAGAATCCTCCTTAGATTAGTGAGGAATTTCCTCTTGGTCATTGGTGCTCCAAGAAATCAGACCCATCACCCATGAAATAAAAAATATTCTAGTTTTCTCAAATATGATAAATTTAAGATATTAGTATTCTTGAGGGAGAGCTTTGTCGTCCTTATGGTCCTACCCGCTCAAGGAATTAGTCTCCGCAGTTGTGCGTGGAGGATATCCTGGGAAACAAAAAAAAATGATAAATTTAAGATATCCACTCAGTTTTTTAATTATTGATATTAATATATTTTCTAGAAATAATATCCTCAACGGAAACGAGTACAGACTTGGACATCTCTAGCGAATCTGAGAAGACAAAATAAAAGTAAAGACCATAAGCTATACAACCAAGTTGGAATATTTTTATGTAATTCGAATGTATCTGCACATGATTTTCAAATAATTCAATCAGCAATGCCGAATATTTGTGAGATTCCTTTGAAATGCATTCACAATCTCGTTTTCGCTTGGAATTTTATATATGAGAAATGATATTGGTACATCTAAAGTTAAACACCCAAAGTTGACATCTTGGTTAGTTCGTATAAATATTTGGTTAACTCAATTCATTATATGATTATTTATGTGTAAATATTTGGTTAATTCATGATGACCATTAATCATATAAAAAACTGAATTAACTAGATATTTGTATGTGATTAACCAGATATTTACATGATTATAAAAAATAAGCTTCATATAACCCATTAACCATATAATGAATTGAATTAACAAAAAAATTATACATAATTAATCAGGTGTCAACTTTGGGTGTCAATTTTAGGTGTACAGCTATCATAACTGTTTATATATTATTAGCCGGTAACGACATGAAAACACCGTTTGCTGGAAAAAGGCACGACTTAACCATATCTAATTTCTAAAAAAAAGAAACAGCTTGTGTTCACCAAAATATATAGTATAATCTCGTTAATTAACATGTTTTATATAAAAGAAGAGTTTAATTTCTATACAATGTTTTTTTTTTATTAAAAATGATATTCATTCAAATTGAAAAAATATGTCGAAAACAACACAAATTCAACATCACTAAAAATTAAAAAAGGATGAATCTGCGAACAAACTCACAACAGACAGATTAATAACATAATACGGCAAAATGCCTACAAATGTGACAAAATCAAAGTGACCGGAATACCCATGCCTCCGGATTTGTAACGTTGACGCCCAAATCTTGACTGAATCTGTAATGGATCGAAGCTGATCTGTCAATCTGAACCAAACGAACACCGCAATAAAACGGGAAACCAAACGACGCCGCAACAAGACGACAAACAAAACACCGCCGCACGCAGACGACGAAAACACGGAAAAACACGAAAGAAAAAGCAGATCTATGTGAAAAAACCACTTATTTAAATAAAAGAAGAAAAAAAGGATGTAAATGGGTGATTCCTGACCAAAAATGCCCCAAAACCACCCCTTCAGATGGATGAGGAAGAAGGAAAAGAGAAGTAGATAAAAGGTTTAGTATAAATTATTTTTATACTGACATCCAACAATATATTGATAAATTAATATTATTATTATTTCTCTATCATTGTTATTAAAATAAAACCACACACATAAAAATGTTACTGGATGCTACTTTAATTTATAAAAGAAAAGCTAGAAAAGCTGTTGATTTGATAGGGGAAGTTTTTTGGAAAAATTAAATTCTTATTTGATAAGCTTGTAGAGGTAATTTATATTAATAAACTAGGGCCGGCATATATGTGTGTGTGTGTGTGCTGGTTTTGTTCCTCTCCTATCAGTTTTAAAAAATTGACAACATTTTACACTATCCCCTAATTAATTAATATCCTTTATTTTCAGCCTTAATTTCAAATAATGCTAAAAGAAATTCACCTCCTTCTCTCTCATCAACAAAAACAACAACAACAAAAACATCAACAATAATAATAATAAATTTAAATATTTTAATTATTATATATATAATCATGTCTACAATTGCCTAAAAAAAATAATCATGTCTACACGTAGCAACTAATTTTATAAAATACTTTCAACTTAATCACCTAATTTATCAACTTTCAGCTATCAAATAATTTCACATAACTAATTAGTTTTTTAGCTTCTAGCCAGCTTTTAATTAGAACGCGATAATCTAAACCTCAACTTTTTCTTTTTCTTCTTGGATTTAATTAGTATACAATATATGTATAAAGATATTTTATATTATCAATCAATTAGAAATCGATATATTATTAAAAGTATTTGACTATTATCATAATTATCTTGAAAGTCATCCAAACCATGACGACATTATGAAAAACTTTACAATCAAAATTAAACTCTTTCTTTTTAGTTTCTTTTTTTTTTATTTGACGGAAACAGTGTGACAATAAATCTCACGTTCACATACACCATACTTATTTAGGTCAACAGGATTGGCCCACCCTTATCTGATCAAAGACGAGTCAAACTTGAAATATTTGCTTTGTGAGAATAATATTAGACATACTGTATGGATGTAAGCATCGATTCAAATGTGGATTGTGATATATATTATTATTACAATGAACATAAACATGCTGTCGTTTAGTATGGCGAAACCGTTATGATATGCTAATAAATTAGATTGAATTGCTGCTGTATGATTATCATGGCTTGCATATATTGTAAAGCTGAGTAACACAACGAACTATGAGAAATTGGAATAGTTCATAAATGTGAATCGTCTTTCAAATTCACCGAAGATGAATTAAGAAACCTTTGAAAAGTGGTGGAAAAAAAAGTAGATATATCATATGCATACGTACACAATTTGTCAAGTTGATTCTGTTTTTCTACGTTTCCATTTACTAGATGAGTGCTCTTTGTGTTTATCCAAAGAAGCTAGTTGTTATCTCCACTCATGTGCATTCCATGTCCTTTGATTGTGACTATTTTCTGGAGCGGTGGTTACAGCTAGTTGTCTAACATTTGATCTCAAGGCAATGACCCTTTCGTAATTAACACAACTTTCACTTGGAGAATTAATTTTGAAGGGTCAAATTGTCAAAATGATATGGTCTTCAATAACCACAGGAATTAATTAAGAATCCTTCTCTACTTTGTCTAGCTAGATGCTAACCCTTTCTCAAAGTCAATAGTTCGCTCAAGTTAATATTCCCCCTCTCAAAAACTAGCTTAACAATTTATCCATAGTTGGATAAATAGGTTGTTGGCCATTAAACGTGGGCTGCTTCCCTTTTTTTTTTTTTGTTTATTTGAATGGAAATTAGTAATTATATGCTATCCGAATATATATATATATATATATATATATATATATATATATATTTTTAAAATTATTCTTTTCTTCATATATACCTCTTTTGACACATATTTTATGATTATTGATCAAATGACTTTTGTTTTAAAATAAGAATAAGTAGATAATATCTATGATCAGAGTTTTAAATAAAGGTCCGTGACCACAATTTGGATCTCAACATTTTGATTTTGGAAGTCTCCTAAATGCGAATCATAATTATGGTGGTATATATCACATTTTCCTACAATTGTAATAAATGCAATGTAATCTCAACAGTGATTCCAACCACAATTTAAAACATTGTCAATGATTATAAAATAGATGGAAGAAGTGTTATTGAGAAAAGAAAAAAAAATGACCCTAAACTTTACCCAAAAACAAAAATTCTAGTAAAAATATAGTATGAGGTTTTTACTTAAAATACGCTTATCCCATATATATTCTGGATTTCTCATAAAATACGGTTCATAATTAAAAATAATAGTTTTAGGAATAATCAGCCATGCTAGTTCTGGAGTCAGAATTTCCACCTGTAGGTCAAGGTTCCACGACCTATCCTCGCTCTGTGGCTCATAATTTCTGCATTCAATTATTATTTCAATATCGGTGATTATCTCAACTATATGAATGGGTTGACCTTTAAGATTGCTTTTATACTATATATAAACAATATTATTAGTACATTTTTATTATTGTATATATTTTGATTTTCTTCTCTGCTGCTTTATATGAGATTTTCTGGGTGTTGACCTATAGTATGCTGAGGGTTTCGCTATCTGTATCCCTGTCATTGAACTTATCAAATAACGCGGCTCATTGAATATATTATATCATTTCTATAACTCTAGTAAACTTTTTCCTTATTAAAGAAGAAACAGAGAAAGAGATAGCTTTGTATTTGCCAAATAATTAAGGGACCATATGGTATAACATAATAGGATTTGCGTATATCTCATTGGTTTTGAGTATTTTATAAGTTGTTGGCTAGATAAACGAAGTGCTCATATTTCGTACAATATGCTATGTTATGCTCTTTGTGAGTGGGTTTGTATTTATTCTTAAATATACGGAGAAGGGAAAACCCCTATTTTCTCCTCTTCCTAAACTGGTCTTTTTTTTAAAAATATTTTTTTTTTGGTAGTGTAAATCATAACACATGTTTTCAGTCTTCACTTTATTCATCCATTGTGTAAGACCCGTTAGTTACAAGGAAGTTATATTCTAACCTCGTAAACTCCAAGCTGACCTTCGCTTTTATGTAATTGAGAAAAGTTTTATAAAACTAGTTAATAAAAAGAATGAAAAAAGCAAAGAAGATAAAAAGAGATAAAGAAAAAGGAAGATGTTATAAGGACATAAAAGAAAAGTTACAAAACGAAGAAAGCTCAAAGAGGGGTTTGGATTAAACAGGGATATATAACAATAAGGAGAGTAAGTTAGAAGAATATCGTACCAAAAAAAAAAGAAGGCTATGTAAAAGAAATTATCCATTTTGTTTGTTTCTTTTCCTACATTGGGAGCGCTTTCTTTTTCTTTAAGTCAGCTTTGTTTTGTATATCTGATTTATGGGAAGCTTCCGAAGAGAATTTCTTCCTTTTACCTAGAGAGATTCTCACTTCTTTTCACTTTTGTTAAAGCAGCGAAAATGGCCTCATCATGCATCGCGGAGATCAAGTGTCTCTGGCTTGGTCCTGTCAAATTAAATGTCGAAAAAAAATTAAAAAAAAAAAAGAATAGCAAGTACATGTGTTTCCTCTATTTGGTTGCGAATTGGCAATCAAGATGTTTAGTATCAATTTATAGTTAACAAACTCAGGATAAATTTAATATCTAAACATCTTCAAACTAACTAGCTATTTGGATTAAGCACATACAATTGAAGAGAATATGGGTGTGAAGTATTTAAACGTGTTCAACCTAATTCTTTTTGGGAAGTGGAAATGAGATTACTGACGGATAAGGATTCGGTTTGGGTGAGAATTCTTTCAACAAGGTATGAAAATCTAAGTCAAATAAATTCTCATAACACTACAAAAAAAAAGGTGATTACCGACGGCCAAAAGGTCGTCGGTAATGGGTGGTTACCGACGGATTTCCGACGGCCACGTATCTATCAGTTATGAGCTCGTCGGTAAGTTTTCCAATGGATTTGGCGTGGTCCGTCGGTAATTATACTGACGGAAAGCCGTCAGTAACTCGTTAGGAGGTTTCCCAAATACCGACGAAAAAGTCTGTCGATAATACGGATCTAACCTTACCGACGAAAAATTCCGTCAGTAATTGCAATTTATTTTTTTACTAAAATTAATTAATTTTATTTTAATTATTATTTATTATTTATAATTGATATTTTTATTTTTATTTTTGTTTAACTATTAAAAATTAATTTTGTATTATTTTAATTTTTTATAATGATTTTTTTTCAACTTTTAAAATTTATATTTTTTTTAATTATTAATTATTTTTTTAAATATAAATTATTATTTTTTATTTTAAATATTAATCTTTATTTGATTTATTATAATTAATATATTAATTATTAATTTAAAACCAAAATTAAAATTACAAATAAATTTAAAAAGGCAATTAAACTAACATAAAAACATAAATATTTCATACATAAAATATCCGTCTATCTACAAAACACAACTAAATCAAAAACTAACCTAATAATCATCATAATAACTGTCATCATCATCCTGTCGGGGGGAGTTCACTGGCGTCAGCTGACCA
The DNA here is from genome assembly GCA_030762895.1 of Sophora flavescens. Classification (NCBI taxonomy): domain Eukaryota; kingdom Viridiplantae; phylum Streptophyta; class Magnoliopsida; order Fabales; family Fabaceae; genus Sophora; species Sophora flavescens. The sequence goes on from CM061064.1 coordinate 125,482,670, forward strand.
TCAGACTGCGGCCTAGAAGACACGCCGGCATCATGCGGCTGTGGTGGTGGCACTGTAGAAGTAGTGGAAGGCTGGCCGGCATGGATGACCTCCTGTATAGTGTTGCGCCTCTCTGGTGGAAGCAAATCGAGCAGAGAGCTCATCACCGTAGACCATGTCTCCATCTGCTTCTGAATGCGATCTGCATAGTGTTGTATGTGCTCTGCAGTCTACCTCTGCTTTTGCACCTCCTGCCTCAGCTGCCGCACCTCCTCCGTTGCCTGTGAGTCGGAGGAGGTAGACTCCCGAATGGTCAAGATCGGTGTCGACCCCTGAGTGATGGAACAAGCCAGAGTCGCGATACCGTAAATCCACCCCTTCTTCTTCCCGCCTGCCACATCGATCCAGACCAGAGTCTGTAATCACTCAACCTCGGCAGGGTCCAGCTAGGAAGGATCCGAGGCACCAGAGCAGAAGACAACCTCAGACGCTACCTGACTGAACCTGCCATTGTAACCCTCCTGCGTCAATACAATACAAAAAATTATATTATTAAACTATAATAAATTTTAAGATACATTAAATGTAAAAAGACACTTTAATTAGCCCACCACTGTCTGCCTCGGCCTCTCATCAACAAACTCGTATGTGTCCGAGCGAATATGCATCTACTCAAAGACCATGGGGACATCAACAGACCGGGCAAACTCCCCTGCCTGCAATCGACACAGGAATAAAAACAATTAATTATAATATAAATTTTGAATAATAAGATATAGTTTATAGTTTATAAATAAAATTTATAAATGCATACCATGTTCATGGCATGCTGCATGTGGCTAATCGAGCCACCAATGTGCATGCTCCCACCCTTCTTGGAGGCTCGATTCTTCTTCGCCTGCTCACACTTCGCCTTGTCTGGAGTGTCCCAGTACGCACAAAGCCGGGCCCAAATCTTGGGGTCGATGTAATCCGTACATTCCCGACTTTCCCTAGCCTCCCGAAGCATGTCCCTCAATCGAGTAGAAGCTGTGTCATAAAAAATGGCACGTATCTGAGCGGTATTATCCGGTAACCAGTGTAACACCAGGGTGCCGATGAGGGCGGGGAGTGGTTGTCGATGCAAGAAGGCACGGACAAGGAGCGGCTCCTGGCAGGCTTCTAGGCGGAGGGACACATGAATGAACCAATTACACACCCGAATGAGAGGGATCCTGAGACTGTGTAGGTATGGGACTATACAGTTGAGGAAGGCTTATATGAATTGATTGGTACTACCTATACTAACAAGATGCATCTTCTTTTCGGTAGCCCGTCACTTAAGAACTCCACAGTTAAGCGAGCTTGACTTGGAGCAATTATGGGATGGGTGACCTCCTGGGAAGTTTTCCCGGGAAGCGTGTGAGTGAGGACAAAGCATGCTGAAAAGACCCGTGTTGGTTTGTGGGGACAGTCATCAATCCATAATGCAGCTAGGGATGTTACAAATGGTATCGGAGCGGCACCTCTCCTAGTACGGTGTGGTTCGGGGACGAACCAAGCGGAAGCTGGTGGACATGTAACACCCGGGTGCCGATGAGGATGAGGAGTGGTCTCCGGTGCAAGAAGGCACGGACAAGGAGTGGCTCCTGGCAGGCTTCTAGGCGGAGGGACACATGAATGAACCGATTACATACCCGAATGAGAGGGATCCTGAGACTGTGTAGGTATGGGACTATACAGTTGAGGAAGGCTTATATGAATTGATTGGTACTACCTATACTAACAAGATGCATCTTCTTTTCGGTAGCCCATCACTTAATAACTCCACAGTTAAGCGAGCTTGACTTGGAGCAATTATGGGATGGGTGACCTCCTGGGAAGTTTTCCCGGGAAGCGTGTGAGTGAGGACAAAGCATGCTGAAAAGACCCGTGTTGGTTTGTGGGGACAGTCATCAATCCATAATACAGCCAGGGATGTTACAACCAGCGCACAAGGGCCTATTAACAAAGAAGAAATATTAATAACATAATACAAAAAAAATATAAAATACTTGAAAAATAAATATAAAATTACAAGAAATAATAAACAACTTGCCCCGAATCGTATGAAGATACGATCCCGGTCCTCCTTTGGGATCGACCCCCATGATGGCCAGAAGCGATGAAACTATGCCTTGAGGGCGTAGGTAACGTGATTTGATCCCACTTTCGATGGGATAATGAAGCTGAAAATTTTATAATTTTATTAATTCAACAATATGACAAATAAAAATTATATACTTGTTGAATAGTAATTAAAGTTGTCACAATTATAAAACATTAAATTAAAAATGACTTACGATCCAGAAACAGGCGTGACCAATGGTGGATCCTCGGGTACGGGAATCCTGGCCCACTCAGGCAAGAACTCTTGCACGACCGACTGCTGCATAGACGATGTGGTCAGAATGTCCGTGCCATCATCGTATGTTGGCGCGGATGATGAGGATGGAATGTCCGGCTGTGGCGGCATCCCAGGAGTCGGCATAAATGATATTCCTGCTAGCTGTGTGGAAGACACAGCCTATGATGATGGTGGTGCTGGGTGTGGGTGTGGTGTGGGTCCAGTAGGGGGCACGTGAGTAGCCGGCTAGTGGGCGTCGTGGCCCAAAGCGAGTGGGTGCAATATGAGTGGAGGATGGGGTAGTGTGGGTCGGGGATGGTGTATGGGTAGGGGATGGTGTACTATGGGTCGATGAGGGTGTAGAATGGGTGGGGGAGGGTCCTGCAGGTGCGGTCGGGGTGGGTACGGTGGGTGCGGATGGACCCGTAGCATAACGGGCAAGCCCCTGGGACTTTATGGTGCATCGTCCCCGCTTAGCCTTCCCCTTCCCCTTATCACCGCTATGCGGTGGGGAGCGGGGCGGCTCTCCTTCTGATGCTGACATATCTATTTTTATTGCATAATTATAAGTCAATGTAAAAACAAGAAATCAAACGACATGTAAATGACTAATCTAATAAGACAATATTTAAAATACAACAATATTTTTCAAGTCTTACATTTAACTGCATAAGTAAGTATTTAAAATACAATAAAAATAACTTAACAGTCAAATTCCTATTCAGACTCGGTATCGTCATCTGATTGTAAGTCTGATTCTTCTTCTTCTTGCATTGAGTCATCACTTTGGATTTCTTCCTCTGATGATGCATGCATCGATGAATGAATACCAATGACCACTTCTTCCCTATCATTTGCAGATCCCAACATGCCAGTAATACACTCGACCTTGATTAATTCATTGACATGTGACGATTTATCCACCTGGAAGGGCATATCATCCTCTGCATCATCGATTTCTATACGACCCTAGGCTTGGTAGTGACAGCAACACACCAACCTCGTTTGTCCATTCGCATTGCTGGATAAGGGATGTAGTAAACTTGTTTTGCATTATGAGCAATGATAAACGGATCAAACTGTTGATATCTTCTATCCATGCGAATGTCCACAGTTACATACTTGGGATCCACCTTTGTGCCTGTCTTCGATGGATCAAACCAGTTACAATAAAATAAGACTACTTTTTTAGGATAAGTAGTAGTATTGTATTGTAACTCGAATGTGTTTTATGACCCCATAAAAATCACCAGTACCTTCACCCTGTACGACAACCCCGTTATTAATTGTCGTTTTGTCCACGTTCCATTCATGTGTGTGGAATTTGTACCCATTAACAAAGTATGTATGCCATGATCTAACACTACTATAGGGATCGTACGCTGAATCTCTAAAGTGTTGATTTTTCACACTTAATGGTTGCTGATACACCTACAAATAGGTAAGCCATATTAATTAATTACTTTTGAATTAGTAATTAAGTTTAATTTATTGTTTGCTAAGGTATACGACACTTACTTGTTGCTTGAACAATTCAGGAAAATCTTCATGTGTACGAGCAGAAGCATCTTGTTCACTTAATTGATTTATTTGCAGGAACACACTGACGAATAAAATGTGTAAGATGTGTTAAAAGAGAAATTGATATAACATGAGTTACATTATTTAAAAAATGGGTAACTTACTCATGGTATGGTTTCACCTCTGTGCAATTTATCAAGACATGAACATGGGCCAATGCATACTCCTCATCGCTTAACCAGTAAGTAAGCTCCTTGCCAGCATGACGGCCAGGAAGATTAAATACTAATAGCATATAAGGATACCCTCCACTATCAACATCTAACTCGTTCCTAATATTTCTCGAGGCCAACTTGAAGTTGTTGAAATAGTGAGAACAGAAATGGGTTGTCTCACGGTGTAAGCAAGATGCACAGGTTTATCCTTCCACCCTAGCCTTGTTTTTAACTGATCGTTTAGAGTCGCCCATGAATCTAAGTGAGGAGAAACACTAGTGACAAGTCATTATTCAAGGGATGCTAATTATTTAAATGTGAAAATATAACATTATTACCTTTCAAATGGATACATCCACCTATATTATACTGGTCCACCAAGCCTCGCTTCGTATGCAAGATGGATAGGGAGATGTTCCATTGAGTCAAAAAACCCTGGGGGAAAATCCCTCTCCGTCTTGTACAGAATTATTGGAATGTTTTCTTCCATCTTCTTTAGATCATCCGCTCTTAAACTTGCAGAACATAGATCTTTGAAGAAATGATTGATTTCTGTAAGCGGGTTCGAAACATACTAGGGTAATGAGCCGAAAGCGAAAGGAAGCAAACACTCCATGAATACATGACAATCATGACTTTTTATCCCATTAATTCTCTCGTTCTTACATCAGCACATCGTGCCAAATTAGAGGAATAACCATTAGGCGTCCTAAGGTCTTTTAACCATCGACAAATTGACTTAGCTTCATCGGCACTCAGAGTGTAACAAGCTTTTGGTTTGACCATTTTTCAATTAGGATGTGTCTTCAGCTCCAAATCCTTTCGTCTACAATACAGAGCTATGTCCATCCTTGCCTTCTCATTGTCCTTTGTCTTACCAGACACATTCATAATCGTGTTAAGAATGTTGTCAAAGAAATTCTTCTTAATATGCATCACATCAAGGTTATGCATTAACAGATTATCCTTCCAGTATGGTAGTTCCCAAAAAATACTTTGTTTTGTCCAGTTATGCCATTCTCCATACCCCGGTAATTTTGACACACCTGCTTCAGTGACTTTAGGAAGATCCCTAACCCGACCCCATATTTGTTCAGGAGTCAACAAAGACGGTGGACCTTCCTCTTCTGTCTGATTCTTTTTGAATGCTCGGGTATTCCTTTGGAACGGATGTTCATGATCTAAGAACCGACGATGAGAATCAAACCAGGAACTTTTTCCACCATATCTCAGGGTAAAAGCATTTCCATGTTCCATGCAATACGAGCACGCCGATTTTGCCATGTGTCTCCCAACTAGAGAGCATGCCATATGCAGGAAAATCATTGATAGTCCACATTAGTGACGCCCTCATCATAAAGTTTCACTTCTTTGAAACGTCATAAGTCAACACAACATCCCACAACTTCTTCAGATCATTGATCAGAGGCTGCAAATATACATATATCCCAGCCTTCGGATTAGATGGTCCAGGTATGAGACAAGTCATAAACATATATGGTTTTGACATGCACATCTCGGGAGGAAGATTGTACGGTGTAACAATCACTGGCCAACATGAATATGGTGAGGCAGACACCTGAATGTACGGGGTAAAACCATCTAAAAATAGCCCAAATCTTACATTACGAGCATCTGTTGCAAAATCGGGATGTACCTGATCAGCCTCTAGCTAACTAGTTTTATAACTAGTAAGATCATGGTTTTTGTGCTAATTATTCGAGTTTCAATCTCGTCTTAGCCCAGATTTGGATTTAACTGTCCTCAAGCAACATTTTGACTTTCTTAAGTAGTTTAGGACATTTTAGTTAGTTTTTGAGTCAAATAAAGCATTCACTGTTGTCTCATGTTTTCAGGTTAAAAGGGGAAGCACTTAGAGCCAAGGGAATGAAGAAAACAATGGAAAAATGCAATTCTGGGATATTCACCTCGCGAGAAGCTACTCGCCTCGCGATCCTGAAGGCTGACTATGACAGAGAAAGTAACCCTTTTTGTCTCGCCTCGCGAACCATGTTTCGCCTCACGAGACTGAAGACCAGAAGCTATCACGCCCAGGCCGTGATACTCATCACGGGCGTAATGAGAAGACTCTTTCTGTCTCGCCTCGTGAGTAACTATTCGCCTTGCGAGAATCCAATTTTGAACTGGTGCCATTTTTAATATTCGCGTCGCGAGAGGCTACTCGCCTCGCGAGCGAGCGCAGATTCTGAAATTATAAGTTGCTGTTTAGGGCAGATTAGGGGGCACCTTTTGCTAATTTCTGTTTTGCGAATTTTCTGAAGTTGTGTTGCGTTTTCCATGGAGAACTAATTCCATTGATTGATCTGCTATAATTGGTTTCCGTTGCACTTGAGGTTCTATTAATTCCCAATTTAATTTGCTTTTCCCTTTCAATATTTTTCCTATATGTCTTGTTTGCTTAATTCAGGTTATATAGGATGAGTCTTGATTTATTTCGATGATCATATGTTCCTTACTTTAATCGTGTTTGCTTAATTCGCGGTTGTTCAATTGTGTTTGCTTAATTCACGAAGGGCTTAATCCATTTGCTTAATTCGGAATAGGAACATATATCTCGTAGTGTCAATTGTGCTTGTCTAATTGTCGCTACAATCGAAAAGGGATTAGAATCCGCTTAGGGCTTGGAATTTATATGAATCAATGATAGTGGCAAATCGAGAACAGTAGATTAATCGTTTTTAGCTTATTCGATAATCACTTTTCTGCTCTGTTTTCTAAATTGAATTTCAACCCTTCAACCCCCCCCCCAAAACTGATTTTCGTGTTAATAACAACCCAAGAGTCCTTGAGAGACGATACTCGAGTTGTCGCGTCCTAACTGCAGTTTTTACAAACCACTAGTTCTTTTTGACGCGCGTGCGACAGCGTGTCAAAAATTGGTGCCGTTGCCGGGGACTCTTGTTATTATTAACAGAAAATAAATAATTAAAAAAAATTGTATTGCTGAATTAGTTTTGGCTACTTGGTCTGATTGTGAATCTTCCCATGGATAATTATATGCAAGGTTATATGCCTAATGTTAATTATGAACCACCATGCATATATTATCCTAACTTTGTTGGAGGTTATGAGTTTAGTAGTGATTGTGGCATGTTTGGAGTGAATGATTATTCTGTCCAACATGGTGGAGGACATAGCAGCTTGGATGAGATAGCTTTTCTGGTGCATCAGATGACAATACGTCAGCACCAATATCAGCCTGACCCCACGCCAGTCCAACCCAGTCTGGAGGAATTGGTACAACAAATGGCAAAGGACACTCTTGAATTCCAACAGAGGACAAAGGCAAGTCTTCAGGATTTGGCCACTGACATTCTTGAATACCAACGGAGGACTGAAGCAAGTCTTCAGGATTTGGCCGCTCAAGTTGGTCACATTGCCTCTGCCTTGACCACACTGCAAACTCAACGTCTCCTTGAAGAACATACAGATTCACAAATAGTTGTTCTTGACAATACTTCTTTTGAACATGATTTTGATAATAATGTCAAAGACACTATTGTTGATGAACTGTGTGTTGAATCTCCAGACATTCAAGCCTTTTCTGATTCTGTCTATTGTACTATATGTGCTGATTATACTAACACTAACCTTTGTGTGGTGTGTGCTGAGACTACTGCATGTATAGCAGGTGATGGATTTGTTAGTGCAGTGAGTGAAAATCGTGCAGAAGTTGAAGCAGCACCAGAGATCCTCTCCACTTGTTTATCACCTCCCACGGTGGAACAACCAGCGATGGAGTTCAAGCCTCTGCCTGAGAAGTTGGACTTTGAGTCTTTAACTAGGAAGGCACTATGGCCAGACCAGGAGGTTGAACCCCGCTTTTATTGGGACGACTTTGTTGACCAGGAGGTCACCTTTGACCCAAGAGGGGGTGAGAAGTCCGCCGCACTAGACAAGGTCACCATGATTGTCAAGCGCTCACTCTCATACTTATGCTGTAGACCATGGGATCCGGGAGGATCATATTGCAATTTTAGCATTTTGTGGCCGCTGTATCACAGGCAGTGGGATCCCGGTGGAACCGCCTCCATGAGTTTTCTCTAAACCTTTTCCTTTTTAATTATCCTTGCTTTGTTTTTGTTTAGTTTTCTTTTAGCTCTTGAATAATTTGAGAAGATCAAGAGTATGTGTGTGAGTCTTGTGTCGGTGAGCTTGTTGGTTTTTGATCAAATTTTACATAGATAGATTGCATGATATGTGTTGATTGTTGATGATTTTCCCCTAGGTTTTGAAATTGAAAATTGATCCCCATGTGAAAAATTGAAAATTAAACTTTGAGATATTTCATTGTGATTGCATGATTTATGATAAGTTTGGGGTAAAGGGATGCACACACTAGGGATTGAATCTTGGTCAAACAATTTGCAAAAATGTCCAGGTGAGGATTTGAGCCTCCAACATGTTCTTAATTGTGTGAATCACTTTTGAGCTGCACTTTCCCGAATTTGCTTGAATCTCTTCATGGTTTGCATGTCTCTGTGTTTGCATCAAATGATTTAGGTGATTTTCTTTGAATTAGCTACTTGACCTAAAGTGAACCAGTCCCTAATGCATGTCCCCTAGTTAGCCACATTGAGCCTAATAGGCCTATTGTTTCTTGATGACCTCATGTTATAAGCCAAAAATCTGAAAAACCATGTTAACCCAATCTTAGGATTAGGAGAGCATGGATGCTTAGCAAGACAAGGTTTGCAAGAAGCTAAGTTTGGGGTGGCTACAAGGATATGATGTGTTGTTTGGGATTGAGAAAAAGAAAAAAAAATAAAGGTTGGAGCCAAAGGGCAAAAAGAAAAAAAGAAAGAAAAGAAAAGAACAAAATGTCAAAAAGAGGTATTAGAAGAAAAAGGTTGTGGTCACCCAAGGCAAAAAGAAAAATGGAAAAAGGAACTTGAGTGGAAATTCAAATGTATCAAAATGCTCATGCTCTCTTAGTTCCTAGGGACTTAAGCCTAGTACCTTTGAATACCCTACCCTTAGCCAGGCCCCATTACAACCTTTAAAAGAACTTTTGATGTTGCATGCATGTTTTCGTGGGAACCTTGATTGAGATGAAAATCAAATTCATGGGAAGTGCTCTTAAAAGTGAAATTGAGTGAAACGTTGATAGCCTGGACAAATTGAGTGAATGAGTGAAACACTAAATGCCCTTGTGAGGAAGGAGATTGTTTGAATTTGGTGATCTCCCTTTTGTTTGTGACTTGGATCCCTTGCTTAGGTTACTGATTCCATGAATGATGGAACTCTCAATTGTTTAAAGTAAATGAATGTGGGAATTGAATTGTTGAAAAGGGGGGGAACATTGAAGGAAAATTGTCTTGTCAAATTGCATGAAATTTGTGCGGAATTTGATTGAATCTTTTAAGCTTGCCAAGTTTGAGTATTTTTGAGTTTTAGTTTACTTGGGGACAAGCAAAGTTTAAGTTTGGGGTATTTTGATCAGCCTCTGGCTAACTAGTTTTATAACTAGTAAGATCATGGTTTTTGTGCAAATTATTCGAGTTTCGATCTCGTCTTAGCCCAGATTTGGATTTAACTGTCCTCAAGCAACATTTTGAGTTTCTTAAGTAGTTTAGGACATTTTAGTTAGTTTTTGAGTCAAATAAAGCATTCACTGTTGTCTCATGTTTTCAGGTTAAAAGGGGAAGCACTTAGAGCCAAGGGAATGAAGAAAACAATGGAAAAATGCAATTATGGGAGATTCGCCTCGCGAGAAGCTACTCGCCTCGCGAGCCTGAAGGCTGACTGTGCCAGAGAAAGCAACCTTTTCTGTCTCGCCTCGCGAACCATGTTTCGCCTCGCGAGACTGAAGACCAGAAGCTATCACGCCCAGGCCGTGATACTCATCACGGGCGTAATGAGAAGACTCTTTCTGTCTCGCCTCGCGAGTAACTATTCTCCTCGCGAGAATCCAATTTTGAACTGGCGCCATTTTTAATATTCGCGTCGCGAGAGGCTGCTCGCCTCGCGAGCGCTCGCAGATTCTAAAATTATAAGTTGTTGTTTAGGGCAGATTAGGGGTACCTTTTGCTAATTTCTGTTTTGCGAATTTTCTGAAGTTGTGTTGAGTTTTCCATGGAGAACTAATGCCATTGATTGATCTGCTGTAATTGGTTTCCGTTGCACTTGAGGTTCTATTAATTCCCAATTTAATTTACTTTTCCCTTTCAATATTTTTCCTATATGTCTTGTTTGCTTAATTCAGGTTATATAGGATGAGTCTTGATTTATTTCGATGATCATATGTTCCTTACTTTAATCGTGTTTGCTTAATTCGCGGTTGTTCAATCGTGTTTGTTTAATTCACGAAGGGCTTAATCCGTTTGCTTAATTCGGAATAGGAACATATATCTCGTAGGGTCAATTGCGCTTGTCTAATTGTCGCTACAATCGAAAAGGGATTAGAATCCGCTTAGGGATTGGAATTTATATGAATCAATGATAGTGGGAAACCGAGAACAGTAGATTAATCGTTTTTAGCTTATTCGATAATCACTTTTCTGCTCTGTTTTCTAAATTGAATTTCAAACCTTCAACCCCCCCCCCCCCCCCTCCCCACAAAAAAAAAACTGATTTCCGTGTTAATAACAACCCAAGAGTCCTTGAGAGACGATACTCGAGTTGTCGCGCCCTAACTACAGTTTTTACAAACCACTCGTTCTTTTTGACGCGCGTGCAACAGCGTGTCATACCCGATCGAAGTGCTTCCAAGCTTCACCATCAGAAGGGTGGCGTATATCGCCCCGATTTCTTCTATTTTCATAATGCCACCTCATTTGTCCCGCAGTTTGCGTTGATACAAACAGTCTCTGTAACCTTGGAATTATTGGCAGATAGAACATTGCCTTCATAGGAACTGGTTTGTTCTTACCACGATCACTACTTTGAACGCGGTACCTGGGTGTCTGACAAAATTTAAATTCTTCCAACGCACTGTCATTTGTGCCCGAAGCACTGTCATAATATAGCATGCACCTGTTCGGACAACAATCAATCCTCTTAGCCCCCAACCCCAGTTTTGACACCAACCGCTTCGCATCATAATAGCTTTTTGGCAACAACTCTTTGAAGGGTGTCACATCTTGAAGCATTTTACAAAAAACCTCCAAACACTGCTCGAGGACATTCCAATTAGACTTGCAAGCTAGAAGCCTAATACAAATTGACAATTTTGAATCTGACGCCCCTTTATACAATGGCTTATTTGTCTCTAACAATAGATTGTAGAATCTCTGTATCGATTCATTAGGAGCCTCTTCCATGTCATCAGACTCATCCGCCAGAAATTCGCATGTTGCCCAAGACAATCATCCACCATCATATGCATTGTCTGGAGTTGTTCGACATAGCCGTCGTGTAAGCCACTACCTGATGCACCAATGTCAAGATCGTCACCACCGACTTCATTCATATCAATATCCGGAAACTCCTTGCCATGATCAGTCCATATCCAATAATTAGGCTTGAACCCACGGTTGTATAAGTGTAACTTCACGTCATAATCACTCAAAACCGTCATACAATTGTACTTTATGCACAGACATCTAATCCCCCCCATCTTCGGCATAATCACAATGTTACTTGGTGATAGAGATGCAGCCAGCCCATCTAAAAATCCTTTGCATGGAATTGGAGGTCCTATGACTATGTCCAAGACTAAGAGGATGAAGCAAGCTTTACAAGGCCTAATCATAATGATCAAAGAGAAGGAAGACCAACATGCATTAAAGGCTGCTCCAAATTGGGTCACTTTGCTCCAACTTGATGATGTTGATTTCAGTCCAACTTGAAGACTGTTTTGGAAGGCCCAATTCAAAAGACAAGAAGCATTCAAGGGCTGATTAGTGGACTTTATCAATGGACTGATTAGATAATAATTAAAGCCCAATTTTTACCATTTTTATTTGTAATTTTCGTAGTTATTTTGGGCACAATTTTCTGGTGACTTTTAGTTTTCCCCTAAGTCCAATAAATGCTTCCTAGTAGTTCCATAAGTCATAATAATAGCTGGTGGGAATTTAACACCTTGATTATGCTTACTTTCTAGGTAGTGTACATGCATTTGTCAATGTATGTGGTAAATGCATGGTAGTGGGAATTTATTTCTTGTGTTTCCTAGTTAGGCTATAAATAGGGAACTCTTGTACTACACAATTCAGATTTGGATAATTAATGAAATTTGAGAGTTTCGCTATTGTGAGAGCTTTTACCTTTGTTCTTGGGTTAAGAACTCTATAGTGTTGGTTCTACCGGCAGGTTGCGGTTAGGGTCACGCTTCTTTGATAACTCTGGTTCTACCGGCAAGTCGCGGTTAGGGTCAAGTTCCTTGTGTCCTTTGCCTATTTTCAAGACGGTCCTAAGTGATCTCTTATCATTTGGTATCAGAGCTTCGGCTCTTGAAATCAGGTGTTATCTATCCTTTGTTTTCAAAAAAAAAAAATCGTTGTTGTTTTTCTCTTTGTTCTACGTCATCTTCCTTTGTTTGTTTCTGTTCTGCTTTAAAAAAAAATTCGTGCAAAAAAAAAGGAAGGAATTCCAGATTAAGTAAAAGAAGAATTTGCAAACAAAAGTGATAAAAATAAATAAATTCCTGGGCAGATTTGCTTCTAATTACAAGCCACACAAAAAAAAATTGAGTTTCTTTGGCTTATTTCTTGGTTATTCTATAATTCCTTCATTGATCTTGTCCTCATTACAGTACTTTTCTTGAATTCCTTATTTCTATTCAGTTGTTCCTTGCTAGTTTTTTTGGTTCACCAAAGTTATCATCAATTCCTTGCTGTTTCTTGTTGTGTAGAACCATCCAAAGGTTCTTACTTAAGAACTCATAAGGTAAAAGCTAAGTGGTAAAAGGCAAGAGTGGTGAGAATATCAGAGGGAAAAAGCCAAAAGTGTGAAACACATAAGAGAGTGCCTGTGTGAGGATTTCCCTAGTGTGGGATTATTATTCATTTGTTATCACTTCTAACATAATTTTTGCAGCATTTTTATCATGAGTGGAGGACAAGAAGGAGAGTTTGATCTTAGGTTGTTTGTGAAGGCTGTTCAAGAACAATTCCGAGCTCTAAACACAAGATTAGACAATCTACAACCTGCATCCAGTTCTAGAACACCGCCACAATCCAGTTCTGAAGAAAAGGAAGAGGAGCATTCGAGTAGGAGAGTTAATAGGAGGAGAAGAGGTGAAACAAGAGACACAAATTTGGGAAGTATTAAGATGACAATTCCTTCATTTCAAGGAAAGAATGATCCTGAATTGTATTTGGAGTGGGAGAGAAAGGTTGAACATGTGTTTGACTGCCACAATTATTCGAAGGAGAAGAAGATTAAACTAGCAGTTGTTGAATTCGCCGATTATGCTAGTATTTGGTGGGATCAATTTGTTATTAGTAGGCGGAGAAATGGGGAGAGGCCTATTCGTACATGGGAAGAGATGAAGGCTGCCATGAGGAAAAGATTTGTCCCTAGCCACTACCATAGGGACTTGTACCGGAGATTGCAAAGCCTAACTCAAGGTTCTATGAGTGTGGAAGATTACTACAAGGAGATGGAAATAGCCATGATTAGAGCAAATGTTAAAGAAGACCAAGAGGCAGCTATGGCTAGATTCATTGGAGGATTAAAGAAGGAGATAGCTGATGTGGTAGAATTGCAATATTATGTGGAGATGGAGGATTTGCTGCACAAAGCTATTCAAGTGGAAAGGCAACTAAAAGCTAAGAGAACTTCCAAATTTCCTTCTAATTCTTCATGGAAATCAAATTGGCAAAACAACAAATCTGTGCCAAAGACAAAAGAAGATGCAAAGGCCAAAAATTCAATTATTGTACCCAAAGGTAAAATGGAGACTAATTCATCTTCTAGATCTCGTCATGTCAAATGTTACAGGTGTCAAGGAATTGGGCATATTGCTTCTCAATGCCCAAATAAAAGAGCCATGATACTGTTGGACAATGGAGATATAGAGAATGTGAGCTCAAGTGATGATGACATGCCATCTTTGGAGGATTGTAGTGATGTTGAGGTGGCTGAACCTGTAAATGGAGATGTACTTGTTACTAGGCATGCTCTTAACATGCAACCTAAAGTAAATGGTGATGATGAGCTGTGTGAGCATATCTTTCATACAAGATGCCATGTCAATAATAAGGTATGCAGTTTAATCATTGATAGTAGTAGTTGCACAAATGTTGCTAGCGCCTTGTTGGTTGAGAAACTGAGTTTGCCCACTTTAAAGCATCCAAATCCATATACTCTCCAGTGGTTGAATGATTGTGGAGACATAAGGGTGACTAAGCAAGTGTTAATTTCATTTTCTATTGGGAAGTACAAGGATGAAGTTCTTTGTGATGTGGCTCCTATGCATGCTGGACATTTACTTCTTGGGCGTCCATGGCAATTTGATAGAAGAGTTACTCATGATGGGTACAAAAATAGATACAGTCTTGTTATGGACAATCGCACCATTGTTTTAACACCTCTCCAACCTGCGGAGGCTTATGCTGACCAAATCAGAATTTCAAGGGAGTGTAAGTTGAGAGAAGAGCAAATGAGCTTACAAGAAAAAGAGAGGAAGGATAAGAAAAATGAGAGTGAGAAAAAAAAGTTAGAAAACAAAGAAGAGAAAAATAAGAGAGTGAGTGCATTGCAAAGAAAAGAGAGGTTGAGAGTGCTTTGATAGCTAGAGAGCATCTACTTGTACTCATGTACAAGGATGTTTTTCTCACTAACGACCTTAATTCTTCTTTGCCTAGTGAGTTTGTTTCCTTATTGCAGGAATTTGTTGATGTTTTTCCAGAAGAGGTTCCCCATGGATTACCTCCTTTAAGAGGTATTGAACATCAAATTGGCTTCGTCCCAGGTGCTTCACTTCCAAACAGACCAGCCTATAGATCAAGTCCCGAGGAAGCAAAGGAGATTCAAAGGCAAGTGGATGAATTCTTGCAAAAGGGATTTGTGAGGGAGAGTCTTAGCCCATGTTCTGTTCCTGTGATCTTGGTTCCAAAAAAAGATGGAACATGGCGCACGTGTACTGACTGTCGAGCCATAAACAAAATCACTGTAAAATATAGATATCCTATCCCTAGATTGGATGATATGCTTGATGAGTTGCATGGTTCTTGTGTGTTTTCTAAAATTGATTTGAAGAGTGGATAGTATCAAATTCGCATGAAAGAAGGTGATGAGTGGAAAACAGCTTTTAAAACAAAATATGGTTTGTATGAGTGGTTAGTGATGCCATTTGGCTTAACTAATGCACCCAGCACCTTCATGAGGTTAATGAATCATGTTTTGCGTTCTTTCATTGGAAAATTTGTGGTAGTGTACTTTGATGATATTTTCGTTTATAGCAAAACCTTGGATGAACATGTTGATCATTTGCACGATGTTCTTAATGTCTTGAGAGAAAATAAATTGTATGCCAATCTGAAAAAGTGTTCATTTTGCCTTGAATCTGTTGTGTTTTTGGGTTTTGTTATAAGTTCCAAAGGAGTAAGTGTGGATGAAGAAAAGGTAAGGGCAATTAAGGAATGGCCAGTTCCTAAGAACGCCAATGAGGTAAGAAGTTTTCATGGTTTAGCAAGTTTCTATAGAAGGTTTGTGAAGAACTTTAGTTCAATTGCTGCATCTCTATCAAAATCAATTGGACACTTGCACTTTTATTCAATTAAAAATAAAATAACTTGGTTTGCATCATTCCCTCCCTCTTGAAGAGAATTTGACCTCGAATGCCTTTGGGAATCGTTTTGATCCTCCGGGTTCAAACACAACTCTTTTGAATCCATGTGGAACCTCTCTTGTAATTATTTCTTCAACTTCCTTCAAAATAGAATCATCACCTCTAGGCAAAGATAGGAACATCACCTTGATTTCTTTTACAATGAGACTCTCAATTTTTTTTTAACCTTTGCCTGACTCTTTTGTTGTTGCACTTTGTTTTTTGTGGTTTGGCCTTCACTATTCTTTTCTTCGTGACCTATGGGAGAAATATTAGACAAAGTAGAAGAATCCCAACATTTGATTCCACAAACTAATCTAGAAGAAGGTATTAGAGTAAAATATGGCCATGATTTCCCAAGTGAATTTGAAGATGTATTCTCGGCTTTAGGGGAAGGACATTCTCTAGTTGTCTTCATCTCCTTATCTTCCTCTTGCAATTCAACTCCAGTTGATTGTTGGCATTCTTCCTTTGGAATCATATTTACAATTTCATTCATTGTTTTGCAAGCTTCGTTTGGAATCACATCTTCAAATTCATTGAATGTCTTGCAAGCTTCCTTTGGAGGAAAGCCCTTCTTCTCCAAGCATATTAGATATCTTTGCATTTCAAAGCATCTTAGTTCAATTGTTGCACCTTTAAATGAACTTGTAAAAAAGAATGTTGTGTTCAAATGGACTGAAGTGCATGAAAAAACTTTTAAATTGTTGAAAGATAAGTTGACTAATGCACCTGTGCTTTGTTTGCCTAATTTTGATAAATCTTTTGAAATTGAATGTGATGCTTCTGGTGTTGGGATAGGGGCGGTATTGATGCAGGACTCTAAACCAATTGCATACTTTAGTGAAAATTTGAATGGGGCAGTATTGAATTATTCCACATATGACAAGGAGTTGTGCGCATTGGTGACGGCCTTGCAAACACGGCAACACTACTTGTGGCCAAGAGAATTCATAATTCATTCTGACCATCAAAGCTTGAAGTTTCTAAGATCTCAAGGTAAGCTTCAAAAGAGACATGCTAAGTGGTTGGAATTCATTGAGATGTTTCCTTATGTGATCAAGTACAAGAATGGTAAGGAAAACATAGTTGCTGATGCATTGTCCCGAAGGTACGCATTGCTTACTTCCTTGCAAACTAAGTTACTTGGCTTTGATATTATGAAGGACTTGTATGGTAATGATTCTGACTTTGTTAAAGTATGGGATTCTTGCTCTAGCCATGCTTTTGGGGACTATTATAGACATGATGGGTTCTTGTTTAATAAAAATAAATTGTGTGTTCCTGTTTGTTCTTTGCGTGAGATGTTAGTTAGGGAAAGTCATGGTGGAGGGTTGATGGGACATTTTAGAGTAAAAAAGACCTTGGAAATTCTGCATGAACATTTTTATTGGCCTAGCATGAAGCATAATGTGCAATCTGTTTGTAATAAGTGCATAACATGTAAACAAGCTAAATCTAAAGTCATGCCCCATGGTTTCTATACACCTTTGCCTGTTCCCAATCAACCTTGGACTGATATTTCAATGGATTTTGTGTTAGGGCTGCCTCGATCTCAAGGTGGCAAAGACAGTATATTTGTTGTTGTTGATAGGTTTAGCAAAATGGCACATTTCATTGCATGTTCTAAAACAAATGATGTAACACATATTGCTGATCTCTTCTTTAGAGAAGTGGTGCGCTTGCATGGATTGCCAAGGACAATAGTGAGTGATAGAGATGTAAAATTCCTAAGCCATTTTTGGAGAACTTTGTGGAATAAGCTGGGAACAAAACTCTTGTTTTCAACCGTTGCACATCCTCAAACGGATGGACAAACTGAAGTGGTAAATAGGACACTTACTACCTTGTTGCGTGCTATCATTCAAAAGAATTTGAAAAATTGGGAGAAATGCTTGCCACATGTTGAATTTGCTTATAATAGGAGTGTTCATTCTACAACTTCCTATTCTCCTTTTGAAATTGTATATGGCTTTAATCCTTTGACTCCTTTGGATATCTTACCTTTGCCTACTAATGAGTATGCTAATTTGAATGGTAAGAAAAAGGCAGATGCTATTAAGGAGTTGCATGCAAAGGTTCGAGCCAACATTGAGAAGAAGAATGAACAATATGCAAAGCAAGTAAATAAGGGGCGTGTTAAGGTTATTTTTGAACCTGGAGATTGGGTATGGGTTCATATGAGGAAGGAATGGTTTCCTACTCAAAGGAAATCCAAATTGCTTCCAAGAGGAGATGGGCCTTTTCAAGTCCTAGAGAAGATAAATGACAATGCCTACAAGCTGGATTTGCCAAATGAATATGGTAATGTGAGTGCTACTTTTAATGTGGCTGATCTATCTTTGTTTGATGTAGGTGATGGATCAGATTCGAGGACGAATCCTTTCGAAGAGGGAGGGAATGATAGAGATGCAGCCAGCCCATCTAAAAATCCTTTGCATGGAATTGGAGGTCCTATGACTAGGTCCAAGACTAAGAGGATGAAGCAAGCTTTACAAGGCCTAATCATAATGATCAAAGAGAAGGAAGACCAACATGCATTAAAGGCTGCTCCAAATTGGGTCACTTTGCTCCAACTTGATGAGGTTGATTTCAGTCCAACTTGAAGACTGTTTTGGAAGGCCCAATTCAAAAGACAAGAAGCATTCAAGGGCTGATTAGTGGACTTTATCAATGGACTGATTAGATAATAATTAAAGCCCAATTTTTACCATTTTTATTTGTAATTTTCGTAGTTATTTTGGGCACAATTTTCTGGTGACTTTTAGTTTTCCCCTAAGTCCAATAAATGCTTCCTAGTAGTTCCATAAGTCATAATAATAGCTGGTGGGAATTTAACACCTTGATTATGCTTACTTTCTAGGTAGTGTACATGCATTTGTCAATGTATGTGGTAAATGCATGGTAGTGGGAATTTATTTCTTGTATTTCCTAGTTAGGCTATAAATAGGGAACTCTTGTAGTACACAATTCATATTTGGATAATTAATGAAATTTGAGAGTTTATCTATTATGAACTTGGGTTAAGAACTCTATAGTGTTGGTTCTACCGGCAGGTCGCGGTTAGGGTCACGCTTCTTTGATAACTCTGGTTCTACCGGCAGGTCGCGGTTAGGGTCAAGTTCCTTGTGTCCTTTGCCTGTTTTCAAGACGGTCCTAAGTGATCTCCTATCACTTGGCTTTCGATATAAACTCCTTGACTCCATCTACAAATGATTGTTTCAGCAGTCGTCTCCCAGACTCGTTCCAATCATACACCCAACTATGGCTCGGGGGATATTATTCCATCCTTCTGCATTTTCACATAAATTGACGTATTTTTAAACATGATACTATAACCCCGAATCGCTCCCTCTCTTTAAAAGGTGTGGCCCTATCCCATTCGAGGAAAAACTTTTTCACCATTGCATTATACTACTTACTCACCGCTTCTCATGTCTTATAGCTGACAAAATTTGCTGAAAGATTTCCCATTGGTCTCCAAGTACACGACTTGACCGCGATAAGATACCACAATCAGCATAAACTTATATTTGTACATAAAAAATCGAATAATCATTTGTCTAACGTTTTATTAAATCATTTATTTTTTCAATTTAATTTAATTATTAAAAAATTTATTGAATTAGTTAATTTATTATGTTTGTATAATTGACTTTTAAAATCTCAAATTTTAAAATCTACTATTAGTATATTAGTAAATTATTGCTTGCTTGAAAGTAGTTATTAAGAAATTATTTATTTAAATAATTTTTTATTCTTCCCACTTATTATGTTTGATACTCTTCCGCACACTAACACCTAGACATCGATTCCATTCCCCACCGTAATACTTTGGATATTAGAAACCCTTCTTCAATCATTTAAGTTATTGCTTCAAATAAATTAATTTGATGGATGCTTCATTATTCCTAGCTTATTTAATTACATCAAAATTAAAACACCACCAAATTGCATAATTATAACAAAAAATATAATATCATGACAAATTATACAAATTACACATGATAATTGTACATAGTTAATAAAATAAACAATTTCAAACAATTTTAAAAAAATAAATAAAACAGAAACCTGTAAATGCAGTCTAATAGTGGTGGTGGCGGTAACGGTCTCGGTGCCGGTGACAACCTAACAGTCATCAAAACAAACAAATTTGCATTCAAAAATCCAAAGTACCTAACCAAATGCACATTATCCAAATCCTAAATCAAAGCTAAAATGTATTCAAATCCAATGTACTGTTATCTAGTTTCTATCCTAAATCGAAATGAGTATTCAACAAAAAAGAAGAAATGTAGAAGATGACAAACTTGTATGCTTCTCGGATGGTGGCAGTGGTGGCTCCTCCGGTGGTAGCACGAGCAGAGATTGGGGGAGAGAAAACCCAAACCGCAAGCACGAAGATAATGGGGGACCGGGGAGAAGGGAGCAGAGAAGGGGAGGGCGGTGACCGCGGTGGTGGGGGTCGGACGGTGGTGGCACAATAGGTGGTGGTGGCACAAGGGGCGGTGGTCGCCGCAAAGAAGAGAGAAAATGTAGAGAGAAGAAGAAAGGGGAGTTGGGGGGGGGGGGGGCAGGGTGACTTGAGTCAGGCTCGGGACATTAAACAAGCACTACTTCGGAGGCAACCCAATGTTTATATACTTTTGATGCATAAAAATAGAGTAAAAAATAATAAAAAAGTGTCTCATATAGGGTCCTTAGTTAGAAAATTGCATTTAGGAATCATGTAAGAAATTATTCCATAAGAAAATAGGGGGCACAAATTTCTCTGTCTCTCCCAGCGAGTAGAGACTCGCCCCGCGAGCTAGAGTGGTGGAAATTCACCCTGTTCTGGTTCTCCCCGCGAAAGGTGTCTCACCTAGCCAGGCATCAGGATTTGAAAATACTTGGAAAATCAGATTCTCCCCACGAATCATGGCTCACCTCGCAAGTCAGAGGACCAAAAATTAGGACCTCTCTCATTCGCACCGCGAGCTTGAGCTCGCTCCGCAAATCTGGGTAAAAGATGAATGAGGTTTAAAAAACCCAGATTCACCTCGCGAGCCACTGCTTGCATCGCGAATCTGGGCAACTGAAAGGGGGTTAAAATTGTAGATTCACCACGCGAGCACCCAAATTAAGGTTTCTGATTTGGGGATTTTTAAATTTCACCCCGCGAGCGAGAGAAGATAAAACGCCCCAAGAGCCTTTCTTTGGCTAACTTTGGCACTTTTTGAAAATTTTCATATTCAATCTCTCTTCTCCCGTGCGCGCGAATCAGGATCCCACATCCACATCAAGTTGTTCTCAACTTCTCCATTAATTTCATCATCAACAAGGTTTGAATTCCTTTATCATCTTCAACTTTTTGGGAATAAATTTGAATGGGTTATCCTCCTTCTCTCTCTTGTTCGAAAATTTTGAAATTAATAAGAGGGGAGTGATAACCCTTGATTATATGGCTAGAATGTTAAGGATTGTCATGGTATGCATGTTAAGAATGTATTGTTTGTATTTATTGTTTGTTAAGTAATTGTGATGCCACGAACACTTTATTAATAAGTGGGAAGAATGAGCATATGAGTTTGGAGAGGAACTGAACAAAAGTGATGGTCGATGAATGAATGCTTCTATTATGAAGTTTGTTAGATTCAAGTTTAGGGTTCTCAGGTTCTGTGTAGGGACAATGCATGCTAGAGGGGTTTTGGGTAAGTTTAGGGAAAAAAATTTGTTTAGAACGAATTTCTGTGTTCTTGATATGCTTTGAATAGCTGTAGGATTGATTTGAAATTATGTATTTCAACTCTTTGAACTGCTTGGATATAACTGATCGATGTGTAGGATAGATTTCTGAGTTCTGCACTTTGATTATATCGTTACAAACTGTATTGGAACTTTTTTGATTTTAAGGTATGGCTCCTCCTAAAAACAATGCTGAGAAACATCCTGTTGAGTACAAGAAGCACCGAGCAACTCAAGAGGAGGAGCAGGTGCTCCCTAAGGGACCTGGTACTTCGTCTAGGAGTACTACTCCTTCTATCTGCTTTCGATCTCCTATGCATGAGGATCATTGGGACCTGGTTATAAAGAAAGGAGATTGTACTCGAGAGGAGGGTGGTTTTCGTGGAGAACACTTACTATTCATCACTGAGGAGATTGCCAGGAGAGGCTGGGGTTACTTGGCTAACCTTCCTAGGAGAGTTGATGTTAAACTTGTTAAGGAACTTTATGCCAATGCCTTCAACCCCGACCCCCATTGAGCCTTGGTGCATTACCTTGGTGAGGGGTGTGGGGATCACATTCACTGCGGAGGACATTAACAGGAGCATGGGTATCCAGAATACGTTGGGGGGAGAGGAACGAGCATCACCTGATGCTAGTAGTTCAAGCCCTTGCCCGGTCGATATTGGACACCTACTGCAAGCCAGGAACTGCTTAGGGCACCGAGACCTCCGAGAACATACTGAGGCTTATGAGGAGGTATCTGACTCCCGTGGCCAGCATATGGTTGGCATTCATCCATGCCAATCTAATGTGTAGCTCTCATAAGTATGACATCACTGCTGCACGGGCCCACCTCCTCTATGCTATTATGGAAAGGAAAAGCATCGACGTGGGCTCGGTCATAGCCACAGATATCCAACAGAAGGTCAACTCCAGGAACGCTAAGGAGGTGTTGGCTCACGGTTTCCTCATCACTGAGATGATGGCTAGGCGGGGATAACTGTGTCATAGGAGGTTGAGAAAGTTCCTCGGGATCTGATCGACATAGATTACATCCACCGCCACTGTTGTGGAGAGCCAACACCACCCAGGAGGCAGCGAGCTCAGGCACCCCAGCGCCTATCCACAGATCCGATGCTAGTGGCCATACATCATAATATGCAGGACATGATGAGGAGCATGTGGCCACGAGAGACTTCTTCAGGGAGCAGAGCAGAGTACTAAGGAGGGCTGGAGAGCTATTTACCTTTCCGAGGAGGAGTTGTAACTCGGTTTCCACTGGAAGGACTTCCCCGGGGGGCAGGATGCCCAGTCATGAGGGGGTACCCGAGGCACCAAAGGCAGAGCCAGAGGAACAGGGTTACGACTTTGGTAATTTTGCTTAGTAGGGGCAAAAAAATTTGTTTAAAAATATTATTATAAAAAAATAGTGTAAATATCGATAAGAAATAAACAAATATATAAAATAAACAATATATAATGTTGTTTGGTCTCAATGTAAAATCTAACTGATAAACGAGAAGTAATTCATTAAGTAAAAAATAAAATATTACAAAATTAAATTTCACTCAATAAATTCTTAATTATACTCAACGTCTCTCACATAATATACATAATATCATGATAAAAAAAAACATAAAATTCCTACACTTTTACAAATTACAATTGTCTTCTATGCATTTTTAAATTATAATTTCACTCTCATCAAATGCATTGTTACACCCTATTGAAAATGTTGTATGCTTTTTTTTTTTTTTTCATTTTCAATACTATAAAAATATCTCTCTATATGTATAACTAAGCAATTACTCTAACATTGGTATCTCATACAATTGTATATTTCGTTCTTCACAAATGAGGAATAATAGTTTGTCATGTGGGGGCAACATCTATTTTTCAATAGGGGCAAAAATAAATTACTACATATATTATTTGGAAAAAAATTTGCTTAGTGGGGGCAACTGCCCCTATCCCACTACAAATAGGTCCGTCCATGGTCTTAGTTGATGATGAATCACAAGCCAACGGATGTGTTCATTACACGTCTCTCTTCTCTCTCCCTCTTAGGGTCCGTTTGATTTGCTATAATTCATGGGACAGCACAAAACAAGACAACTTGTTCTATGTTTGATTTCAAAAATGCATATGGGACAGCACAAGAAGATGGACAAGGGACAGGACAAAAGTGAAAATTTTTGTTACTCACTCAACCAAGGGACAAAAAGTTGTCCCAAGTACAATAAAAATAAAATGACAAAATTATCCTTCCCATTATCTCTCTCACCTACTCACGTATCTTCCACTCCCCATGAGACCCCTACGTGCTTTTATAACCGGTGTGCTCCACTATTGTATATTGCCATTTGATGGACAAGGAGGTTGTTGGATGGTGGATACGGTTGTGAGTAGTGAGTAGGGACTATTATAAACTAAAATTATTTTTTAAATGATAAAAATAAAATAATATTTAAAAATATATCCAAATTTTTAATTATTAAATAGATTATAAATATTAAATAAGAGTATCGTATGATAAAAATTTAATTATAAAAAAAATTTAAAATAAAAAAAATCTTGTTTTGTGTATCTTTTTATAATGCAAATCAAACATTATATAATAAAAAGGATATTTTAGTAAATTTTTCGTTGTCATGTCCAGTACGTAAGTATATCAAACAACATACTGTACAAAATCGATTGTTCTGTGCATCAACTAACAAACACCATACATCACAAAAAGTTGTGCTGTAACTCAACCACTTGTTCTGTACTGTTCTGTACTGTGTTGTGATGTTCTTTCCGTACTGCGAATCAAACGGAGCCTTAATATTTTAGGTTACCACAGTAATGAATCCATGGTATTCTTATAATATTCGATAAGCCAACATGATGTAGATCCTAAGATTATCAAGTTATGATTGTTCTTGATAAAATAAGAGGCTTGCTTATATGATTATAATGTTTTCGCAACTAAGATTTATGATAATCTTATATTTGATTATTGAGTTCAAATTTAACCGTCAATAGTCTAATGATCCAATTGAATCAATTTTTAATACATTATTTTTTACTTCTTTCTTTCCAAAATTCATGAAAAAAAAAAGAAGTCAAATCAAGTTAAACCGACATTTAAAGTATTATTCTTTCATTACTTTCTCTCCAAAATCATGGATAGAAGCAAGCATAAACTTAGCTGTTAAAATTGAAAGAGTAACACCCTCGCAGTATATTTTTTTAAAAAAATTGAGTACGTACTGTCAGAAAATCAGAAACCTTTTCAGTCGTCGCAGTCTTTTCCGCGAGTTCAGGAAATAGGACTGTAAGACACTCACAATCCAACCACGTCATTTTGTACTCCAGATGCAACGTCATTCCAATTTTCACTACCGAACATGCCAAACGCTTTCCTCACATTTACAAACCAACCATCTTTGAACGAGAGGCACACAATGCCACAATGGTATTCCTATGAGCATCTTATTTAGAATGAAGTGTTTAGCATTTATTTATTTGCAATTGATGTTATAATAAATATTTAAAATTTTATTAAATATGAATAATTAATAATAATGGTAAACAAGAGTTAATAAAATTTATATAAGTTTAATCATATTTATCAAAATTTTTTTGAACCAATTTATCAAATAATTAAACATTGTATATATTGAATAATTAATTCAAACATTTTGAAATGATAGTTATATTGCTTATAAAAAAAAATGTTAGTTATATTATGTAGTCACTTTTTTTTTTTACGATATTCATCGTTTTATAATTACTACTTCTATTAATAGTTATCTTATTCTACTTAATGAAAATAAAAAAAAATATAATAATAATTTAAAAAAATTAATTACTTTTGATTTCTAAAATGGCTGATAAAATGATAAAGAAATTATACTATCTAAAAAAGATTTTAAAACAGTGGGAGAAACTATTATCCTTACTTAGAGACATTACTATAATATTATTTGCTATATACTTCTTCTCTCTGTTTGAAATTACTTATCGTTTAAATTAATTTATAAACGAAATTCTTTTACTTGAGAAAGTATTTAAATAATAATTAACTTAAGTTGCGTGTATATGAGAATTCACTCAGATTAGGTTGAAAGTATTTCAAAAAATTTAAACTTAATAAGTTGCATGTATATTAGAATTCATTCAAATTAAGCGGTCTATATTAGATTGTGATTTTAAAAGATTATTTTGACATAAAAAGTCTTGTAGATTTTAAAAGATTATGCAAAAATATGATGATTTTTAAGATTTTCTTTTAAAGACTTTTATAATCAAGGTTTTATAGTTTAGATTTTAATGGATTTATATCAAAAGAATTTATAAGATTTGGAAGGATTATATTGATTTATAAGATTTGAAAGAAAAACATGGTGGAGATTAAATACATAAACTCTAATTACAACATTAAAGAGCAAATTCAATCTTATAGTGGAGAAGACAACATATTCACATACACTAGTGCAGAAAAGGGATTCTACATTGGAGTTTACACATCGGTTTCTTAAAAATCGATGTGTAAAACGAGGCGGTGGCATTTTTGAAATTAAAATCAAAGTATTACACATCGGTTTAGAGAATAACCGATGTGTAAAACCTTTCCACATCGGTTATTTATAACCGATGTTTAAAATTAAAATAAAAAAATTTAAAGTCAGAATTTTTAACATTCAACATCGGTTTTATATGAACCGATGTGTAAAATAGTGATTAACCACATCGGTTTCTAATTAAACGATGTATAAAATTATAAAGAAAAAAATAGAAATTAAAATTTTACTTTTACACATCGGTTTTAGTAACCGATGTATAAAATTAAAAAAAAATTCAGAAGTTAAAAGTTTAATTTTTACACATCGGTTTTTGCTTAACCGATGTGTATAATATGGTTAACCACATCGGTTTTAGGCATAACCGATGTGTAATATTCCCAATTTTTATCATTCCCTCCTTCTGTTCCGTGCCATATCCCTGCATTCTTCAGTTTATGAACCCTAAAACAGAAAACACTCCCTCCCTCTGCTAACGCGCGGCCTCCCAGCTCGAAGTTCATCCCTACCGCTGCCTCCGCTAACACTCCCATTCTTTCTTTGCTAACGCGCGGCTCTCTCCTCGAAGTTCATCTTGCATGCCTGTGCTCACTGTCCCTCCCAGAAAACCCCATTCCTCACCTCCATTGCCACGAAAACAGGTCACACACACTCACTCGCCCCATTAGTGTGCAAGAGAGGGATACCATTTAAGAGGTAACTAACATCCATCTTCCTTTATTGTTGTTGTTTGTTTGCACTGTTGTTGACAACTTAGTAATATTCAGCTTTAATCGATTCAATGGATTTAGTTGTATTTAAACTCTTGGAGATGAAATGTTCGATGAAAAGCCTGAGTGGTTAAAGTGTTATCTTCCATGCACTACTCTATGATTTCTCTTCTGGTTTTTAGTAGCTTTAAGGGTTCTGTTATTGCTGATGATTGATGGAATTCTAGAATTGGGTTGCTTGTCATATGTTTGCTTAAATGTGTGTGAGAATGTTATGTCAAATTGATCACATCGTTTGCAGCAGTACTCATTGGTATGTGAACTCCTGATATTTGAATTTCTAATTGCAACAAGACATTATGGTTCAAGTATTCACATTCTGTAATCTGAAAAGTAATGTTCGGGTGTGTAATCTTTGTTGGTGTCTTTATCGATTTATGCATACGTTACTAGCAAAAATCTTATTCTGTTTAAAAGTGGTTTAGTGTAGTATAGATAGAACATGTTAAATGCTTGTAAAAATGATGATTTCACTTGCTCATTTCCAATTTGCAACCTTTTGTTAAAGCAAAGAGATTGGTCACGATGTGTCAAATATGAACCAGGATGCATGTGCCACTTTGATTAGATGCTTATAGGTTTTTAGTGTTATGAAGTGATAATAAAAAATGGGTTTTACTGAACTCAACGAAAACAGAGAAGTGAGGCTTACTTTGTATTGTTTATATTGCAATGACATTGGTTCTACTGCACTTTTAATTGTTTCCTCCTTTATACTGAGAACAAAAGTTAAATTAAGACATTAAGGGATGTTAACATTGTGAGTTAGTAGAATTGTTGGCTGCAAATTTGTTTTCTCTAGAATGCATTTTTTTGGGCCCATTGTTAACAAAGTGTTTATCCCTATGAGCCTTAGTCATGCTGTGGTGGGAATTAAAATATGTGTTTTCATGGTCTTCTATTGTTAAAGATGCTTAATTACCTCACTGCTGCCTCTGCTGTTAAAGACGTGTTCCCTTCTTCTTCTTCATCTTCTTCGTCTTGATGCATTTTCTGTTCTTCATATTATTGCTAAATAGCCAGCTGCATTTTCTGTTTTAGAAATGGAAAAGTCAGTTCATGAAATATGACTTTTTGTATAGGTACACTCAGTCCGAGCAGAATATTAAGCAGAATATTCATTAATTATTCATTACGGTTTCCGGCTGAGTGTTCTTCGCACACCCGGTAAGCTTTCTCCTCTCCATTTTTCTCGTTTGGTTTTTGTTTGCATTGTACTTGGGGATTGCAGTGTTTTATTATTTTTCTTAATGTTAATTATTTAGTAAAGCCTTAGTTACCCGTTTGAGATGCAATACTAATGAGCGTACGTGTATGTGCTTAATGTACCGCTCATTGTGTTGGATCTTGAATTGTCCAAAGTTGGACAGTTTGGGAAAAAACTTTTTCTTAATTCAGTTAAAATAGTTATTCATTGATTCTAATGTTATATACTTGATGAAAGTTCGGATTGATAAATTTCCTTTCGTTCTCTGGGTGCATACTTTATCGTGGTGGATGTCATCGCGTTCAAGTAGTGTACGTCGGAGACCGCAGGGAAATGCTGCCGAAATTTTGTCGAGTATGAGCATGAGAGTTAAGGACTAACTGTTAACCGAATGTTGAAAAAATTTCTTCTCGAATGGGATAGGGCCATACCCTGTCATAAGAAGTGGTCGATGAATATGTTGGACTAAGTACGAAGGTATTGGTTTAGTCATGGATCGAGGTTGGATGAATGCTAGACGGACAAGTGATGAGTATGAGAATGGAGTGGAAGATTTTCTACAGTTTGCAAAAACAAATGCTCCTGATAGTGGTAACGGAAGGTTTTATTGTCCTTGTGTTAACTGTTTGAATGAGAGACGACTAGAAGCTGAGGAGATACATGATCATCTTATTTGTGAGGGGATTTGCAAGAGTTATACAACATGGATATGTCATGGTGAATCGTTAGACAGGCCGAGGGTGTCGGATAGAGAGGAAGTTGATGACGTGAAAATGGACGATGGACTAGAGGACATGATCCGTGATGTTGGTCAAGAGTCTTTTCGGCGCGCAAATGTGTATGATACTTTGTGCAGTGATGCGCAAGTGGCTTTGTATCCGGGGTGCACTAATTTCACACGGTTGTCAGCGGTGTTAAGATTGTTCAATGTGAAGGCGAGAAATGGGTGGAGCGATAAAATGGGAGAGAGGAAGTTCAATGTGATGGACAGCTTCGCCATCCGGCCGATTCTTTGCAATGGAAGAGAATTGATAGTTTGTTTCCGGATTTCGGCAATGAGCTCAGAAACCTCAGGCTTGGACTTGCTACCGATGGAATGAATCCATATGGAAACTTAAGTAGTATTCATAGTTCATGGCCTGTTCTCCTTGTAATTTACAACCTGTCTCCTTGGTTGTGCATGAAGCGCAAATACATTATGTAAAGTATGATGATTTCAGGTCCTAAACAGCCAGGAAATGATATTGATGTTTATCTGAGTCCCTTGATTGAAGACTTGAGAATGTTGTGGGATGAAGGCGTTGATATGATTGACGGGTATTGCCGTGAGACATTCAGATTGCGTGCCAAGTTATTTTGCACCATCAATGACTTTCCAAAGATAATGGGAACCTGTGTGGGTATAGTGTTAAGGGGCATAAAGCATGTCCAATATGTGAAGAAGGCACATGTTACCATCAACTGCAACATGGAAGGAAGACGGTTTACCTTGGGCATCGGAGATTTCTCCGACGTAATCATCCTTATCGTAGATTGAGAAAAGCTTTCAATGGACTTCCGGAGAATGAAATTTCTCCGGTGACCTTGACTGGAGAGCAAGTTTATGAAAGGGTGAACAACACTAATGTTATCTATGGGAAGACCCAGAAGAAGGCTACCGAGAAGAAAATATGGAAGAAGAGGTCGATCTTCTTTGATCTTCCATACTGGTGCAAGCTTGATGTAAGACATTGTATTGATGTGATGCATGTAGAGAAAAATGTGTGTGACAGTTTAATCGGAACGCTTCTCAACATTCAAGGCAAGACAAAGGATTGTGTAAATGCTCGTCTGGATCTAGTTGCGATGGGTATACGAGAGCAGTTAGCTCCACTTAAAGTGGGGGATAAGAAGACTTATTTGCCCCCAGCATGTCATACTTTATCAAAAAAAGAGAAAAGAAGTTTCTGTGAATGTCTACGGGGAGTCAAAGTGCCACAGGGTTACTCTTCAAATATCAGAAGACTTGTCTCAATGAAAGATCTCAAATTAGTTGGCTTAAAGTCTCATGATTGTTATGTCTTGATGCAACAACTACTACCGGTGGCCATTCGTGACATATTGCCTAAAAAAGTCAGACATGCCATTACTAGGTTATGCTTATTCTTCAATGCTATATGTAGCAAGGTCTTTAACACTAAAAATTTGGATGAGTTGGAAAATGAGGCAGCCATTGTCTTGTGCCAATTGGAGATGTATTTTCCACCTTCATTTTTTGACATCATGGTTCATTTGATTGTTCATCTAGTGAGGGAGATTAGCTTGTGCGTTCCCGTTTATTTAAGGTGGATGTACCCGTATTGAGAGATACATGAAGATCCCGAAAGGATATATGAAAAATCCACACCGTCCCGAAGCATCTATTGTTGAAAGGTATGTTGCAGAAGAAGCTATTGAGTTTTGTACAGACTACATGTCAAAAGCGGAACCTGTAGGGCTTCCGAAGTCTCGTCACGAAGGAAGATATGATGGTAAGGGTACACGAGGTATCACTGTTAAGAGCATGGATCGGGAGGAAGTGCTTCAAGCACATTTGTATATATTGAATAACACTGATGAGGTTGAACCATACTTATGTGAGCATAAAAGCATCATCAATGAAACTTACCCTAGAATGAATGAAAAATGGTGTTTGAACAAGCATAACAAGACTTTCTTGAACTGGTTTAAAGAAAAAATTGCAAAGGATGGTACTGTTTCTGCTACATTAAAATGGCTAGCACAGGGGCCTAACTTTGATGTCATATGCTGGAGTGGGTACGATATCAATAAGTTTTCCTTCTATACAAAGTCCCAGGATGACAAAAGTACTATGTAAAACAGTGGGGTTATGGTCGTCGCTGAGTCAATGCATTTCTCTAGTTCGAAAGATAAAAACCCTGTTATGGCATCAGTTTCATACTTTGGAATCATTGAAGAGATATGGGAGGTTGATTACACGAAGTTTAGAGTACCTATTTTTAAATGTCAGTGGGTCGACAGTAACAATGGTGTGCAAACCGATGAGTTAGGATTCAAATTGGTGGACCTTAGTAAGGTAGGTAATAAAGAGGAACCTTTCATCATGGCATCCCAAGCAAAACAAGTGTTTTATATCCGTGATCCTTCTAACAAAAGGTGGTCAGTGGTTCTCCAGGGAAAAAAATGTATAATGGTAGTGAGGGAAATCACGATTCAACTCTTGATATTTCTGATACTCCTTCTTTCTCAACACGGGTGCCTAATTTCAATGAGGAAAATGAAGTGGATGATGTACATGCTACTCGTAATGATCACCAAGAAGGGTTATGGGAGAACTTTACTAATTGACCACAAAGTAAGTTTAGTTTGATATTACCATCAAGTTTGGCATATTATATGTTTACGTTGATATTTATAAGTTATGTTTATGTACGTTGATCGATATTTATAAGTTATGTTTGATATTTATCCTGACATACTAACAAGTTTTTTTTTTGTTTTGTGTTTAAACATGTATACATAGCTGATCATGAGGATATCCTTCCTTCATGCAAATGGTCGAGACCCCGTCTACCCTAGAAAGTGGTAGACGTGCCACACGGATGAGGAATTTGACTGCCAACCGTGGGTCAAATCAAAAGATAAGAATAGACTTTGATAATAACCTCAATCCTATTGGGCCAATGGAAGATCAATTTAACAGTTTTGTGGTGACCCTTGCTAGGAACAGGCCCAGTATACTCATTGATAGGTGGAGAGATGTACCCGCGGACGTGAAGGAGCAGATATGGGAGAGTATTCTGGTATCTATACTTCTACGTCCTGTGTTTTTCTGTATCTACTTTATTTTTATCTTAATAATTAATATCATACAGTAATTCGTTGATTCTTTTGGTCTTAATGTAGTTGACCTTTGACATACCGGATACATACTTTTTGAAGAAGCGTTTGCTAAAGTATGCTGGAGAGCGTTGGAGGGCTTTTAAGGCCGACACAGGCGCATACTATGTATTCAATCCAAAATGTAAAAAGAACCCACTTGAGGTGTACCCTTTTCTTGACCAGGCGACGTGGGATCGCTTTGTTCAGAGCCGACATGATCCCAGCTTTCAGGTTAACTTATTGTTTAAAGATAATGCTCTATTTTTATTCGTTATAGGATGTTGGAAATGATATTGTGCCTAAAAGGTCGGATCTAGGAAGACCAGAGATGTCTGCTCCTGCCAAGGTATTCATTTGACCATTTAGTTAATAACGAATTAAATAACTTCATTATCCGTGATTACTAATATATATCTATGTTGTTTAGGGGATCGACAAATGGGCACCTGACCATGGTGATGTTTTTAAAGTTCTGGCTATACAGGTTGTCACCATGGAGAATGACGCAGCCTTGGTAAGGTTGGAACATGATGCCAGCCCTGGTGAACTGTATATACCAAAGAAGGAACTTATGGAGATGGTACTCAATAAAGAAATGGCCAGTTCTGCACACATATCGTTTTGGTGCACGTAAGTACATTTTATTTATAAGTTAATTACGTAATTAATTTTTAAATACTATGATAATTAACATGTTTTTCCAATATATTAGGTATCTGCATCGTATGTTAGTCGATCAAGTTAACCTCGCCCTTTATGGGTTCATTGACCCCATGTTCATTCAGGGTGATGTTCTCCTAGCATCGGAAGACCCGGTCACTACCATACGTGATATACTTGCCCGAGACGATCATCAATTCTATCTTGTGCCTTATCTCAATAAGTAAGTACCGATTATTTAAGTATAACTATATATGACTTAGTGACTAACTGTTCCGCAAATACAGCCTGCATTGGCAACTGTTGCTCTTGTACCCAAGAATGAACGTCGTGGTCTTCTTCTCCTCATTGGGAAATAAGCCGGCGAATCAACTGAAGACGATCATCGAAATGTAAGCATTAAAATACTTTATAATCGATGAATGCGATTGTTTTAATTATCTGAAATCTATTAGATATACTTTAATTAATGTTTTTGTCATGATAGGTCTATTAATGCAACCCACATGTTGCGTGGTGAAAGGCGTACTCGGGCTATCAGATGGATTATTCCCAGCGTAAGATATTTATTAGTTCAAATGCATCAAATGCAGTGGGTACAATAATTGATTTCTATTTTATTTAATTCCTCATATTCTAATTGGGTTTCATTTGTACGTAGTCACGTATACAACGTGGGTCATGGGAATGTGGCTACTATGTGATACAGTGGATGTTGGAAATTATCTCCTCCGGGATCACTGAAAGATGGCACGAGGTAAATGTTAATTGATACAATTAGAAGTAATAGTATAGATTCGTTATATGTTTTATGTTAGTTTATTACTTAAAAGATATAATCTTTTGTCCAATTAAACTTGCAGATATTCAACAATCCAACTCCATTATCTCGATTCGACATCAACAACATAAAGAGACGTTGAGCAACTTTCTTTCTTGAAGTGTACCAACCATAGTTTGTATATATGTAGTTAGTTTAAAAACTTATCATGTACTATCTATTACTTTTGACTGATTATATGTATTTTGATATGAAATCTCTATAATATATCATGTAGCTTTTTAGTTTCTAATTATTTTTGTTGTCTCTGAATGTAATTGAACGTATATATATATATATATATATATATATATATATATATATATATATGTATGTATTGTTCGTAATAAATTCAATATATGTTAGTTGTGTTGAGAATATTTACAGTATGTTATTCTGGTATATATTGATCGCATTCTCAAAACAGGGGTAAGAAATGATAGAAATGTAAATAATAGGAAAAAAAATGAGACTTTACACATGGGTTTTTATTAAAACCGATGTGGAAATTTCACTTTACACATCGGTTTTCAATAAAACCGATGTGGAAAGTGAAATTTCCACATCGGTTTTAAACAAAACCGATGTGAAATTTCACTTTACACATCGGTTTTAATGAAAACCGACGTGTAAAGTGAAATTTCACAATATGATACGAATTGACAAATTAATTTTCTACATGGTTAAGAGTTAACCGCTGTATAAAATATTATACACATCGGTTATAAAACCGATGTGTAAAGTGCCA
This sequence comes from Sophora flavescens, assembly GCA_030762895.1. Taxonomy (NCBI): domain Eukaryota; kingdom Viridiplantae; phylum Streptophyta; class Magnoliopsida; order Fabales; family Fabaceae; genus Sophora; species Sophora flavescens. The sequence goes on from CM061064.1 coordinate 125,516,854, forward strand.
ATAAACCACATCAGTCGTTTCAACATCAGTTTTAAAACCGATGTGTAAAGCCAAAAATAACCGATGTGGAATCCCTTTTCTGCACTAGTGATAATTATGTTTTGTTCACATGTTATCGTATTTACGTAACAGAAAAGGAAATTGTGAACTTAAAACAATAAAAATCACTTTATTTTCATAATGTCACAAATATTGCATTCTATACTTTTATTGCTTAGTGTAACATATATGTTTTCCATCAAATAGTTTTGGGATCTTGTGGGGGATGGCTTGTGGTACTTGGTCATAGATGCTTTTATGAAGGGGTTTGTTGATGATAGACTTTGTGGAGACTTTCATTGTCCTCGTTTCAAAGGTAAATCAACCCACTCATTTTTTTAAAGAAAAATATTTATCCCATTAGTTTATGCAATGTGGCTTATAAAATCATCACTAAGGTGATGGTCTAGAGGTTAGTGCATTTCTTGGATGAGCTTATTGGTCCCCTACAAAAAAGTTTTATCCCAGGAAATGGTACCTTATATAATGTTATTCTTGCTCAAGAGGTGGTTCATTACATGCATCCCTCAAAATCAAAGAAAGATATGATTGTTTTCAAAATTGATCTTGATCTTGAAAAAGCCTTTCTGGAGCCTACTCTTGGGGATTTAGCTTTCCCATATATCACAACGAATTTGATTATGTGGTGTGTTAAATAATCTAGTCTCTCTATCCTTTGGAATGATGTTGAAGTACTGGATAGTTTTAAACCCACTTGAGGTCTCAATCTAGGGGATCCTTTGTATCCATATCTCTTTATTCTTTGTATAGAGAGACTTGCTCCGAATATCCAAAATAAGGTTAATATGGGAGAGTGGTGCCCTGTTTCATGTGTCTAAAGGAGGGCCTAGACTTTCTCATTTATTATTTGTAGATGATGTTCTCCTATTTTGCCAAGCTATTGAATCCCAAGTTCATATCGTCTTAGATACCATCAAGGACTTTTGTGAAGCTTTGGGTCTTAATTAAAGTGAATTTTGAAAATTCTTGTGCCATGTGCTCCCCCAAAATTTCTAGGCATCAAAAGGATATTTTTAATGGTATTCCTTCTATTCGGTTTGGGCGCCTCTGCTTAGCCAAATCTGTCACCTCTTCTATTTCGGTTTACTCCATACAAACCCCTTCGTTATCGAAAAAAGTGTGCCACCATATTGACTCTCTTACTCAAAATTTAATTTGGTCTAAGGAGAAGTGTAGCCGTGGTTGGAACTCGGTGAAATGGGACAATACGACTAAACCTAATAGAATGGGCGGTATGGGCCTTTGAAACACGAGAACCTCGAATATAGCTCTTATTGGCAAATTGGTGTGGAGCATTTCGAATGATAAGAATCGTCTTTGGGTGCAAGTTCTATACAAATATATTGGAAATAGGTTGCTCTGGCATAGCTCTATTAATGCTACAGCATTCATTACTTAACGCAACATTATGAAGGCAACGGAAGCCCTTCGTGAAGCATTTGAGATGTAGCTGGGTTCAGGACCATCCTCTCTTGCTGAGTTATTGGCTGTTAAGCATGGTCTGGAGTTAGCTTGGGGGAAGAGGCTTTCGCAACATTATTTGTGAGTCAGACTCTAATGAGGTGATCAACTTGCTTAATGAAAATCGGGGACACCAGTTTCATGTGTTTGCGGCCATCATTATTCAGGTGAGAGTTAAGCTGCATCATGTACTTGGGATGGGAATTCAAGTAAAGCTGGTATTTGCTCGAGAGACAAGCTCAAGATCTGGAAAGACCCACCTCCAATTGACTTTGCTGAAAGATAGAATGAGACTTATATTAGTATGTTCCAGTCCTGATTTGTTTTCTTTTGTTTGTTGCTTTTGTGTTCTTTCCACTTTTACGCTAATTTTTTTTATCCATACATTCATATTCATGTTCCCGCAGTTGAAGTTATATTACTTTGAACATATAAAATATAACATTTAAATAAATGTTGGGAGAGTTTTGTCCCTCTTAAATAAATCTTTTAAGTTTGGATAAAATTAAATGGAGTTCGATATTATTTTTAGATATTGAGAGCCTTTCAGGTTCCTCTTAAATATAATGAAGTCAAATCGCAGAAAATGTTAACCTAATTTCTTCTAATATTTAATATTTTTTTTAGTTTTTTTTTTAAAAAAACCACCAACCGGGTATGGATAATAAACACCTAAATAGTGAAGCATTCCCTTCAACACATGACCGTATTTATGCTTTAGACAACCATTTTCTTTTCTGTAAAGCCAATCGAAGTCACGTATTCTAATCCTCCCCACGATTACTTTTACTACAAACACCGACATTACAACTCCACCGACATAACATCAACCACCCCCCACAACTGATCCAACATTATCCAATACCATCTTACTCTTTCCTAATATGTTCCTCAATGGATAAACCATAATAATTACCTAATTACAACTGTTATTATTGGCTGACTCAGCAGCCACACATCCTTATAACAAATAGAATCTATAAAAAAAAGAATCAATTTAATACACACAATATAACCCCAATTCACATCCTGATATGTGATAATGTGAATATTATCTGACGTGTGAAGCTAACCTGTTGTGTAAATTCCAAGAATGAAGTCCAATTGAGAGTGGATGAGGAATAGAAATCTTGAAAAGGACTTAAAAATAGTATTTTGTCAACCGTGACTGTATTTATGAATGCACACGTCACTATAAAAATATATTTCAAGATATTAATTAATGTCATTATAAAACTTTTTAAGAAAGGAAAACAATATCATTATAAATATACATTTCAAGATATTAATGAATGTTGTTATAAATTTTTTTATACTGATTAAATATATTACTTGAATCCTATTTATTTTATAATCTTTTAATAAGTATGTGCGTGTATATTGACATTTATCAAAAAAAAAAAAAAAAGTGTGTATATAACATTTACAATATATATTATCATCATTATCATAATATTGTATTGTTGACAGCTCAACGGTTCGTGAAGGAGTAAATTAATGAGATAAAATCTTCACTCTCAGCTTTCTATATAAACACTTGCAGTTGCAGGTCCCAATCGAAAAGCTCCATCTTGTTTTCTCTCCCCTTCTCTCTTTCTCTCTGTCTTCATTATATTTTCACTACTATTATTGTTGTTGTAGTTCTTCTTCTTCTTTCTACTTCTCTTCCTTTGTTCCCACAGTCCAAATTTTCTGATATAGTGAGATCAGAAAATGCCTGCTGTTGGAGGAATAAACGTTGGAGGGGGAAAGGAGTACCCTGGAAACCTCACTCCTTTTGTCACTGTAACATGCATCGTTGCAGCCATGGGTGGCTTGATCTTTGGCTACGATATTGGAATCTCTGGTATATACATTTACAATTAACACACACAAAAAGAAAATGAAATTTAAATGCAATTTTATTTGTTATTTGACTGGTTTTGCCGTTTTGGTTAGGTGGTGTGACGTCTATGGATCCATTTCTGTTGAAGTTTTTTCCGTCGGTGTATCGGAAGAAAAACTTGGACAAAACGACGAACAAGTACTGTCAATACGACAGCCAAACTCTGACGATGTTCACGTCGTCGTTGTACCTGGCGGCGCTGTTGTCGTCGCTGGTGGCGTCTACGGTGACGCGGAAATTTGGTCGGAAACTGTCCATGCTTTTCGGAGGTCTGCTCTTCCTAATCGGTGCTCTCATCAATGGGCTTGCCCAAAAGGTTTGGATGTTGATCGTGGGTCGGATCTTGCTCGGGTTCGGTATCGGGTTCGCAAATCAGGTATTACTCTCTCTCTCTCTCTGGTCTTTGCCTGTAACCCTTTTTTCCGGTGGACAATGCTCAAGAGTCTTAGACGTCACTCAGACCCATTGAGTTAACCAATTTTGAAAAATTAAAACTCATTTCCTTTGGCTGTTTCGTCACCTCTTAAAGCCGGAAATGGATGTTTTACTTGCTCATCTTTCTCACTCTTGGTTTTTAAAATCGTTTAACCCATGTGCCGTCCCATATACATAATTAACAATAAATGTATCCATGAATTTTCAGTGAGTGTTTACGAGGTGTTAACTTTGTATTTTTAATTTTATACCTGACTTTTTATTAAAAGGATTTAATTGTAAGGTAAAGTGTTGAAATGTTTTATCTGTGTTATAAAAATGTTTGATTTTTTGTAATGATTATTTTAGAAGGCATGATAATCAGACGTAAAAATAATTATATTAAACTTTTTTTGGTAAAATATGTTAAACTTTTATTAGTATAAATAAAATTTTTTCATTGTTTTTATTATTTTTAAAAACATAAAAGTAAAAAATAAAATAAAAGAAAGTAACAACTTTTGTAATTAAAATTTAAAGTATATATTAATTGAAAATAAAAACTGAAACGCTCAACGGCTCAAGGTATATTTTCCTTTTTCAGATTATTGTTTTCTCGATTTGTTTTTTTAGTTTTGGTTTTATAGGATAACACAAAATATGTATATGTCTCTATCTACCAAAAAATGTGTATATGTCTCCGATATTCTCTCGCTGTGTGCAGTGTGTACAGACTGGAAAACAAAACCTGCTTGTATTCAAGACATAAAACTAACCTCAATATGACTTTGATTCCTTCATTGTCGTTTTGTTTCAATTTTTTAATCGCATAATGAGGAAGTGATGTCGTTCGATATGCTTGTTTTGTACTATTTTACTATTATATTGGTACCGAATGATCTGATTATAGATTTAAGTTTTTATCTTAAAATAAAATAGGATGATATCTCACATATATTTATATATTATTTATTATTTACTTATTTAACTTTATATCCTATATATGATAATATCTAGTTATACGGTGTCTTATCAGAAATTTGAGATAAAAAAGCATTTTTCATATAAATTATATGCTTTTTTTCTTTTGACTCAATATAAATTATATGCTGATCTTTCATCTTTTGCTGGATAATATGATTCATGATGACGCTTTAGCCAGAAAAGAGGCAGTATTGAATATACAATTAAGTGGACCTTCTTTTTTCTTGTAAAAATATGGATTAGCACAGGATTAGGCATTCATTTAATGATGTTTATTATTATTTATCCGGCCCAATAGTCATGGGCTACCCTACTTTTCATTTCTCTAATCTACTTTGATTTCGGCTTGACATTGCTTTTCGGAACAAACTGCAAATTCTTGTTTTGTTCCTCTGAAAAGGAACGAATCTGCATCTTTATTTTCTATTCAACATGGGGTTAGAGTGATAGCTGAATTTCGACAAACATGTAGCTTGCTCTGACTATTATATTAAATGGTGGCATAATTATTGTGCCCCGTTTTTCTTTGCATGTGCCCCGTTTTTCTTTGCATGTGACATCCTCCCTTTACATTCACACCACCGTTTACTTTATTTTCCACGGCGTTGAATTGAATTATTGAATTTACGAAATAAAAACTAGGGTCCTGTTTTTGTTAAGGAATGAAAAGAAATTTGTATTAAAAAACTAAATGTAACATTTTTTAATATATGAAATAATTCATTTTTAGCATAAAATTATCTTCTTTTAATTTCTTAGTCAATAATTTAGCACTTGAATAAAAGTTAGGAGCTGGTTTCCAATTTTTTCCAAGAAAAGTAATAGGTTGATAAGAACCCGCGGTCCTCTATAACGACATTTTCTAAAAAAAAAAAAAAAACTATAGTAAACATATTATCATAAATTTCAACATTGATGTTTGTTATTTGATTTTACTTGTCACTTACATGTTATTAATCATTGTTATCTAAGTTATTTGTTAATAATCTTTGTTACATGTTATTTGATTTTTGTAAGATTAACAGTCAGTGCCTCTAGGTTATTTGATTTTACTTGTCACTTACATGTTATTAATCATTGTTATCTAAGTTATTTGTTAATAATCTTTGTTACATGTTATTCGATTTTTGTATGATTAACAGTCAGTGCCTCTAGGTTATTTGATTTTACTTGTCACTTACATGTTATTAATATTTGATTTTTGTATGATTAACACAGTCTGTGCCACTATACCTCTCTGAGATGGCTCCCTATAGATACAGAGGAGCTTTGAACATTGGCTTCCAAATGTCCATCACAATTGGTATTCTTGTGGCCAATGTATTGAACTACTTCTTTGCCAAAATCAAAGGTGGCTGGGGATGGAGGTTGAGTTTGGGAGGTGCTATGGTCCCTGCTCTTATAATCACAATTGGATCATTAGTCCTTCCAGACACTCCTAACTCAATGATCGAACGCGGCGATCGCGATGCAGCTAGGGCTCAACTTCAGAGAATCCGTGGAATAGAAGATGTTGAAGAAGAGTTTAATGATCTTGTGGCAGCTAGTGAAGCATCTATGCAAGTGGAGCACCCTTGGAGGAACTTGTTGCAAAGAAAGTACAGACCCCAACTCACTATGGCCATAGTGATTCCATTCTTCCAGCAATTTACTGGCATCAATGTGATTATGTTTTATGCACCTGTGCTGTTTAACTCAATTGGGTTTAAGGATGATGCTGCTCTTATGTCAGCTGTGATCACCGGCGTTGTTAATGTTGTTGCTACAACGGTATCAATCATTGGGGTTGATAAGTGGGGTAGGAGAGCACTTTTCCTTCAGGGTGGAGCCCAGATGCTCATATGCCAGGTACCTTTTCTTCTTCAATTTAATAATTAATTGGTTGACTTATTGAATGAAAAACAAGATTTTTGATAAGGGTGTACATCAAATAGAGAATTGAATCATGATTTATAGAGAATTGGTGTATTACTTTTGTAAAAGCGGGTTTTCGTAACGGTGTTGAACTATGATGTAATCTTTTCACGAAATTTTTTTAGTGATATCTAGTTTGGAGCACATGATAGGGTATATGTTTTTCAACCATTCCTAAAAGATAGGGAGAGTAGTTACTTTGATGCTTAAGCTAGATTATAGTAATAAAGTATTCTACTTATTAAAAAAAAATAGGGGTGTACATCTAATTTGAAATAGTTTATTGCTTACAATATGATTTTAAGCTTAGAATGAGTCCTGTATATTTAGTGAGCTTTAATTTTGTTACATATGACTTACATCCTATTGATTTGTTAACCCAATATTTGTTGATGTGCACAGGCTGTAGTTGCAGCTGCAATTGGGGCCAAATTTGGAGTTGATGGAAATCCTGGTGACTTGCCAAAGTGGTATGCTGCAGTTGTGGTGCTCTTCATTTGCATTTACGTAGCAGGGTTTGCTTGGTCATGGGGTCCCCTAGGTTGGTTGGTGCCTAGTGAGATCTTCCCCTTGGAGATTCGCTCTGCTGCTCAAAGTATCAATGTGTCGGTGAACATGCTGTTCACATTCTTTGTTGCACAAGTTTTCTTGATGATGCTTTGCCACATGAAGTTTGGGTTGTTCATCTTCTTCGGCTTCTTTGTATTTGTGATGACATGCTTTATTTACTTCATGTTGCCTGAAACTAAGGGCATCCCTATTGAAGAGATGGGGAAGGTATGGAAGGAACACCCATACTGGTCTAGATTCGTTGAGCACGAGGATTATGGCAATGGAGTTGAGATGGGCAAGGGAGCTACTAAGAATGTGTAATTGGTCCTGATTTTATTTTATTTTCTTCAGTGATTTTTTTTTTTAGGGTACAACAAATTATCTGTGTCAATGTCAAGGTAGCATTGATTTGGTACCAAAAATTAAGGGTTATTTTTATCCCGGTTTCAGTGAACGGAATACAAGTTTACAGGATCCTTTTCTATATTAGTCCCATTACACAAATTATCATGAGTCTCATTTGAAATTTTTTCTTTTCATTTCTAAGAATGAGTACACAAATTTATGTTTACTACATGCAAGACTTTTTTGGACAATTCTTGGGTCCTCCAACCAATAGGTTGAAGATTGGTTCTCTGTAATAACTAATCAGTGATTAATTGGTTAGAAAAATTTAAAATTTAAAATAAATCAATCAATTATTAATAATGGTTAAAAATTTTGGTCTTTGAAGAAGGGCCTGGGACTTTGCCAACTTTTTGGGATACATTAGACTATGCTATAAGGTTGACATCAAACTGGCTTTCTCTGTATTCAAAACTCTGCATGTTCAGCATTGCTTAAAATATGGCTAATGTTGTTATAGTAATGGCCTAAATGTTTAGGTTTAAGTCAGCAACGTGGATGTGCTATTGGCTCATCATTAACCCAAACAAGGGTTGTTTGGTATCAGTTTCCATCATTATAAGGCACAGGGACCCGAAAGAATCATGAATGATGGTACAAAAATAAATAACTCTGGCACAACTACAGCGCAAGTTTTCTGTCTCCTTCCAATATTTATTAGGCTTAATTATATTTTTGGTTTCTCTGTTGTTGATTATGTGTAATTTTGTTACATATGATTTTTTTCAAACATATTTGATCCCTCTATTTTTAATGTTGTAAATTCGATCATTCCCTCTAATGACTATCAATTTTTTCAATGATTAACATAAATGAATCACTATTCTAAATACATAGAACTTCTGGTTGAGCTTCTCTTTCTTCTATCTCTCCGATTTAATGTGATTCAATGCTTCCTGTGTCATTTGTCGGTTTCGTTCTTCATTTACTAGACTGTTTTTTGTTCCATCACACGCTCCTTTACCAGAAAAGCTCAACCAAAGGTTCTAAATGCTTTATGCAGTGGTTTCTCTATATTGATCATTGAAAAATAGGCAAACATCTAACAGAAGGATTGAATTTGCAATATTTGGAAAAATAGAGTGACCAAATATCCTAAAAAAGTCATAAGGATCAAAATCGCACATGACAAATAATAAGGGAACCAAAATTACAACTAAACCTAACTTGCATCACCTTCAAAGTTTCTCCGAATGAGCTGCTCTTCTTGGTTGGAGCTAGATATGTTCTGATGTGTAATCGATTTATTAATATCTTAGATCTAAACATCTCAATTATGAAGTGTCTATACAAGATGCATGTATTATGATACCTCTAACTATGAGATTTAAGATATTTGCCAGGTAGAGGTAGATATCACAAATGAGTATGGTACATTTTTACATGACAAATGTTTTTTGAACACAAAAAATAGGGACACAATATAGCGTCCCTTTATTTTTTTTTATCTATCCATGGAATGTATGTATAGGGACACATACAACATCCAAATTTTGTGTTCAAATAACATAACTGTTTTTACATATTATGTATTCCTTCCTACTCTCAGTCTGCCACACACGTTGACTTAAATTGTTGGGATATATTTCTTTGTCAACTGAGAACCCCAATCCAAACAGCCATACATTTAGGGTCTGTTTGCGAGTTGGAGGAGGAGGGGAGGGGAGGGTTGGAGGATGAAGGTAGGGAAAAAGAAGGATAACCGTCTAAAATCCTCCCTAAAATCATTTTTTAACAAAAGAACCAAAATCCTCTAATTTGGAGGAACTAAAAAAATGAACTAAAGGAGGATTTTGGAGGATTATTTTTCCTTCTCAATCCCTTTTCGCCTCCCTTACTCCTCAAACTCTTCGCCTCCCTCCCCCTCCTAACTCACAAATAGACTTTAGAGCAGATAAACAAATGGGTAATTTGAAACTAAATTTTGTATGTCCATTACACACATTATGAATCAGTCTTCCAAAATAATTTGAAATTTAAACTAGCTTATAACTTATTTGACTACTTTATAAGTTGTTCGACCAAAGTAGAAGTGTTTGATAAATAAATTTATCTCATTATCTTATATCTTTTATATATATATATATATATATATATATATATATATATATATATATATATATATATATATATATAAAATTTATTCTATTTAACTTATAGCTTATTAACCTTTCTCGTTTTTGCCCTCATTATTTTAAGGAAATCTCTACTTTACCCAAACTCCTATCTCATAAAATAAAATTTATATAGAAAATCATGTAAACATGTTGTTTCATTTATATTATTTGATAATAATATTGAAAAATAAAAATTAAATTAAAAAATAATATTCTTATTATAAAGCTTTAATCAGAATTTTAATAAAATTATATAAAATTTCTATAAACATGTCTTTTATGTTATTTTATATTTATAAGCCACTTCATCAACTAATTTTATCAAACACTTCAAATTCAATTAGCTATCTTTACAACTATCAACTAAAAGTAGGGGTGGGCTCGGGCTGGGTTGGGCTAAGTTTGGAGGAAATCTTGACTTAAACCAATTAAATATGTTCGGGTTGGCAAAGAAAATATTGTGTAACCTGAACTAAACCAACTTGATCTCATTCGGGTTTAGGGTTTAATAATAATAAAAAATCAACGTTGTAAAAAAATTAAGAAAAAACTCATGCACAGGCGCTTATTTATCCTAAAACCATTCTTCACTCTTCAACCTTCAGGATCTCTCTCCCTTCAACTGGTCTTCTAGATCTCTCTTCCATTAGGCTAGAAACACTCCTATGTTTGTTTCTCTCTCCCTCTCCCACTCCCCAACATTCCATTTCCTCCACCTTCTCACCACTCCAAACTCATCCTCAAGACCTGTTTCCTCGTGGATACGGTCACCACACCAGCCTTTACTTCTCTGCCACAACCGCCCACCTCATCCAACAAGTCCTCAACGTTTGTTGACGACACCGGAATCATTGCTTCATTAGATGTCGTTCTTCCTCCTAACATACCCCCTTGGCCCATTTCCCTTCAGTCTTACTTCCTGCATGCTTGCTTCACTAGGTTTGTTGTTGAATCTCATCCCCTCCATTCTTATATCACTACCTCCTTCCTGCTATGGCAATCATCTTCCATTCTTCCTTGTCGATGAATCTCGGGTTGGTTCAAATTTCTCAAGTTTTAATTTCCCCAAATCGGTACTCGAACCAAACCCCTCAGGTTTGGCATTTCCTGAACCAAACCAACTCGGATTTTTCGGTGAGGGTCAGTTGGGTTGATGGGTCAATCCAAACTCGTGATCACCCCTAGCTATAAGTTTTCAGCTAAAAATTAGCTTATTATCTATAAGTTAATTTATAACTTATAAGCTAGTTTATCAACTACTTTTACCTAACAAAGCCTTAAGGTGGTTCTTACCCACGACCTTCCAACCACTAGCTGCATGTTGATTGAATCAGATTTAGATCCTCTTATTAATATAAAAAGGTAATGTTAAGAGAGGAAAAATATATAAAATATAATAAAATCTATTATTATCACATAAAGTTTATTAATTTTAATTTTCTCATTCTCTTTTGTGAAATATGTTGGAATAAGTGGCTTCGACTCAAGAGGGGAGGGGTGAATTGAGTCTAAAAATTCTCTTCAGATTTTTTTCAAAAAATAATTTATTTGACAAAATTAATCCAGTAAATAAATATATAAGATAAATAATTTAAAAGAGAAGGGAAAAGAATACTTGCATGAGGATTTTATTCTGATTCAGTCGTCGACCGCTAGTGATCTACTTCCAATCCTCACTCCACCTGTGGGATTTTCTTCCACTAATCAACAAGCTTATAAAGTGGTGCTTGCAACCTTTGTACACAACAGAGCACTCTAACCACGGCTCTTGTGATACCTCACCCCACCACATGTAAGAGCTTCAAACTCTAGCGCTCTCCCTCGTGTCTTCGGGATACCTCACCCGCGCTTCTGAGCCTAAAGTCACATACCAAAGGGATGCCCCACCCTTTACAACAAAATGACACCTCACCTTCTAATCAGATGGATACCTCACCCTCTACAAGGATTCACTAAAAAGAAAGAATAATATGAAACACTATTCCAGTGTAGATGATTACAACTTGAAGTCCTGAGAGTGAGGTGGATTAACAATAGAGATGACTCAAGGTTATTTCAAAAACAAAATGATTTTTGCTAAAAGAGTATGTGTTCTTGTATATTCAACTTGGTAGCATAAAACACTTTATTTATAAACTTTTAAAAATGTTAACATTGTAAGACAATTAGGGAAAGAGAGGATTTTACGTTTCTGAACGTTGCTCATTAATCATGGTCGTGTACACATCGATGTACAGACATTCCTACACCTATGAATTGTGTTTCAAAGAGATTCTGAACCATTTATTAAAAGAATATATCGATGTAAATAATTCATACATAGATATATTTAAATCTGATACATCGATGTAAATAATTGTACACAAATGTATTAAATTCGGTACATCGATGTAAAGTGTCATACACAAATGTATTTAATTTGAAAACTCATTCTGACCAATTTTGAGCCTTGTACATCAATGTAAATAATTGTACATCTATGTATTTAATTCAAAAGTCAAAAACTTGCTTTTATATTAGAAAAAAGTTTTGATCAAACAAGCTTTTAGATTAGAAACCTTCTTTTGAAAAACTTGATTATTTTAATTATCTTGAGCCATTTCTATTAAAGCTCCATCTCACTCTTATAAAGTATCTAAAACCTAAGATTTACCCATTTTCCTACGGTCTTGATACTTGATGGTCTTTGCTCATCTCTTTGTCTATAACAACCGGCATGCTTGTTTGACCCATTTTTCTTTTTGTTCTGCATGCTTATGGTTGGCATGTGTCATCAAAATAAAATTAAACACATATTCACAAAATGTTGTTAAAGTTGTATTGGATATCAAATCGAAAAACTTTCGGATCAGGTTTAACCGATTCAACCAAATGGTCTAACCGGATGATATATAACATAAATTTTCACATAAATTATAACATGCAATGCTAATAAAATATTATAATGATTAAAAATTAGAAGAAGAAATTAAAAACTGAACCTACTCGTCTCTAATTTTATATATTTTAACTCTAATTTAAGTAACTTTGTAAGGATTGGGGAATCTGCATGTATTCTCAATTTCTCACTATTTTCTAACTCAACTACTAAAGTCAAGTGCGTGAAGACTGATGATGCAAGCGAATGAGCGACCGCATTTGTATGAACCAATGAAAACCGTGAGCGACTGTACAGGGACAAAGATGAAGGGATGGGACAGAGGAACGAGCAAATTGTTGCAAGGATGAACCCAAACAGAGAATAAGGAATGGCTTGGAGCAAGAACCTCTTTTGTTCTGCACTGCTGCAATTACTAAGGAGGCAATATTGGATTTGGAATAGACGATCAGCTAGTCGATCATATTATCTTTTTTATGTTTCACTTTTTCACTTTTTCACTTTTTCATTTTTTAAATTTTAATGTTCTTTCTAAAAATCAATCAGATTCAGTTTAACCCATTTCTATTGGGTTTTGGACTTGTTTAAAGTGGTTTGATTGTAAAAACGTATTTGATTCCTAATTAGGATTACACAAAAGGCCAGTTCACAGTTCAACCAGTCCGATTTTCATAATGTTGCTTTCGTGGTACATGCTCTCATCCGAGTATGGAATACTAGAGAATCCTATTCCAATTAGATCATAATCAATATAGGTGGGAGACATTGGAATTGCACTTAAAAAACGATAAGCCAACCAGAAATAAACAGATCCCAATACAGCTTCTCTCCTTTCCCAAAATATCGCTAGTGTAATAATGTGAGATGGAAGAAAAACGGACCAATTTCTGGCTTCAAAATGATTACCATGCTGGAAAATTTGAGGCCACATTTTGCTCTAAAACCCATTAAGAACTGCCAACACGTGGTTGGTTCAAGTGGTAGGAGATTTGAACACCTTAAACAAGTGGTTAGGGATTCGAATCATGTCTCATGCGCATAGAGAAAACCTGGTTGGGAGGGGAGAACCCATCTTATGTGCCGCTCAAATTCCCCGATAGAGATTAGTCACTGCTAACAGTGATGAATACTTCGTACCTATATCATGTTAAAAAAAAAACCATTAAGAACTAAAATCTAATACACATAACACATTCGACCTCACTTTTTTTCTGAGATGGGCAACTTGAGTGCCAGTACCACTGCGGTGTGAAGAATCAAACTTTCACATGCTTTTTGAGTACCACTTCTTCTTTACCTTTTTTTTTTCTTTTATGTAATCATGATTCACAACTAATGAGAAGGAACAAAATCTTTGGAGCCAAAAAAGAGGCATCAATCAATTCAGTCACGGTCTTTGGCTCTTTGCAATGAAGGAAAGGAGGATAGCATGAAACTTAACACTTTTCCATTTATTTTGGGGCTTTCCTTTATGTTTTTACCCCCTCAACTAACCCTTTTTTTTATAAACAAAAAAATATATTGATTAAAAATACAATGTGTACTCTAACCCGTATACAAGAGAGAAAAGTGGTAGATCAATGTAAAAAAACATAATAACCTACTAAGAAAGATCAATATTAGCTTTTACAAACACCAAACACTTGAAAGCAGGATTTAAAGAACAATAACGAATAAATTTCAAACACAACTAACAAACAAAGGAGTTACACCAAGACAAAATACATCCTATTAGAGTATACTAGGGTATGTTTCAATATGTAACAGTGCACTGTAGTTACAGTGCACTGCAGTGGCAGTTACACAGACGATTACACATATCTTGTATAAATAGGACATACACTGTAATGATTTAGTTGAGAAAAATAACCGATCAAGATTACAATTTCCGTTTCCAATTATGTGTCTCTCTCTCTCTCTTTTTCTTTATCTTCTATCAACTCTAATATGGTATCTAGAGCTTAAGGTTTGATCATGGCCGAAGCTCCTTGTCCGCCGCCACCGCTGGCTCCGGCGGTCCCACCGCCCAATCTCTCTGTCATCGTCACGTCGAAGCTGAACGATAAAAACTTTCTTGTTTGGAAACAACACGTTGAGGCAGTAATCAAGTCCAATCGCCTCGAACGCTTTGTCTTTTGTCCTCAAGTCCCTAGTCGCTATCGCACCGAGGCAGATCGCGCACTCGACACTGTGAGCCCAGAGTATCTCGCTTGGGAGCAACAAGATCGACACCTCTTTTCTTGGTTGCTTACAACGCTGTCAGACTCGGTTCTTCCTCGAGTGGTTGGTTGCGTTCATTCTTTCCAGATTTGGGACGAAGTGCACGCGCACTTCAATTCGCAAACCATGACTCGTAGTCGTCAGCTCCGATCCGAACTTTGTCACACAGTGAAGGGAGGAAGAACGATTTCGGAATATCTACTTCGTATCAAGGCGATCGTCGAATCTCTCATCTCGATTGGCTCTCCAATCACGCATCAGGAGCATTTGGATGTGATTCTGGAAGGGTTACTTGACGAGTACCAATCGATTATCACTGCCATAGAGAGTCGCCTCGACTCTTACTCGCTGAGTGATATCGAGTCTCTTCTCAGCACTCACGAGTGTCGTCTTGAGCGTGCAAGGCAAAAGACAATGACCGATTCCCTTTCTGTAAACATTGCGCAAAGACAGACTTCAACCTCAGCGCCACCACCCCCACCAGAATCTCAAGTGAATCTCTCTGCCTCGAATGTTGCTAATCCAATTGCCTATCAAGATCCCTAATCGAATAACCCTAATTTTGGTTCCAATTTTAGTTTTCGTGGAGGACGTGGTGGAAGATACGGACGTGGCCGTGGCCGTGGTGGTCGAAATGGTCTTTTCTGTCATCTTTGCTTCAAGCATGGGCATGATGTGTTCAATTGCTATCACAGGTTTGATCCTTTGTTTCAGCCAAATCCAAATAACTTTGGTGGCAATGGCTATGGTGGTTATTACAATGGAAATACCAACAGCAACTATGGTGGCCACTATCAGGGTAATTTTCGTTACAATAATGGATATGGTGGTGGTAATTTTGGTGCTCCTTCATATGGTTTTAATACACCAAGAGTTCCTTATGCTTCTCCCATGAACTTTCAGCCTAACTACTCTCAGACACCTTCTCTGCCTTGGGCTCCCAGCGGTCTTGTTCCACCTTCTCCAGGATCACAAAACTCCACCACAGGTCCACCTTCACACCAAGGAGCCATGGCTATGGTAGCTGCATCCTCAGGCTTTGATGCTAGAACTTGGTACCCGGATTCTGGTGCCACTCATCACCTTACTGCAGAGATGCAAACAATTTGGGACAGAGGACTGATGTGTGTGGTGACAACCAAATTTTCATGGATAATGGCCAAGGTTTACCTATCCTCTCCATTGGTTCAGCATCCTTTCCCTCCCCCTTTAATCCTAATGTTACTCTTTCCTTAAAGAACTTACTACATGTTCCTGCTTTAACTAAAAACTTGGTCAGTGTAAGCAAATTTGCTAGGGATAATTCTGTTTATTTTGAGTTTCATCCTAACTCTTGTTGTGTGAAATCTCAGGCTGATCATCAGGTTCTCTTGAAAGGAACAGTAGGATCTGATGGCCTCTATGTCTTCAACAGTTTTCCTGTATCTGACTCTTCTTCCAAGCTGGCTCTTACTGTCTCAAGTTGTCAACACTATAGTTTACTTCCATGTAATTATGATTGTGTAATTCCTAGTGCTCAATATACTTCTGATGTAATACCTACTCATTCCTCTGTAAATTCTGTTGTAATAAACAATGTAACAGTTGTGGCCTCCACTTATCGTCTGTGGCACTGCCGCCTAGGACATCCTAGTGAAGCTATTCTTGATATACTCAAACAATGTAATGTTTTGAATATAAATAAATCTTCTCTTGATTTATGTTCATCCTGTTGTGTTGGCAAATCTCACAGTTTATCCTCTCATTTGTCTACTACTGCTTATAATGAACCATTTGAACTTGTTTTCATAGACTTGTGGGGTCCAGCCCCTACATTATCCTTCTATGGTTTCTCTTATTACATGGCTATAGTTGATGCATGCACTAGGTTCACTTGGTTATACCTACTTAAAAACAAGTCAGAAGCTTTAACCTTGTTCAAACAATTTCATCAAATGGTTTCTGTGCAATTCCAAGCCACTATTAAAGCTGTACAAACTGATTGGGGTGATGAGTTTCGCCCTTTCAGTAAATTCTTGGTTGAGTTAGGTGTTGTTCATAGGGTAATTTGTCCTCACACTCACCATCAAAATGGTAGTGTTGAGAGGAAGCATAGGCAAATCGTTGACACAGGCCTATCATTGCTTGCTCAAGCCTCGTTACCCATCAAATTCTGGGATCATGCCTTTATTACTGCTGTTTACCTAATTAATAGGCTTCCCACCTCCACCTTACATAACAAAGTACCCTTTACTGCTCTCTATAACAAGGCACCAGATTACCAATTTCTTAAAGTGTTTGGTTGTGCTTGCTTTCCCTGCTTGAGGCCCTATAATGCAAATAAGTTGCAGTTTCGGTCAACTGAGTGCACTTTCCTAGGCTATTCAACTTCACATAAAGGGTATAAGTGCTTGTCCTCTGATGGAAGGATCTATATATCTAAGGATGTGCTTTTCAATGAATATAGGTTCCCTTACAATCATGGTCATGATTCTTCATCATCTAACACTAATTCTCCAACCACTTCACCCTCTTCTAGTGCACCTCTCATTGTTCTGCCTCAAGAACCTAATCATATACCTAATGCTTAGCCTGTGTCACCTCCAATCCATTCTCCTAATACTCCATCTTCTCTTCAAAATTCCAGCACACACTCTCCTCATTCCACTGAGTCACCTCCAATCCATTCTCCTAACACTCCATCTTCTCTTCAAAATTCCAGCACACACTCTACTCATTCCACTAAGTCTAATAGTCTTACTCTTGCTGAATCCTCTCAGAATAATGATCATGTGGATACTGTCTCTCCTTCTTCTACTATAAACATAAATATACACCCTATGCATACTAGGTCCAAGTCTGGAATTTGCATGTCCAGATCTGTCCCTAGAGTTCTTCTTACCCATGCTGAACCAAATACCGTTAAGGAAGCCTTGTCCATTCCTTGTTGGAAGGCAGCAATGGATGCAGAATATTCTGCTCTAATCAAGAATCAGACCTGGACACTAGTTGAGTTGCCTCCAAATAGGCAAGCTATAGGGTGCAAATGGGTGTTTAGGGTGAAAGAAAATCCTGACGGCTCAATCAACAAGTACAAGGCAAGGTTGGTTGCCAAGGGATACCATCAACAACATGGCTGTGATTACACTGAGACATTTTCTCCCGTTGTCAAACCTGTCACAGTTAGGCTTATTCTCACGATTGCACTCACTCATCAATGGGCTGTCCAACAACTTGATGTTAATAATGCCTTCCTTAATGGCTACTTGGAGGAAGAAGTATACATGACGCAACCAACTGGGTTTGAAAATCCTAATAAGAGTCTGGTTTGCAAGCTTCAAAAGGCAATTTATGGGCTCAAGCAAGCCCCTAGAGCCTGGTTTGACAGGCTCTCAAACACTCTTGTCACTTTTGGGTTCAAAAAGAGCAAATGCGACCCCTCACTCTTTATCCAATCAGCAACATCTCATAAGTTATATGTGTTGATTTATGTGGACGATATTATAATTACAGGGACTTCTCCACAGCTGATACAGCAGTTGTTCACCAAGCTAAACACAGCCTTCTCTTTGAAACAATTGGGAAATTTGGATTACTTCTTGGGAATAGAGGTCAAGAAGGTTCTCAATGGCTCCCTACTTCTCTTTCAAACCAAGTATATCAAGGATCTTTTGCAAAAATCCAACATGGGAGAAGCTAAACCTCTGCCACACCAATGGTTAGCAGCTGCAAGCTGACCAAATATGGGTCTAACTATATGCAAGACCCTTCTCTATACAGATTAGTTGTTGGGGCGTTGCAATATGCGACTATTACAAGGCCTGAGATAAGTTTCAGTGTAAACAAAGCGTGTCAATTCCTATCTCAGCCACTAGAGGAACATTGGAAGGGTGTAAAACGAATACTCAGATATCTACAGGGCACTATTACTCATGGCTTGCTACTGCAGCCTGCAAATCCTCACAAACCTCTGCCAATGAGAGCTTTTTGTGATGCAGATTGGGCAGCTGACCCGGATGATCGTAGGTCTGTTTCAGGATCTTGCATCTTCCTTGGATCGAATATTGTCTCATGGTGGTCAAAGAAACAGCAACTTGTGGCAAGGTCTAGCACGGAGGCAGAATATAGAAGCCTAGCTAACACTGCATCTGAGTTGATCTGGATACAGTCTCTGCTCAAAGAGCTGCATTTTCCCACTACTGTACCCGAGATCTTTTGTGACAATTTGAGCACAGTGGCTCTATCTCACAATCCAGTACTTCATTCCCGCACAAAGCACATGGAATTGGACCTCTTTTTTGTCAGAGAGAAAGTGCTCAACAAGACTTTGATGGTCACACACATCCCTGAGCAAGATCAGCCTGCAGATCTCCCTACCAAGCCACTGTCACAACTTAGGTTTGAAGAGTTGCGCAGGAAACTCAGGGTGTTTGACATATATGCATTAGTCAACCCACCTTGAGTTTCAGGGGGGGGGGGGGATATTAGAGTATACTAAGTATACTAGGGTATGTTTCAATATGTAACAGTGCACTGTAGTTACAGTGCACTACAGTGGCAGTTACACAGACGGTTACACATATCTTGTATAAATAGGACATACACTGTAATGATTTAGTTGAGAAAAATAACCGATCAAGATTACAATTTCTGTCTCCAATTCTGTGTCTCTCTTTCTTTTTCTTTATCTTCTATCAACTCTAATACCTCCAACTAACCGTTTCTGTGGATATATGCTTTTGGGTAAGATTTAGAATTTAAGAAATGGAATTCTTTCTTCCTTATTGATCACGCATTTTTCTTCTTTTTCTCTTGTATAAGGTTATCATATGCTATTTTTCTAGGGCACTCCTACAGCTTTTGTTAGATGGGGACTAGCATGTCACCCATCCACATAATTGGTTAATTAATAATTAGAGAAACTAGTGTTGTTTCCCGGTATGAAACGCACGGGTCATATTTTTTTCTAAATAATTATTGTAACATGTAATTAAATTATCACCAATATGTGGTTGGTCCGAGTAATAATTGGTTCCGGCCCCTTAAGCAAGTGGTCAGTGGTTCGATCCCTTACTCTTGTGTATGGAGAAAATCTGGTTGGGAGAGATCAACTATTCAATTTAGTCCAGTACCTCAAGGGATTAGTCTCTGCAGTTGCGCGCGGAGGATATCCTGGGAAACCAATTTTTTTTTATCAACTGTAATTGTCATTTATATTTTGGAATATATTTAAATTATATTTTATGAATTTAATTTATATGTACTGTCAAATTAAAGAATTTGTTTAGTGACATCCAATATTATTTTAGAAATTTCGCACTATAGCAATTTTTTTATATTATTAAAATAAAATGCACATATCAAAGTATTAATGAATAACAGTTTAAAATCTTTTATACTAATAACATATACTACTTTAAAACATACAAACAAATGGATTTAACTATTGATATTTATGCTTATCAAGCAGCCAATAGCGCATACAAACAAAGATTGGGTTATCTTGGCCACGTGCATAATATATGTGGATCATTTCTTCATTACCAACCTGATGTTTTGAGAAAGAAAATAATGACCATAAAAGATGCCATAAATAAGCTACGATATGAATGATCCAATCTAACATCATACTCAATAACCAAAAAAGCTGGAGGATGGAAAATATGATCACACATAATAAACAATATAATATGATGATAAGATCCACAGCAAAAACATAATTCGTTTCCCAAATAATACCCAAAAAATAAAATGAGATTGAATTATTGCACACAAACTACATTGCATACAAAGAGGAGATAATGCATGATCAAGCACAATCCTATTAGTTGCTTATTTCAATACTTCCAGATCTAACAGATGATTATATCTAAGCCTACTAAAGCTTATTGAAACATGTATTAAAATGCATATTCTTTAATCATATCAGTTACAATTATTTATTTACTAAATGTGAATTTTATCTATGCATTTATTAGACATATATAGATTAGTAAATAAATTCATCCACGTTCAGGTTCAACAATGTAACATCCCCATTTTTTACTGTTTCTCAATATCGATAAATATATAATTGTTTATATTTTTATCCGAGACTTAGAAAATGATTTTGGTTAAAACAAAATCATATTTAGACTCTACTTGATAGTAGAAGGCTACGGTTAAATTTTGGGTTGAAAATTCAGACGGAAACCGGTCTGTGCTTTCACTGACAGTAAGATTTTACAGATCATAAAACCTAATTTTGACTTGTGAACGAAAAGGTTTAGGTTTAAATCATATTTTCAACGATATTGATTTTTTTGAAAATTTTCGGATAAAAATAAAAACCAAATTTTATTCGGGCGAAGTTTCGGATAAAATCGCGTAAGAAAACTTAAATCGGCTGAATCAGAAACGGAACTGCAGAGATAGAACCTGACGCCGGGGGAGCTGACACTTGCCATCTGATACCGCTATGACTCACCTAGCATTTATGGTGCATTAATGACAAGTTAGAAATATCTTGATATTTTGTGCGCGAAAAGACCAAAATGCCCCTAAGATTTGGTGAAATTTCCCCCATGCCATTGTGACACATCTCTCCTCCCTCAGCACACAAAGTTCACGGCCAAGTTTCCTCCCCCACACTTAACACATTTTCATTTTTCTTCTACACAAGAACACAAAGAGAAACTAAGAAAAACTCCATTGACTCACTGAAATTATACCGAAACTCTGGCCTTTTCTGTTCTGAAACTCGAAAAACTTTCTCCATAAAAGTTGTTCCTTTTTATCGTTTCTTTCCAACGAACTAAAGATAATAAAAAACGGATAATTATATTGGGAGATGTGCTCAAATTACCAAAACAACTCAAAATCCTCAGCATCACACTAGAACAGCGGAAAGATGGCTCTTTACGTCCCTGTTATACTCTGAATCAAACAAAACCTTCAACATCAAAGTTGTTCCAATACTTATTACCTTTCCGACAAGCCAATTTTTGTAATTTGTAGATGAGCATATCGTGAGATACACTCATAACACCACTACATCCTCAAAGCTGTCAAATTTTTAACTAAGCTTGTTTTGATCATTTCTCTTCATTCCTTCATCATCCAAGAGGTAAATCCTCACTTCCTATGATCATAGTTGTCTTCAATCTTTATTCATTCTATTCATTTTGTCAAGAACACTATTTTTTCCATTTTCATTGATTTTCTTCAAATAATTCCAGAAAATCATAAAAAAATCCTTTTGATGTGATTCCAATTTCTATGAACTCTCTATGACTTCAATATTCATTATCCAAGAGCATGAATCAAAAGAAAGTTTCTTTCCTATTTTTCCTTAAGTGTCCGAAACCCTAGCTAGAGGAAGTTGATGAATTTTATTTATTTGGAAAGTAACACTTGATTTCATCTTCTAATTACCTATACTTGTTGAATCCAAGAGATTGAAACAAAATAAATTTCCTAGCCTTTTTTTTTTAATGAAGGCCGAAACCTAGCTCTTGAAGAGTTAGATGATTTTGTTTCAACTTTTAAGTTATAGACTTTGATCTTGTCTTTCTAATGCATAAGGATCATCAATCCAAAAGCTTATGAAATTTTGACATCTCCAGCCAAATTTACTTATGATGGCCGAATCCTAGTTCATATGAACTAGATGGATTTTGTTCCATTTTGTTAATTTGTGTTATGGTTTGTTGTGAAGGATAATTGTTTGTTTGGTTGAGTGAGTTTCATGGAGAAAACAGAATTCCAAGAAGAAACTTCAAAGCGGAATCTGTAACTTCAATAGGTAAGATGACTTTATCTGAGGGGCTTTAGATAACCATATGATATCTTAGTGTTGTCTATAAATTATCTCTTGTGGTTTCTGTGGTTTTAATTATTTACTGTGTATTTGTTTTTGTGGCTTGATGTGGTTCATAGAATTGTTTTGTTATAACTGTGTTTTAAAGTTATAATTGTGATGCATGATATAACTGTGAAGCATGATATAACTATGTTGTATGAATTATCTGCTGTTGAGTGATTGACCGAGAAGCCTGACAGTGGTCAATTCTCAATGTAAATAAAAGATAAAAGCTTGATAAGCTTAAAGATTAAATCAAAAGGATATAATTTTGGAAAGTTGAATAAAAGTGAAAAATAATATTTTAATGATATTTCGGTGAAAGATAAATCAATGAGTGACAGTAAGGGCGAAACGGTGAAATTTTTTTGCAGGCGTTAGTTTTTCCAGGATAAATTCAAAAATATAATAAAAAATTATTTCAAGTAGTTACGTTTCAAAAACAAAGTAATATTGACGTTGGAAAAATCATTTATAACAGAAAAACCATTTGGAGTTATAAAAGAATTTATTTTATATATATATATATATAGAGTAATTCCGAAAAGAATTTTACGGCGAGACTATGAAAATCAATTTTATTTCTTTAAAACCAAAATTAGTTGAGAATGATTTCTCAAAAATTGAGGTTTTACGGAAAAAGATTTCAAGAGGGAAGAAATTTGAGGAAAAAAAATGAATTTATCTGTGATTTAACGTTTTATAAACGATTTTTAATGGAAAAGATTTTCTATAAAGGAGTTTTTACTTAGCAAAGATAATTCCGACAAACTTGGATAAGTTTCGGAAGTTTTGTTTTGTATTTGTGTTTCACAAAACAAAAATGTTGTTAAAGAAGAAAAGTGAATCTAGTGTTCTGTTAACACGTGGATCATGGATCCGTGTTAGTTGTTGCAGACTTTGTGTCCTATAAAAGTTGTTGTGGACTTCGTGTCCTATAATTGATGTGGTGAATGTTGTATCCTATATCCGCGAACCTATGACTGGTGCATCGGTCTAGGGCTTCGTGATTGAGCACTCAGACTGTGTGTCCTGTGCTGTGTTGGAGTTGTAAAGACTTAATATTTAATTAAGTATGGTCGTGAACCTTTGAGCCTCGACAAGGAAAGAATGAACGAAAAATAAAAATAACGAGAACAAATTTTTTACATGCATTATGGGCAGACGTGCCTTGTTAACCATTGTGTCCTGTGTGCTAGCCAATGTGTCTTATGTTGCTGGCCAGTGTGCCATGTGTTGTTGACCATTGTGTCCTGTGTGCTAGCCAATGTGTCTTGTGGAATTTGGCCAAATGTTCCATCTAGCTACAATCCACAAAGGGTGGATTGACAAGTTGAGGAAGTGAAGACCAACGTGAGTCTATTAGGGACATCCGGGTTCGTGAGCCACAAAGGCTGAGGCCTCACGACCTCTGGCAGTGGACGTAACAATGCAAAACGTGGATGTACTCAATCAGGGACTACTTAATATTATTTTAGGTGCTTGAGTGTGATACCCTTGAACAGTTGGAGTCGGACCTAAATTGAGAGGTTGCGACCTCATGAGACAATTGTGGTAAGGGGTATTGCAGCCTAATCATGCTCAACGAAAGGAAGTTATGATCTCCGGTGAATAAATATCAAAGTTAGATGATGATGTTGAAGTGTCATGCATATTTTTATAAATTGCGATGACTGTCGGGTATGAATCCCAATGTTTAAAGCATTATGATTATTTCTGATAATTTATGTATTGTACATATATGTGTATATGCTGTTGTTTGTGTGTCGCGCATGTGGTTATCATGATGAAACTCTTATGTCAGTATATCACCCTTGCGCTTTTCCTGTTGGGTTTCTACTGTGGTACTTTTATTTTCGAGTCCAGATGAACCACATGGGGGATCTATCCCATTCTGGTTTTCAGTCCCTGAGATCTGACCATGCTAAAGACGATGGTGCTTGGGTGATCAATCCTGGAGCTCGGAGTGCCACTTACATCGGAGCAGTTTGTACCATTGAGGGTACTGACTCAGGACCTACATCACGTATGTATCATATTTTGATTGCTGAGATACCTTTACCACCTCTCTGGCTACATCTCGATTTTCTTGTAGATCAGGAACTTATATATCCTGATACTTCCATAGTTCCAGGAGGTATCCTCAACGGATACCCCGGCAAGTAGAGAGGACCATGGTGGTCTTCCCAACCGTGATCATTAGTATTGACCAGCTATAGGACTTTTGATATATTTTTGAGGTAGTGGTATTTTTTTAGTCTATATATTCAGCTACTGAGAGCCATCCTTGTTGAGTTGTGGTTCCAGACTACCGCTACGTTATAGTAATGTCTTTATATTCTTATGTTATGACTTTGGGAAATGACCTGTTATTATGTTATGTCTTTATATTCTTGTGACACATCTTTCCTCCCTCACCACACAAAGTTCACGACCAAGTTTCCTCCCCCCACACTTAACACATTTTCATTTTTCTTCTACACAAGAACACAAAGAGAAACTAAGAAAAATTCCATTGACTCATCGAAATCATACCGAAACTCTGACCTCTTTTGTTCTGAAACTCGAAAAACTTTCTACATGAAAGTTGTTCCTATTCATCTTTTCATTCCAATGAGCTAAAGATCATAAAAAATGGATAAGTATATTGGGATATGAACTCAAATTAACAAAACAACTCAAAATCCTCAGCATCACACGAGAACAGCGGAAAGAAGATTCTTTATGCCCTGTTCTGCTCTGAATCAAACAAAACCTTCCACATCAAAGTTGTGCCTCTACTTCTTACCTTTCTGACAAGCCAAAGTTTGTAATTTGTAGATGAGAATATCGTGAGATACACTCATAACCCCTTTTATATGGTGGGAAGGGGATCACTTTGATGCTAAAACTAGGGTATTTATATTAGAAACAACATGCCTCTTTAGTTGGGATGAATGAGTTCATTCCAATTAATTAAGAAGACTTTGTATATACTAGGAAGACAATAACGTTTAAAGTTCTTTAAGGTAGGGGTGTACATAGGTCGGGTTGGGTCGGTTTTGACTCAACCCATTACTCGAACCTATCAATTTCCTACTGGTTGGGTTGGTTTAAGTTTGTGTATTTTTTCCAACAAACCTAAACCAAACCAACCCGATGAAAACCAGGTTGGTTAGGGTTGGTTCGGTCGGGTAGGACATTATTTTATTGACATTCAAAATCAGTTCCAATTAAAAAACTCAATAAAAAAAAGAAATACAGAATTGCTAAGAAAGAGAAAGGATCAAAGGAATGTTATCGAGAAAGATGGGGAGGGCAAGAAGAGATAAATATCTAAAGGAATGAATGAATAGAAATGATCAAATCTCAACAACCAAACACAGATCTCTCTCTTCCACTTACAAAGAAAAAGTTCACTTTCTCTCAGACGGTCTTGGCGGAAAAGAAGAACAGCTGAAGTTGGCGGACGTCTCGGTGAAACGAAGAACCAGAACCTGGAAAGGACCATGACGGAGGAGGATAAAACTGACTCTGGCATGAGAGAGAGGTGCAATGTAGTGAACACCATTGGACCAGAGAAGATGAGGGAGAAATACGGAAGGGCGACAGGAGTCAGAGCAGGGACGGCGACTGGTGATATGGACGGAGACGAGCGGAACAGATGGAGAAGACCAGAGCGTGTGACAACTGATGAAGAAGAGTAAAGCATGGAAGCAGAGGGACATTCACGTTTAACCTGAAGGGAAATTGAGAACTTGGGACAATCCGGAAGATTTCATTTTTTTAAGTGTACGGGTCGGGTCTCGGGTCTACGGGTTTGGAAAATGGCAAACCCATCACCCAAACCAAACATGATCAGGTTTGGATGGGTCGGGTCGAGTTGGAAGCATATATTGAAAATACCCAAATCAATTAGATCAGTTTGGGTTGGGCCATCGGGCTCATCAGGTTGACTCGGGCACATGAACATCCCTACTTTAAGGACAATGTTTTTTTGTCCTAGTAATACTTAAAGGACTAATTTAAAGGGAAAGTCAAAATTATCATTAAAGAACTCTATAATATGATTTTATTTGACTAAGTTTTGCACGGTTAATCAAATTTCTTAGATGGTTTAGCTAATTAAATAGGAAATTGGGCATTTGGCATTGATTTCGATTATAATACCCCATGATGTGATCTACACATAGATCATCAAGTTCTGAGGATCTTTCTTTGATTTAGATTGTTGAAAATACAAGATCAATCACAAATTGCACAAGAACAAGAGAATCCAAAACTTGATCCTCAAGTGAGAATCAAGGAAAAAAAAAGGGTAGAAGATGCACATGATATATTAATTGAAATGGAAAGAAAACTAAGAATTAAACTACAAGATCTAGGAATTGAAAGTGCAAGAATTAAACTAGAATTGAAATAGAAAATGGAAGAGGTAGAAGAGGGGAAGAAAGGCGCCACTTTCATTTTGATGAATCAAGAATGAATGATAAGCCAAGGGAAGATTCATCACTTGAGTTAGAAAACCCAAGATAATAATCAAGGTTCATCTAAAGAACCTATTAGGAGGATATATTGAGAATACCCAAATCAATTAGATCAGTTTGGGTTGGGTCATCGGGCTCATCAGGTTGACCCGGGCACATGAACATCCCAACTTTAAGGACAATGTTTTTTTGTCCTAGTAATACTTAAAGGACTAATTTAAAGGGAAAGTCAAAATTATCATTAAAGAACTCTATAATATGATTTTATTTGACTAAGTTTTGCACGGTTAATCAAATTTCTTAGATGGTTTAGCTAATTAAATAGGATATTGGGCATTTGGCATTGACTTCGATTATAATACCCCATGGTGTGATCTACACATAGATCATCAAGTTCTTAGGATCTTTCTTTGATTTAGATTGTTGAAAATACAAGATCAATCACAAATTGCACAAGAACAAGAGAATCCAAAACTTGATCCTCAAGTGAGAATCAAGGAAAAAAAAAAGGAGTAGAAGATGCACATGATATATTAATTGAAATGGCAAGAAAAATAAGAATTAAACTATAAGATCTAGGAATTGAAAGTGCAAGAATTAAACTAGAATTGAAATAGAAAATGGAAGAGGTAGAAGAGGGGAAGAAAGGCGCCACTTTCATTTTGATGAATCAAGAATGAATGATAATCCAAGAGAAGATTCATCACTTGAGTTAGGAAACCCAAGATAATAATCAAGGTTCATCTAAAGAACCTATTAGGAGGATATATTGAAAATACCCAAATCAATTATATCAGTTTGGGTTGGGTCATCGGGCTCATCAGGTTGACTCGGGCACATGAACATCCCTACTTTAAGGACAATATTTTTTTGTCCTAGTAATACTTAAAGGACTAATTTAAAGGGAAAGTCAAAATTGTCATTAAAGAACTCTATAATATGATTTTATTTGACTAAGTTTTGCACGGTTAATCAAATTTCTTAGATGGTTTAGCTAATTAAATAGGATGTTGGGCATTTGGCATTGACTTCGATTATAATACCTCATGATGTGATCTACACATAGATCATCAAGTTCTTAGGATCTTTCTTTGATTTAGATTGTTGAAAATACAAGATCAATCACAAATTGCACAAGAACAAGAGAATCCAAAACTTGATCCTCAAGTGAGAATCAAGGAAAAAAAAAAGGGTAGAAGATGCACATGATATATTAATTGAAATGGCAAGAAAATTAAGAATTAAACTACAAGATCTAGGAATTGAAAGTGCAAGAATTAAACTAGAATTGAAATAGAAAATGGAAGAGGTAGAAGAGGGGAAGAAAGGCGCCACTTTCATTTTGATGAATCAAGAATGAATGATAAGCCAAGGGAAGATTCATCACTTGAGTTAGAAAACCCAAGATAATAATCAAGGTTCATCTAAAGGACATATTACGATGAGAAACTCCCTCAACTCTCTAAATTACAAGGTTTTTAAAATCAGACTGGTCATTGACCGGTGAAGGCACCGGTTCAAGATTCAATGGTTCAACCATCGTTAAACCGTGGTTGAATCGGTAATATATAATTAAATAATTTTTTTAAATTTTTTTAATATAATATATTAAATACTCTTAATATAAATTTAAATAATCATATTATGTAATCATTTCTTTGAAGCATAAAATATAATTTTAGATGCAACATAAGTATTGTTACTAAAATGGGTTGGAGTCACACTCCTTCAAATGAGTGTACTGATAGATGTATGTATGAGGTACTTTCGAAGCCAGGTAGATGGAGTATTCCAGGTCCACGGAATCTTATTTGGAAATGGAATGGGCCTCATAGAAATAAAGTCTTTATGTGGCTTGTGGTTAATGATAAGCTGCTCACCAACAAGAGGAGAAGTAAGTGGGGCATGGGGGTGTCTCCTTCTTGCTCGAAGTATCTAGATTGGGAGGAGAGCACTCTTCATGCTCCGCGAGATTGTACCGTTGCTTGCAGGGTGTGGATCAGGTTGGTCAACTCAAGAAATATAGTCAGGTTCTTCTCAGATGATCACCTTGCCTCGTTTGAGAATAACATGAGTGAGGAAGTTGAGTTTTATGAAAGTTTCAAATGGTTTGATATCTTTGTGGTGGCTTGTGCTTTGATTAGGAGTTGGCGCAATAGAGCCCTCTTTGAGGAGGGGTTTGTGTTTCCCTTGGACCCGGCTCAACTTGTTCTCAAGCAAGTCAGTTTCATTATGGACTCAAGAAACAATATTAAAAAGAATATCTCTTACCATGGGGCTCAAGACAAAGGCATTTCGTGGAACCCTCCGGATGTGGGGTAGGTTAAAGTGAATACTGATGGGGCATCTCGTGGGAATCCTGGTGCTAGTGGTTGTGGAGGTGTCATGCGCAACCACTTGGGAGATTGGTGTGTGGTTTCCACCACAAGTTGGGGAGATGTGATGCCCAAAATGCTTAGTTATGGGCTGTGTTACACGCTTTGGAGCTTGCCTGGGGAAGAGGTTATCGGCATGTGGGGGTGGAGAGCGACAGTAAAGGCATGGTGAAGAAGTTGCATGGCTTTATGTAGGCAATAAACCCCATTATCCGTTTGGTTAAAAGTATGCTGGGGCGTGATTGGCATGTTAAGATCAATTATGTGCCCAGACAGGTGAACCAATGTGCTGACATGATGGCGCATAAGAGCTTGGACCTGGATAGCTATGAGATTGTGGTCACGGATTCTCCTTTGGAAGGTATCTGGATTCTGTTGCTTAATGATGTTAATGGAGATTGTCTTGCCCCAGGAGTTGTTTAGGTTGTTGTAGTTTTTACTTTTTGGGGCTTTGCCCCCGATGCTTACAAAAAAAAGTATTGTTATTATTATATAAATAATTATATTAACTATACAAAAAAAAAGGAGTAAATTTTATTCATTGAAATCAAATGTTATATAATTTTTTAATTTTATATTGTGGATGGAGACAAAACAATACATACAACTCACATCATGGTAATGTATTCTCTTTCATTAAAAGTTGAAACCAAAATTTACACTTTAGTATAGAAGGGTCAGTGGGCTTTAGGCCCATTATGTAAAAACAAAAGAAAAGATTATCCAATTAACCCTATTCCTTTCTATTCCATTCCCAGCCTCCTCCCCCTCCCCCGTGTTCTCTCTCGCACAAACTCTTTCATTCTTTCTGATCGTCGCACATTATTTCCCTATTCCTTTCTATTTTCTCTCTCACACAAGATTTCTTTCCTTCTTTCTGGTTGCAGACCTGCATGCTGTGACACCCTCTATACCGTATACATATAAAGCATTAAAGATACGATAGTTGAAAATAAAACATGCATAATTTATTGAAAATTAAAGCCAACAACGGATAGAGAACATCACATTGTGTTAAATGCAGAAATAAAACATAACATAAAATAAAACCCAACCCCTGATGTCACATACAGAGCTAGTATAACCAATCCGGAAAATATCCTCGGATACAAACTGAAACAAAACTAAACTAACTAGCAAAAGTTGGAAATCCTAACTACGAGTCGCATCTCCTCAGAGTCACTCCTCAACTGGCTGCTCACCGTCCTCTGCATAAAAATACATGCCACAAGAAAAGAAACATAGAGATAGGGAGTAAGAAACATGTATATGAATAGAATGGCAAGGAAGCAGTTAGCAAGATGAGCATACATCAAACAAGCATGTTATAAAAACAACAATAAACATAACATTTATCATCATACAACATGTATGCTATGCAATGCAATTATGCTCCACTACTCCATTATGCACTTGGATCCATTCTACCTCTGGATGTCAACTTCGGAGTTACATATCCACATTGGCCAATAAGAACCAACACCATGGCTGTTCATATTGAAGGTATTAGATCAAATCAGTCATTTAGATATATAGTTTGTTAGTTTGTTACAATTTGTTAGATATATCAGATCATAGCTTATCTGTTAGTTATAGATATCTGTTAGTTGTTATTGATAGCATTAGATATATCAGTTAGGAGTTAGTTTTGCTCTTGAAACAACCTGTATAAATGCCCCCTTTGTACCAATCTGTTGAATCAATCAACACAATCAATAAACACATATTTTAGTGTGGCATCAGAGAAGGAAGTAGATCTTGGAGATACATCGAAGAAGAAGGAAACCCATACCTTCGATGACAACAAAACCTCAACTGTTCTCACTCCAAGCTCGCCGTATTACCTCAGTGCCTCGGATAATCCAGGGACACCACTCGTTTCTACGATACTCAAGGGAGATAACTACCCGGTATGGGCGCGATCGATGAGAACAGCTCTACGTGTGAAGTCAAAGCTAGGTTTCGTTGATGGAAGTATCAAGAAACCACCACGACAAACTGCTGATTATTTGAACTGGGAGAAAGCCGACTCCATGGTGATGGCTTGGGTCATTAACTCCATTGATCCAAGATTGTATAGAAGCATCTCTCAAGGCACGACAGCGAGGGAGGTGTGGCTTGATCTTGATGAGCGTTTTACTCAAACCAACGCCCCTCGGATCCATCAACTATGGCACACTCTCTGTTTAATGCAGAAAGATCCAGATGAGAGTGTGACAGATTTCTACACAAAGTTTAAGAGTCTTCTTGATGAATTGGGCGAACTGCAGCCCCTTCCAGAGTGCACATGTGGAGCCTCAAAGGAATTGACTCAAAGAGAAGAAGAACAACGTGTTCACCTATTTCTGGGCAGTCTTGATAGTGAAGAGTATGCTCATGTCAAGGCCACCATCTTGAACACAGACCCACTACCTTCTCTTCGACGAGCTTTCAACCACATACTGAGGGAAGAGGCACGATACACAACAGAGAAAGAAAGGAGCAACAATAGGTCTGAATCAGGGACGACATTTAATTCATCCAGCGCAAACAGAAAAATGATACGAGATGGACCCAGACCCAAGTGTGATCAATGTGGGAAAATAGGGCATGTAAAGGCAAAGTGCTTTGAGCTGATTGGCTATCCACCAAATTGGGAGAGTCGCAGATCACAGCGTGGCCAGAATAAGCAAGCAGGACAATCTGGTGCAAATATGGCTCGCACTTCTGAAAAAGAAGATTCAGAAGGAGATGCAGTAGGTCATGCCCTACATGCAATGTGCATAAATGGCAAAGAAGGTTCACATGATAATATGGCTGGTAATGATGAGTTAAATGGAGAAATCAAATGGGTCTTAGATAGTGGTGCTTCCCACCACATGGCTCCTTTGCTTTCCTTTTTAACAGATATACAAAAGCTGGATAAACCTTTCCTCATCACGGTTCCCACTGGTGATGCGGTATTGGTTGAAAGAACAGGAAGCATCATTCTTGATAAAAACATCAAGTTGAACAATGTTCTTTATGTGCCTTCTTTTAGTTGCAATTTAGTTTCCATCCATAAACTGACTAGTGATTTAAATTGCACAGTAACTTATGATTCAAATTGTTGTGTGATACAGGACCGGATCATGAAGAGGAAGATTGGTTTAGGTGACTTGCTTGATGGGGTTTATGTGATCAAAGGGACAATGCTAGGATCGTCTTTCACTGCAACTCAAAACGACACGACTACTCTTTGGCATTCTAGGATGGGTCACCCTTCAATCCAGGCTTTACAGTAAATTTCACATCTACTTAAATGTACTTTTGATTCAAGTAAGATAGGTTGTTGTGATGTGTGTGACAAATCCAAACAATGTAGACATTCTTTTGTTCAAAGTAATAATAAAGCTGAAGAGCCTTTTAGCCTCATACATTGTGATCTATGGGGGAGATATCACACTGCCTCACACAACGGTTCACACTACTTTCTCACTATCGTTGATGACTATACTCGCGGGACTTGGGTATATCTAATGAGACACAAGACTGAGACCATTACAATGCTAATGATTTTTCACAAAATGGTAAAAACACAATTCTATGCAAATATAAAGAGGATTCGAAGTGACAATGGTACCGAATTCACTAATTTTGCATTTCGCAATTTTCTTCAACAAGAATGAATCATGCATGAAACCTCTTGTGTAGCAACGCCTCAACAAAATGGGCGTGTGGAGCGCAAGCATAGACACATACTCAATGTTGCAAGGGCCTTAAGATTTCAAGCCAATCTTCCCATAAAGTTATGGGGAGAATGTGTATTGGCAGCTACTCACATCATTAACAGGACTCCCACGGTGGCTAACAAAGGCATCACTCCATATGAAATGCTATTTGGAAAACCACCAACATATGATCACCTCAAGGTCTTTGGATGTCTATGCTATGAAACAACCTCATCAAAACAGCGAGACAAGTTTGGTTCAAGGGTAGAAAAGTGCATTTTCATTGGATATCCGTTAGGGCAAAATGGATATAAGGTTTACAATTTGAGAACACATGAGTTCTCAGTTTCTCGGGACGTGATCTTTAATGAGAACAAGTTTCCCTATGCGTTGTGTGATGGAAATGTGGTGGCTGATTTTCCAATGGCAACATTCCATGATATGCCTCATCAAAATGAGGAAGAAATTTACTCTAGGATACAATATGAAAATCATGAGTTTTTAGAAGTTCATCCAAGCACTGTTGAGTCAATAGAGGAATTTGAGAACCAGGGGGAGGATCACAGGCACAGAGAGACAATAGAAATCCCACCACGAACTCGGCAGCCTCCAAGCTATCTCAAAGATTATTATTGTCATATGGTCACTAAAAACCCCACATGCAAATCTCTAAACCCTTCAACCTCTTCAGGTACGGTTTATCCTATTTCCAACTTTGTAAGTTATAGTCATTTTTCACAGAAACACCAAGCTTATCTTGCAGCAAGATTATGAGGAACCTAAAACATATGACCAAGCAGTGCAACAACCAGAATGGCGTAAGGCCATGGCACAAGAGCTCAAAGCCTTGGAAGACAATGGAACTTGGGAGATAGCAATGTTACCTAGAGGCAAGAAAACAGTAGGATGCAAATGGGTATATAAGGTAATGTATAAAGCCTCTGGAGAAATCGAGAAGCACAAAGCACGACTTGTGGCAAAAGGCTACACACAGGTTGAAGGAGAAGACTTCAATGAGACCTTTGCACCAGTAGCTAAGATGACTACCGTTCGATGTTTACTCTCCATTGTAGTGGCCAAGGGATGAGAACTCCATCAAATGGATGTAAGCAACGCCTTTCTCCATGGAGAGCTTGACGAGGAGGTCTACATGCAAGTTCCACAGGGATACAAGGTTCCTCAAATAGGAATGGTTTGTCGATTGAAGAAGTCATTGTATGGTTTGTGACAGGCTTCTCGAAATTGGTACTCAAAGCTTTCCCTTGCACTATTAGAATATGGATTTCATGAATGTCATGCAGATCACAACCTTTTTACCTATTTGAATGGGTCAACTTTCATAGCTGTTCTTGTCTATGTTGATGACCTTGTTATTGCTAGAAATGATAAGATTGCTTGTGCCAAATTTAAACAATACCTCCACATGCTTCCATATGAAGAACCTTGGAGCACTCAAATATTTTCTTGGCTTAGAACTTGCCCGTGGATCGACAGGTCTGTCCATATGCCAACACAAATACACACTTGACATATTAAATGAGTGTGGTATGCTTGCATGCAAGCCCTCTTCTTTTCCTATGGAGCAAAATCAGAAACTAGCTTTGGATTCTGGACCTTCTTATGCAGATCCTTCCCGCTATCGCAGGTTGGTGGGATGCATGATCTCACCATCACACGTCCATAAATCACATATTCAGTTCACATCCTAAGCCAATTCATGCAAGCCCCGCAGCAAGCACATTGGGATGCAGTCATGCATGTGTTGCGCTATTTAAAATCCACACCGGGTCAAGGAATCATTTTACCGAAAGAAAATGATCTCCAACTTGTTGCTTTCTGTGACTCGGATTGGGCCTCTTGTCCACTAACACGTAAGTCTGTTTCGGGATATTTGATGAAACTTGGTTCTGCCCCTATATCCTGGAAAACCAAGAAACAAACAACCGTATCCAGATCCTCCAGCGAAGCAGAATACCGTGCCATGGCACATGCCACAAGTGAGGTTCTTTGGTTGCGAAGCTTGCTATCTAGCCTACAAGTTAATTGTGATTCACCTACCATTTTATACTGTGATAACCAAGCAGCCTTACAACTAGCTGCTAATCCTGTATTTCATGAAAGAACGAAGCACATCGAGATTGATTATCATTTCATTCGTGAACACTTGCAGGCAGGCATCATATCAACTAGCCACATTCCAACTAAATAGCAACCGGCAGACATCTTCACAAAGGCCTTAGGAGTCAAAGAATTTCGAGAATTGATGGTCAAGTTAGGTGTTCATAATCCTCACACTCCAACTTGAGGGGGAGTATTGAAGGTATCAGATCAAATCAGTTAGTTAGATATATAGTTTGTTAGTTTGTTATAGTTTGTTAGATATATCAGATCATAGCTTATCTGTTAGTTATAGATATCTGTTAGTTGTTATTGATAGCATTAGATATATCAGTTAGGAGTTAGTTTTGCTCTTGAAGTAACCTATATAAATGCCCCCTTTGTATCAATCTGTTGAATCAATCAACACAATCAATAAACACATATTTTAGTAGTTCACCTTACCATGGGTGGACCCATTGGATAGCCGACGCACCTTACTCTCGGATGCGCTACCGTGGGGGCGCACGATTCACCTAACTCTCGGATGAATCACTGCGGATGGCCAGATCGCCATACTCTAGGACGACCTCTCCTATATTGAACATCCCCCCACTAACATCTCCGATGCGTGAATGCATGCTCAACACAACACACAAATACAACCACCACCTCCGCTTGGGCCACTAGGCTACCCAAGCTTTATCACCATCAACACCTCGACCACTCGGCCATCGAGGATTATCGTATCATTTCGTATTTATTCATTAAACATTCTAGTCGCTCTGCACTAGAGATTGCCACCTTGACCATCAAGAATCAAGACCCTTGGTCGTGCTGTCGCGTACGAGCCAAAAAGAACGAGCGGTTTTTAAAACTGTAGTTTAGGGCGACAACTCGGATGTCGTCTCACAAGGACTCTTGAAGTGTTATTTGTCACAAAAATCAGTTTGGGGGGGGGGGGGGGGGTTTGGATTGGAATGCAAATAAGAAACAAAGTAAAATAAAGCAATGAAAACAGAACAGTTGAAAAGGTTATTAAGTAGCTAAAGACGATTAATCTACTGTTCTTGATTTAACAACTATCATCGGTTCATGTAATCCCAAGCCCTAAGCAGATTCTAATCCCCTTTCAGTTGTAGCAACAACTAGCAACGTAATCGCTACTACGAATATATGTTCCTATTCCCGAAATAACAAACGGGGTTAAGCCCTCATGAACTAACGAACATGAATGAACACACGCGAAATAACAAACGCGATTTAGTATAGGAACATAACATAACTGAAATGAATCAATACAACACTACACACTCCTGAAATAACAAACAGAAATGTATAATATGGTATTGAAAAGGGAAAAGCAATTAAAATAGGAATTACAAAAACCTCAAGTGCGGTAATGGAAACCAATCGCAGTAGATTAATCTAGGAGACTAGTTCTCCATTACAAAAGTGAAACATCTATCTAAACTAAAAGAAAACAAAAGATAAAAACAAGATCCCCCTGTTCTGCCTTCAAACAGGCTTATATAGAGCTTCTGGAATCAGTGGACTCGCGAGGCGAACACTGTCTCGTGAGGCGAATCTTGCAGCGTTTGGTCTTCTCGCGAGGCGAAGCACGGATCGCGTGGCGAGGAATGGAAAAGTCATGCCCTCTGGTCTTCATCCTCACGAGGCGAGTCATCTATTCGCGGGGCGACACAAAGGATTGCATTTTTCTGGCACAGTCACCTTCAGGGTCGCGAGGCGAATGCCTTCTCGCGGGGCGAAAGCTCCAGATTTATTTCTTTTTATTAACCTGAAAACAGAAAATAGCACAAGTGCTTTATTTAACTACAAATCAACTAAATTAACCTAAAAATACTTTACAGACTCAAAATGCTGCTTAAAGACAATCAAGTCTAATTTGGGCGAAAATGATATAAAATTAGCACAAAGCCAAGGTTTTTTCCTAGTTATAAAACTAGGCTAGCCAGCGGCTGATCAAAATACCCCAAACTTAAACTTTGCTTGTCCCCAAGCAAACTAAAACTCAAAAACTTAAAAAGACTCAAGACATGGCAAGCTCAAGGATTTAATCAACTTTGCACAAATTTCAAGCAATTCATCAAAATAATTTTTCCTTCAATGTTCCCCCCTTCCAAGCAAAGCAATCCCCCAATCATTCATTCTAAACAATTGAGAGTTTCATCATTCAAACAATCATTAATCTAAGCAGGGGATTCAAGTTACACATAAAAGAGAGATCACCAAATTCAAACAACTGCCTTTCTCACAAGGGAGAATTGTGTTCACTCATCGCTCAATTTGTGTCTATGCTACCAACATTTCACTCAATTTCACTTTTAAGAACACTTCCCATAAATTTGATTTTCATCTCAAAATGGCTCCCACAGAAAACATGCATGCAACATCAAAAGGTCTTTTATGGTTGTAATGGGGCCTGGCTTAGGGTAGGATATACAAGGGTACTAGGCTGAAGACCCTAGGAACTAAGAGAGCATGAACAATTTGATACTTTGAATTTCCACTCAGATTCCTTTTTTCATTTTTCTTTATGCTTTGGGTGACTACAGCCATTTCTTCTAATACTTTTATTTTTATCATTTTTACACTTTTCTTTTTTTTTTTCTCTTTTTTTTTCTTTTTTTTTTCTTTTTTTCTTTTTTTTTCTTTTTTTCTTTTCTTTTATTTTTTTCCTTTTTCCCAATCCCAAACAACACACCACACCTTGTAGCCACCCCAAACTTAATTTCTTGCAACCATTCTCTTGTCAAGATTCCATGCTCTCATAATCCTAAGATCGGGTTAACATGGTTTTTCAGATTTTAGCTTATAACATAGGGTTATCAAGAAACAATAGGAGAATTAGGCTCAATGGGGCTAACTAAGGAACATGCATTAGGGATGGTTATTTTTAGGCTAAGTAGTTATTTACAAAGAAAATTCCTAAATCATCTGAAGCAAACACATAATCAAGCAAACCAAGAAGAGATTCAAGCAAATTCGGGAAAGTGCAACTTAAAAGTGATTTCACACAGTCAAAAACATGTTGGAGGCTCAAAACCTCACCTGGACATTTTTTTGCAAATTGTTTAACCGAGATTCTATCCCTAGTGTGTGCTTCCTATCACCCCAAACTTATCATAAATCATGCCATCATAACAAAATATCTCAAAGTTCAGTTTTCGATTTTTCACATGGGGATCAATTTTCAAAAATTTTTCAAATCCTAGGGGGAACAGTCAACAAATAACATGCAATCCATCTGTGCAAAATTAATCAAAACCAATAAGCTAGCCAACACAAGACTCAACACAACTCCTGAGCTTCTCAAATTATTCAGGAGCTTTATTGAAAACAAAACAGAAATAAAGCAAGGAAAAGAAAATTAAAAAGAGCAAGGTTCAGAAAAACTCATTGGAGTGGTCCACCAGGATCCCATTGCTTGTAACATAAGGCCCAAGTGATAGCCAAAGGGTGGGAGTTCATTCCATGCTTCCATAACTTGCAGCCTTGATATGGGAGTGAGTGCTTGACAGTTACGGTGACTCCTTCCAGTGCGGCGGACTTCTCACTCCCTTTTGGGTCAAAGATGACCGCTTTCTCAACAAAATCCTCCCAATAAAATTGGGGTTCAACCCCTTGGACTAGCCATGGTGCAAGATCCAGTGACTTGAACTCCATTACCGGTTGTTCCACAGTGCGAGGTGGTAAACAAGTAGCTGGGGTTACTGGTGCTGCTTCATTTTCTGCACTAACAAATTCATCACCTGCTAAACCTGCAGAAATCTCAGTACACACCACACAAAGGTTAGTGTTAGTAGAGTCAATACATATATCACAATAAACTGAATCAGTAAAAGCCTGAATGTTTGGAAATTCAGCAATTAGTTCATCCATCCCCTCACTCTCAACACATGCATATGAGTTAATTGAATCATCTACTTCCAAAGGTTCTTCACCATCCTCAAGCACGGTGAAGCAGATGTCCTCCTGATCCTCATCCTTATATGTCTCCTGTTCCATATGGATATTTTGCTCTTCATACCTTTCAAAACATGCTATACACAAAGCAGTGTCAGTACAATAAGCACATGCAGTATAATAGATAGAATCAGGGGATTCAACACACAGTTCATCAACAGAAACATTATCAAAATTATCAAGATTATCCTCAGAAGTATTGTCAGGAATAACCACTTGTGAATTTGTATGTTCTTCAAGGAGATGTGGAGTTAGCAGTGCAGCCGAGGTGGCGACAATGTGATCAATTTGAATGGCCAACTTCTGAGATTCAGCTTCTATCCTCTCATGGTTTTCAAGACTTTGTTATGCCATTCGTTGATTTTCCTCTATCATTTGCTGAAGGCTTGCTTGGAATTCTGTCATTTGCTTGAACAGCTCCTCTAGGGAAGGTTCGGAAGGTGCAGAGGTGGTCACTTGGCTAGGATAATTGTTCACTCCAGACATGTCAAAATCACTGCTAAACTCATAACTTCCAGAAAAGTCAGGATAATATATGCATGGTGGTGGCTCATAATAAACATTAGGCATATAACCATACATGTGATTATCCATGGTAGTACTAAAATTCATAACCAGACAAAACAGCCAAAACTAATTCAGCAAAGGAATTTTTTTTTTGTTAATAACAAACAAGCGTTCCCGGCAACGACGCCAATTTTTTTTGGTCACGCTGTCGCGTACGCGCCAAAAAGAACGAGCGGTTTTTAAAACTGTAGTTCAGGGCGACAACTCGGATGTCGTCTCACAAGGACTCTTGAAGTGTTATTTGTCACAAAAATCAGTTTGGGGGTGGGGGGGGGGTTTGTTGGAATGCAAATAAGAAACAAAGTAAAATAAAGCAATGAAAACAGAGCAGTTGAAAAGGTTATTAAGTAGCTAAAGATGATTAATCTACTGTTCTTGATTTCACAACTATCATCGGTTCATGTAATCCCAAGCCCTAAGCAGATTCTAATCCACTTTCAGTTGTAGCAACAACTAGCAACGTAATCGCTACTACGGATATATGTTCCTATTCCCGAAATAACAAACGGGGTTAAGCCCTCATGAACTAACGAACATGAATGAACACACGCGAAATAACAAACGCGATTTAGTATAGGAACATAACATCACTGAAATGAATCAATACAACACTACACACTCCTGAAATAACAAACAGAAATGTATAATATGGTATTGAAAAGGGAAAAGCAATTAAAATAGGAATTACAAAAACCTCAAGTGTGGTAATGGAAACCAATCGCAGTAGATTAATCTAGGAGACTAGTTCTCCATTACAAAAGTGAAACAGCTATCTAAACTAAAAGAAAACAAAAGATAAAAACAAGATCCCCTTGTTCTGCCTTCAAACAGGCTTATATAGAGCTTCTGGAATCCGCGGACTCGCGAGGCGAACACTGTCTCGCGAGGCGAATCTTGCAGCGTTTGGTCTTCTCGCGAGGCGAAGCACGGATCGCGTGGCGAGGAATGGAAAAGTCATGCCCTCTGGTCTTCAGCCTCGCGAGGCGAGTCATCTATTCACGGGGCGACACAGAAAGGATTGCAAATTTTCTGGCACAGTCACCTTCAGGTTCGCGAGGCGAATGCCTTCTCGCGGGGCGAAAGCTCCAGATTTATTTCTTTTTATTAACCTGAAAACAGAAAATAGCATAAGTGCTTTATTTAACTCTAAATCAACTAAATTAACCTAAAAATACTTTACAGACTCAAAATGCTGCTTAAAGACAATCAAGTCTAATTTGGGCGAAAATGATATAAAATTAGCACAAAGCCAAGGTTTTTTCCTAGTTATAAAACTAGGCTAGCCAGCGGCTGATCAACCCCCTTGGCCACTAGGCTACCAAGGTACCATATCATCATTAATTAACACTCTAGCCATTAAGCACTAGAGATTACCACCTTGACCATTGGCATAATCCTCACTCATTACTAGTGTTTAGTCTTATGAACAAAGGGGAACAACCTCCCTTAACCTTATTAACAGGTTTAACGTTTTAACATTGTAACATTCACAACATCACTCAACAGTCAATAACCATCATAAACTCATCATAAACATGGCATCATAACATCGTCATATTCATGACAGACAATCACAAGAACATTTATACCAATATTATCATCACAAACAGGTAGTCATCAAATAGCAATTAGGCATATAGGCATATCAACATATTATCATACAATAAGGTCATGGGTAACCCTTCATCTTACTCTATCCCCAAGCCTACATATTCATACTATTCCTTCTCCCCATACCTTGTATAAAGAATTCCCGATAAACTGACGACGATCCTAAACTGGTTCCCTCGAACGGCACGGTGAACGTTCCCAAGCCTTGACCAACACAAAAGGGTTAACCAATTAGTTCCCAATTCATGAAACAAAAAAGGAAACAGAAGATGGGAAGACCATTACCTTTGCTAATTGGCACTAACGCGTGATTACTCTCTCAACTATGAACGGAACACCAAACAATGATTTGGTTCAAAGGGGAAGAATGAGAGAGGCTGCCATCACATTTTGGGTTGACTAAAGTGCCAATTTAGAGGGTTTAACTCGTAACCCTCGCTGTTAGAAATATATATATACTAAGCATCGAGCACGACCGTGCTCCCCCTTAAGCACGGTCGTGCTTACAGTAGCGTCACCGAGACGCGTTTACACTTGAGCATGGTCGTGCCCCCTATTAAGCACGGTTGTGCTTGTGGCTTTGGAAGCCACAAGACATGTTCATCAAGCACGGGTGTGCTGACACATGAGCACGACCGTGCTCATGCATCTGGAAGGGATTTTAAGCCTAGAAAATCCCATTCAGCCCCAAAAGCAAAACTAAGGCAAACAAGGCATAAACAAAAGCACTTATACCAAAAACAGGGTGTTACAATTCCACCCCTTATAAAAATTTCTTCCTCAAAATTTCTACTCACCTCAAACAAAGAGATGCGGGTACGCTTCCATCATCTTTCTCTCAGGCTCCCATGTAGCACTTTCCTCAGTTGTCCCACTCCAAACGACTTTAACTAAAGGAATCTCTTTGCCTCTCAGCTGCTTCACCTTCTGATCCTCAACTCGAAGGGGTTGTACCTCGAAAGTCAAATTCTCTTTCAACTGAATCGTGTCAGGGACTATCACATGGTTTGGATCATGAATGTACTTACAAAGTTGTGACACATGAAAAACATTATGAAGTTTGGACAAGAAAGGTGGCAAGGCTAGTTGATAAGTGACTCCACCGACTCTTTTAAGAATTTGGTAAGGACCAATGAATTTGGGAGTAAGTTTCTTCGTTTTCATCACTCTACCAACCCCAGTTGTTGGAGTAACTCTCAAGAATATGTGATAGCCATCCTGGAATTCGAGTGCCTTCCTCCTTTTGTGACGGTAGCCTTTCTTCCTACTCTGTGCTGCTTTCATCTTTTTCCTGAATCATCCTCACATTTTCTATGGTTTCTTGCACTACCTCAGGTCCTAACACTACACTATCACCAGGTTCATTCCAATACAAAGATGTCCTACATATCCTCCCATAAAGAGCTTCATAAGGTGCCATCCCAATACTGGAATGGAAGCTATTGTTGTAGGTGAACTCTATCAGGGGCAAAAACTTGTCCCAACTAGCCAACTGTTCTAGCACACATGCTCTCAACAAGTCCTCTAAGGACTGGATGGTTCTCTCAGACTGACCATCAGTCTGCGGGTGATAAGCTGAACTTAGCCTAAGTTTTGTTCCTAAAGCCTCTTGCAAACTATTCCAGAACCTATATGTAAACCTCGGGTCTCTATCTGACACTATGCTAGAAGGTACACCATGTAA
Organism: Sophora flavescens; assembly: GCA_030762895.1. Lineage (NCBI taxonomy): Eukaryota > Viridiplantae > Streptophyta > Magnoliopsida > Fabales > Fabaceae > Sophora > Sophora flavescens. Next base: position 125,560,042 of record CM061064.1, read on the forward strand.
CCAAACTATCTCTTTAATGTACAACCTGGCCAACTTTTCCAAAGGGTATTCCATGTTCATAGGGATGAAATGGGCAGACTTAGTCAATCTATCCACAACAACCCATATAGCTTCAAAACCAACTGGAGTCCTTGGGAGTCCAGACACAAAATCCATGGAAATACTATCCCATTTCCATTCTGGGATACTCAAAGGTTGCAACTTACCTGATGGCTTTTGATGCTCTATCTTAGCCTTTTGGCACACTAAACAAGCATACACAAACTCAGCTACATCCTTTTTCATCCTAGGCCACCAAAACATCATCTTTAAATCCTAATACATCTTAGTGGCACTTGGGTGCACACTCAGTCCACTCCTATGTCCTTCTTCAAGGATCAACTTCCTAAGCTCTGGGACATTTGGTATACAAACTCTATCTTTGAACCTCAAAACTCCATCACTTCCTTCCTTAAAGCTAAGGTGACCTTGAGCAAGCAACTCCCTTTGGTCTAAGAGAAACTTATCTATCGTTTGGCCTTCTCTAACCTGATCTATCAAACTGTTGGTAAACCTTCAAGGTGCCAAGCCTAATGCTCTTAGGGGTAACTTCCCAAGCTAAACTTAGATCTCTAAACTCCTCGATCAGATCCATCTCCCTAACCATCAAAGCAGGGACGTGCAAGGTTTTTCTGCTTAAGGCATCGACCACTACATTGGCCTTTCCTAGGTAGTAGGTTAGATCAAACTCGTAATCCTTAAGAAACTCCATCCACCCACGTTGCCTCTTATTGAGCTCCTTCTGGTCAAACAGGTATTTCAAACTCTTATGCTCACTAAAAACCTTGAACTTAGCTCCATAGAGGTAATGCCTCTAGATTTTTAAGGCAAACACCACAACCCCTAACTCTAGGTCATGGGTAGGGTAGTTCTTCTCGTGGATTTTCAACTGCATAGAAGCATAAGCTACTACCTTACCATCCTGCATCAACACTCCACCTAAACCTTTCTTCGATGCATCACAGTACTCTACGAAAGGTCTACTAGGATGGGGTAAAACAAAAACTGGTGCTGATGTTAACATATACTTCAAGGTTTGGAAACTCTTCTCGCACTTAGAGTCCCACACAAACAACTGTCCCTTCTTGGTGAGACGGGTCAAGGGTAAAGCTAACTTAGAGAAACCTTCTATGAACCTCCTATAATACCCTGCTAAACCCAAGAAACTGCTAGCCTCGGTCACTGACTTTGGCATTTCCCGCTGGAGCACTGTCTCTACCTTAGCCGGATCCACGACTATCCCACCTTTAGAGGCCACGTGACCTAAGAAACTCACCTCCTCAAACCAAAACTCACACTTCGACAACTTAGCATACAATTGATTCTCCTTAAGGGTCTGCAAGACAACCCTCAAGTGCTCCTCAAGTTCCTCCTTGGTTTTGGAGTACACTAAGATGTCATCTATGAACACCACCACAAACTTATCCAAGTAAGGGTTAAAGTTCTTGTTTATGTAATCCATGAACACGGTGTTGATTACGAATCTAGGCAAGTATACCTAGTCGTACAAGTAATACGGTGGTGAGACCGTTATCGTTCCCACGAGGACTGTGACAAGTACTAGCACGTAACAAATCAACTACTATCTAAGAGGACATTTGGATAGAAGGGAGTTCTATACTAAATACCAAACCCAAGAGTTAAACAAACAAAATAACAAGCAAAAAGTTCTTTTGGGATTTTTGTCGAACACTTGGAGTGCAGAAAAAGAGACTCTTCAAATATGAAAGATGTTGGGGTTAAATTTCACTAAGCCTCATGCAACACCAAAACCACCAATCCAGTTTATGCTTCAAATATTAAAATCAATCCACTAGATTACTCAAGCCCTGATTCCTCAGATGACAAGAGCCTAAATCCCCTAATAGACCCTAATTCCTTAGGTGGCCTAATTAGTGAATTTGCATTAAGAGTAGGGATTACACGATTACTAATAAAACAAAATCCATTCCTAGATACAAGGTTTACTAGGTGATTAATTCCAGATCAAGAATTGATGAGAACGTCCCCATTGCAAATCAAATCTCAAAATCATTTCATGGGTGACCAAACCACAAAGAGCATTAAGCATAGGAATTAAACACTAATACGAAGGCATAAACACAGATCAATAAATCAAGGCAAATACATAATATTCAGTTTAGCTACATCTAATCCCAATAAAGAGGGATTTAGCTACTCATGATTACAGAGAAAACTAAAACCAAAATAATGGAGACAAGGGAGAGAAGAAACTCCATGGAGGATTTCCACATCCGTCACCACAGCCCTTGGCTCAAAGAAGAAGCCCTTTTAGGGTTCCAAGTCTTCTAGGTCAAAATTCCCCTGGTGCTCTCTCTTTTGGACTCTGTTCTGCGCTCCTATTTATAGATTAGGGACGCGTCACGGCCGTGACGTGGTATGGCTTGGGCGCGCTTTCAAATTTTGGTCTATCAATGCCGTGACACTCATCACGGCTAGGCTGTGATCGGTTCTGTCTGGTTCAACTAACATGTCATGGCCGTGATGGGCATCACGGCTAGGCCGTGACAGCTTCTGACTTTTGCCTTATTTCTTTCCAGTTATGCTCGATCATGGCCGTGATGGTCATCACGGCCAGGTCGTGATGGTCATCATGGCCAGGTCGTGATGGGCTCTGTTTGGCTCATTTTCTTCACTTTCCAAGCTCTATATTCATCCGAGCTCCATCATGGTCAATCTTGAGCATTTTACCCTTAATTCCTGCAAAACAACACCACAAAACCGCCTCACCCGTTCCAAGGTAAAAACTAATAAAAATCAATTTAAATATGCCTAAACTATATGCAAATGCATGCAAAAATGTACATGAATTATGATGTGAAATCACACTATCAAATCACCCCAAGCTTATTCATTTACTTGTCCTCAAGCAATTACTAAGGCCAGAAGAGAACAAAACATGGATAGTGAACCAAGAACCCGAGTAACTAATCCAAGCAACAGGCATTTTCAAATAATTCATCAAGAGACGATCAATTTCAAGTCCAATTAGAAGCTTAGGTTTCCTAGACTCATGTTCTCACTGATTCGGACACTCTTTCTTACCTCACTCAGGTGTTTAAGGATATATGACAATTCGCTCAGTTTCCTCAAGGAATGAATTCTACCATAAGCATTACTATCAACCAAATCTCTACTTTATTAATGAAAACAATTAAGAATCAAGAGGTCTTTTGCTTTGGTTGTAACGGGGCCATGGGATTAGTCGTTAGGTGGGGAAATCAAGAAAAGGAAATTTCAAAAGGCTACACAAAATATCAAGCATTGCAAATCATAACACCTCCTAAAATACATTTTTGGGTTTTGATTCACATTTCCACCTTTCTTCCTTTCTTTTTATTTTCTTTTATTTCTCACTTCCTTTTGTCATCCCCTTCTCTATTTTTTTATTTTTTTTATTTTTATTTTTTTTTGGAGAGGGGAAGATTTTCAATTCAAGAGAAATATTTTCTGACTTTCTCATCCCATACTTTTTCAACTACCTTTCTACCCTTTTGTGCAATACTTTAGAAGGTCTCCTATTAAGCATCATTCATCAAAGTAATTTAAGGTGCCAAGAAAAGTATTTTATTCTTTTAGGCTCAAAATTGGGCAACTAAGGGGTAGAATTTAGTCAATCAAAGCTCAGAAGGCCGGAAAAATACCTAGTGCCTCAATCATTTTCAAAAATGTTTTCAAAAATTTTTAAGCTTCAAAACGGTTTCAAGTCAAGTTCTAGAGAAATACAATCCAAGAGGAATAACACTATCACAAAGAATGGGGTCGATTTAATGAGTACCCCTTTTTGGCTAAAAAATCTCACATTTTAGTAGTTCAGAAATCATGAGAAACGCAAATCTTCGGAACCACATGCTAATTATCAACTATCAAGGATCATCTCAAGAATTTTTATTTGTAGCCTTATCACAAGAATAAAAAAAAATTGGGTTCAAAAATTCACAATCTCAATTTATTTGGCACTCAGTTCTCACAATTGGATGCATAATCTAAGCAAAGGGCAATCTAATCATGTGATCATGCAAAACTATGCCTAAATGAATGCAACATGAAAAATGCAAAAATTCAAAAATTTTCAAAAATTTGCAAAAATACCCCTACCCCAAGCTTAAAAACTTACATTGTCCCCAATGTAAATAATTAAGTCGGATAGACGAGAAAAATGGAATAACTTACCGAGGCGGTAGCGAGTGCTGGATCACATGCCTGGTCAAAGAGGTGCTGGAGAATGTGTCACGGCCGTGATGCTCCTCACGGCAGGCCGTGATCAATTCTGGTCCATAGGGTGGACTGTCACGGCCGTGACCTCCATCACGGCTAGGCCGTGATGCTCTCTGATCTTCAGGATCCTATCATCATGCCCGTGATGGGTATCACGACTGGGCCGTGATCCTTTCCGGTCTTCATGATTAGCTCATCACGGCCGTGAACAGTGTCACGGCCTGGGCATGATAGTTGCTGACTTTGTTTTTCCCTGCCCTTTTGCTTCTCCTTCCTTCTTGCCCTGAAAACACTTAGCAAATTTATTAATTTATGATTTTTTTCCTCTTGATCTTCTCAAATTATTCAAGAGTTAAAAATAAAAAACGAATGGAAAAGGAAAAAGAAAAAGAAAACTTGGGTTGCCTCCCAATAAGCACTTCTTTAATGTCACTAGCTTGACTCATTGAGAAGCTTCCACCTGGATCCCATTGCTTGTAACAAAGGGGCCAAGAGATGCTCATCATGTGAGATCCTCCTCCTGTTGGGAATTTGCGTATAAAACAAAATAACGCAGCGGAAAAAAAATTCCCATCGAAGGATCCTTGCGAATGGTCATGATTCATGGTTAGAAGATTTACCTCTTGAAGCGATGACAATTGATTGAAATCGTCTATCACGAACACCGCATGAACGATGTCTCTAAGGTATCCACATGAGCAGATCCCGTGAACGTCCAACGTCACGAACCCGAAGCGTCTCTGCCTCACAGTGCTAGCTTTGAAAACCGAGACCTGCTGCTCACTGTCACTCTCTATGTGCAGCTAGGGTAAAAACCGTGTAGGCACAATAGCTTAAGTGGTCTACTTATATTAGCACCTCCTTAAGTGAGTTAGTGAGCAGTGTTTGACCTAATCCCCATGTACTATGCGCTAGGCCCAATAGAAGAGTCTAACTCTCCTTTTAATGCTTCTTTTGATCTGCTCTTATGTGTGTGACCCTATAGGTTCCCAAAACGTTAGTAGTAATATTAAGTCCCATTTAATATTACAAACAGTGAGCGGTATCTAGCAATACATCACTGCCACCTAAGTAGTGAGAAAGTCAGTGATTTGACGAAACCTTTCTGTGACAAATATTCATGTGCATTATTATCCCTTTGTCCATATATCTATATTGAACACAAGACATAGAATGTGTCACCCTTGTATGGTTCAATATCATGTTCCCTGATACCCGAGTAGACTTAACAACAAATGAGGTCAATATCAAATATTGACTCATTTCAGCACGGCCATGCATTTTACCGTCTCACTCTATCAGGGGGCCCACAGATATTACTCCTGTTATGTAGGAGGGACAAATTCCATCTAGGTCACTCACATCCCTCTGCATGGCTCGTGGTATGCCCAATGACCGTCTTTATAATCATCCTATTACAGATGACGTTTGACGATATTAAAGCACATGACTCCTCATGTAGGGATCGTAGCGATTTCAGGTCGAAGGATTGAATACACCATTGTCACTTTGAGAACTACTTATGACACTCACATAACGCTCCATGTAGTGTTCTCATGGTGGGTCAATCCAGTACATCATTACTCTAATGTATACCTATGTGGCGACTCGATATCTCATATCCATGACCCGTGAGATATGGTCATCAGTCTGCACACATAATAGTCTCAATGTATTATTATTGTCCATATTAATAAAATACTTGACTACGGATATTTAAGAATAGGATTTCATTGTTCAATAGTGTCTCACGATCAAGTCATGTACTTGATATTCTATTAAACTGAAATTTCTATTCTAAGGACTTTATTATGTTTAAACAAGTAACACAATAAACCGGAATGCCTCATATCATATATATATATATATATATAATTGCAGGATACAAATGTAAGTCTAAGAAATACACTGGCCTCTAGGGCTTACACCAACAATCTCCCACTAGCACTAGAGCCAATCAGGCATAAATCTAATGCCCATCGATCTAGTGTGACCTTCGTGCTTTTGTTGAGCAAGAGGTTTTGTAAGTGGGTCAACAACGTTATCAAGTGTTGGCACTCTGCATATTTTCACATCTCCTCTATCGATAATCTCTCGAATGAGATGGAAGCGCCTAAGTATGTGTTTGGATCGCTGATGAGATCTAGGTTCCTTAGCTTGTGCAATGGCCCCATTGTTATCACAATAGAGATCAATGGGGTACACAATACTAGGAACTGTACCAAGCTCAGCAATGAACTTCCTGATCCAAACATCCTCCTTTGCTGCATTGGAGGCGGCAATATACTCAGCCTCTGTAGTAGAATCGGCAACTGTCTCCTGCTTTGAACTCTTCCAGCTCACAGCCCCGCCATTCAGGCAGAACACATAACCAGATTGCGATCTGGAATCATCCTTATCGGTTTGGAAGCTAGCATCGGTGTAACCTATTACAGCAAGCTCTTCCTTGCCTCCATATACCAAGAACAAATCCTTAGTTCTTCTCAAGTACTTAAGGATGTTCTTGACAACAGACCAGTGACTTTCACCGGGATCGGACTGGTACCTGCTCGTTATGCTTAAAGCATACGATACATCTGGTCGAGTAAATAACATGGCATACATGATAGATCCAATTGCGGATGCATATGGAATCTTACTCATGCGATCCCTTTCTTCTTGAGTGGAAGGGGATTGTGCCTTTGATAGGCATATACCATGTGACATAGGCAAGAGTCCTTTCTTGGATTCATGCATGTTAAAGCGTCTCAACACTTTGTCTATGTATGTACTCTGACTTAGGCCAAGCAATTTCAGCGATCTATCCCTATAGATCCTAATTCCCAATACATAGGTAGCTTCACACAAATCTTTCATAGAGAAGCAATTCCCTAACCATGTCTTTACATTTTGTAGTGTAGGGATGTCATTTCCAATGAGTAATATGTCATCTACATATAACACCATAAAAACAACAATGCTCCCACTAACCTTCTTGTAGACACAAGGTTCATCTTCATTTTTGATGAATCCGTCATCGTCTTACAAAGATCATCAAAACGAAGGTTCCAACTTCTGGAAGCTTGCTTCAATCCATAGATTGATCGCTGCAATTTGCATACCTTTCCGGCATCCTCTGAAATGTCAAAGCCTTCAGGTTGTGTCATGTACACATCCTCAAGAAGCTTTCCATTAAGGAAAGCAGTTTTGACATCCATTTGCCATATCTCATAATCATGGTATGCAGCGATAGCAAGTAAGATTCGGACGGATTTAAGCATCGCAACAAGCGAAAAGGACTCATCATAGTCGACACCATGAATTTGCTTGAAACCCTTAGCGACCAATCGTGCCTTAAGGTGTGAACCTTACCATCCATGTCAGTTTTCTTTTTGAAAACCCACTTGCACCCTATGGGTTTCACCCCTTCAGGTGGCTCTACCAAGGTCCATACCTGGTTTGTGTACATGGAATCCATCTCAGATTTCATGGCCTCAAGCCACTTCTCAGATTCTGGGCCAGTGATGGCCTCTTGGTAAGTCACAGGCTCATCTTGATCCATGAGCAATACATCACCTTGTGGAGTCATGAGAAATCCATATCTCTCAGGCTGGTGACGTATCCTGTTAGACCTACGCTGGTCTTGTGCTACTGGAGTAGGTTGTTCCTCCACATCATTTTGTAAAGGTTGCTCATGTTCCATCAATGGTAGGTCACTACTCTGTGATTCTTGAATTTCTTCAAGTTCTATCTTCCTCCCATTGGTTCCTATGGACATAAACTCCTTTTCTAGGAATACACCAGTCCGTGCGACAAACACTTTGCCTTCGGAAGGATTATAGAAATAGTACCCCTTGGTTTCTTTGGGATACCCCACAAAGAAGCATTTATCATATTTGGGATCAAGCTTATTAGAAACTTGACGTTTTACGTATGCTTCACAACCCCAAATCTTCAAAAAAGACATGCTGGGTCGTCTACCAGTCCATATCTCATATGGTGTCTTTTCTACCGCTTTGGATGGAACACGGTTAAGTGTAAAAGCTGCTGTTAATAGAGCATGTCCCCAGAAAGAGTTTGGAAGGTTTGCATGACTCATCATAGACCGAACCATGTCCAACAAGGTTCGATTTCTCCTCTCAGAGACACCATTCCATTGTGGTGTTCCAGGTGGAGTGAGTTGAGATAAAATTCCACACTCTCTCAGATGATCATCAAACTCTAGGCTCAAATATTCACCACCTCGATCTGATCGAAGAGTTTTAATATTTTTACCAAGTTGGTTTTGTACCTCATTTTTGAATTCCTTGAACTTTTCAAAGGATTCCGATTTATGTTTCATAAGATTCACAAATCCATATCTACTGAAATCATCAATGAATGTGATGAAGTACTGAAAACCACCTCTAGCTAATGTGTTTAGGGGTCCGCATACATCGCTATGTATAAGACCTAAAAGATCGTTAGCTCTTTCACCTTTTCCGGTGAATGGAGCTTTAGTCAACTTTCCCAATAAACAAGACTCACATATCTCATATGATTCATAATCAAATGAGTCCAAGAGTCCATCTTTATGGATCTTCGAAATGCGCTTCTCATTTATATGGCCTAAACGACAATGCCAAAGATAAGACGGGTTCAACTCATTTGGTTTGAACCTCTTACTATTTATGTTATAGATGGGCATTTCAAGATCAAGGACATAAAGCCCATTACTCATGTGTGCACTAGCATAGAAAATATCATCCAAATAAATAGAACAACTTTTGTTCTTTATTATAAAAGAAAAACCAATCTTGTCCAAACAAGAAACGGAAATGATATTCCTTCTAATTGCAGGTACAAAATAACAGTTCTCTCACTGAATAGTAAGCCCAGTCGGCAAAGTCAATACATAAGTCCCTACAGCTAAAGCAGCAACCTTTGCTCCATTTCCAACTCGTAGGTCGACTTCGTCCTTTGCCAATGGTCTACTCCTGTTTAGATCCTACACATTTGTACAAATGTGAGAACCACATCCAGTATCTAATACCCATGATGTAGAAGTAGATAAATTGACTTCTATAACAAACACACTTGAAGTGGAAGTCTCACTTCCCTTCTTCTTCTTGATTTCTTCCAGGTATTTTGGGCAATTCCTCTTCCAATGTCCGGTCCGACCACAATGGAAGCAATTGCCTTCCTTAGCCACACCACCCACAGGCTTCAAGCCAGAAGCACTGGGCTTGATCTTGTTGATGGCCTTGCCCTTGCCCTTGCCCTTTTGTTTGTGCGTGGGCTTCTTGGGCTGCTTCTTGCTATTTCCAGCCTGGACCATCGAAATGGACTTCCCCTTTCCTTTGTTAATATTTTGTTCAGCAGTTCTCAACATGCTCAACAATTCTGACAAAGGTTTGTCAAGATCATTCATATTATAGTTCATGACAAACTGACTATAGCTCTCAGGCAACGATTGCAGAACTAAGTCGGTGGCCAACTCTTGGCCTAAAGGAAATCCCAGTCTCTCGAGATTCTCAATGTACCCGATCATCTGGAGTACATGAGGACTCACAGGACTTCCTTCTGCCAATTTACACTGGAAAAGGGCTCTGGAAACTTCGAACCGCTCATGCCTTGCTTGCTCTTGGTAGAGCAGCTTGAGGTGCACGATCATATCGTACGCCTCCATGGTCTCATGTTGCTTTTGCTGCTCAGAGATCATGGTAGCAAGCATAAGACAGCCGACGTCTAAGGCGTCATCCTGATGCTTCTTATAAGCATCCCTGTCAGCCCTAGGAGCACTTGAAACCGGTGGCTCCTCAGGAATAGGCTCCTCAAGAACATACAGCTTTTTCTCATGTTTGAGGACAATTTTCAAGTTTCTGTACCAGTCCAGAAAATTTGTTCCGGATAGTTTGTCCTTCTCAAGGGCGGATCGCAATGACAGGTTACTTGATGTGTTTGATACCATGGTAATCTACAGAGATAAATATGCAAAATATAAGTATCATGCCATGAAGTTATTTAACAAGGTCTTTAATTAAATACGCCTCCCACTATTTTACTCAAAACAATGACCCTCATCATTGATTCGGAAAATCTCGTTGGAAGATTTTCTAGTGGGCCAAGATCCATATTTCACCTAGCTTTAAGTCAGCTTTGGCTGATCACTCAAAATTCGGTTATATAGGTAGGAAACACTTTTCGATTGCATCTCATGCAACTCTTGGACAGTTGGGTGAATAACTCTTATTCTAATCCATCACATGGACTAAAGCCCAACTTTTAAGCCTCTAAGCCTTTCAATCCTATTGAAGTTGGCTTAGTTAAGTTAGACCCAATGGATAGCAGTTGAACATTACATTTGTCCCATCGCGTCTTACTAGTATAGATAAAGGTACCCCGCTTTGGCGGACCCACACTTAATCGATCATAGTCTTGACGAGTGCCATGCATTGGAAGGCCTTTAAATGTGACTTAATATTTCCTTTTGAGGGATTTGATTAAAATTTGATCTCATCATTTGTTAAACTCTTTAACTTATTATTTACATACAAGCATCTCATACATATATTAGTTAAACCCCTTTTAACATACTAGATACATACATGCATCTCATACATATATAAGGCAAATAAATGTGATATGGTTATGGCCCCTAACGCATTGATTCTCCCAAGTCAATGAGAGAATCTAAACTGAAACCTAGGAGCGTCCAAGCTTCTCCAAGCATGATCTCCCACAGGATAACGTCTTCTTGTCTCCATCATTATATTACATAAACAGAAACCTCATTTTACATATGAGGGGAGTGAGATGAGAAAAGAATATACATATGGAATATAAGAGAAAGGCACGGCACGCAGGCTGTATTTCAAAATATAAACCAAAAGATTAAAGGACTAAGGCCATAACCATTCACCATACATTAACAAATAAATAGTAACAACCAATAATAATACACAATTATTATTATTATTATTATTAGAGATTTCAAAATCTGAATTTTGAAAACATAACATATATATAATAAATCACATTTATTGTAATTGATGTTACTATAAATCACATTTATTGTAATTGATGTTACTATTAGTTAAGTATTTCAAAATCTAAATTTTGAAACCATATCATATATAATAAATCTCATTTATTATAATTGATGTTGTTATTAAATGGTGACATAAATGATTTCAAAAATTGAATTTCGAAATAACACACTACGCAGAGGTAGCACGGGGTTCCCGCTTCCTTGGCGGCTAGGGCTTCAACCTCTCAACCCTAAAACCGCAAGGCCCGCAAGAACATGAACTCTTCATGTCTGAAACCCCTTAACGCCGCCAATAGAGAACTGAAACCGATCATGTTTAACATCAACACTTGACTCCATCGCAAAACATAATAAGGATTCCAGAACCAATGTACATATCGCATATATACATAAACATGCTATAGACGCATATATCATATACATACGAAAATTACAGAAACAAGGTTTCGCAAAAACGGATGCAAACGATTTTCATAAAACAATTTTCAGAAAAACGATTCACATTGTAAACATGTTATCATACATAACAGGTAAACCACGTAACAGAATCATGGTTTCGCAAGCGGCTCTGATACCACTGTTGGGAAGTTGCGTATAAAACAAAATAACACAGCGGAAAAAAATTCCCATCGAAGGATCCTTGCGAATGGTCATGATTCATGGTTAGAAGATTTTCCTCTTGAAGCGATGACAATTGATTGAAATCGTCTATCACGAACACCGCACGAACGATGTCTCTAAGGTATCCACACGAGCAGATCCCGTGAATGTCCAACGTCACGAACCCGAAGCGTCTATGCCTCACGGTGCTAGCTTTGAAAACCGAGACCTGCTGCTCACTGTCACTCTCTATGTGCGGCTAGGGTAAAAACCATGTAGGCACAATAGCTTAAGTGGTCTACTTATAGTAGCACCTCCTTAAGTGAGTTAGTGAGCAGCGTTTGACCTAAGCCCCATGTACTATGCGCTAGGCCCAATAGAAGAGTCCAACTCTCCTTTTAATGCTTCTTTTGATCTGCTCTTATGTGTGTGACCCTATAGGTTCCCAAAACGTTAGTAGTATTATTAAATCCCATTTAATATTACAAACAGTGGGCGGTATCTAGCAATACATCACTGCCACCTAAGTAGTGAGAAAGTCAGTGATTTGACGAAACCTTTCTGTGACAAATATTCATGTGCATTATTATCCCTTTGTCCATATATCTATATTGAACACAAGACATAGAATGTGTCACCCTTGTATGGTTCAATATCATGTTCCCTGATACCCAAGTAGACTTAACAGCAAATGAGGTCAATATCTCATATTGACTCATTTCAGCACGACCATGCATTTTACAGTCTCATTCTATCAGGGGGCCCACAGATATTACTCCTGTTATGTAGGAGGGACAAATTCCATCTAGGTCACTCACATCCCTCTGCATGGCTCGTGGTATGCCCAATGACCGTCTTTATAATCATCCTATTACAGATGACGTTTGACGATATTAAAGCACACGACTCCTCATGTAGGGATCGTAGCGATTTCAGGTCGAAGGATTGAATACACCATTGTCACTATGAGAACTACTTATGACACTCACATAACGCTCCATGTAGTGTTCTCATTGTGGGTCAATCCAGTACATCATTACTCTAATGTGTACCTATGTGGCGACTCGATATCTCATATCCATGACCCGTGAGATATGGTCATCAGTCTGCACACATAATAGTCTCAATGTATTATTATTGTCCTTATTAATAAAATACTTGACTACGGATATTTAAGAATAGGATTTCATTGTTCAATAGTGTCTCACGATCAAGTCATGTACTTGATATTCTATTAAACTGAAATTTCTATTCTAAGGACTTTATTATGTTTAAACAAGTAACACAATAAACTGGAATGCCTCATATCATCTATATATATATAATGGCAAGATACAAATGTAAGTCTAAGAAATACACTGGCCTCTAGGGCTTACACCAACAATCCCGGATCCCATGGTTTGTGGAGTGGCAATTACAGAAGCAATATGACTCCACCCTCAATATAATGGCAAGATACAAATGTAAGTCTAAGAAATACACTGGCCTTTAGGGCTTACACCAACAATCCCGGATCCCATGGTTTGTGGAGTGGCAATTACATAAGCAATATGACTCCACCCTCAATTTCTTCTGGGAAGTGTGTGAAAACTCCATTGACCTCTTTAAATACAATAACGAACTCACTTCCTCCCAGGTCAAATGGTATTTTCCCCAGGAAATTTAACAGACAAGTGGAAGGGACTAACTTTGCAGTGTCCACACATGCATGTAAGCCAATATATTTATCTGATGCAGCAATTTCAGATTTCTCAGCAAGCATGGTGGAGCGACTATTTTCCAATTGACTTGCCTCCTCACTTGTTCTTTCCCAAGGATTTGTGGAAGGTAATTCCTCTTCTTGTGGCTCGTCTACCACCACCACTTCATCTTCATTTTGATCCATCCCCACAACCATTTTTTTCTCAAATTCTGATTCACGTGGCTCTTTGGGAATCACTTGTAAACATGGTGGTGGTGGTGGTAAATACGAACAAAAGGTTTCCCATTCCTCCTTGGAGGATCTATATACAAGCTTGCCCGTCACACAATCAACTTGTGCTGGAATATCATGATCTCCCAAATCTATGTCATCTCCCCAACACCAGTTGTCCTCCAAAGTGTGACTTGAGGCTTCCTCATCAGATGGATAATAGTAGTGGTCCTTTAATTGCATCCACCTTGCACAACCAACACTCAAAAGAAAAAATCAAATATATACATAAAAAATAAAAAAATAAAAATGTCCAAATTAGTTGCCTCCTTTGTTACTAATGATATTGGCAAAACCAATCCCCGGCAACGGCGCCAAAAATTTGGTGATTACGAATCTAGTCAAGTATACCTAGTCGTACAAGTAATACGGTGGTGAGACCGATATCGTTCCCACGAGGACTGTGACAAGTATTAGCACGTAACAAATCAACTACTATCTAAGCGGACATTGGGATAGAAGGGAGTTCTATACTAAATACCAAACCCAAGAGTTAAACAAACAAAATAACAAGGAAAAAGTTCTTTTGGGATTTTTGTCGAACACTTGGGGTGCAGAAAAAGAGACTCTTCGAATATGAAAGATGTTGGGGTTAAATTTCACTAAACCTTAGCCTCATGTAATACCAAAACCACCAATCCAGTTTATGCTTCAAATATTAAAATCAATCCGCTAGATTACTCAAGCCCTGATTCCTCAGATGACAAGAGCCTAAATCCCCTAATAGACCCTAATTCCTTAGGTGGCCTAATTAGTGAATTTGCATTAAGAGTAGGGATTACACGATTACTAATAAACCAAAATCCATTCCTAGATACAAGGTTTACTAGGTGATTAATTCCAGATCAAGAATTGATGAGAACGTCCCCATTGCAAATCAAATCTCAAAATCATTTCATGGGTGGCCAAACCACAAAGAGCATTAAGCATAGGAATTAAACACTAATACGAAGGCATAAACACAGATCAATAAATCAAGGCAAATACATAATATTCAGTTTAGCTACATCTAATCCCAATAAAGAGGGATTTAGCTACTCATGATTACAGAGAAAACTAAAACCAAAATAATGGAGACAAGGGAGAGAAGAAACTCCATGGAGGATTTCCACAGCCGTCACCACAACCCTTACCTCAGAGAAGAAGCCTTTTTAGGGTTCCAAGTCTTCTAGGTCAAAATTGCCCTGGTGCCCTCTCTTTTGGTCTTTTGGACTCTGTTCTGCGCTCTTATTTATAGATTAGGCACGCGTCACAGCCGTTATGGCCATCACAGCCAGGCCGTGACGTGTTCTGGCTTGGGCGCGCTTTCAAATTTTGGTCTGTCACGGTCGTGACACTCATCACGGCTTGGCCGTGATCGATTCTGTCTGGTTCGACTAACATGTCACGGCTGTGATGGGCATCACAGCTAGGCCGTGACAGCTTCTGACTTTTGCCTTCTTTCTTTCCAGTTATGCTCGATCATGGTCGTGATGGTCATCACGGCCAGGCCGTGATGTGCTCTGTTTGCTCATTTTCTTCACTTTCCAAGCTCTATCTTCATCCGAGCTCCATCATGGTCAATCTTGAGTATTTTACCCTTAATTCCTGCAAAACAACACCACGAAACCGCCTCACCCGTTCCAAGGTAAAAACTAATAAAAATCAATTTAAATATGCCTAAACTATATGCAAATGCATGCAAAAATGTACATGAATTATGATGTGAAATCACACTATCACACGGCACGAGCATTAGTCATACCAAAGGGCATAACTAAATACTCATAGTTACCATAACGCGTTCTAAACGCTATCTTCGGGATGTCCTCAGACTTAACCCGAATATGATGGTATCCTGATCTCAAATCTATCTTTGAGAAGACCCAAGCTCCTATCAGCTGGTCCATAAGATCATCAATCCTAGGGAGGGGATACCTATTCTTAACGGTCACATTGTTGAGTTGCTGATAATCGACATACAACCTCATACTACCATCCTTCTTCTTCACCAACAACACTGGCGCTCGCCATAGGGATACGCTAGGTCTGATAAACTGCTTCTGCATCAGATCCTCTATTTGTTTCTTCAACTCAGCTAGCTCCAGAGGAGACATTCTATAGGGTGCTATGGTTATAGGCCCAGTGCCAGGCACTAAGTCTATGGTAAACTCTACATCTCTCTGTGTGGGTAGTTCATAAACATCCCACGGGAACACTTCATCAAATTCCCGTACAACAGGCATGCTGTCAACATCAGGAAGGCTCTCGATTTCCAGGGAAGATAGCATCATGTAAACTTGGGCCTCTTCTTTCATAGAAGCCTTAACTTGGTTGGCAGAGAGAAAGGTTGCATCCCTAGACTCCACTGGAGTTCCAAAAACTATGGTTTTATCAAAACAATTCAGAAGGAAGTGATTGGAAGATAACCAGTCGATGCCAAGAATAACATCAAGGTCCTTTAGGTGTAAGCATACAAGATCAACAATAAACTCTCTACCATCTATGGTAATAAGAATATTGTTGAATGCATAAGAAGTAAGAACAAGTTTATTCGTGGGTGTGGCAACAATCAAATCACACTCAAGAAGTGTCTCAGGAAATTTAAGATTTTTAGCACATTCATATGACACAAACGAGTGAGTCGCACCCGAATCGAACAATACAGTCAAATGACATTTATTAATGAGGCAATACCTTGGATCAAATCTTCAGATTCGGAGGTCTCAATTCCACTGAGAGTAAAGACTCTCCCTGTGCTCTTCTATCGGTTGGCTTGAGGTTTTTGACCTTTGCTCACACTCTGTGGTTCTGACTTTCCTCCCTCGCAGTTTTGGCTGATGTGGCCATACTTGCCACACTTGAAGCAGATGATGTCTGTCTCCTTGCACTGAGTAGTAAAGTGATTCTGTCCACACTTGCCACACCGAAGAGGTCTAGCATCAGAGGAATCCCATCTCCTGGACACCTGTCTGAAGAAAACTGAGTCTTCTTGCCATCCCGCTTGAAGTCCTTGCCAGCTGGAGCGAGACGCGGTTTCTACTTGTTCCCTTGATCACTCTTCTTGCTACTCTGGTTATCTGTTCCCTTGGAGGCTGACCCTCAGGACTTGTAGGCATCTTCAAATATCCTACTCTTGTTCACTAGAACTGCGAAGACTCTAATCTCCTGGTAGCTGATAACCTGCTTGATCTCTGGGCGCAGACCATCCTCAAACTTTACGCACTTGGAGCGGTCGTCCGTCACATACTGATACAGAGCATAGTAAAGAGCGAGTTCCTCGGACTTAGCCGCATACTCTCCCACTGACATGTTTCCCTGCTTCAGTGCCAAGAATTCCATCTCCTTTTTGTCGCAAATATCGGCTGGAAAGTACTTCTCTAGAAATATGTCCTTGAAGACATTCCATGTAACCATAGTACCCTCAGCCTGCATGCGCTGACGATAGTTCTCCCACCAGTGCTCAGCTTCCTCTGTCAGCATGAAAGTCCCGAAAATGACCTTCTTCTGGTCGTTACATCCCATAGCTCGGAAGATCTTCTCAATCTCCCTCATCCACAACAGGGCACGCTCAGGATCGTAAGCTCCCTTGAAGGATGGTGAATTGTTCCATTGGAACTTGTCAAGACCCTGGAACTCAACTGGTCCCCCGTTGTTGTTGACGTTATGGTTCTGGTCTATCGTGTTGGCAAGGAGTGCCAAAGCATCTGCAATAACCTGGTTGTTCCTTCCTCCTCTTCCTGCCATAAGACCCTGGTATGCCAAGCAGCTTATTAATTACAGCGAACTTTAAGCAGGAAAAGCTAACGGTTACTAATTCTAAGCATCATTATCTATAATAAATATAGATAATTCAAACAAGAGCACACAACAGACTCATACCAAGGCCTGATAGGACAGACCTGCTCTGATACCACTAAATGTGACACCCTTTAGCTCGTATATGTATAAAGCATTAAAGATAAGATAGTTGAAAATAAAACATGCATCATTTATTGAAAATTAAAGCCGACAACGGATAGAGAACATCACATTGTGTCAAACGCGGGAATAAAACATAACATAAAAAAAAACCCAACTCGTGATGTCACATACAGAGTTGGTATAACCAATCCGGAAAATATCCTCGGATACAAAAGTGAAACAAAACTAAACTAACTAATAAAAGATTGAAATCATAACTACGAGTCGCGGCTCCTCAGAGTCATTCCTCAACTGACAGCTCATCGTCCTCTGCATAAAGATACATGCCACAAGACAAGAAACATAGAGATAGGGAGTAAGAAACATGTATATGAACATAATGGCAAGGAATCAGTTAGCAAGACGAGCATACATCAAACAAGCATGTTATAACAACAACAATAAACATAACAGTCATCATCATACAACGTGTATGCTATGCAATGCAATTATTCTCCCCTACTCCATTATGCACTTGGATCCATTCTACCGCAGGAAGTCAATTTCGGAGTTACATATCCACATTGACCAATAAGCACCAACACCGGGGCAGTTCACCTTACCATGGGTGGACCCCTAGGATAGCCGACGCACCTTACTCCACGGTGGCGCACGATTCACCTAACTCTCGGATGAATCACCGCCGATGACTAGATCGCCATACTCTCGGATGACCTCCCCTGTATTTAACATCCCCCACTGACATCTCTGATGCGTGAATGCATTCTCAACACAATACACAAACACAGCCACCACCTCCGCTTGGGGCACTAGGCTACCCAAGCTTTTTCAACATCAACACCTCGACCACTCGGCCATCAAGGATTATCGTATCATTTCGTATTTATTCATTAAACACTCTAGTCTTTTTGTACTTGAGATTACCACCTTGACCATCATGCATCAAGGCCCCCTTGGCCACCAGGCTACCAATTACCTTATCATCATTAATTAACACTCTAGCCGTTAAGCACTAGAGGTTACCACCTTGACCATCATGCATCAAGGCCCCCTTGGCCACTAGGCTACCAAGGTACATTCTCTTTTCACTTGTCTTTTATCTTCAAGTTCGTTGAATGTCTTATTAAGTCTTTTAAGGCATTTAGGGTGAAACCCCTGTTTTCTGCACTGTTCTGAGTTCTATTCTAGTCAGGTGAGCACGGGCGTGCTCACCCTCAGCACGGACGTGTTGGACCTTCAGGCAAGCACGACCATGCTGCCTGTTAAGCACGGGCGTGCTCATGTACGCACCCTATTCTGGATTTTGAATTGGAGCACGGACGTGCTCCCTGTTAAGCAAGGTCGTGCTCAAAGGAGCGTAACCGTACTGATATGGGCAGAAGGTTCAGAACCCATTGTCCAAATCCTTGAGACGATTCATAGATTTAATACTACTAGCTTTTACTAATCCATTAACATCAGATTCATTAATCTTGATTAAATATCTATGCCTTAGAATTAAGGGGAATTAATCCTTTAATCTCAGCTAAATTAATGGTTCCTGAACACTCTTAAATCAATCCCTAGGGTCATTGAATAAGCCATTGGCATAATCCTCACTCATTACTAGTGTTCAGACTTATGAACAAAGGGGAACAACCTCCCTTAACATTATTAACAGGTTTAACGTTTTAACATTGTAACGTTCACAACATCACTCAACAGTCAATAATCATCATAAACTCATCATAAACATGGCATCAAAACATCATCATATTCATGATAGACAACCAAAAGAACCATCATAGCAATATTATCATCACAAACTGATAGTCATCAAATAGCAATTAGGCATATAGGAATATCAACATATTATCATACAATAGGGTCATGGGTAACCCTTCGTCTTATGCTACCCCCAAGCCTACATACTCACACTACTCCTTCTCCCCATACTTGGTATGAAGAATTCCTGATAAACTGACGACGATCCTAAACTGGTTCCCTTGAACGGCTCGACGAACATTCCCAAGCCTTGACCAACACAAAAGGGTTAACCAATTGGTTCCCAATTCATGAAACAAAAGGAAACCGAAGAGGGGAAGATCGATACCTTTGCTAATTGGCACTAACGCGTGATTGTACTCTCTCAACTACGAACGAAACACCAAATAATGATTGGGTTCAAAGGGGAAGAATGAGAGAGGCTGTCGTCACATTTAGGGTTGCCTAAAGTGCCAATTTAGAGGGTTTAACTCGTAACCCTCGCTGTTAGAAATATATATAGACTAAGCATCGAGCACGACCATGATCCCCTTTAAGCACGATCATGCTTACAGTAGCGTCACCGAGACGCGTTTACACATGAGCTCGGTCGTGCTCCCTATTAAGCATGACCGTGCTTGTGGTTCAGGTAGCCACAAAACACGTTCATCAAGAACGGACGTTCTGACACATTAGCATGGTCGTGCTCATGCATCAGGTAGGGATTTTAAGCCTAGAAAATCCCATTCATCCCCAAAAACAAAACTAAGACAAACAAGGCATAAAAAAAAGCACTTATACGAAAAACAGGGTGTTACACATGCCGTCTCTGCTCTCATCATTTATTTTACTCACCATTTCTGTCGCACATCCCCATCCCCTATTTGTTTCTGTTGAGAATTCGTTCTTTTTTTCCTGTAATTTTCAGCTAACTGGTTCAGACTGGGCTGCAACCGATTATGTCCAGTTTTCCCGGTTAGGCGGTACTTCTACCGGTCCCTTGGAAGTCCAGTTTTGGGTTCAAACAAATAGGCTTGGTGCCTGGTGTAACAACCTGATTTTTTTATTACGTTGTTTAACCAGGTAAAAATATAATTATTTATATTTTTAATCTGAGAGTTACGGAATGATTTTAAATAAAATAAAATCATATTCATAGTCTATCTTATGATAGAAGGTTATGGTGAAAATTTGGGTTGAAAATTCAGACGGAGCCCGGTTTGCGTTTTCACTGACAGTACGGTTTTACTGAGCAGAAACCATAATTTCGACTCATGAATGAAACCATTAGGTTTTATATTTTGTCCTGGATGATTTTTCATATTTCGGAAAAATTCGTTAAGAATGAAATAGTGATATTTTATTCGGTGGTAATCCTTAAGGAAAATGCGTAAAACCTAAGTCGAAGGATAAGTTGGGTAAACGACAGAGTTGATTATGGAGTCGAGGTATTAGGAATTTAGTGTAGCAGAGAGGACAAGGAGTCCGGCCTAAAGTTTTAATAATCGGGAATTTTTACGTGAAATGACCAAAATACGCCTAAGCTTAACCTAACCAACGTCGAGTTAAATCTTAACCATGGTTAGGGAACCATGGTTAGTTTGTGTGGACAAGGGGTAGACACACAACTTAAATAATATGAGTCACATTAATTTTAACCCTAGTTAGTAGCATAGACCTAGTTAATACACCGTGTATTGGTAATGTAATACACCGTGTATTGGTAATATAATACACGAAATCACATATGTGTATTGGTAATATAATACACAATGTATCAGTAATATAATACACAAAATCAAGAGTTCTCACTAGACCGTTCCACCTTAGAAATACGTGTGCAGCTATAGTGTTATTGCTTTGCATGAGATTGAGGGTAGAGGATGACAGAGTATTCTTGAGGATGATTTGTTAATCATGTATGTTGACTGTTTGTGACAATTACTGTATAATTTACTATTACACTTTTCCACTTTTTGATGATAGAATTGCTTCTTATTCCCTGTATCTTTCTGTATGTTTTTTTTTTTTATCTTTTATGGGATCATGCTTGAAGACCCTGTGGCCGAGTTGAACGAAGAGGAGTTGGATAGAACTCCCTATGAACCGGAAGTCGAAGGTCGAGTCGTGACCCATGGTGATTAGGGTCTAGTTAGTCTATGGTCAGTGTGTCTCTCGTGAGATGTTTTTATATTTTCCGCTAAGTTTAATATTTTGTTTAAGTATTCCTGTGAGGGATTCTACTGAGAGAATACCATCAACAGTGTTTTATAATATGATTATAAGACTTAAGTGTGTATGTATAAACATAAGCATGGTGTGTTGTGTTTAACTAATTAAAGGTGTATGTTATTAAATTTAAGTTTTAATTTTTACGTATTTTCACGTTACGTACGCGGTTAAGAATTTAATTAAGAATGATTTAATCTAATAAAACACCGGGGCACAACGGGGTGTCTCATTTGGTATCAGAGCTGTTTAGTTCTAAAATGGACTCTGGGTTTATGTCCGATCAGAATCAAGGACTGCAAGGTTTAGGATGTTGTTACTGGCCGTGTCTAGTTGAATCCACATCGGATTTTGACTATGCTTAGAAGTTGGGTAGTGTGTCTGAACTCGATGAGAAATTTAATATTGGTGTGGCATATGGTATTTATATACTTGACTATGTAGTATTATATGTCATACTAATTAGAGCGGATGATTTCTTTTAACAGAATCATGGCTCGCGGAAGAGGACGTCCAACTAACAGCGGTGACAGAACTCCAGAAAGGATTATTGGAGTTGCCAATGGTAATGTTGACAATACTGATAATGGAGGAGGATCATCTTCGACTCCAAATACAATGGAAATCATAGCTGCTGCTATGCTATTGCAAACCCAGCAGAATGCTGAGATGCTGTAGATGAAAAAACAGCAGCTAGAAATAAAGAAGCAGAGAAGGGCGGTAGCAGCTGAATATGCCGGATTGACTAATTTTATGAATGGAAAGCCACCTCAATTTCGAGGAGAGTATTACATAGAGAAGGCAGAATGGTGGATACAAGAGATTGAGAAGATATTTGGTACTATGCGCTGCAGCAAGGAGAAGAAAGTGACCTATGCTGCCTTCATGTTAACTAAAGGAGCATAATTCTGGTGGAAAGGAAAGAAAAGATTGTTGGAAGCCGAGTACAGAAACATTGAATGGAAGTTATTCACTGATTTATTTTTCAAAAAGTATTTTTCGTGTCAAGTTCGACGTCAGAAGGAAAAAGAATTTACAAGTCTCAAACAAGGCAATATGTCGGTAGGTGATTATGCGTCACGTTTTGAGGCGCTGATTAAGTTTTCAAAATTCTATCAGAGATTTCCAGGTGAGGACTGGCAATGTAGAAGATTCGAGGAAGGACTTAGAAATGAACTACAGAGGGCGATAGTGTCTCTTGACATTCAATATTTCCCTGAACTAGTCGAGTGATGCTGTGCCATTGAAAGTATAGATCTGAGGATGGCTACTGAACAGAAGCAAAAAAGGACTGGAGGTCCTAATCGATCAGATGTTCAGAGGAGAGTAGATAGTGGTCCTCAGTGGAGACGAGAACCATATGCTAGACCAGGACAGAACCCTGCACCAGCACCAATGGCTAGAGCGGGTCAGCAACCGCAAGACTTAGTTTGTTTCAGATGTGGAGGACCGCATTATGCTAGAGACTGTATGAATAGGCCTAGTTGTTTCAGCCGTGGGAAACCAGGTCATATGGCACGAGACTGTAGACAGCGGTTTGTGCAACAACTGGCAACTACGGGGAAAGGAGCGGGAAATAATAGAGGTGGAGCTGGAAGAGAAGTTCTGGTAGCAAGACCACAGGTGGCCAGACCTCAGGCCACTGGGAGAGTGTTTATCGTGAGGGGAGCTGAACTCCCTCAATCTGCAGATCTCATAGAAGGTATGTACTTGATGACGGGTAGATTTTGTCTGTTTGTCTGCATAGCATGACGGACAAGAAGTTTATGGGAATAATTAGTTGTTGAAATGATAGTTATACGTGAGGATTCGATTGGGAACTTAGGCTTACAGGTTGAATTTTGCAAGATCCTTATACTTTAAGTAAGGTTGATAAATTGTTGCAAAGTCGTTTTGAGGTGAAAAATAGAATTAAGGAATGATAATGTTAAGTTTAAAGTGATGTGGAATAGTTGTTAGACAAGTTAAAATTGGATTTGAGGATAGTGGTTATAATTAGGCATGTTGTTCTTGTTTATATGGTGAGTTTAGGACTTCACCTTAAGCTCTGATGGGTATAGATTGGAATACAGGTTTGTTTGGGCAAACACATAAGCTAAGCTTAGTTTATCACCCACAATTCGAAGGATAATAAAGAAAATGATGTAAGCCTTATATAGATGTAGGATCTTGAGATTAAGATACGATTAGAAGATTATACCCAGTTTTGAGTCAAGAAATTCCAAGGACAGAATTTTCTTCTAAGAGGGGTAGTAATGTAACAGCCTATTTTTTTATTACGCTGTTTAACCGGGTAAAAATATAATTATTTATATTTTTAATCTAAGATTTAGGGAATGATTTTAAATAAAATAAAATCATATTCATAGTCTATCTTATGATAGAAGGTTATGGTGAAAATTTGGGTTGAAAATTCAGACGGAGCCCGGTATGCATTTTCACTAACAATACGGTTTTACTGACCAGAAAACCTAATTTTGACTCGTGAACCAAACCATCAGGTTTTATATTTTGTCCCATACGATTTTCCATATTTCGGAAAATTTCGTTAAGAATGAAATAATGATATTTTATTCGGGCGTAATCCTTGAGGAAAACGCGTAAAACCTAAGTCGGGGGATAAGTCGGGAAAACGACAGAGTCGACTACGGAGCCGATGTATTAGGAATTTAGTGTAGCAGATAGGACAAGGAGTCCGGCCTAAAACTTTAATAATCGGGAATTTTTACGTGAAATGACCAAAATACCACGAAGCTTTACCTAACCAACATCGAGTTAAATCTTAACCATGGTTAAGGAACCATGGTTAGTTTGTGTGGACAAGGGGCAGCCACACCACTCAAATAATATGAGCCACAGGAATTTTAACCCTAGTTAGTAACATAACCCTAGTTAAGTTACTATTAACTATGGTTAAGCTTATATTAATCAAATATTCACAAAACCCATTAAACCAATTCCTTATAACCAAACAAAGCCTAAATCAAAGCCTATATAACCATCCAAACCGTGGCTTCCCCCCCTCTTTCCACTCATCTTCTTCATTTTCTTCATGTTCTCCACTAAAAACACTTCAACTCCATTTTCAATCTTCAAAAGCTCCAAGTGCTTTCAAGTGAAACTTGCCAAGATCATCATCTATTCTTCCCCCAGCTTCTTAACTTAGGTAACATGGTCATCTCCTTCAACTCTTAAGCTTTTGTTCCTCATATTTCATGAGTTTCCAATTCTAGATCTAGAACTTGTAATAATTCTATAAAATTGTAGAAAAATCATAAAAATGTGAAACCAATTTCTATGATCTAGATATGATCCCTACTTTCATTATCCAAAAGCATGTGATCAAAGTCATTTCCCTTCCCTATTAACCATTAATGGCCGAACCTATGTAGGAAAATAGGTTTGGTGTTTTGTTGTTTATTTTGAAAGTTAGTACTTGATTTAAGCTCTACAATACTTGTATACCTTAAATCCAAGAGCTTAGGTTCAACAAAAATCCCTAGATTAAATTCCTATACAAGGCCGAAACCCTCATGAAAATGGGCTTGAGGATTTTGTTCTTCCTTTTGAAAACTAAAGCTTGATTTGAGTTCTTTAGTAATTATATGATATAACTCCAAAAGTTTGAACTCAAAAGAATTTTATAACATACTTTGCACATTGAGGCCGAAACCTTACTTTAAGAGGTTGAATGATTTTTGGTTCGTATTTTCAATTTATAGCAATTTATCTAAGCTACCTAGGACCTAAGTAATTAGTATCCAAAATCTAAGGTTGAGAAAAGAACTCTAACCCTCATTTGATTTAAATGGCCGAACCTCACATAAAGTGGACCTAGTTGGATTAGTTTGATTAATTGTTGTTATGCATTGTTTGGTAGAAGGAGAAACTGTTAAGCTATGGAGTAATAACGAGGAGCGACGAATTCGAGATTCCGGTGATAACTCAGGTGGGGGAAAGAATCAACCTATCATCGGAATCGATAAGTAGTAGATTATATGATAATTGAGTAGGACGACCTAAACCCTACTAGAAGTCGAGTAATCGATAAGACCAAAATCACATTGGAAACCAATTCTTTAAAACCAATGTTGATTTGGGGATTGTAGGTTTATCGATATTAGGTTGATTATAGTTATTTGATGATGTTTGAATTTATGTTGTTGAATTTACTGTGATACGCTGGTTGAGGTACTCCATCTACATGTGACGTATTGTTTTCGGTGTTTGAATATTTTATGATATTGAGGATGTTTGATGTCTGTCACGACCGTGATGGCTATAACGACCAGGCCGTGACAGAATATGACTTTATTGATTATTGATTTGATTATTATGAAACTGGTTGTGATAAATTGTTTGATTGTGAAATTTGAATATTTTCTCATATTGTGTTATGCATGATCTGCCTGGTTTTTAATATTGTGCTTAGTGGATTTTAAGCAAAGATATATGTTGTTCAAGAGATAATGGTTTTGGGTGTGAGTATAATGGTGATTTAGATGTGCCTAACCTAGATGAATTATTTTAAAGAGGCGTTGTGACATAGAATATGTGTAAAGACTTTGTTGGAAGGTTAAGGCACTAAGCTGTTAATAATGTGGGTTGGTGAGATTCATGTACAGGTGTTGTTGTCCACAACCGTGTATTGGTAATATAATACACAAGGACAAAAGTGTATTGGTAATATAATACACAAGGACATCTGTGTATTGGTAATATAATACACGAAATCATATTTGTGTATTGGTAATATTATACACCATGTATTGGTAATATAATACACGAAATCAAGAGTTCTCTCTTGACCGTTCAACCTTAGAAATAGGTGTGAAGCTATAGTGTTATTGCTTTGCATGAGATTGAGGGTAGATGATGACAGAGTATTCATGAGGATGATTTGTTAATCATGTATGTTGACTGTCTGTGACAATTACTGTATAATTTACTATTACTCTTTTCCGTTTTTTGATGATTGAACTGCTTCTTATCCCCTGTATCTTTCTGTATGTTTTATTTTATCTTTTATGGGATCGTGCTTGAAGACTGTAACACCCTATTTTTCCTATGCTTTCTGTAGCAGTAAATACATATTTAAATGTGTTTATTTTTAGATTAAACTCAGAGGATGATTTTAATTAAACTAAAATCATTTTCTTATGTTTTTATATCATATGAACTCACGGTAAAAATTTCGGTTGAAAATTGAGACGAAAGCCGGTCTGCGTTTCCCTGCCGGTACAAGTTTACTATGCAGAAAACCTAATTTTGACCCGTGAACGAAACGGTTGATGTTTTTGCGATGTTTTGTGGGGGTTTGGTGATTTTGAAAATTTTTGTTCGAAAACAAAATATAATATTTTATTCGGGCGAAAATGTCGGAAAACTACGATCGGAAGTGCAACCGGATACATAATGGAGCAGATTAGGGAACACAAAATGAGTGAAGTGACATGATGAAAGAGTTTATGACACACTCCAAAAGTATAATCATTACACTTTTCAAATTTTAATACTATTCTAATCCAAAAGTTATTTCTCTCTCCTCCTTCCATCCCATCAAGCCTTAACTCTCAAACTTACTCAACAAGCCACTCCATTCTCCTCTATTCTTCCTCATGGTCGTGAGCCTCTCCCCCTCCCCCTATATATACCCCTTTCATTTACACTTCACCATTTTTCTTCTTCATCACCTCTTTACTCTTATATTATTTCATCATCTTCTTCCTTTTCAACTACTTAAAGCTTGCATTTTTATTTGTCTTTTGAACTTGTGTTCTTCATTAAAGTTCTTCCTCTTGTAAAGGGTAATGCTCTCATATAAATTTCTGTACAAGTTTATCATTTTATTTCATTATTTGTGTTATGTGTTCTTATTAAGCTTTAAACTTCTAAAATCTCTTAAAAATGGTAGAAAACTCATTTTGAGTTGAAACCACTTCTTATAGTCTTGTATTTACTTGTATTTTCACATACTAAAAGGTTGTAAAACAAAGCTCCCTAACCCTTTCTTTCTAAGAAGGCCGAAACCATGCAATATGGTCTAGGTGGGTTTTGTTTCAACTTTTGGAATATGATCATGTGTTTGAGTTTCTAACTATCCCTTAATATTAAATCTATAAATCTTGGAAGGTTTGATAGCTTGTTCCTATAATGGCCGAAAATATGAATAAGTAGGCCTAGGATACTATGTTTCGACTTTCCAAGTATGATCATGGATTTAGAACTCTTAATACCTTGTGATTTTAAACCTAAGATTTGTTATTAAACAAAGAATATTTTCCTCATCATCCTATGATGGACGAAACTTAGTGTTTAGGTGCTAGGATGTTTGAGTTTTTTTTTCCAAAATGATCATGGACTTGAGCTCCATAAGATATTTGGATGCTAAGTCTAAGAGATTGGAATCTTTAAGTTTCCATTGTTTTCCAAAATGATCATGGACTTGAACTCCATAAGATATTTGGATGCTAAGTCTAAGAGATTGGAAAATTTAAAGATTTCCAGCTTATAAATCCTATGAAGGCCGAACCTAGAAGGTTATGGACCTGGGCTACTTTGTTCTTATTTTTCCAAGATGATCATGGTTTTGAGCTCCATAAGATATTTGGATGCTAAGTCTAAGAGATTGGAATGTTTAAGTTTCCATTGTTTTCCAAAATGATCATGGACTTGAACTCCATATGATAGTTGGATGCTAAGTGAATGCTAGCCTATTTTACTAGCCTTGGCCGAATACCCTAAGTTTATAACATAGTGGGATTTTAATTCAACTTTATTAAATGATCATTGTCTATGAACTCCTAACACTTAAGGATCATAAATCCATAAGTTGTATAATTTTCGGGGATCTCTAACCCTAATTTATTGTCTTAGCCGAACCTAATACCTTGTGGGTTAGTGTTCTTGGTTGATTTTAACTTATGATTTTGTGTTCATAACCTTAGACTTCCATCGCGGAGAAAACAAGGACGTTCATGGTATATTTCTTCAAGCATCTAATCTCCTTACCTTCACGGAAGGTAAGAGGGGATTGCCTAGGGACATTCAATGACTATATGCATGTGTGTGTGTGTTTACTTGAGTGATTTGAATATTATTATGATATGGAGCAAATACTTGAATGACTTGTTTACTTAAACTATTGTGATTATTACTTGTAGTTGATTATTACTTGCCTTAAAGTATTGTGAGTTGTATATATATGATGAACTGTCGTTAACTGTGATATTATTATTGAGAATATATTACTGTTGATTAAAGTTTGAGAAGTCGGACTTGAGTCTGTGCTCAATGATTATAAGGATTAAAAGCCTTAATAAGCCTTGAATATAACTTTGAAAGTATTGGTTTCATTTATAAAAGTTCCTTGTTTAAAACACTTACTTCAAGAGAATAAGATTCTTGTTTTGAAAAGAAACGTTGAAGTGTTTTTAAGTCAATAGAAACTACATTTTTATGGTCCAAAGTTTGTACGAGAGAAAATATTTTTCGAACTATGTGTTTTATGAAGGAAAAACCCCTTTGAAAATATTTGACTTTATTCCATCAAGGATTTCAAAAGCAAACGAAATTCCTAATTGTTTTATAAAAGAGTTTGTAAAGGAAAAGATTTTCTCCTAAATGATTTAGAAACGTTTCGGTTACTTGGATAAGTGACCGAGGTTTTGTTTTGGATTTTGATTTTCACGGAGCGAAAAGTCAGAACATGTGATAGAGAATCTAGTTCGCGAGACGTCACCTCTAGCATTCAGTTATATGTACGTGATCTGGGATCCGTGTCAAGAATTATGGACCAAGGGTCCTAATCGTGATATTATGGGCTAGGAGTCCTAATCTTGGAATTGAGGATTGTGTGTACTAATTTCGTTATTATGGACTAGGAGTCCTTATCATTTTGAAATAAAACATGGATAAAATTATAATTGTTTCTACGACCATAACCTTGGACTGTGGCATCGGTCTAAGGTGTTGTGATTGAGCACTCAGACTGCGCGTCTTGTGTTATTGATTTTCAAGTGATGAAAATTGTGAATAGTCTTTAGCTTTGGGCTTCGACAACGGAAAAGAGTGAACACAAAGAAAAGTCTTGATAATGAAAAGTCTTTTATTCATACGTATTTCCCCTTAGCAGACGTGCTTGAGTTACCGAATACCCGCTTAAGATTTGGTGGTCGATGATGTATACATCCGGATAGTCATTGATAAGGGATTCATGATGATGTTGATCCGGGTACTTGAGTGTGACGGAGACAACTTGCCAATGCGGCATACGAGCTTGATCAACTCTTTATTTCTTAATGATAAAACAGTGATGATATCTCATGAGATTAAGTTTAGAGCCTGATGATTGAAGTGTCATGCATTATCTTTATAAAACTGATTGATTCGGTATGAGACCCACTGAAATAATACTTGTTGTTTACCTATGAATAATGTTTTAAATGTTAATATGCCAATGTGTTGTATGTATCATGTATATGGTTGTTGTGCGATATATCCGCTGTCAGTATCTCACTCTTTCATTTCTGCTTGTTATTCTCTCTTCCTTTCTGGTATCGCCGTATGTATATGAGCTCAGATGGATCCCAACATCCCTCTTGTGCTGATGATGTCGAAGACTGAGGTCTTCGACGACGCGGGGAACGCCGGGGCATGGCAGATTCATCCGGGGGCGACGTCTGCTATGTACCACGGATCAATCACCACCACTGATTTTAATGTTGACGGAGACGCTATTTGTAGGAGCCAAACCGTGGAGACTAGGAGAGTTGCTCTGCCTCCAACTTTGTACTACCTTCACGCACTGCAAGTTAACGGACTACTACACAAGCTACCACCTCTGGACATCGAGCAGGCAGCACCTATCGAGGAGAACCCTGAGGAGGACCCTGAGGAGGATCCCGAGGAGGACTTCTATGAGATCATGGAGGAGGATGAGCCTAAGTATTACGTTCTGGATCATGACGACGACGACAATTCCGTGGATGAGGGCGCGACGTCATAGACCCATTACCTGATGTCTCGTCTCATGGGTGTTTTTGTGGAGACCCTACTTGTAGCCAGTGTCAGTGACCAGTTTGGAACGTTTTGTGAATAGTCTTCCATCTTCCGACTTTCTAGAGTCACTTTTGTGATGTGGTTTCGGACCCTCTTTCCCCGTGTTTTTGCTTACTCTCTGTTCAGTTGTATCTTCTAGATTTCTAACTCTATTGCAATGGTCGTTGATAAGGCCCTAGCTTATGTACTAGAACTTGGGTCTCACTGGGACATGTTATGAATATATATATATATATATATATATATATATATATATATATATATATATATATATATATATATATATATATAGTTGTCTTCAATTCATGTTATGAGTGTTCATCACTTTTATTTCAATTATCCTTTCAAACAAAAAAAAAACTACCATTTTTAGTGTACTTATCCATCGAGAAAATGATATTTTCCGAAAGTAACCAGCATTGTAATCAGTTTTATTTCTGCAATTGGGTAACCATGTGATGCCGGGTTTAGGGTGTCGCAAAGACCCTGTGGCCGAGCTGAACGAAGAGGAGTTGGATGGAACTCCCTATGAACCGGAAGCCGGAGGTCGAGTCGTGACCCATGGTGATTAGGGTCTAGTTAGTCCATGGCCAGTGCGTCTCGTGAAACGTTTTTATATTTTCAGATAAGTTTAATATTTTGTTTAATTATTCCT
Source organism: Sophora flavescens (assembly GCA_030762895.1). Lineage (NCBI taxonomy): Eukaryota > Viridiplantae > Streptophyta > Magnoliopsida > Fabales > Fabaceae > Sophora > Sophora flavescens. Next base: position 125,591,491 of record CM061064.1, read on the forward strand.
ATGAGGGATCCTTCTGAGAGAATACCCTCAACAGTGTTTTGTAATATGATTATAAAACTTAAGTGTGTATGTATAAACATAAGCATGGTGTGTTGTTTTTAACTAATTAAAGTTGTATGTTATTAAATTCAAGTTTTAATTTTTACGTATTTTCACGTTACGTACGCGGTTAAAAATTTAATTAAGAAGGATTTAATCTAATAAAACACCGGGGCATAATGAGGTGTCTCACCTGGTTGTCCGGTCCGACTGGCCAGTCCGGTCCAATTTTGACTACCTTGCTAAATTATCAAGAATGAGAAACTATACAAATGATTTGATTTCTTGATAATTTTAGTACAAAAGGTCTTTATATAGGTGTGAACATGAGCTCATGCACATCTCTTAGTCCTAATGGGCTTCAAATACTCTTAAGCCCAACTACAAGCCTAACAAAGTCAAAATCTGTCCAGAATTTCGTGTTAAACTTCTAGTCCATTTTTAGGTATGATAGACGCCGAATCAAGTCTTGGGTTATGAAATAAGATTTGTTGATAATCTTTGGAGCTTTCCAACGCATCCAAGATCACTTCAATCGGATATCCACAACTCAATATACATAAAAAATAGTAAAGTAGGTTTCAAAGTTAACTTGCCCTTTTCATTGGTCCATTATGGTTGTGCTTCCTAGGATCACATCAGATTATATAAAGTATAATCATAAGAACTCCATGGACATGAGCAGAGTGAATCAATAGTCAAATTAGTCCTTAAAAGATATGAGCGATTTTATATTAGTCCCTAAGAAAAGAAAAACTTTATTTGACTTTGAAAATATACAGTTTAGTCAAATTATTGAAATTACTTACCAATTTGGCTGAAGAAAAAAAAAAATAGAGTAAATTGTACCTCATCCCTTGAAGTTTTGCTAAATGAGGGTGTGAGTGGTATATTCATACTAGTTGTGCTCCTCATGATATGACATTTGAAATAAAAGTTTACAAAGGAACACATTCTTGTGTTAAGAGTACTCTAAATTCAAATGTCACTTCAACATGGATTGCCAAAAAGATGAAAGTAAATTTAGAGCAGATCCAAACTTAAAATATGAATCCATAGCTGCACATATGCTAGAAAACTATGGTGTGGATGTGTCTAAATCACAAATGTATCTAGCTAGAAGAAAGGCAAAAGAGCAACATGAAGGAAATCATGCAGAGTCCGACTTCTTGTTAAGGAAATATGCAGAGTTGGTTAGGCAATCAAATCTTGGGACCATGGATAAGTTGGTGGTAGACACCTCAGTTGGGGTGCATTTTGTTAATAATATTGTTTTGCCTATAAAAAATATTTTTGATTTGCTTTTCTATTTATTCTTTCTTTAAATGATGAAACAGAGGACTAAAAGACAAATGATTGTTGAAGACATTCTTGGACAGAGCCAAGCTGGTGGATCATAATTTGCTAGTTTCTAGTTTTTTTTTTTCCCAATGTTAAATTGATTTTCGATGTCCTAATTCTGGCAGTATTTTGGTTACAATGGAAATATTTATATCTTTATTATGGTATCTTGTAATTCCAAATACAAGTTTTTTTTTTTGGACTGAAAGATAATTATTTCATTTCACTATCAATAATCTCTGCAATACAATGAGGAGTAAACTCAAAAACTTGGGACCAGCTGAAGAAAGATGTAGCCACCCTTGCAAGGGAATGAGCCACTATATTTGTTTCTCTCCTGTCAACTGCATTTTGATGGTTTAATTTTAGTATGATCGTGGTTGTTATGAACTATTTGTGACTCTAATTTGGTGCTTTCTAATTCTAGTTTATACAAGAATATTTCATTCTCTAATATCAAATCATATAAATGTCATACATAGTGACATCTAAGTGGGATAGCTCAATAGCAATGTCATACAATTCTAATTTTTGACTTCTTCCTTGTAATGATTTTTAAAAATAATGTTATATAATTGATTTTTTCAAGCCCAACAGTAAGGTTTATATATATATATATATATATATATATATATATATATATATATATATATATATATATATATATAATCCTTATTTAAATTTTAACTTTCTAACAATTTTTTATATAATCTTTATTTAAACTTCACTTTTTTTAACTCCAATTTTTTTTCTAAAAATATTTTGGCAATATTTGAAAGTGTTATGTTATCTTCTCTTTTAATTTCTCTCGGTCAGAAAGAATCAAAATTTTGGCACATGCTGGCCAAGGTTTCATTAAAAGTTTATTTAAATTTTATTTGTAAATTTTTAATTTTCTAACCATTCTATTTAGTTAGTCAAAGTCGATAAGGGTTAAAAAGAATATTATGTTAGCATCTGTTAACTTGTTTAAAAGTCAACATAGTCGATGAGGTGTATTTTTTTAAGGAAGTTTGGGGTTATATGTTATTTAGCAAAACTTCGAGGGGGTGAGATGTAATTTACTTAAAAGAAACCAAATAAATAGTAACTTGATTTAATTTTTACATTTTCAGGGGTTAAAATAAAATTTTTCTTCTCTCACATGTGGGCCGCTATAAAGTTGATCACATTTTTCAAGTGACAAATTAACTATATTCCCTCATTTAAATATATAATCAATCCAGTTAAATAGTTTAATCGTTTTATCATAAACTTTACTAATTGTTGTAAAAAAAAAAATCAATTGTTTTTTTTTTTTGTTTTCGTCCAACGAATTTTATCTTGAAAATTTTTTCCTAACAGAATACTCGACCAATATAGTCTTGACCATCATCAACATGGGCAATCATTTTAGGGCATGGAGGTAGCGAGGTTAAAGCCCATTTCGTCTGATACAAAGTCAAGCTTTGATCCATAATTTCACCATTGTTTTTGGTACTCATAATAAACCATGAATTTGCAAGTTTTTTTTTTTGTTTTTTTTATTTTTATATTATTGGTAAATGTTAGTAATTAGTGTGTTATGTTAGTGTGGAAGTTGAACCCATGACCTCCTTATCACTCCAAACCCTAAGTCCCTCCCCCAAACCACATTGACCACCTTATAACTCCCAACAATGAACTTGCAAGTATATCTCTAATGGCATTAATCTGTGAAGAGTATATAAGTTAGAAGATCTTATTATCTTAACGATTAGAGATTAAGTTGTAGTATCAAATATGCTTATATGTTGTTCATTTAACTTATGAATAAAGTTATATTGGCACTCCTTTAATTTTTATCATATTCTTGTTTATTTGATTAACTCCATTTTCTACTAAAATCATTGAGTACAATCTAGGAAGCATGGTCACTACTGGCTTTGACTTGTCCGTGTAGCACCTCGTTTCCTCGATTAAGGAATCAGACAAGGATTAAGCGTACGTGATGGCTTAATCTTGTTTGATAAGTGCTAGTGAGTCGGTATATCAAGTTTTAATTCAATCAGATTTAAAATGGACTTAGAGTGCATCGAAACATGTGACACCCTCTACCCGGCTTGCATTCTTAAAGCGTAAAAGATATAAAGGAAAAGAGAACACATGCATATTATATGATAATAATAAAAACCGAGCAGAGAGGCTGCCACATTGTAACATAACTTTTCAAACGCGGAATTATAAAACATGTTTAAAAGGAAAAACATAATATAAATATATAAACGAACCCAATCCCGATGTCACATTACAGAGCTGGTATAACCAATCCGATAAAACAACTTGGATAAACAAACTAAACTGAAACCAAACTAAACTACGAATAGCGGCTCCTCAGAGTCACTCCTCAGCAAGCTTCTCACCGTCCTCTGCATAACATAAAAGGGTACATGTAAAGCAACAACATAAGACAGGGAGTAAGAAACATATATCAACATAATGACATGGAAGCAGTTAGTAAGACGAACATGCATCATATAAACATAGCATATCAAACATCATAATATCATCCAACACATTACATTCATATCATATACATCACTATGCACTTGGATCCAATCTACCTCAGAATGTCAACTCCGAAGTTACATATCCACATTGGCCAATAAGCACCACCGCCGGGGCAATCCACCAAACCATGGGTGGACCCCCAGGATAGCCATCGCACCTTACTCTCGGATGCGCCACCACGGGGGGACCAGATCACTTAGATCACCGCGGACGACCAGATCGCCTTATTCTTTGACGACCTCCCCTATGTTGAACATCCCCCACTATCATCTCCGATGCGTGAATGCATAAGAAACACAAACACACAACAACAATCACCACCTCTGCTTGGACCACTTGGCTACCCAAGTTTTATCACCATCAACACCTCGACCACTTGGCTATCGAGTCTCAACGTTATATTTAATCTTTAATCTTTAATCTTTTAACACTCTGACCAATAAGCACCAGAGCTCAACACCTCGACCACTAGGCTATCGAGGCCTCCTTCGCAACTCGGCTACCAAGATACAACATCAACTTTTCACTTTAATTATTAACACTTTGGCTGATCAGCTCCAGAGCTCAACACCTTGACCATTAAGCATCAAGACCCCTTTGGACACTCGGCTACCAAGGTATATTATTATCTTTAAGTTATCTAACTTGTCTTTACTTCGTTTGGTGTCTTCTTTCATTATTTGGAACAACTGGGGTGAACCACCCCTGTTATGCTTTATGTGTTCTCGATTCAGACAGGGGAAGCACGACCGCGTTTCCCCAACACAAAGCGTCGATCGTTAAGTCAAGCACTGGCCGTGTCGATCGCTGAGCACGACCGTGCTCAATGGAGCGTGGCCGTATTATTTTTGGGCAGAAGGGTTGACGAAGTTCCTAGGGCATTCAAGGATCATTCCTATTGGCTTTTAACTATCCATTAGTCTTCAGTTTCGTTATTCTTAATTAATCTTCATGTCTTATTCATTATTAATATCCTTAAAACACTCACCAATCAGTCCTAGGGTCATTAACTAAGCCTTTGAACATAACCTTGCCTCTCATACTATAATCATGTCTTATGAACAAACTGGGAAAACATTCCTTAATTCTCTTTCATCATTGCTTACATCTTTTAACGTCTTAACATCATTAACAATCCCTATTAATTAATTAGAGTCTTATTAACATCATTGTTGACATTATCATCCTCAACAATCAACACTCATTCATAGCACAACATCATCATCATCATCACCATCATAAACATCCATTCATAACATCATCAGTCCAACTCCAAACACAATCATGGCCTAAACATCATTATCAATTATAATAACAACATGCATACCAATCATCAACCACAAATCACTAATAGGCATACCAATAGCAATTACGCATAAATCATCATAAACAGGATAGCAAATAAATAGACAAACAACATACGATAGGGTCATGGGTTAACCCTTCATCTTAAGCTACCCCCAACGCCTACATGTTAATACTATTCCTTCTCTCCATACCTGGTATGAAGACTCCCACTATGACAACGCAAGCAAACTATCCTCGTTCCCTCGAGCGGCTCGACGCATTCCTCAAGCCTCGGTCAAACATGAAACAAATAACCAATTAATCTCCAATATAAGAAAAAGGAAAAGGAGATTAAAGAGAGTGATAACCAGTTTACCTTTAGAGACACTAGTGCGCGCGACTTCTCTCCCAAACGGACTTACAAACTCCAAGGACTTCAAAGGGTTCAAGGGAAGGGAAAGGGAAGAGGTTTCTGTCACACTAGGATTGCCCAGAGTGCCAAAACAGGGTTTTGCTTGCAACCCTCACGGAACTGTTCTATTTATACACTGTGGCCTGAGCACAGCCGTGCTCCCTTTAAGTACGATCATGCTCAATTCCCGAGCATGGGGCGCACAAAAATTGCAGTGCGAGTCTAACTAGACGATCGAACTGGCCAAAAAACATAAAATAAGACTTGTATATAATTATCTTAGATTTCCAATTCAATAAAGATCACTTCAATCGGACATCTAGAACTCAAGATATGGCCAAAATGGTGAAACATGTTACTAGGACTCTAAAAGGATTGAACCTTTTTAAGGCTAAACTTCCCCAAACATAAACTTAGACATCAAAAACAAATATAACAAGCATATACAAACATATATATAACATATATAAACGTATTAAGCTTATTTACGAAAAATGGGGTGTTACAAAACACATGAAATCGGGTAACCGACATCAGTAAGAACGCTCAAACGCTGCATGATCAAAGCTCAAATGTTCTGCAGTGAAGTGACACGTGGAAAAATGTGTCAAAATTAATGACACGTGGCTGAGATGGATCTAGGATGTGGGCCCTCAGCGTCCGACGCTGCCACCTAACCCCATTATCTTCTTCTTCCACTCATTTGCATGAATTTTCTCTCACTTCTAAGCTCGACCCAGCTGCGTTTTAGAGAGAAGGCAGAGCTCCTTAGGGAGAGAAAGCTTGGATTCGGAGAGATTCGCTGAACCGTTTTTGATTCCGACTTCGGATACGTGTTCAGGGCGAGGATCATGTCACATATATACCTTCGATTCGTCAAACAGTGGAGGTAATGCTCGAGTTCCTAACTCGTCGACATGTTGACATTGTCATTTACCTTGTTCTGTGATTCTTGCTTCCATTCTGGCTTTGTCTTTGAATCTATTGCAAGATTAGGGTTTCTCACAATGTTAGGATTCTGTCCATGTGTTCAGGGCAAATTTCGGAACACCGGGGAGTTAGTTGGGACACATGGCAACATCTGGTTAGTTCCTGAGGGTGTGGATTTCGAGACATCGTTGAGCGGAGCGTAACTGTATAAGGTGGGGGAAAGAACCACTGTCGTCAGGGAGGCAAGAGTAGTTTAGAATACAATGATATGCGTAAGGGATCCTAAACCCTACTAGTAGTTGAATAACCAACAACACCTAAACCGCATTAGTGACTACAGTGGAGTAGTACCGATGAGGGTTCAGGCATTGAGGGTTTATCAACAATAAGTCGATTTATGTTGGTCTACGTAGTATAAATATGCTAGTTGTCATGATATGCTTGATAGTATGTTGTTGTTATATGTGCTGGCAATGTTATATGACTGTATGCTCTGGATGACAATGCTCCGACTGTTTTTGCATGATTTATAATCTGAGTATGATATGCCAGGAGATTGATGACATGTATTGTGATGCTATGTTAAATTGTTTGTATGATTAGAAATAAGTAATGATTGCAGTTGATTGGGCGATGTATGCTATGAGACGGATTGATGGTATGTGATATAATACCTCATGGGAGGAATTAGTTGAGGTGTACTGTGGTGAGTGGTGGAACAGTAATATATTAGTTTGAGGTACTAAGCCATAAGTTAGCGTTGAGATGAGTCGGTGAGATTCACATTGTACCATCGTTGTAATTTGCCACTGCGTGGATTGGAATGGACGATCATCCTGAAATGCTGGGGATGGATTGAGATAGAGAATGAGTATCCTGAAATGCTGGGGATACGTCGTGGCTATGGACGATCATCCTGAAATGCTGGGGATGGATCAAGATAGGGGACGAGCATCCTGAAATGATGGGGATGTGTCGTGACGAGTATCCTGATCTGCTAGGGATACGTCGTAGTAGCGGGAGTGATACAACTTGATCTGTAGAGGAAGAGTGAACCTGATTGGTAGGAGATCTTTATGAATGTTTGTTATGGGTGACTCGAAGGATAGTTGTGTGTGTGCTATGTGTGTCCCTGTGTTGTCTTTGTATTTGTAATATTAATGTTAAGTTTTTAATTCCATGTGACACTCGTAAGGGTGTTACAGTCCAAGTGTCAAACATGCGTTCGACACCATGTCCGACACTTCTTATTAAGTGTCTGATTTAAAAATTATCAATTGTTGATTCAGACACTTGTCAGACATGACTAAGATGCGGTTGAGATAGAATTTGGATTCTCTCCTGCAGGAATGTCTCTAGCTTATCTCCAGCAGGTAATCTTAACAATTCATTTAATCCAATGGTCCCGAAAAAGTCATCATTTTTAAACATAAAAAAATATCAAAACTTAAAAGAACCATTTCCTCCTCTTTTTACCATCGTGGCTGTTCATCCCTTACCACCGCAAGTCGCCGCCTCTTTGACGCCATTAATGTCAAGCCACCGCCTCTGCAACGTCAATATTGGCAAGCTGTCCAAATGGGTGATTGGTATTTGGTACCCAAACATTCTATGAAAGCATTTATCAAACAACTTTGGATCAAAACACACAATCCTAACCTAAGTAAGGGCTATAGCTACTAACCACACTAGAGCATATCGCAAAAATAAGTACTTGATGGCGAGATATGGCTCTTTGAGTCATTCAATAATGGAATGGTGCACTGCTTAAAGCTTAAAGCTTAAAGCTCTTCAATTTTTTTACATGTGGCTAATTTTCAAAATTTTAGTTGGAATGAAAACTGTAGAAATTGCATAACAGGGAGGAGAAAGTGCTGAACTTGAAGCCAGTGATAATGGTGGTTGAAGGCGGTGTGCTCGTTGTGAATGGCGTTGCGGCGGGGGAGCGTTCATTCCACTTTATGTGATGACTGCATAAGGGAGAAGGGAAAGAGACAGGGTGACTTGGTGATGTGGCAACGACGGCTTGCCGTTAACAGTGACAGAGAGGCGGTGAAGAGGTGACGACTTGCGGTGGTGAGGGATGAGACTTTCCCCAGCACGATGGAAAGAAGAGGAGAAAGGTTTTGTTTTTTGGTTTTGATATTTTTATGTTTTAAAATGATGGCTTTTTGGAGACAGTTGGATTAAATGGACGATTCAGATTATTTGTTGGAGAGAGGATGGAGACACCCCTGCAGGAGAGAATCCAGATCTGTTGGGACACTTAGTCGACACTTTTATGTGGTTGAATATCTAAAAGACACATCTGTTGCCATAATTTACAAAAAAAATTTGAAAAAAACATAAAGTAAAGTAAAACTTTAAAATGGATAGATTAGATAGCGGGGAGCGCCTTAAATATATTAGATCCTTTCTTAATTTTTTTGGTTGTACATGAATAGACTGAAGGTGAAAGATATTGTTTATCTTCTTATGTAACAATCGTTTTGTAAAGAAACAAAGTGCTTAGATTGTGTAATGATGCCTTTTATTATTATTTTTTGTGCTCATTATAGGGAAAATGTGATATTTAACAAGTTGTTTCGAGATGTTGAATATGTCTTGATTGTTAATTTAGCAAAATGATACTCACATTTATTTTATTTGTTTTAACACACACATATATTGTGTATCTTAGTATCCTATATTTTGGACGTTCTTGGTGTCTATGTGTCCATGTCGTGTCTGGTGTTTGTGCCTCTGTCTGTGCTTCATAGACTATTGTTAAAAATGTGCTAGATTTCTAGATCAGGGATGCTATCAACTGTACTTTTTTCATGAGCAACATTTTTTGCTAATTGTATAAATTGAGTTATCAACATTGCCTTTACACATCAGTTACGCAATATTTATGCCGAACAAGTTTCTCACTTATTAAAGGGGAATTGCATAATGATACATTACTCTCTACAAAATGTTAAACATAAATATTAGTAAGAGAGTTGATATTGCATAATACATTTTAAGGACAAGGCCAAGGTTTTTAATTGCGGTCGCGGTCGCGTTGCGTTTATCTCAATCACGAACAATTGCGGGAAAATACGACTGATACGATCGCAATTGCGGTCACATTTTGGTTTCGGACCTCTATAACCACAACATTGTGGCCCAATTGCGATTGCGGACCTTTACTTAAAACCGTGGACAAGGCTAATACTCACATCATAAATGTTTTTGTAACTAAAGGCTCCATTTTTTAAAAAAAAATTTAAAAGAATTTTTTGTGATTTTTTTTGGAACAAATTTCACTTGATCCACCAAGGGCCAAAAGACGCCACCTATTTTAAAATCTTTGAGTGCGGTCCTAGATTCATGATAAATTCATATCCCGTGGGAACGACCCCAAAAATTTATGCATGTGATTTATGATTTATGCATTGATCGGAGAATTAAGGGGGAGAAATATGGTGACAGAGGAGATGTGATGACGTGGTTTGACATGGGAATGGTGGGACATGAATAAGTTTAGAAACATCTCTAGTTGTGCTAGGTGTAAATTATTGTTTGGGGTTATTTAGTTAGCTCTATTTAGATATATGCCTATTCACTGGGAGAAGGCTGCAGTCCTCCAACTTTATAGTTGAGAACCAGTCCTCCATTTACTTTTACAGGTTATTATAGGTTAGATCAGATTTATAAAATTTATTTTTTTACCTACAAGTTTTTGTTTATTATTTTGGGGTCCTTTTGCAACTCTGTTCATCTTCGACATCCCACTCAACATTGCACCTGTTCAGCATCTCCACCCACCAACGCATTGAACTCAGGAAGATATAGATTATCCAAGATGCTGTTTTGAAGATAGTGGATTTAGGAGTTTTCTTGGAAATAGATAGAACATTAAAGCAGTGGATGAAATTTCCCAAAACCAAACATATATCCCTCATCTCTTCCATCTTCTTCACCCTCTCCAACAATTCTTCTTATTCTTCTTATGGTTCTCTTTCAGCCTCTGTCGCTGCCCAAAACAGCATCTCAGAATCCTCCAAGACCAGCCACCATGACCATCTCCTCCACCGCATCAACCAAATCCTTTATTCTTCAGAAAATCGAGATGAATTCTCCCCTGCCCCCTCCACCCTCCCCTTCCCTCCCCTCTCCAAACCCTTCATCTCTGCCACCTTACCACCAACCACCACAACATTCTCTCTTCCCTCACGTTCGACGGCAAAATGATGGAGAAACGTCAATGAGCGGCGGTGTCGCTGGAGTCACTGCGCGGCAGCTTTGGCAGCAACATTGAGTCCTTTTGATGGTTGAAATTCCAGTAAGGGTGAGGGCAAAGGATCGAGGTCCATTGTTGTCGGATTCGTTGCTTCACAACCAGAAGATCCTGTTGCTGGTTCAAAGACATTAGAAGATGATACGTAAATCCGTAAGTGTACGATTTCGTCGTGTAATGAAAAGATCGAATTCACATTATCGTGATTATGAATACCAATTAATTATTAAATCAATTAAAGTAAACAAGAAAAGATTTGATTTTTGAAATTGGAATCAAGTAACAAATCAAATTTAAAGTAGCAATTAAACAAAATCAAGAATAAAATTAGATAGGAAATGAAATTCGGGTTTTTCAAATTAAAAAGGAATTTCCAGGAATTGGATTCCCAACAAGTCCATTCATGCCATTAAATTGACTTTCCCTATATTAATTATCAAAATATTTTGAAAGTAAATTTATCCAAAAATAGTTAATGTTCCCTCTTAAGATACAAAAATTATGCCCAACTAAATCGATTCGTACTCTCGTGATAATCGTATTTAAATTATACCCATTAAGAATTATGACAATTTAATGAACCCTCGAAGGATCGCTAATAATTCTCGTGATTTAAGTCCTAAGTTCAATCACTATAGATCCAATACTTAAGTTCACTTCTCAATTCATCCCTAGAGTATCTATGACATGCAAATAAGTGGCCACCAAATTCACAAGTAATTCATGCAATAATAATTAAATCAAAAGCATATGAAAATTAATAAAGGAAAATTACCAATTCATAATATGAAACAAATCTTGGGCATAGCCCCCAATTCCTAGAAATAGAAGAACTACTCAATCATTGTCATGGTCATAGCAATCTTGATCAAAAGGAACATAAAAATCATAAGAGAAGAGGAGAAGAATTTGGAGAAGAAGAGCCAATCTTGATATAGAGCCAATGCATTCCAAATAGCTACCAACCATCCCTATTTTCGAGCCCTAACATCCTATTTAAAAGTTAGGTTAAGAAATGGTCAAAGCCAATTACAAATCAGATTAAAAAAAGATAACAATTCTATTTTTCATCGCGTCATGGTTTTGAACCATTTCATGCCCATGCCGTGAATTTCAACTTTGCATATTTTTCATTCCTTTCAAGATCCATCTTCAAGCAAACTCCAAAACAATTTGATTTAAGCATTTTTATCATTGGTTCTTGTACAAACACACCACAAGCTTAAGAATGCAAGCTTAAAAACTTATGTTGTCCCCAATGTAAATAACCAAGTCAGAGAGGGGAGAAAATGGAACAACTCACTGTGGCGGAGGTGGGTGCTGGTTCAGAGGCCAGTCATATAGCAAAAAAATCCTCTCGTTCACGCCCGTGAAGTGTGTCATGGCTAGGGCATGATTGATTCTAAATTTTGCTTCTCTGCCCCTCTTTCTCTCTTTTTTTTTCTCTTCAAGGCCATGAATCATTTCACGGCTAGGGCAAGGAAACTACAGTGTTCCCCTATGAAGGCCATCAGAGCCAGGCCATGATCCCCTCTGATTTCATTTTTCATGCCTATTTGCACCTCATTTGTTTTTCAACCTTCAAACAAACTTGGTAAAACCATCAATAGGTGATCTTTCTCCTCTAAAGTTCTCAATTTATTCAAAACAAACAAAAACAAAATAAAAAGTAAAGAAAACTTTGGTTGCCTCCCAAGAAACGCTTATTTTTGGTCGTAAGCTTAACCGTACTCCCTTCAGTCAACCGGGATTAGCTGGGCTTGGAAGTGAAAGAATAAATCTCTTCCAAGGAAGTCCTTCAATGAGCCTTTAGTGTTCATGTGGCCACATGCGCTTTCGCTTGGCTCTTTTCATTTTGAGTATCACGGCCTTACTTCCTCATGGAGGAAGTTTTAACTCCATATGTTGAGCAACTACAACTTCATCTTTATTTGGTCCATCATTTGTCATGCAAAGTTTGAGAGTTGCTTCCTTTCTCTACATTCAAAGAGAGCTGACCATTTTTGTCATGACACAAATTCTGTACCCATGACCGGCCGAAAGGGAAAGACTCTTCTTTCCCCTTCGCAGCCTCTCAAGCGTACACAAATTCATCTCACCCAAAGTAAAATAATTACATTCATCCAAAACATAATGAACGTAATTCACCAGAGTAACTAAAGACAAACAGAAATTACAAAGTCATATCTTACACTAGATACAACTTTTAAAACGTAAAGGTACAACTCCTTTGAAAACCACTAACCACATGACATTCAAGGATCTTGACGATTCCAAACAAGAGAGATGACCCTGAAGGTTCTCAACCTGCAACTAAAATGTTAAACGTGGGGTGAGTCCATGGACTCAGTGAGGGAACTCCCCAAACACAAGCAGACATGCAAAATAAAATAAAATCATAGCATATAGTCACTAATGTTAACCCGTAACCCATGTCAAATCAGATATCGCAACATCAATACACAACATCATATCACATGTCGGCTTCTTGTCCATTCATAGAGTACTTGTGGAATGACTTGCACTTTATTCAATGCTCAACTCATGTCCCACTCATAAAGGGATATATATATATATATATATATATATATATATATATATATATATATATATATATATATATATATATATATATATATATATATCATATACATCGAATCTTTGGGTCCACTTGGGGTTGCTAACTCAAGGTCACCCACCCCGACGATTTTAATTTCGTACCACGGAGATACCGCACCCTCCGGCAAACATCAACATCCCTCCTCAACGCCCGGGGTATCTAATGAGGTTCCCTCATCCCCGACCATGATATTTATATACCGGAGCCTCCCGCTCCCCAGTTGGCATACCCAAAGATTCATAGTCATTATTTTACAATGCATTCCATCATGTACTTTGCATAAGTTTTCAACCATATCACTCCCCGAAAATTACAATAAAGGAACACTGTAATTAAATATAGAATGAAGAATTTAATTTTAAATATTAAGGATTTTATTATCAGAAAAAAATATGCATAGACTCGGATAACCGTGTATAATATTAATTCGTCTGATTTTATTAGTATTTGATTAGTGTAAATTAATACACGCCAAGCCATAGGAGATAAAAATAAAAACAAGTATTGGAAGGAAATATATGTGTGGTGTTAGAAATAAAAGGAAAATACAAGAGGAAATGAGAAAATAAAAAGGATAAGAAAAGGAAGTGATGAATGGATGAGAGACACGTGTCAACAAGTGATGAGGAAATAAAAGTGGGGTTGATTTATAATAAGGGAAAGACTAAGGAGTGATCCCAAGAGGAGGAATGACCAATTTACAAAACAAGGAAGAGTTGGAGGACTCATGTGCAAATTGGGCCCCACTATATAAACCTAAAAACAAGCTAAACACCTCATTTCTCCCATTTTCTATTCTCTCCTCCTCTCACTCACGACTCTCCCTCCCCTCTCTACACTATCTCATTTTATCTCAACCTCTCCAAGGCATTCCACTCCTCTCCACCACTCACTCCATTCGGCCACCACACAACCACCACTTTTCATCGTCAAACCTTATATGAAAATGAACCTACTCACCTAGATAAACCACAATCTCTACTTGAAATCATCAACAAACATCTCCATCCCTCACTTCTCCTCATGGCCGAACCATCATCATAGTGCAAGGAGGATCCTTTTTGTCATCTACACACCAAGAACACTTAATCTTCAAAGTTAAAGGTAAGAACTCAACATGCAAACTCATTTCCTTGTTGATCTTCTTCATGCATGTTGATTAGCTTTCTTCTAACTTCTATATCTATCAAAAAGGGGTCATCTTGGACTTAAAAGGATCAAGCTTGAGGCTTTTCCAAGTTAGGAGTAATGAGGATTTATGATCTTCAAGAGGTATAGGCGATCCTCTCTAAACTCTTTGTTGCCTTATTGTATGTTTGATATTGGTGCTTGCTGACCTTGTTTGAATACTTGGTTGCATGTATGTGTTTGAGGGTCTATGACCCTTGCATGTTGATTTTGTGAAATGTGGATGATGTATGAATGAAAGTAATAACTTATAGTTGATGAACATATAAAAATATGAATCTGGCAGCATGACATGCAATAACTCGTGAGCCCATAAGGTAAAGCAATCCTAAAGTGACCTTAGCATGATTGCCATGTGTGACTAAGGATAAGCTTAAGGATAAAAATCGAAGTAACCAAATGCTAAGATGCCATGTCGTAGAACTAATGACATAAAGGACAAAATGATATCTTTACTATTAGGAGAAGCATGTCTTTTTTTTTTCTTTTTTTTTTTGAAAATGGGGAACGCAAAGGCATCACAATGACAACTGGCATCCCAACTAGGTTGGCACCCCAGAAGTCACCCATCATCTGCAGCACACCCAAATTTATTCAGAAGAAATTAAAGAAAAAGAATACAAACATGCCATGGGGGGATATAGACCAAAACCCATGCAAGAAAATTATTTGAACCTATAATTAGGAAGACCAAGCCTATCATGACAGAGGTCATTCTAGGAAAAGAATCCCACCAATAAAAACATTGCAAAGTGCAACTATGAGAAGCAATTTTATCTACACAGTTATTGCCCTCCTGAAAAATATGAGACAAAATAAAGCTTATCCTAGAAGCTAAGTTAATACAATTGTTCCACCTATTTCTAATCCTCCAAGCAAAAATGCTAGGAGATTTGAAAGCTTGAATTACAAGCTGAGAATCACATTCTATCCAAAGATTAAGCCATCCTTTTCTAAAAGCCGTCTCAATTGCAAACATGAAACCATGAAGCTCAGCCTTGTAATTCCTAAAAATACCACCACAACCCGCAATGCAAGGAGTGCCTCTTGCAGCCCCATCAGTATTGCACTTGACCCAAACATAAGTTGGGGGATGCCATAACACAACTTTAATTGAGGGACCTTTGCCAATTTTTGCATTGATTCTAAATATTGAAGAATATCCCTGCTTATGCTCGAGCAGTAACCATTACTCAAGTTACCAGACATCGAGACATTTGCAGCAATCCTATTGAGGATTATCTTGAGAGAAGCCATTTTGTCCTCAAATCTCAGCTTGTTTCTACAGAACCAAATGCCCCAAAAGACATTCACCAAACCAGCCAAGACCACATCCTTTAATTGTGAAGACCGGGAATTATTACAAACTGACAGAATTGTATCCATTGAAGACAAGTCAATTGAGATATTAAGAATTGAACCAAGCCAAGACCATAACTCCTTAGCAAAACTACAGTCAAAGAAAAAATATCGAGTTATCACTTCACTGTTCTCACACAGGCTAGCTGCACATGGAGACTGTAACACAGCCCTTGCACCATAATTAATTCTCATCTGTAGCCATTCTATTTTGAGTGATTCTCCAAACAAGAAAAGACTTAGAAGGTGGAATGGTTGAATTCCAAATAACTTGCACCAATTAAGAACTTGGCCTGGAGGTTTGTGAAAGAGGTAAGCATCTTTAAAGGACAGCTTCCCTGAATCAGTTTGATTCCAAATCATGCTGTCCTCACAGTTAGTTGTTGGAATTGATATTTTCTGCAATTCTGGACCAAGAACTGGAATTTACTATAATAGGACATCTGGAATATGCCAAGAGCCATTCAATATGAAGTCTTTTACTTTAGCACTCACTTGAGATTGCAGATGCACAAGAATGTTGGTAAGATTAACTAGAGGCTGAGAAGTCCATGTATCTGTCCAGAATTTGATAGTATGGCCATTTCCAATCTGCCAGCATAGCTGCTGCATAACTGTAGGGAGCCTATTTCTAAGCCTTGCCCAAATAGAAATATGATAGGAAACATCATTTGTTTTACCTCTGAAAACTCTAGCTTTAAGAAGTCTAGCCCATTGCAAATCAGAAGTTAGCAATTCCCAACACATTTTGAGAGAAGCTGCATCATTTATATCTCTGATGGCTCTCAAACCCAATCCAACCTCAGATAAAGATAAGCAAACCTTGTTCCAAGCTACTGTAACAATTTTCCTCTTGTTTATATCACCTGACCAAATGAAATTCCTGATCCACTTGTCAATAGTTTTGATCAACTTAATAGGCCATTCATAGATCATGAAGCTGTACAAAAGCATTACATGAATCACAAACTTCACTAACTGGGCTCTTCCCATAATGGATAATAAGGATGCTTTCCAAGCAGCCAATTTAGATTTAATTTTGTCCGCAATTGGCTACATATGAGAGCTTTTTGGTTTGCTTTTGAAAATTGGAATTCCCAAATATGTGAATGGCAGCCTGCCAACTGAAAAACCAAGGATATCATCAATCAATGCTTGCCTCCTAGCTAAGATCATTCCTAGATAAAAGGTTGATTTTCTTGGATTAATAACTTGGCCAAAAACCTCACTATATCTTCTGAACAGACTCATGAGGTTAAGCAGATTTGTCTTTGCCCCTTTGCAAAAAATCATTACATCATCGGCATAGAGAACATGGGAAGGGACTTGAGAACCTCTAGGACCAGTCATCAGGCTAAGATTGCCCTTAGAAACCATTTTAGACAAACCTCTGCTAAGGACTTCTTCTTCCAAACAGAAAAGGAGAGGGGATCACCTTCCCTAACCCCTCTCTTACAAGAAAAATACCCTGCTACCTTACCATTGACTGAAATGGACAATTTTGAAGATTTTAGAACGATTTCCACCCATTTACAAAACTTATTGTCAAATCCAAAAGTGTGGAGAACTTTGATGAGGAAATTCCAATCCAAGGAATTGAAAGCCTTCCTAATATCAATTTTCAAAGCCACATTACCTCCAAAAGCTCTTTTATTCAACAAATTAATGGCTTCTGAAGTTAGGCCAATACAGTCTGAAATCTGTCTCCCATGAATGAACCCTCTTTGGTTATTTGAAATGATGTTTGGAGCAATCTTAGCTAACCCGTTTGCCATGATTTTAGTAATGATCTTGAACTTGAAGTTTTCCATTGCAATAGGTCTAAACTGCTCCACTCTATCAGCACCAATGATTTTAGGAATTAGCACTACCATATTGGTATTAAAGTTGGGAAGTAACCACTTTTATGTAAAAAACTGCAACGCAGCACTGCACACATTATCAGCAACTAAGGTCCAATATTTTTGGAAGAAATGAGCACCAAAACCATCAGGGCCTGGACTACCATCAGATTTCATAGAGAAGACAACATGTTTTATCTCATCAGCTGTTGGAATACTGACCAACATAGAGTTGTCCTGATCATTAACCATGGGACTAATGACCTCTTCAATTAAGCCATTATCCACACAATTGTTATGTTATAAAGGATTATCAAAGTAATAAACCATAAATCCAAGTAAAGGATAAGGAAATCCAAACCTTGTGACAAGTGTCACTAGAAATCTATTTAAGAGATAACCCTAATTTTTAATTAGGATAATGTAATCTTGAGTGACCTTAGCACACTTGCCATCTGTCACAGAGATAAGTTAATGGATGAAATCCAACTGACCACATGCATGGATGCCATGTGGCAGGACCAATGACTTAAGAATAAAAATGACATCTTTGATTTTAGAAGAGGCATGCCATGTGTCAACAATTTTCTAAAAGAGAAGAAAGTATGATGGTTTTGGGAAACCACCTTGGTGGAATGAAAACCATGGTTTGAAAAACCATGTGACTGTATGAAAAAAGGGTGGGTGGCATTGAGAATGATGAAAGCCCAAGTGGCGATGTGAAATGAGATACCTGTGTGGCAATAATGATACCAAAATGAGATGCATGTGTGGCAATACTGATATTGGAAGCCTGTGTGGCTATAATAACAAAATACTGATCAATAATAAAAGCATAAAAGTATATGAACTAAAAGTATAAATGTAAGCCCAAAACTGATAACCAAAACTTATGTGGTTATGTTGATTACCGATGCTTGAATATATGAACGATTATATTGATGTTTGTCTTGCATACATACATACATATGCATAATCCGCCAGGGGTGCGATGTCGCACTGATCAGCGAAGTGGCCATCTGAAATAGTGGTGTACCAAGTCCCGCAACTGGGTTACGATGCCACATAGGAAGCAATGCTGCAGTGCACTGTCACACCCTGTTTTTCGTATGCTTCTTTATCAGTAAATACATGCTTTAATGTGTTTATTTTTGATAAAATCCAGAGGATGATTTTATTTAAAATAAAATCATTTTCTTGTGTTGTTTTATCGTATGAAGTCACAGTAAAATTTTCGGTCGAAAATTCGGACGAAAATCGGTCTGAGTTCTCATTGCTAGTACAAGTACACTGAGCTATAGAGACCAAATTTTAATTTGTGAACGAGACGGTTAGTGTTTTTATGATGTTTTGTATGGGTTTGGAGTTTTTCAAAAAATCTTGTTCGGGGCCAAATCTTAGGGATTTATCGGGCGAAATCGTCGAGAAATACGATCGGGGAAGTCATCTGATACTCAATGGAGCAGAGCATCGAAAGGATGAAGTGACATGGAGTGACTTGATGTGAAGTCTATGACACACCTCAAAAAGTGAATATTGACTTTTTTCAAAAATCTCACTTTTTCATATTTCTCTCTCCAATCACATCACATCACCTTAACTCCTTATCCTCTCTACAAGCAACCCACCTTCTTTCTTCTCTTCTTTCTTCCCCTTCAAAACCGTGGTCTCTCTCTCTCTCACTCTCTATAAATACTCTTCATTTTCACACTTCATCACTTTCCTTCATTTTTCACATTTTCACCTTACTACATTTCTTCTTCTTCTTCTCTCTTACAAAGTTTACATTTTTATCAAGCTTTTCTCTTAGATTTCTTCATCAAAGTTGTTCATCTTGTTAAGGGTAATGCTTCTATGTAGTTCATTTGTAAAGTTTCATCTTTTATTTCAAAGTTTTCTTCATATGTCCTTTATGTGCTTTTAACTTCTAAAACCTCTAAAAAATGGTAGAAAACTCCTTTTGAGTTGAAACCACTTTCTATATTCTTGGATTTACTCATACTATCACACACTAAAAGGTTGTGTAAAACAAAGTTTCCTAACCTCTTCTTCCTAAGGAGGCTGAAACCATGTATATGGTTTAGGTGAATCTTGTTTCAACTTTTACATGTATGAGTTTGTATTTGAGTTTTGTTTTCCAAGTTGATCATGGACCAAGGCTCCCTTATGTTAAAGGATGCTATGTCTAAGTGATTGGAAAGTTTAAATATTTTTACCCTATTTTATGTAAAGACCAAAACCAATGAGTTTTAAGGCAAGGGTGTTTAAGTTTTGTTTTCCAAGATGATCATGGATTAAGACTCCTTGATATAGGAGGATGCTAAGTCCAAGTTGGAAAGTTTGAAGATTTCTAACCCCTATTTCTTGAAAAGGCCGAAACCTTAAATGGTTTTGGCAAAGATGTTGAGTTTTGTTTTCCAAAGTGATCATGGAATAAAAAGCTCCTTATGTTAAAGGATGCTATGTCTAAGTGATTGGAAAGTTTAAAATATTTTCTTGCTTTATTTTCCTATGATGGCCGAATGTAACATTTGATCTAGGATGTGTTATTTTATTTTGTTTTCCAAGATGATTATGGATTAAAGCTCCTTCATGTTAAAGGATGCTATGTCCAAAAGATTGGATGAGTTAAAGATCTCTAACCTCACAAACTTGTTAAGGCCGAACCTAAGAGTTCATGGTTTAAGACATTTGATTTTTCCATTTTCCAAAATGATCATGGTTTCAAGCTCCTTACTATGTATGGATGCTAACCTAAAGAGATTGGAAATTTAGAAATTCCTATCCTATTTATCTATGCTTGGCTGAAACCCTAAGTCAAGTACTTAGTGGGATTTTTAATTCAACTTTGTTAAAAGATTGTTGTTTATGAACTTCTAGCACTTAAGAATAATAAATCCAAGAGTCGCATAAATTTTGGAAACCCCTAATCCTAGTTTATTGTATGCATCGAACCTATTCCTTGTGGTGGTTAGTGTTCTCGAGTTGATTTCTTTTTAACTCGTGATTTTATGTTGGTAACCTTAGACTTCCATCGCCGGGGAAGAGAGGACGTTCGTGAACCTTCTTTTTCAAATCCAAAACTCTTAACTCCGATGTGAAGTAAGAGGGGATTTCCTAAAGATATTCAATAACTGTATGCATGTGTGTATGTGTTTAACTGGATATTTATATGTCGATTGAGCTTACTTGGTTATCTAATGTACTTGAACTATTATGCTATTATCTGATGTTAAATTATACTTGTTCTAAATGTTATAATGCATATCTGTGATGAAATGCTTTTAACTGTGATATTAGTATTGACCTGAGAATATATACTGCTGTTGATTGAAAGTTTGCTAAGCCAGACTTGTGTCTGTGCTTAACTGTTATAAGGATTAAAAACCTTAATAAGCTTTGAAGATGAAGGGATTGGTGTTCTTTTCCAAATACTCATTAACTTAAAGTACTTGTTTTAAATGTTGAAATGGTTTTGGTAAACTATTGTTATACAAGAGAAAAATCATTTTCGAACTATGTGTCTTCAAGTGAAAACTTTCAAGATTATTTGGCAATATCCTATTGGGGATTTTCAAAGATAAAAGTATTTCAAAGATGCTTTACAAAAGATTTTCGAAGAAAAGGTTTTCTCCTAAATGTTTTAGAAACTTTTCGATAGCCTGGATAGGTTATCGAGGATTCGGTTTTGAATTTTATTTTCACTGAACGAAAAATAAGTACTTAAGAAAGAGAATCTAGTACGCGAGACGTCGCCTCTAGTATTCAGTTATACGCACGTGATCTTGGATCAATGCTAATTCGAGGCCATGAGTCCTATTCATGATGTTTTATAAGCCTTTGGCTTATCTAGTTTTATAACTAGTAAGACTGTGGTTTATGTGCTAATTATTCGAGTTCAATCTCATTTTCGCCCAAATTTGGCCTTGTTTTGTTCCTAAGTTAGACTTTGACTCATTCTAGGCATTTTTTGTAGTTTTTAGTTTATTTTGAATAGAATTACGCTTTTCGTTTTTTTTTGTTGTTTCAGGTTAGAAGTGAAGCTCCTAGAGTCAAGGAAAATGAAGAAAACAGTGGAAATTGCCATTCTGGAGATACTCGCCACGCGAGAGGCTGCTCGCCTCACGAGCCTGAAGACCAGCTGAGCAGCAACAGTCATCATTTCTGTCTCGCCTCGCAAGAGGATACCCGCCTCGCGAATACTGAAGACCCTGGAGGACAGAGACCATCATGGCCTAGCCGTGACGAAGGGCACGACCGTGACAGACTAGGATTTGAAGTCTCGCCTCGCGAAACATCCTATCGCCTCGCGAGAGTCCAATTTGAAAGCGCGCCATTTTTAATATTCGCCTCGCGAGAGGCTGCTCGCCTCACGAGCGCGCGCAGATTCTGAATCCTATATATTACTGTTTTAGGGCATAATTAGGGAGCTTTTTGTTCTCCACTGTTTTGTAGTGTTTTGGGACGAAAATCTTGTACTCTGGAGCTGCGTCTCTTTCTTTTATTTTCTTATTTTACAATGGTGATTATGGCCGATTGCTTGTGCGTTGTTACGAGCATGAGGAACTAATCCCCTCGTCTAAGGGAACAATGAAACCACCCATGGCGGTGTAGATTCAATGTGATGTATGTTTCTCTCACTTTTCTCAATAATGTTTTCCAATTCTGAATTTGTTGTGTTGATCATATGCTTGCATGATTAACTAGTTAAACGTGTTGAGGCTTAGGAGGCAATTCGCGTTTTAGAACTTGAATTGGGATCATCGATCGACTATTGCACGAGAGTGAATAGGAGATCGGTGCAACCTTATAGGAACTAGATTTAATAGAGTTTGATGATTGGGTTATGAGACCTAGTAAGTAATTAATTCAATCATCGAATACGTCCTATTGAGCATGACAGTGGATTTAGGAGAATTTGGGGATCCTGGTTGACATTGTAATTGAACTTAGGGAGGA
This sequence comes from Sophora flavescens, assembly GCA_030762895.1. Lineage (NCBI taxonomy): Eukaryota > Viridiplantae > Streptophyta > Magnoliopsida > Fabales > Fabaceae > Sophora > Sophora flavescens. The sequence continues at coordinate 125,614,260 of CM061064.1, forward strand.
AAACATCATCACTTGGGTACTATGCATGATTGGGTAGGTGGAATTGTGACCTTAGATGTTTTAATTTCCAGATTTTAATACCTTAACTTTATTAGATTTGTTAATATAGATTGTGATCCCATCTTCTCTCTCCCTTCAACCACCTGCTTGCTTGACCAAACGTATCGAATTTCTTGCGAATTGGTAGAATTGGTAGCCCAATCCCTGAGTTCGACCTCGGTAATTGCTTACTGAGTTTTATTACTTGCGACGACCCGGTACACTTGCCGGTGACTCAACAAGTTTTTTGGCACCGTTGTCGGGGATTGGCATAACCAAATTTCCTAATTTTAGGGAAGTTTGATTATTTGGTTAAGCTATTTTTATTTTTATTTTTCTTTTATTTATTTATTTTTATTTCTCTCTACTTCTTTGATTCCACTTGGCCTTGCCTTATTTTTGTATGTGAGGTACCCTCTCACAAGAGGACCTGCTGTTTGATTCGGAGATCACCAAGACCAAGAAGCGCTTAAGGAAAGAAGCCAGAGAGCGAAAGAGGCTTGAAGCAAGTAATTCTGAGAAGATGGCCGAAGGAAACCCTCCTCCTCCTCCTCGTCGTTACAAGCCTCTCTTCGAGTACGATCTGCCCAACCTGGATGATTGTGCTTCTTCTATCGTGAGGGGCAACCTGAATACAGATTCCTTCAGAGTGGAAGGATGTGTCACAGCCCAGAACCGCGAGAATCAGTTTGATGGGAGTGGCAAGCAAGACCCTCACAGACACATCACTCGCTTCCTTGAAGCTTGTGACATGCAGAAGACATGAGGAGTTACTCAGGATGAGTTTCGCTTGTAGCTATTCCCTCTCTCTCTTAGGGATGGAGTCAGTTCTGCAGTAATGGAAGCCACTCTAGAGCAAAATAAACTGTTAAAGATGCAAATTGCTGCTTTGTCTAAGAACAAGAAGGTTAATGTGATACACGAGGGAATGCCTCCGGGTTGTGGGAATTGTAATGGAGATCATGATATTCAGAGCTGTCCGTTCAACTTCTCTCGAGAACATGTGGACTCATGCCACAATTTCTATGATAGTGTGCCCCAGAACAACTATCAGAGGAACAGACAGAGTGACTACAATAAGAATCAGAACAGGGGCTATATGAGGAGAGACCATCCGGGTTTCGCTTGGAGTAATGCTAGTTGTGGTCTAGCCCAACAACAACAAACTCAACAGGGTCTGAGGCCAAACATTGGAATCCATCAGCACAATACTCAGCAGGCTCTTCCGGGGCCTAATCAATTGCAAATAACAGATGATGGAAGGCAACCTTGGGAGTTGGCTTTTGAGAAGATGAGTGCAGCAGTTGAGAAGTTATCAATCAATACAAGCACAACCATTGACAAGTTGGAAACTCATACAGTGGAGGCAATTCAGAATCTAGAGATGGGGGTTTCTCATCTCGCAAAGCAACTAAATGAGCGTCTCCCAGGCACTTTCCCAGGTGATACCGAGAACAACCCTAAGAACCAATGCAATGCCATAACAACTAGAAGCGGTAGGGTGTTGGGATCTAACAGGGGTGCAACTAGTTCTCAGGAAATTGAAGACAAGGCCCCGGAACAACCACATGTTGAGGAAGAGCAACCAGAGAAAGAGGAGTTGACAAGTGACAAGGCACCGGAGCAAGTGGGGGAGATTTGCAAACGGCTAGTACAATACCCACATGAAGCATTGTTTGAGCAGAATATAGTTGGGGGGATGGATCAAAGTGCAGATGATGTGGTAGTGGATTTCACCATGCTTGCCAAGCAACCTGAAATTACTGCATTAGATAAATATGTTGGCTTAAATGCATGTGTGGACACTGGAAAGCTAGCCCCTTCCACTCGTCTGTTAATTTTCGTTGTGAAAATACCATTTGACCTCGGAGAAAGTGAGTTCACAATTGCAGAGGTCAATGGAGTTTTCACACACGTGCTAGGTGGAATTGTGGAAAGAGTCGTATTGCTTCTGCAATTGCCACTTCACAAACCATGGGATCCGGGTGGAGGATCTCACATGATGAGCATCTCTTGGCCCTTATGCCACAGGCTATGGGATCCAGGTGGATGCTTCTTAATAAGTCAAGCTAGTGACGTTAAAGAAGCGCTTATTGGGAGGCAACCCAAACTAGGTATTCTTTATTTTTCTATCATTTTCATTTATATATAAAAAAATGGCGCGTCAGGTAGGGGTCCAATTCTCGAAATCGAGGACAGTGCGTTCTGATTTCGTTGTTGTGGACTGTGTGTCCTAATCACGTTGTTATGGACTGTGTGTCCTAATCACGTTGTTGTGGACTGTGTGTCCTAATCACGTTTTTGTGGACTGTGTGTCCTAACCACGTTGTGATGAACGTTGTTAAAGGTGAATGTTGTTTTCTACGACCACAAGCCTAGGACTGGTGCATCCGTCTCGGGTGTTGTGATTGAGCATTCGGACTGTGTGTCCTATGCTTCTAAGTTTTCAAGTGATGGGGAAATGATGATTAAGTCGTTAGATTTGAGCTGCGACAGCGAAAAAGAATGAACACAAAGAAAACATTTTGAATAAAATATTCTCTCATGTGTATTTCCCCAGGTAGACGTGCCTTTCTTACATATCAGATACAAGGTGGTATATGGGAGTCTGGCCATGTCGGTTCAGAGGCACATGTGATGTTGCTCGTCCTGAGACTTTAAATGCATGAGGGTATGGAGGCAACTGCCCGGTGGGCTAGAGATTAACCAACTCTAATTCTTCATCAGTGGAAAACGGTGTTGATATCTCATGAGATTAAGTTAGAGCCTGATGTTGAAGTGCCATGCATATTTTCAAAGATTGACTGTGCGGGTTTGAGACCCTTTGATATAACACTGCTATGTTATGTATATGCATGATTCAACTGCTTATATGATTATGTGATGCATGTATCATGTATATGGTTGTTGTGGGATATATCTTATGACGGTATCTCACTCTTGCACATCTGTATGTTCTGTTCTTTTTTTCTTCTATCGGGTATGCGCGTGCTTTTAGATGGATCCAGACGTTCCCTTGGCACAGTGGAGCTCGAGGAGCGAAGTGTTTGATCATGCTGGGACGGCAGGGAACTGGACTATTAATGAGGGTGCGATGACCGCGACGTATCCAGGACCGGTAACCACTACCGAGACGAATGCTAACGGAGTGCCCATACGAAGGATTCATACCATCGAGACAAGGACTGTGGCGCTTCCACCTCCATGGTACTACCTTCATATGCTACAAGTCACCGGTCTCCTTCATGAGCATTTTAATCCAGTCGAACCGCTTGCGGAGGATCCAGTGGAGGAGGATCCTGAGAAGGATCCCGAGGAAGAGCCTCTTGAGTTCATAGAGGTCGAGGAGGAGGAGGAGGAGGAGCCAGAGTACCATCCGCAGGATCCCGGAGATGACGACGTCCCTATCGAAGATGGCGGTGGCGTTATCGATCTGGTATCTGATATCTCGTCTGAGGGTAGCGTCTGTGGTCACTCTGCATGCAGAAGGCATTGGTAGATCGTTAGTCGGCTTTTGGAGTTGTCCCGATAGTCCCTAGGCTTTTAGAGCCATCTTTTGAGTCTTGTACCCAATTCCCTATTCCCGGTTTGATGTTTCTTTTCTTTGCCTGTTTCTTCAGTAGCTGTTTTAGTGTATGTTGGCCAGTTCGACAAGGCTTGTCTTGTAATCAAATCTAAGATCCCAAGTGGGATAGTTATATTTATATGTATGATGTTTATTTTCATGTTCTGAGTGTTCATCACCTTTTCTTAACTTCCTTTAACAAAAAAAAATTGAGTACCCTTGGCGACCATCATTTTAAATAAGTTTCTTTTACGCAACGAGTAACCATGTGATGCCGGGTTTTAGGGTGTCGCATGCACTGCGAAGTGGCCACCTGTAATGGTGCGTCCAATCCGCCAGGACTGCGATGCCGCATGATTATGAAGTGGTTTGAATGCCAGATTATCCGCCAAGAGTACGATGCCGCAAGTGAATTACGATGAATTTGGGCCCAACATGCATTGCACTTAGGTGCATGAGTCTTTTTAGAGTCGAGCATACATCATATCAGAGTCTAGGGAATTGATTGATCCGTCTGATTGGCTGTATGATTGTGATAATGTATTGTATGTCTGTGTGAACCTTGTTTGTGTTTGACAGCGTGAGAGTGAGGACAAAGCATGAGACACCCCGATGTCCCATTAAAAAAAACTTATTTAACTAAAACTTACTCGTAATATTAGCGTTATACATATATATATATATATATATATATATATATATATATATATATATATATATATATATATATATATATATAGAAAATCATAAATATTAAAAAACTTAAAAGTAAAGAACAAAAATTAAAGAGGGTACCCCATCAGTAGGGTCCCAAAATATACATACTGATACAAAACGATATAAGCAACGGAAACTAAAACGTCACAAAAAGACTAACTGGTCATAGACTCTAAACTTAACTTCTAGAGATCATCAGTGCTCGTCCTCCAGCATCTGGCTCATAAGGAGTCCCATCAAGCTCCTCTGTAGCTGGCTCCTCCGCAGGGTCTTCTCAAAACGAGCACATAAAAGAAACATACATAGAAAAGAAGTAGAAAGATAAGAAACTATTTATCATCATATAAGGAAAATGGTACGTAATCCTCGATATACATTATCATCCTCTACCCTTCACACTCATGCAACTTATGCTGACATGGCCACCACCAATCCTGTCACACATCCCTCGCCCGTTGATGGATGTTAGTCAGTCGTCCAAGCAACGCGTCCCCCAAATCCCGATGGACACCCTCATCTGTGGTGAGAATGCTCATGCAAAACAATGACACTATAGCTGCACATCTCGCTCCGGTGCACACCCTGGTTCTCTCTCGAGGGTGCTCATGCATAGCAATGACACTATAGCTGCACAGCCTAAATCTAAGTTGAACCGGTCCCGTGAGGACTTATGAACTCATGTGTTCCAATCACACGACTGTGATCAACAACATGCATCTATATGGATCTTGTCGACGTATATCAAGTCATACCCTAGTGCCATAACCTCTTATCACTATCTCATAAGATATCTCAAATAATATCACATTATCAATCTCATCATAATAAAATATTAATTAATTAGGTTAGGCACTTTTAAATCACATATCATACTCTCCCCCAACATGCATCACTTTAAAAAATTCATATATCGTCGCCTAGATGCCAACTAAGCATGTCATTGCAGATAAAGGAGGAGGAGGAGGAGACCACTAGAATTCTAGGAAGGCGATCACGTGTTTTTGAGAGTTACTCGGAAAACTGGAATTGGCAGAGCTATCAAATCCAAAAAACTTATTGTTGGAACCAAAGTGTTTTTGGACTAAATAATCTCTACGTTTTGATGTTAACAAAAGGATTAAATTTACTTGGCAAAGTATTAGTTGAGATCTAACATGTGCTTTCAGTTATGCAGGAATATTTCATTACACGTAATAGAAACTTGGGATAAGTTTTCACAGAAAAATAAGCGTCCAGCCTTATATACGGGCTGCTCAATGTTTTGGTAAAAGTTATTTATTTATTTATTTGAGTAGACTGATTTTCATAAGTAGACGAGGCTTTAAATGCTTACTAGATGGAAATCAAAATATACTTCTTAGATACAACAAGTCCAAAGACTTGATAGTAAACGTGTCTAGATTACCACGTAAGCAGACGAAAGTAATTTGTAAAATTGAACGAACTGAAAAATAAAGTAATCTGGTAGACGAGCTCTATCTGCCACGTCACCAGACGGAGATCTTTATAACTCATTGAGGTATAGCAAGTCCAAATACTTGATAGACGAGAGGATATACCATGTAATCCGACGAGCAAAATAATTTGTTGAAACAGACTTGGTCTCACATATAACTAAGTAGACGGAGTTTTTAAGTAGATGAGCTCCATCTTTGAATAAATAAATGCAATCCGAATCTCTTGAATTTATTTCAAATGATTGATATTTATTTCAATAGAATATTTGTTCTTCACATTTGTTTTATCTGCTTTAATGTTTTACCTTGTTATAAAAGAAACATAGTACCATCAAGCAATGCAAAAAGCAGAATCGTATAATGAGATACTGCAAAACGATCTATACGATGACAACTTTATGGCTGAAAAAGCTGGATTGTACACAAAGGAGGAACAACAAGTTCTCAAGCTGCAATACTCAGAGCAGTAAGCTTCCAATTTCATGCTACCTCGATAACCAAGAGTACTATTCAGCTTGCAACAATCAAGCTGTCAGTCACAATGAATATCATGCATTAAATGATATCTCTAAACGAGATTATTCAAAATAACCATTAAAGAAATACAAGTGAAGAAGAAGGTCATTATAAATAGAAGACATGAGATACTGAAGAAATACTCTTGCCGGCACAACCTTGCTAGCTCAACTTTTGCCAATCAATAATCACTCATTCTAATATTCCTTCAAAAGCAAGAATCTGTATTCCTTAGTTTGAATATTTTGAAAATATTAATTTGATCTTAAACTTTCATATCCTCACACATAGTGAGTTAAGAAGATCAAACATTAAATCTCTTTGTTAGAGCTAGAGCCCGAAGAGGCTTGGTAAGAAAGAAATACTTGTAGCCTGGAGAGGTGTTGAATACTTGGTTGTAATCTATTTGGGAAATAGTGGAGAAAAACCTTCAAGTAGAAGTGACTGGACGTAGCTCTTGGTTGGAAGAGAGTGAACCAGGATAAAACGTCTTGTGTAAATCTTCTACTCCTAAACTCTTATAGCTTTATTTGTTTCTTACTAACTGAGGGGTTTTGATATTGATTTTGTTAAAGTTTTTTAAAAATGATCTATTTCTTTGTTCTTGCTTCTGATTCTAATCTCCTTGTTTGCAAAAAATGTTTAAATGGTTGTTTTCAAAAATTATTAACAAACACAATTCAACCTCTCCTTCTTGTGTTTGCCTGTGTCAACTTCAGTTGGTAACAGAGCTCAGCCTCGAAAGGGTTGAGCATCTAACAAGTGCTGGGGGAGTACGATCCAACAACCATGGATGCAGAAGGACAAGCTATCAACAGACCTCCTCTCTTTGATGGAACAGATTATGACTACTGGAAGAAGAGAATGATGGACTTCTTAGATGCACATAATGTAGATATTTGGGAGTTGATTGAAACTGGCTACACTGAACCAAGAGATGAAACTGGAGCTGCTGTTCCTAGAGCCCAATGGACTCAAGAGCAGAAAAACCAACATCATCTGAATTTGAAGGCTAAGCACGATTTTATGTGTGCTATAACCAGATCTGAACTTGACAAAGTGAACAGCTGCAATACTGCTAAAGAAATCTGGGATACTCTTGCCCTAGCTCATGAGGGTTCCTCACAAGTTAAGGAATCAAAGATCAGCATACTGGTTCACCAGTATGAGCTGTTCAAGATGGGTGAACATGAAACAATAGACCAAATGTTTGGAAGATTCCAAACCATCACCAACAGTCTCAGATCTCTTGGAAAAGTTTATGAAAATAGAGATCATGTCAGAAAAAGCCTGAGAAGTCTATCCAAGCAATGAAGACCCAAAGTAACTGCTATTTAGGAAGCTAAAAACCTGAATACACTCTCTCTGGAAGAGCTTCTCGGATCTCTCAAGGTTCATGAACTTGAACTTAATGAAGAAAAAAATTCCAGAAAAGGAAAATCTATTGCCCTGAAGGCAAAGAAAGCAAGTTCATGAAAAGTTCTCAAAGCTGCTGAATCATCAGATGTGTCTGAATCATCTGATAATGATGAAGGATCAGATGAGGATGAATTGTCCTTCATCTCCAGGAAGATTCAACATATGTGGAGTAGAAAGGTGGTTTCAGAAGGAAGCAACTCAACAAAAAGTTTTCCAAGGAGAAGTCAGACAGCAAGGAAAAAGGTCCACCCTTGTGCTTTGAAAGCAAGAAACCTGGTTATTTCAAAGTTGACTGCCCTGAGCTAAAGGATAAAAAAATACTTTAAAAAGAAGAAAGGCTTAATGGCTACATGGGAGGATCTTGATTTGTCTTCATCAGATGAAGAAAATGAAGCTGACGAAGAGGCAAATATCTGTCTCATGGCAGACACTGCATCAGAAAGTGAATACACTGATGCTGAGGTAATGGACTCTGACCCGTCCACTCTTCAAAATGCTTTTGATGAATTGTTGCATGAATCATCTATACTATCACGAGAATACAAGAGTCTTAAAAAGAAATTTTCTAGACTGACTAGAGAATATGATAAGGTCTGCACTAAGAAACAAAACCTTAAGGATGAAAATGACATACTAAAATCAGTGAATGACAGTCTAGCTGACAAAATAGTGTGTGAACTTGATGTCTCTTATGAAGTTGCAAAACTGAAACAAGATTTAACATATATAACATATTCTCTGTCAAATCTTGTATACTAAAGCTTGTATACACAGAATAGAGCTTCAAAAGTCCAAAATAAATATACTAAACCTAAGCCTAGCTCGTCCAACACCTTTTGCAAAGTGTGTGGAAAAAGTGGACATATTACATCTAGATGCATACACAATAAACATGCTAAGCATACTCGTCCAGTGACAACTAACAAGAAAGGACCCAAGTCAGTTTGGGTACCTAAAGACAAGATAATACATGTTGCAGATTTGCTTAACAACAGTAAGAAAACAGATGTCTTGGTACTTGGACAGTGGCTACTTACGACACATGACGGGAGAAAGGTCTATGATCCAAAACCTTAAGCCCAAAGATGGTGGCTAGGTCACATTTGGAGGAAATCAGAAAGGAAAAATCATTGATATAGGTAAAATTAGTAAACATCCATTTTCCTCCATTGATAATGTCCTTTTAGTAAATGGCTTGAAGCACAATCTTCTGAGCATAAGTCAATTATGTGACAGTGGGCATACAGTTTCTTTTGATAAGAACATATGTACTGTCAAGAAAGATGATGGATCACTTTTATTCACTGCTAAAAGGCAAAACAGTCTCTATAAGATTGACTTGGAGGACCTCTCAAATCAAAGTGTCTCATGTCTAGTGTCCATTGAAGATGAGCGATGGATTTGGCACAAAAGGCTAGGTCATGCAAGCTTGAAATTAATTACAAAGCTAAACAAGCATAACCTCGTGAGAGGACTACCAAACCTTCAGTTCAAATCTGATGCTCTGTGATGCATGTTAAAAGGGAAAACAAGTCAAAGGTTTTTTTGAATCTAAGAATATTGTTAGTACCAATAGACCACTAGAGTTGCTACATCTTGATCTTTTTGGTCCAACACGGACTGCCTCTGTCAGTGGTAAGAAATATGGTCTTGTCATAGTAGACGACTACACTAGATGGACATGGGTTATGTTCCTAACTCACAAGGATGAGTCTTTTAAGGTCTTTTCTGTATTCTGCAAACGTGTACATAATGAAAAAGGCATGTGTATCACTTCAATCAGAAGTGACCATGGGGGAGAGTTTGAAAATGAGCTATTTCATAAGTAATGTGAAGAAAGTGGTATCCTTAACAACTTCTCAATACCTAGAACACCACATCAAAATGGCGTGGTAGAGAGAAAGAACAGATCTCTTCAAGAGATGGCTAGGACTATGTTCAATGACAACTCTGTCTCTAGACACTTATGGGTTGAAGCTGTTAATACTGCCAGCTACATTCAGAACATAATATACATTAGACCTATCCTAAATAAGACTCCTTATGAATTGTGGAAAGGATGAAAACCCCACATATCTTATTTTCACCCCTTTGGTTGTAAATGTTATATACTGAATACTAAAGATCAACTTGGTAAGTTTGATGCTAAAACAGATAATGGAATACTATTAGGATATTATGAAACATCTAAAGGCTTTAGAGTTTATAATTTTAGGACTCTGATAGTAGAGGAAAGTACTCATTTCAAGTTTGATGACAAACATCCTGATAAGAAATTATCAGAGCTAGATGAAGCTTTTGCAGATCTTGATCTAAATATCCCAGTAGACTCACCAAAGATAAAAGTTGATGATCAAGCAGATGACCCCACTCAACAACCAGAAACTTCCACTTCTCAACATGATACAGTTCAAAAATCTTGGTACTTCAATAATTATCATCCATAAGATCAGATCATTGGAAACCCCAAAGACAATATAAGAGCCAGATCAACCTTCAGAGAATAGGATATTTCTGCACTAGTCTCTGAGTTGGAACCAAAGATAGTAGACGAGGCTCTACTGGACGATGGTTGGATTCTAGCTATGCAAGAAGAACTCAATCAGTTTGAAAGAAGTGATGTTTGGACTCTGGTTTCCATGCCTAAAGACAAATCAGTGATTGGAACAAAGTGGGTTTACAGAAACAAACTTGTTGAAAATGGTCAGGTAATAAGAAACAAAGCTAGACTTGTTGCTCAAGGTTTCTCTCAATAAGAAGGTATAGATTATACTGAAACTTTTGCACCTGTTGCTAGACTAGAGGCTATTATAATTCCACTTTCATTTGTTGCACATCATAGTATTATGCATTTTCATATGGATGTTAAAAGTGCTTTTCTAAATGGCTTTATTAATGAAGAAGTTTATGTTATGCAACCTCCGGGTTTTGAGTGTGAAACCCATCTTGAACATGTATATAAGCTTAAGAAAGCTTTGTACAGTCTTAAGAAAGCTCTTAGAGCTTGGTATGACAGACTAAGTTCCTTTCTTATGGAAAATGGATTCAATAGAGGAAAGGTTGACACAACCTTATTTAGAAAATCCATTAAATCTAATTTCATAGTTGTACAAATATATCTTGATGGTATTAATTTTGGTGGTACTAATGAGCCTCTATGCAAAGAATTATCTAAGTTAATGCAGAAAGAATTTGAAATGAGCATAATGGGAGAACTCAAATTCTTCCTTGGACTTCAAGTAAAACAAACCTTGGACGAGGTGCTCATCCACCAAACTAAATATACAAAAGAGCTTTTGAAGAAGTTTAAGATGGATGAGTGTAAGCCAATGAATACTCATATGCCGCCCACTTCCATACCGAACAAAGATTATAAAGAGAAAAAGGTAGACCAAAAGGTATACAGAGGTATGATAGGATCTCTCTTATATCTTATTGCGTCTAGGCCTGATATTATGTTCAGTGTATGTTTGTGTGATCGATTTCAATATGATCCTAGAGAATCTCATGTATCAATAGTTAAGAGAATCTTTAGATATTTAAAAGGTACTACTAATCTTGGTTTGTGCTTTAAGAAAAATGAAGATTATAGATTAGTTGGTTTCTGTGATGCTGACTATGCTGGAGATAGAATTGAAAGAAAAAGCACTAGTGGATGATGTCACTTCATTGGAGCTAATCTTGTCTCATGGTCAAGCAAAAGACAAAATACTTCTGAAGCTGAGTATATATCAGCTGCAAGTTGCTGGTCACAACTTCTCTGGATCAAACATCAATTGGAGGACTACCATGTGTTTGTAAGTAGTATTTCACTTATATGTGATAATACTGTTGTAATAAATCTATCTAAGAATACAATTTTGGATTTTAGATCTAAGCACATAGAGATTAAATATCATTTCATTAGGGATTATGTGTAAAAAGGTGTATTTGATATACAATTTGTTGATACTGACCATCAATGGGCAGATATCTTTACTAAACCTCTTGCGGAGGACAGATTTATCTTTATTAGGAAGCATCTTAATATGATATGTGTGGATTAATTTAGGCGTCGAGCCTTGAGAAAAATTTGTTTTGTTAATCTTGCGTCTGTTACTTATGCACGTCTAATACCTATTAAAAGTTGTGCGTCTATTGCACGTTGTGTTGCACGTCTACTATATGTCCCGTTTGCTGGAATTGTTTACTGCGTCCATTGTGTATTTTTAGACGAGTCCACATCTGCCTGCATCTAAGCATATTTTTATTAAATGCATTTATTTTGTCTCAATGACAAATTTATCCTTTATTCTCTTTGTTGAGTCAGTAATTTCATCAATCCCATCAAGACCTTTTTATAGTTCCAAGATACCAACGTTGTTTTATCCATAATGACATGTCATGTCAAAAGTTTTTTTAAAAAAACCTTTGGGATTCAGAATCTTTTAAATGTAATATTTTCCCTCTGAGATAACTTTACACTTCCTTGAAACTTTCGAGCTCTTCTTCTCTCTGTTTTCCAAACCCTAACTCTTCTCACCAAAATGGATTCTTCTTCAACCTTTAACGTGGACAAGCTTAACTTGGCAATTGAGCATCATTTCAACTTTGGAGTGTTGCAAGACTATAACTTGGACATTAGAAAGTATGTTAATGCTGCTGGATGGGGGGGACTCTTCACAGAGAAAGTCTCTGTCTTTCCCAACCTGATTAGATATTTCTGGAGGAATGTTCAAGTGATACTAACTTCTTCTCTACTGTGTTGAGAAATAAGATTGTAGTCTCGGAGAAGACTATTGCTGATGCCATTTTCTGTGCTCAGGAAGGTTTGGTTTTTACCAAGTCATGGGAAGCTGATTTGGGTGGCTTTGAGACCATTGAAGTCTGTCTCATGAAAGAAGACACAGTCATAACTCACTCTTGGAACGTTGTTGAAATGAAGGACATTGTTCGTATCCTTCATCAGCTTCTTAATAAGGTGGTTCTTCATAAGGTTGGATCCAAAGACAACCTCTCCTCTCTGCACAAATTATGTCTTTGCCATCTTCTCACCGAAACGAAGATCAATCTTCCAAGAATTCTATATGGAAGAATTAGAGATGCTGTGATGATCAAGAAAATACTCTCGGCATTTCCCTATTGTCATCTTCTGTCTAAGATTTTCAAGGCTCAAGGAATCCATAAAATTCTTGCTGCAAGGACTCCTGAAGAGCAAGCTAGAATCTTATCTGAAAAACCAATGTCAGCTGCAGACTTTGGTAAAATGAATATAGCTAACATGAACCTCAGTACCTATGATAGAGCCGCACATTTTGTCATTTCAGAGTTGATAGAGCCGCACATTTTGTCCTTCCATCCTGGCTGAGACATAGTGAAGCAACCAGAGTTGGAATCATGCCTTACAGAATCTGTCCAAGACTGCCGATGGTAAATCTGAATAAGGATAAGGACAAGAAGAACATAAGATTCAAAGTAGTAATGCCTGAAGCTGAATCAGCAATGCTTGATCTACATCAAGAAACCTTTGACTACTCGATTATGGATTTCTTTTTTCATAGTGACTCCATTGGGTTGATCAATGAACAACGTGCTGCAGATTTCTGGAAATCTCACATTATTCGCTGCACACAAGAAACATCTTCCTCTGGACTGACCTAAGAAGAGAATAAGGAAATTCCCAAAGTCAGAGGCAAGTGTGGTCTTTTTTAACTTTCTGTACATGACCTATAAAGACCTTTGGGGACTTCCCATAACAAGCCGAGATGTGGAATTCTCCTACCCCATCAAATGGGCAAAGGAAGTATCAGTGACCCCTTTACCCCTTCTAGTGATTAATCCTACTTCGTCTTCACCTCCTTCTGAGCTCCTAGAAGATGAAATTGTAGTTGAAGGACCTCGCATGAATGCCACTATTTTTGGCTCAGGTGGTCATGAAGAAGGAACTGCTGAGTCCATCTCCAAACAAAGCTCATCAGGAAAGCACTCCTCTCAACCACTAGCTTTGGCTGTGATGCATCCTTCAGATCACCCTGAACACTCCAATGCCTTAAGCACTTTTCAAGAATCTACTGAGAGTTCAAGACAACATGATCTGCCACTGAACCTTGAAGAGATACTTGACAAATTAGTTGATGACAGAGTTGGGAAGATAGTTGATGAAAAGGTTGAGAAGATGACTGAGAAAATTAAGAAGGATGTCCAACAACAAGTTCAAACATCAATGGCACCAACCTTAGAAGTTGTGAACAAAATGCTGGAATTCTTGATGGATTTCAAGAAAAGTCAAAATCAGAATCAACCACCTCCACCACCTCCTCCTACCTAACCTGAATTCTTGTTATATTTAATGACAATGATGGTCTACTCCTTTTACCTTTTTGGCTGATGACAAAAAGGGGGAGAAAGGAAAGAAAAGCTATTTTTTGATATATATATAAAAAGTAAATTTTTTAAAAGCTCGTATTTGTCTGCATATGCATATTTTGTTTCTGCTCTGATACTTATGTTTGTCTATTGCTCTGATATCTGCTGACTATGCTTATTTATTCCTTCATATATACTCTAAGTTTGATAAGATGTTGCACTTATCTATTAGCTTATATGAAGTTTGTATCATACGATTTTACTATTTATTTATCTAAATGCTTTGTCTTAGGGGGAGCCCTGCAGGCTCTCTTAGACTTTGTTTTTCAAATTTAATTAGTTTTGTCATCATAAAAAAGGGGGAGATTGTTGGAACCAAAGTGGTTTTAGACTAAATAATCTCTACGTTTTGATGTTAACAAAAGGATTAAATTTGTTTGGCAAGGTGTTAGTTGAGATCTAACATGTGCTTTCAGTTATGCAGGAATATTTAATTATACGTAATAGAAACATGATATAAGTTTTCATTGAAAAATACGCGTCAACCCTTGTAGACAGGCTGCTCAATGTTTTTGTAAAAGTTATTTATTTATTTATTTGAGTAGACTGGTTTTCTTTAAGTAGACGAGGCTCTAAATGCTTACTAGACGGAAATCAAAATATACTTCTTAGATATAACAAGTCCAAAGACTTGATAGTAAACGTGTCTAGATTACCACGTAAGCAGACGAAAGTAATTGGTAAAATTGAATGAACTGAAAATAAAGTAATCAGGTAGACGAGCTCTATCTGCCACGTCACCAGACGGAGATCTTTATAACTTGAGGTATAGCAAGTCCAAAACTTGATAGATGAGAGGATATGCCACGTCATCGGACGAGCAAAATAATTTGTTGAAACAGACTTGGTCTCACATATAACTAAGTAGACGTAGTTTTTAAGTAGATGAGCTCCATCTTTGAATAAAAAAATGCAATCCGAATCTCTTGAATTTATTTCAAATGATTGATATTATTTCAATATAATATTTGTTCTTCACATTTGTTTTATCTGCTTTGATGTTTTACCTTGTTATAAAAGAAACATAGTACCATCAAGAAATACAAAAAGCAGAATCGTACAATGAGATACTACAAAACGATCGGTACGATGACAACTTTATGGCTGAAAAAGCTGGATTGTACACAAAGGAGGAACAACAAGTTCTCAAGCTGCAATACTCAAAGCAGTGAGCTTCCAATTTCATGCTACCTCGATAACCAAGAGTACTATTCAGCTTGCCACAATCAAGCTGTCAGTTACAACGGATATCATACATTAAATGTTATCTCTAAACGGGATTATTCAAAATAACCGTTAAAGAAATACAAGTGAAGAAAAAGGTCACTATAAATAGAAGACCTGAGATACTGAAGAAATACTCTTGCCGGCACAACCTTGCTAGCTCAATTTTTGCCAATCAATAATCACTCATTCTAATATTCCTTCAAAAGCAAGAGTTAGAGCTATCAAACGTTAAACCTCACCATAATCAACTAATTGTTGCTTTATCCATAAAACTTGTGCACAACAGCTACCAACTGCTACATATTCAGTCTCTGCAGTGGATAAAGCCACACTAGATTGTTTCTTACTGAACCATGATACTAATGAGTTTCCTAGTAAATGGCAAGTTCCACTAGTACTTTTTCTATCTAGTTTACAACCAACAAAATCAGAGTCTGAATAGCTAATTAAAGTACATGTATCTCCCTTGGGATACCATAATCCCATGTCTTTTGTTCCTAACTGATACTTAATTATCCTTTTAACTGCTTTTAAGTGTGATTCTTTTGGATTTGTTTGATACCTCGCACACATGCATACACTAAACATGATATCTGGCCTACTAGCAGTAAGATAAAGTAGTGAACCTATCATATCTCTGAATTTAGAAACATCAACATGTTTACCTTGCTCATCCTTGTCCAGATAACAGGAGGTACTCATTGGAGTAGCCATCTCCTTAGCATTTTCCAAGCCAAACTTCTTGATCAACTCATTGCAGTACTTGGTTTGGCTAACAAAGATTCCATATTTAGTTTGCTTTATTTGCAGTCCAAGGAAAAAGTTCAGCTCACCCATCATTGACATTTCAAACTCACTCTGCATAAGACTTGCAAACTTATTACACAAATGCTCATTAGTGGTACCAAAAATTATATCATCCACATATATTTGTACATGTAAAATGTTGTGTGCCTTTTTCTTAGTGAACAAAGTTGTGTCAACTTTACCTCTTTTAAATCCTTTTTTAATGAGAAGATTACTTAACCTTTCATACCAAGCTCTAGGAGCTTGTTTTAAGCCATATAATGCTTTAGACAGTTTATAAATATGGTTAGGCAATTCATTATTCTCAAAACCAGGTGGTTGACCAACATACACTTCCTCTTGTATAAATACATTTAAGAAAGCACTCTTAACATCCATTTGATACAATTTAAATCCCATTATGCAAGCATAAGCAAGTAGCATTCTTATAGCTTCTAATCTTGCTACTAGTGCATATGTTTCATCTTCATCTATGCCTTCTTCTTGGTTATACCCTTTGGCTACCAATCTAGTCTTGTTTCTTACAATTATACCATTTTCATCTAGTTTATTCCTAAAATCCCATTTTGTACCTATTACTTGACAGTTCTTAGGTTTAGGCACTAGTTTCCAAACTTGGTTTCTTTCAAACTGGTTTAACTCATCTTGCATAGCCATCATCCAATGTTCATCAATTATAGCATCATCTATGTTCTTAGGTTCTACTTGAGACACAAATGCCATATGATTACAAGCATTTCTAAGAGATTGTCTAGTAGTTACCCCCTTTGTAATTTCACCAATGATGTTATCAATTGGATGATTTCTGACAGTCCTGCATTCCTTTGGTAGGTCAGTCTGTTGTTCTGTTTGCTCCTGTTGCAACAATTCATTCTTTAAGCTTTCATCTTCTTCATTGTCCTGTTTCTCTTCTAGGAGAGTTTTCTCAATTGAATCTGCAAGACCATCAATAACAGAATCCTTTCCCAACCTTTTGGGGTTAGACTCATCAAATGTCACATGCACAGATTCCTCAATAGTTTGTGTTCTCTTATTATATATTCTAAATACTTTACTAGATAGAGAGTAACCTAGGAAAATTCCTTCATTAGCCTTTGCTTCAAATTTTCCAAGATTATTCTTTCCATTGTTAAGAACAAAGCATTTTCAACCAAAAACATGAAAATGTGTTATGTTTGGTTTTCTTCCTTTGTAAAGCTCATAAGGGGTTTTCTTTAAGATTGGTCTTATCAAGAATCTATTTAGCACATAGCAGGCTGTATTGACAACATCTGGCCAAAAATGTTTTGGCATGCTAGAGTCGTTCAATATAGTTCTTGCTACCTCCTCTAATGATCTATTCTTTCTTTCCACTACTCCATTTTGTTGTGGAGTTCTATGAGCAAAAAAATTATGTTGAATGCCATGCTCATCACAAAAGTTTTCAAGTACTTCATTTTGAAATTATCCCCCATGATCACTTCTTATAGAAACAATTTTCATGTCTTTTTCATTTTGCACATTTTTTGTCATTTTCTTAAATGTAGCAAATGAATCACTCTTATGAGATAGAAAATATGTCCATGTATATCTAGAGTAATCATCTACTATTACCAATTCATACGAGTTACCACCAAAGCTTTTGGTTCTAGATGGACCAAATAAATCCATGTGTAAAAGTTGCAAGGCTCTAGTTGTTGAAACAATGTTCTTTGGTTTAAAAGAGACCTTAACTTGCTTTCCTTTTTGACATGCATCACATAGTCCATCTTTCACAAATTTCAGTTTAGGCAAGCCAACTACAAGATCTTTACGAATCAGTTTATTCAAGTGGTTCATGTGAATGTGTGCAATTCTTCTATGCCAAAGCCAATTCTCTTCTTCTTTTGAAATAAGATAGCATGCAGTATTTGAAGAGATATTATCTAAATCAAGCATATAGATGTTATCTGTCCTATGTCCAATTAATTTCAAATTTTCATCATACTGATTTTCTATTAAGCAACTATTGGAATTGAATTTTACCTTGAAGCCTTTGTCACATAGTTGACTGATACTTAATAGGTTATGTTTCAGAACCTCAACATATAGTACATTCTCAATGATTGTTGTTGAGTCACTTCCAATGTTGCCAATGACAAGTATTCTCCCTTTATTGTTGTCTCCATAGGTAACGCTACAACTCGACTTAGGGGTAAAGGAAATGAACTTGTTTTTGTATCCAGCCATGTGCTTAGAACAACCACTGTCAAGATACCATTTCACATTCTTGGCTTTCCAACACACCTACACAACAGAGTCATGTTTGTGTTTTAGGTACCCAAATCTGTTTCGGTCCTTTTGAGTTAGTTGCAGCAATAGTTCCTTTAGGAACCCATTATATGCTGATTTTCTGTATTGACATGTAGAAGCTGTGTGACCTTTTCTAGCATAAAAATTGCATTTAACAAATGGTGTGTTTGATGTCTTAGGTGCAGCAAAAAATTTCTTGAAAGATTTCTCATGTATCTTAGGTTTATAGCCTATTTCAGCCTTATCATAAACACATTTTTGCTGTCCTAACAATGAATCCAAGTTATCTCTACCATTTGTGAATCTTGCTAGGTCATTTTTCAGTTTTTCAACCTCTTTAGTCAATGTACAGCTAGATGCATTCAAGATTTCTTTATCACTACTAATTCTTGATAGATCACCATTCAAATGATTTATATGTTTCTCCAACTTAGGACAATTATCACATATAGATGCATCTAAAATAGTAGCTAGTTTTTCTTTTAAAGCACAATTTTCTGTTTTTAATTCATCTACCTCTTTGTTTAAAACATAATTTTTCTCTTCTAGGCATGTGATGATTTTCTTAGACTTAGTTAGCAATCTAGCAAGTCTAATGGATTCTTTATGAAGTTCTTCAAAAGAATTTTGCAATTGATCATAAGAAGGTTGATAATTAGAACTTACTTCACTTTCTGAATCACTATGATTGCTGGCCATCAAACACAGGTTTGCCTCCTCAGATTCAGATTCATCAGTGGATTCTAGACCATTATCATCCCAAGCAATATAGCCCTTTCTTGGCTTTCTCCACTTCTTGTCCTTTGAGTCAAAATTTTCAGTTTTATCCTTCTTTTGCAGCTTTGGACAATCAAGCTTTATGTGGACAATCTTTCCACATTCATAGCATGTGATGTTGTTGGAAGAGTTGTCACCTTTGCTGAAATTTCTTTTAGGAAAAGTGGATGGCTTTCTTTTGAAGTTGCCTTTCTTCTTTAGGAAGCTCTTGAATTTTCTAACTAGCATTCCCATTTCTTCTTCAGATTCTGCCTCTTGTGTTGAATCATCGTCATCACTGTCTTCAACTTCTCTGACTTGTGATTTCAGAGCCAATCCCTTCTTTCTTTTATCAATTTCTTCACTCTCATTCAGTCTGTTCAACTCCACTTCATGTTCTTGCAATTTTCCAAACAATGTGGCAATGGTCATTGATGAGAGGTCTCTAGATTCTGAGATTGCAGTGACTTTAGGTTGCCATTCTCTGCTCAAGCATCTCATTACTTTGTTAATTTGATCCTCATTTGAGATTGTCTTTCCAAGACCAGCCAATTGATTTACAATGTGTGTGAATCTCTTTTGCATTTCAGTCATAGGTTCTCCTCGATTCATTCTGAATAGCTCATACTCATGTGTGAGGGTGTTCATTCTTGCTCTTTTGACGTATGTGGTTCCTTCAGGAGGGCGTGCAAGGGAAGCCCCTTCATTCAAACAGTCATTGGGAAGCCATACCCTTATAGCTGTTAAGCCATTTAGCTCTGATGCCAATTGTTGTTTTACAACGACTCAAGGGGGGGGTTGAATTGAGTTTTCTTAAAATCTTTCCCTCTTAAAAATTTTTCACAAAATTTTCAAATCAGAGTTGCGACCTCAGGATCTTTTACAAAATCGACGAAGGGTTTATTTAAAATCTTGAATTGGAAGATGATGAAGATAAGAAAGATTAATTCAGAATAAATTCGGGTTCAAAACTCAGTAATAACAAAATACAGTTTATACAGATCAAGAACAGAAATTATATTGAACTTTAAACATCAAAGTGACATGTTCTTGAGCATAAACAGAAAGTAAAGGAGTTTGAGTTTAGAGATACCACACAACCAGATTTATCCTAGTTCAGTCACCACCACTGTGACCTACATCCAGTCCCTACTCTACCTGTGGGTTTTCGCACACTAACACAACAAGCTTTAGCCAGGTAGCTTGAAAAACCTTTACACCACAGAGCACTCCTTCACCTCGAGATACCACACTCTTGTGAAGAGCCTCAATGTTCTTCCTTAGGTATACATCACCATAATCACTCAGAGAGACTCCCTCTCTCTTTACAATCGAAAAGTAAAACAAAAAAGTTGATTCCTAACTCTCAATAGTCAGATAAACAAATTGAAGCACTTATGAGAACGAAACACTCATTTCACAATAATCTCAAGAAAGATGATGAATGATTTTCACAGTTGTTATGATCGATATGATATTTCTATTATCGTGTGATGTTATGTGTAAGTGTTCCTTTGATCCCTTTTTATATAGAAAACAAGTTATAGTCGTTGGGATCAATCAAAACATATTTGGATCTGATAATAGAATCTGATTTCTTGATTCTGGTTCTTGAAATAAGATTCTTCATCGGCGTCGTCTTCAATCCTCAGGGCTCGTAGTTGATAGCAGACGAGCTCCATATGCCACGTCATTGGACGGATACTCCTTTAACTGGTTAAACGTAACCTAGTAGACGAGCTCCATATTCCACGTCATTGGAAGGATACTCCTTTAGGATTTGGCAAGTCCAAAGTCTTGAGTGGACAAGTGCTTGTATCACTTTAGTGGACGACCACTTTTGTCACTTTAGTGGACGAGCGCTTCTATCACTTTAGTGGACGAGCACTTCTGGCTTGTGTTGGACGAGCGCTTGTATCACTTACGTTGGACGAGAACTTATTATTTCCAAAAATCATTTTCATTAATGAAAACTTATTCCTTTTAATGCAGGTTATGAAAATTGATTTTCTTCATGCATCTTTTTAGTTGAGCTATTTGTGAATAAGAGATTTCTTTCTCTTACAAATCATCTAAGACTCAAATCTAAAAATCTCCTTTAAGCTCGGTCTTGATGATCCGTTGATATTTGTCTTTGCTCTTTGATTCCTCCATGTAGCTCTTTTGATTTCTTCAAGTTCTTCCTTGAATATTCTCCTTTAATTGCTCACTGAACTTGTTGATTACTGCTTGATACATGTCTTTGCACTTTGACACTAAAACACTTGTATATGAGACACCCCGATGTGCCCCATCGTATTTACATTAAAACCTTAATATTTATTTACTTAATAGCTCGCTTATCGTTGAAAATACGTAAAAATTAAAACTTAATTAATAATCATATAACTTATGCAGATATAAAACATACCAAAACTATATTACATAAATACACACCTGTTTATTTATTATATTACCAAAACACTGTTGAGGGTACCCTCTCAGTAGGATCCCTCACAGGCATAAACTGCACTATAGACATACTTAGCGGAAATATAAATACTCCTTAGACACACTGGCCATAATGTCTATACTCTAATCGCCATGGATCACAGCTCGACCTCCAGCATCTGGTTCATACGGAGTTCCATCTAACTCCTCAGCAATTGGTTTCTCCATCGGGTCTTCTCGTACGATCACATCAGAAATAAAATACAACACACAAAGATATAGGGAATAAGAAACAATTCTATCATCAAAAAGCGGAAAAGAGTAATAGTAAATTATACAGTAATTGTCACAGACACGCATCACTCAAAATCAACAATCATCCTCAATCCACTATATCATCCTCTACCCTCAGCCCATGCAACTAAAACTTTATACTGATGTGGCCATCTTCACTCATGTCACATTAGTCAAGAGTCCGTAACGGTCCAAGACCAATAACTTTCGAACGCATCAAAGACTAAACACTTATTAGTCTAAAATGGTCCAGTGCCAAGATCATACGAACTCGTCAAGGAATATCATTCCATAACGGTCCAGTGCCAAGAACATACGAATTCGTCAAGGAACATCCTTCCATAACGGTCCAGTGCCAAGAAAATACGAACTCGTCAAGGAATATCATTCCATAACGGTCCAGTGCCAAGAACATGCGAACTCGTCAAGAACTAAAGAGTATTACGGTAGTCTACCTCGGTATCCACATCCATAGGGCACTCACCCGCAATATCCGATATCCCCAAAATAGGATATCCTGACCTCGTGTGTTCCACTCACACGACTGTGACTAACAATACCTCGATAAATGAATCTCCCTAAATTATATCAATAACAACCTAGTGCCTCAACCTTCCATAAAAGTCTCAACACCTTTTTCCTCATAGATAAAACCACTTAATTAGGGTAGGCACCTCTAAATCATCTTTATTCTCTCACCCAGACAATCATCTCTCGAACAACACATATCCTTACTTAAAAATCAACTAAGCACAATATTAAAAACCAGGCAGATCATGCATAACCCAATATCAACAAAATAATTAAACATCATAAAATATCACATAAAGCAAATTATCACAACCAGCATATCACAATCAAATCAAATAAGAAATAAAGCCAACCATCCTCAACATCATAAAATCAACCTTAATGTCGATAAACCTACAATCCCCGAATCACCATTGGTTTTACAGAAAAGGTTTCCAATGTGATTTTGGTCTTGTCGATTACTCGACTACTAGTAGGGTTTAGGTCGCCCTACACAATTATCATATAATCTACTACTTATCGATTCCGACGATAGGTTGATTCTTTTCCCCACCTGAGTTAGCACCGGAAACACGTACACGACGATTCTCGTTATTCCGCCACGAGTTAACACACCCACATTCAACCAAACAACATAATTATAATTTAATCAACTAACACCCATCTATGACACTTTAGGGCTAGGTTCGGCCAAGACTTAGAAAATAGGTTTAGGATTATCTTCTTAATGCCATCTTTTGGATCCTAGTTACTAAAGTCTTAACTAACATAGATTACTTATTACAAGACTAAAATTTGAAACAAAATCCTCTAACCTTTAGGGTTAGGGTTTCGGCCCATATTAGGAATTTAAGCTAGGGATTTTTGTTGGACCTAAGCTCTTGGATTTAAGCTATACATGTATTATAGAACTTAAGTCAAGTACTAACTTTCAAAACAAACAACAAAACACCAAACCCATTTTCCTACCTAGGTTCGGCCATTAATGGTTAATAGGGAAGGAAAATGATTTTGATCACATGCTCTTGGATAAATAAAGGAGGGATCATAACTAGATCATAGAAATTGGTTTCACATTTTTATGATTTTTCTACAATTTTCTAGAATTAATTGAAGTTCTAGATCTAAGAAATGAAAACTCAAGAAATATGAAAAACAAGAGCTTAAAAAGAGAGGAGATGATCATGTTACCTAAGTTAAGAAAGTAGAAGAAGAATTGATGAGGATCTTGTCAATCTTGTTAATGGAAATCACTTGAAGTTTCTTGAAGATCAACAATGGTGTTTTTGGAGAAAAGTGAAGAAATGAAGGAAATAAAGAAGATGAGTGAAATGGGAGGGAGGCCACGGTTTGGGGGGTATATATAGGAGTAATCTTAGGCCTTGTTTTGTTTTTAACATTTAGATTAGTGGGTTTTGTGATTATTTAATTAATATAAGCTTAACCATAGTTATTAATTAACTTAACTAGGGTTACTTTGCTTAACTATGGTTATTAAATATGTGGCTCACATTTTATGAGGATGAGGCTAATTTTGGTCCACACAAAGTGACTCACTAATGAGCCACCGATCTTATCCGTTAGCGGTTCCCGGAAATTCCGTACGCAGCTCCGTCGTTTACCCGATTTCAGTTTTTGAGAGGAAAATAATGAAATGAAAGCAAAATGAAATAGGTAAGATTTATTGGAGGTGGATGCACGAAATTGTAGAGATGTGGGAGGTTTTCAACCACGTAAAATGAGTGGTTGAGAGTGCGTAGATGTGTCTGGTTAATACCCGTGAAAGCTTGGGGGTATTTTGGTCTTTTTCACATAAAAGTCATGATTACTAGCATTTAATGCTCATAAATGCTTGGTGAGTCATGGTGGTGACTCATCCCATGACTTAGCTCCTACGGTGTCCGGTTTTGTCTCTGCACCTCCCTTCTCGGCTTCGTCGGTTCCCTGATTAGGGTTTTACGCCCGTAAAACGTAATATTTCATTTTCGACTGAAAATTTTCAAACTAACCAAACTCGTTGGAAATATGATTTAAATATAAACCATTTCGTTCACGAGTCAAAATTAGGTTTTCTGATCATTAAAATCTTACTGTCGGTGAAAACACCGACTGTTTTCCGTCCGAACTTTTACCAAAATTCGTTGGAATAAACAAAATATTTTATTTCTGATCAGAAATTTGGAAAGTAGACTTCCTCACGGACAAAATATAAAAAATCTACAAAATTCATTTTTCGGGTCAAATTAGGGTTTTCTGTCAGTATAAAATTATACTGTCAGTTAAAAATGCGACACAAGACTCAATGAATTTTCAACCCAAAATTTCACCGTAACCTTCTACCATAAGAGAGACTATGAATATGATTTTAACTTATTTAAAATCACTTTCTAACTCTCAGATTAAAATACAATTAATTATATTTTAACCGGTTAAACAGCGTAATTAAAAATCAGGCTGTTACAGTATACACATTAAGTTGTATTTGTCATATATCAAAATCTCTAAGTCATTGAGTCTAACATTTTCTAAGGTACGTAAATTCCCAGGACGGAATTTTCTTTTAAGAGGGGTAGTAATGTAATAGCCTGGTTTTAATTATGTTGTTTAACCGGTTAAAATATAATTAATTATATTTTAATTTGAGAGTTAGAAAGTGATTTTGAATAAAATAAAATCGTATTCATAGTCTACTTTATGGTAGAAGGTTACGGTAAAATTTTGGGTTGAAAATTCAGACGAAACCCGATCTGCGTTTTCACTGATAGTAAAAGTTTACTGAGCAGAAAACCTAATTTTGACCCGTGAACGGAATGGTTAGTGTTTTTGTCGTGTTTCCAACGACTTTAGTAATTTTGGAAATTTTACGTTTGTAATTAAAATATAATATTTTTTCCGGGTAAAAACTTCGAGAATTACGATATGAAACTTTAATCGGATAAACAACGGAGCAGAATGGAGAGCTGAGGTGACTGAATTGACTTGATGGCTAAAGCAAGTGTCACATCCATGGAAAGTCATGATGATGACTTTGGAATTTAATGTATTTTAATCCTAAAACCTATTAATCTTTCTCCTAACCAACCAAACATGTCCTAAGACAAACTTGGCATCCAAGTTGCTCTCCTCTCATTCTCCCACACGCCTCTCTCTCTCCCATCTCCATATATATACTCACTTTTCTTCACTCACATTTTCTTCTCTCACAAACTAAGAAACACTTATATGTTCCATTGATTTTTCATAAGGAGTTGATCATGTTCATTTTCTTCAAGCTCCAAGGGTAAAACTTCTTCTTCTTACTCGTCTAAGTTCTCATCTTCACTTATTTGTTGAGTTTATGCCATGTTCATCCATTTGATATTCTTATATCTACAAGCTTCTAAAATCTCTAGAAAATTGTGGAAAAATAATAAAAATGTGAAACCAATTTCTATGATCTGGTTATGTTCTCCACTTTCATTATTCAAGAGAATGTAATCAAAAACTTTTTCCGTCCTACTTTTCTTGTTAAGGCCAAAACTAGGTGGATTTGGGTAAATGAAGTTTTGTTCAATATTTAAGTTATGACACTTGATCTTAACTCCTTAAAACCTATAGTTGTTATATCTAGAAGCTTGAAATCAAAATAAACTCATAACCCTATTTTCCTTGGTTGGTCGAAACTTGTATGAAAAAGGTTTTGCTAATTTGGTTTTTCCTTTTTGAAATCTAATGCTTGATTTGAGCTCTCTAGCACTTATATTATCTAAATCCAAGAGCTTGAATCCAACTAAATTCTCTACCCTATTTTATGGTTCAAGGCCGAAACCCTACCCTAAGTGGTTGGATGATTTTTATTTCATATTTTCAACTTATAGCAATTTATCCTAACAAGCTAAGATCTAAGTAATTATTCTCCAAAAGATTAGAATGAGAAAATGACCCTAGCGTATTTTTGAATTGATGGCTGAAACCCAGCATTAATGTGTCAAAGAGGTTTTGTTGATTTATTTGTGGTTGTGTTGTTGGTTGAAGGAGGAATTGGTAACGTGTGGTGTGATAACGAGGAACATCGATTTCAGAATCTCGGTGATAACCCAGGTGGGGGAAAGAACCAACCTATCGTCAGAATGGATAAGTAGTAGAATATATAATAATTGTGTAGGGCGACCTAAACCCTACTAGTAGTCGAGTAATCGACAAGATCAAAATCACATTGGAAACCTTTTTTGAAAAACCAATGGCGATTCGGGGATTGTAGGTTTATTGACATTAGGTTGATTTTATATTGTTGATGGTTGATTTGATTATATTACCTTTATTGAATTGATTTTGTGCTATGTTGGTGATATTGGAATATTTTGATTGATATTGTGTTATGCATGATCTGCCTGGTTTTTTTTATTATGCTTAGTAGATTTTAAGCAAAGATATATATGTTGTCTAAGAGATGATTGTTTTCGGTGTGAGGATAATGATTATTTAGAAGTGCCTAACCTAGATGATGTATGTTAAAGAGGTGTTATGACATAGAATATATGTGTCAAGTTCTAATGGAAGGTTAAGGCACTAGGATGTTGTTAGAACGGGTTGGTGAGATTCAAGTTTTAGTGTTGTTGTCCACAACCGTGTATTGGTAATATAATACACAAGTTCAAAAGTGTATTGGTAATATAATACACAAAGACAAAAGTGTATTGGTAATATAATACACAAGGACATATGTGTATTGGTACACCGTGTATTGGTAATATAATACACGTAAACACATTTGTGTATTAGTAATATAATACACCGTGTATTGGTAATATAATAAACGTAAAACACATCTGTGTATTGTAAATATAATACACCGTGTATTCGTAATATAATACACGTACAATCAAGAGTTCTCGCGAGACCACTTCCACCTTGGTTAGGTGTGTTGATTGTCCGTGACAATTACTGTATAATTTACTATGACTCTTTTCCGCTTTTGATGATAGAACTGTTTCTTATCCCCTGTATATTTCTGTATGTTGTATTTTATCTCCTTGTGGAATCGTACGAGAAGACCCTGTGGATGAGCGTAACCGGGAGGAGTTGGATGGAACTCCCTACGAACCGGAGGCCGGAGGACGAGCTGTGACCCATGGAGATTAGGGTCTAGTTAGTTATGGCCAGTGCGTCTCATGAGGCATTTTTATATGTTTCCGTTTTGTTTAACTTTTGTTTAATTATATGCTTGTGAAAGATCTTACTGAAAGGATACCCTCAATAGTGTTTTGTAATATGTTTTTAAGACATATGTGTGTACGCTTAACATAACTATAGTGTGATGTTTTAATTAATTGAAGTTGTGAGCTTTTGAAACTTAACCTTTAATTTATATGAAATTTCATATTAAGCACATGAGTAAGAAATTATTTAATGAGGTTTTAGTCTAATAAAACACTGGGGCACAGTGAGATTCATATGTATGCATTGTGGTTCACAACCGTGTGAGTGGAACACACGAGGTCAAGATATCCTATTTTGGATATCGGATATTGCGGGTGAGTGACCTACTTGATATTGAGGTAGACTGCCGTAATACTCTTTTAGTCCATTGTTCTGATTATTCTATCGAGGATAGAGACACTATGTATTTTGTGCTTACACACTATTTCCAAAGGAGGAAATAATGGCGCACCGTGCTTAAAGCACTATTCCTATTAGAGATTAGGGAATAGGGGTGCACTGAGTTAATAGTTAATTTGTGCTTATGTGCTATTTCCAATGGGGGATTAGTGACACACACTGTGCTTAATGCTTTATTCCCTACGAGAGATAAGGGAATAGGGGCACACCAAGTTCTTGACCTCAGACCGTTCTGGACTACTGACTAATGTGATAGAAGTAGAGATGGCCGCATCATCATAAATGTTTAGATTGCATGAGTTGAGGGTAGAGAATGATATTGTTAATTGAGGATTTAGGTGGATTTGGAGTGATGATTGTCGGTAGCTTTTGTTATATTATAAACTATGATTCTTTTCCGCTTTTGATGATAGAACTGTTTCTTATCCCCTATATTTTCTGTACATTGTATTTTATTTATTATGGAATCGTACGAGAAGACCCTGCGGATGAGCTGAATGAGGAGGAGTTGGATGGAACTCCCTATGAATCGGAAGCTGGAGGTCAAGCTGTGACCCATGGTGATAGAGTATAGTTAGTATGGCTAATGTGTCTTTTGAAGTACTTTATATTTGTTTAGCTGAATAACATTTTGTTTAAGTATATGCCTGTAAGGGATCCTACTGAGAGGATACACTAAACAGTGTTTTGTTTAATTATAGTAAGACATATGTGTGTAGGTATAAAATAACCATGGTGTAATGTGTTAAGTATATGAAGTTGTATGTTTTATAAATTAAGTTTTTAATCTTTACTTATTTTACGTTAAGCGCGTGATAAAGAAATTAATTAATAAGGTTTAATTTAATAACACAACGGGGCACAACGGGGTGTCTCAGAATGATTGCCTCGCTTTTAATTTGGACCTATCCACTGTTAACTCTATTATATCAGTTTTTAATCATAATTGGAGTTTGCAGCTAGTTGAGGTTATCACCATTGCCATTACCAATGTGTTTTGGTATATATGGTTTAGCAGGAATCAAGCTAGGTTTGATAATAAATTATTATTTGTAAATGCTGCCATTTCTATGGCAAAGTCTAGTGTCTCTTTTGTAGGAAATTTTGCTGCTGGTTGCTGTCAGGATGAGGCTGAAAAGGAAATTTTACAGAAAATGTGCATAAAGGAAAAGCTAAGGAAAGCTCCAGCAATAACCTTTGTAATTTGGAAGTCTCCTAGCTATAACTGGATAAAGTTTAACTCTGATGGGGAAGCAAAAGGTTCTCTAGGAGCAGCTGGTTGTGGTGGGCTTTTCAGGGACCAATATGCATCCTCATTGGGCAACTTTGCTTGCAACATTGGGACTTCCAGTGCTTTGTCTGCTGAGCTGATTGGAATGATGATTGGAATTGAAAAGGCATTTGAAAAGGGTTGGAAAAACATATGGCTTGAATGTGATTCAATGTTGGTTATTAATGCCTTCAAGTAATTTGAAGTGGTTCCTTGGCCCTTGAGAAATCGGTGGATGAATGCCATGGTCTTAGCTAATAGGATGGGTTATGTCTACTCACATATTCTAAGATAAGGGAATAATAGTGCTGATGCTTTAGCAAACTTTGGTTTTTCTATTTCTGGTTTTGTATGGTGGAACTTTATTCCCCCTTTTCTTTTTTGCATAGGTAAGGTTGATGCCCCCTATGCCTTTTGTATTTTGTTTTCCTTTTTTTGAATAAATTCAAGGGTACTCTTTTTCCTTATGATGTTTTTATCCCTAAGGAGGGTTTTGCATTGTAAGGTTTTAACGAGACCCTTTTTTTTGAAGAAAAAAAAATTGAATTCATTTTCTTATATTTACTTTTTCTTTCCTCTTTGAGTTCATTTTTGGGAAAACATTTATTTAAAACATTTAATTTTTTCTCCTCAATCTTTTCAAAGTTTTATCCTTAATTACAATTACAATTGAGCACTGACCACTGTCAAGCTTTCAGACAATCCATCAATCAACAATTTATCCAATCATATAGAAATGCATATACCACAGTTAAAATCATGCTTCCACAAATAAAACTAAAATCACATAACAATTATATAACAATCACTGAAACACCACAAAAATTATTATGGATAACTTTACATACACTACACAACTAGCATATAGCCATCATAAACCCCTCAGGTAAGCTCCCATTACCTTTGTAGACCAGAAAAATATCGTCTCCTTGACGCATTCAACAGTTAGCTTCCTTCACCATGAAGCTGCTCAAGATTAGGCCCCAACTAACAAGCTAACATGACGTTCGGGTTCCTCTGATGTTTCACAACACACGCAGGCAAATACGCGTTAGCTTAAAAAAGTAAAATTTGCTCTCCCAAGCAAGCATAAACACAACCATCAATATAGGGAGAGCGTGCAAGCACTTACAACAAAATCAAATAACATAACAATCAATTATCATCCTCAAAACATACAATCAAAGGAAACTATAAATTTAATTTAACAAAACAGACTTGATTTCTCAATAAAATCAATTTGGGTAAAAAGGGTCCATCATTAAAATTGAGGAAAATTTGATTTAATTAGAGAATCATGAAATTAACCTTATAAATCATTAATTACAAGCCCTAATTGTACTAAAACTGAACCAATTTCATGATTAAAGTAAGATGAAAAGTTAGGTCTTTTGAGTGAAGTTGGATAAAATTAGATTCGATCATAAAAATATGAAATTGGCTTTGGAATTCATCAATTAACAGTCCCAATTGTTATAAAACATAGTTAATTTCACACTTAAGAACTGAAATTAAAAATCTTAGGGTTAGGGTTTGAGAAATTGATTTGGGCTTTTGGAAATGACATGATAAGATGAGAAATCTCTCACCCACAAATAAGAAGAAGAAGCACGGGGTGGTGCTGTGATGTACGCACGGCGGTGGCAGCAGCAACGCTGCGGAGGAGCGGCGGCGCATTCTCGCCGGTGACAACGACCCTGAGAGAACCCGACGAACCAGAAAGTGAGGCCAAGGAGGACGAGCTTCGAGTCGTCTCCTCCACCCATGGTGAGACTGAGCGACAGCCAGAGGCGAGCTGGACGTGGCAGCATGTGTCTGGTTTTGTGGAGAGAAGGAGAATGACTTGAAGAGGGAAAGAAAAGGTGTTTTGATGGAGGGAGAAGAAGAACGAAAAAGAAGAAGACAGGGGGGTAAAACGCGTACAGTATAGGGAAGGGAAACTTGGAGCTTTATCATGGAAACTTGGAGCTTTAGCATGAAGAAAATAAAATATAAAATTTGAAAGTTTGAAATATGATAGAGATTGATGCTTGAATTGGTCAACCAAGAAAATCTATGATCCAAAATTAATCTCTGATTAATTTTAAACAGACATATTTTCAAATCAAAAATTAAATAGAGTAAAATATGAAAATAATTTTATTTCAATCATATTATTTTAAATATTTTTCTAAATAAATACGAATAGTGACAATAACATAATATTATTGTCTAATAAGCGTACATACACTACAATAAGGCAGTGCTAACGCACTCATTAAAATAATTTTAAATGAGTATATAAAATTACTCAAACCAAACCACATAAAAATAAATAAAAATAAGCATCCAAATAATTAACCACTCCTAATAAAATAATATACACAAATACGTAAAAACTGGGATGTTACATTACTACCCCTCTTAAAAAAAATTCGTCCTCAAAATTTTGTAACTCGAAACTAGACAGTATCCTGTAATCTTATCTTGATCTCAAGATCCTACATTGTATCTCCTATCGTTGTCTTCCCTTTTGGTGATATTGGTAACTTCATAAGAAAATTCATTCTTATGTCGTTTATATTGATCCTCAAAACCATCCATCACTACCTTATGTTCCTTGTCCTTAACATTTCATCTTAGTCTATCACATTTGAAGGACATAATCAAAACTTAATCACTTCTCTTCTCAATACCGGTCCGTTAAAAAAACCTTCTTCAACATCTAACTCTCACAACTAACACCAAGATCAACACCAACTTTACCACAACATGCATCAACTTCTTATTCAAGGTATCCAATCGTAGTCTTAGTCCCATTGAACGTAGTCAACCATTCTATATCATATCAGCATCATGTGTCTCAATCCTCAAAAATTATTGCACCCCTTAATGTAAACTGAATTCAAAAGAAACCACACCAGTTAGGATTATCTAACTCATCAACTTTGAACTTCTCTAGCAACCTAGTTTTACACCAGAAATTATCTTTTTTGGTCACATTCAACTTAGGTGAAACTACTATAGGCACTTTCCTCTCAATATCTTAAACTCATGCAATCAATCTTTGCTACAAGTATTTGATCATTACTCTAAATTCCTTTAGTAATATTCTGCATCGGTCGGAATATGATCTATCGTAATCGTCTTACTTAATGACGTTGAGTTTAGGGGTTTTCATCTTACCAGTCACATCTACACCTCAACAAAACTCCTATCAACTCTTGTTTATCCTACTATAGGGATGACAATAATTAGGTAATACACTTACTCCCAGCTAACCTTCTAAGGATAGATCGTTTCTTACTTGCCCATTGAGTTGAGGGTGATCTGTTGGACTTAGCCTCAACTTGGTCCTCAACACTTAGAGCAGACTTCTCCGAAAAATGTTAGTAAACTTCAGGTCTTCATTTGAAAAGATGCTTAAAGATACTCCATGAAGTTTAATCAGTTCTCGGATACATACTTCGGTTAGCTTCTCCACTGCATAGTGGATCTTAACAATATAGAAGGGTGTTGACTTCGTTAGCTTATCCACGATAACTCGAAACTAATCAAGACTCTTAGAGGTTGTTGAAAAACCCATAACAAAATTTCATTGCGACACTATCATCTTAACAAGGGATGTCTCAAACGTCAAGTTATCCTTTCACTGTACTTGACTAAATCTGATATCATGACATGGATCGGATAACCATCCTCGTGACTTATGAGATAGGTCACACATCAATGACCTTTTTTTTTTTTTGAAAAGATATTAGGTAAGATTGATCTGAAAGGGATAAGTTCTATCAAACCACAACAGGAATTGGCCTTAAGGATTACGAAAAGAAATCTTCAAGACAACAAATTTCTTGATTTCACTTTCACGAGAAATCATAGAGAAGAATTTTATCAATCTGAAAGGTACAGGATTGTCCAGTATGTAAAAAGATTCTTCAATAGGTTCGTGAGTATAAAAATGCCCGGTACATTCGTACAAACATGACTCTACTAAAGTTCCTTCTTTCACAAGAACTTAAAAAACGAAGATTTAAAAGGGAAACAGTCTGACCAAAATTTAAACGGGGTCACATCTACCAAAAGTAAAAGTGATTAGCGTAAGTCTCATTAGAAACTTTTGTTACCAAGAAGCTATTTGTGTTATAACTCAAGAAATAGTTATAACAATTTTTTTTAACGAAATCTGAAAATATCCATACCAATGGATACTATCAAATCAATCCACTCAAATGTCTAATACACTGAGGATTATTTAGAAGTGCGAGTACAAATTCTCCCATACAAGGTATCCATTAGAGTAAATTAAATTTACAGACTACCAGGACCAATTTATGAGTCATGATAGATTTTAAATCAAGGTCAGAAAATTATGTTCGGCACATACGAAATTCACCACTGTGATTGTCTAATACAACCATAACGGTTTGAGGAACAATTGTCAATTTACAAGTGCATAAAGGAATGAACAGTACATAAAAGAATTTTCTTAATCATGAGACACTCACCCAAGGTTGAAGATTCGCATTAGCTTGTCTCGATCCCAAACAAGAGTGAAGGTCCTTCCAGACACGATTAGTTTGGTATGTTGTTGTTTCATGTCTTCTACTCTGAGTTGTGCACTACTACGGACAACTTAGTCCGTGTCTCAGTCATGCGAAGATTTGGTCTTTCCTCACAAGCTGAGTCAACGACGCAACAATCTTTGATAGATCCTCAATGAACCTTTGATAGTAACCGGTTAAACCAACAAAACTACGGGTATCTGTCACATTCTTTGGTTGCTCCCACAAAAGCATTGATTCCACTTTTGCAGGGTCGACAACAATACCTTCCTTTGTAATATCTTAACCCATAACTATTTTGACAGCAGACTTTCCAGTTAAATCGAGTTATCTAAATCGACTAACTTTATACGCGACATTCTACACGAAGCGATAGAGATAGGATCGAATCTAGAAACTAGATCGATCGACCACTCAATATCCTTTGCAAGCGGTAAACTTGGGACATTCTCAGCGAACATTCCCAGAAAATCCACCTTAGCTGACATACTATTCAAATGTCTGACACAATCCAAAAGGATAACCGAATGTGTCGCACATGGACCAAAACACAATTTACTAGCCATGGGTTCCTACAAGTCAAAACTCGTGTAACCCATCAAGATAAAAACACATACTTATAATCCAACACACATTGTTTCAATAAGGAAACAATTCAAACAACGTCTAACCAGAGATCACACAACAAAAACATAACATACATATTCCCCAAAGTTCTCGAAAGACTCGACCAGCTCTGATACCACTAATGTAACACCCCCCCTTGGGCATTACATGACTAACTCAATTTCGTAAAAACATGTTAAAAAAAATGCCGGTTGCTTTCGAAAAATAACTAATGTAATTCTCTACAAGTCATGAAAGTGGTGTAAAAATTTCTGGCGGAATACGGTAAAATTTAATCCATACGTTAAAGCAGTAATACCACGTTTCACTCATCATCATACAAATTCTGGTCATATACCTAACAAGTCCACCACCACGTACAAATTTTTCGAAAAATGTTTTCAACATACAAAGCTGAATCTCAAACTGAAAATTCACAAAGAAACATACGTACAGACCTTCTCAAAACAAAATAACCCAAAAGGAAATCCTAAGATGGTCGCTCTAAAAGCTATCCACTGGGAAAACCCCGTGGTCATCACCACGTTCAACGACCTCTTCAAAATCGGGACTAATATCCCGAGTGAAGCTAGAAAACTCCTCTGCATCATCTGTACATGAATGTAAAAAAACCACCACAGAGTCCAACAGAAACAACGCAAAGGTGAGATTCCGATATATGAGTTTTATCGTGATAGCTACATGCACGACACATAGATCAACAACATATGACAACAGCGACATGTAAAACAATATGATTCATAGTCATAATATCAATACTATTTAATCAAAGGGGATTCATACCTGAAAACCATCGTAGGTTTATAAAAAATGCATGATACTTCCAATATCCACTATTTATTTCCTAATCTCCGGAGATCCCAACTTTCATTCAATAACATCAATTATTTTGTCCGTCAAGGTTCTGAGTTCTAACTATTTAACTAACGTAACTCGGTAGGACGCTATCTCCAGCCATCATCGTAACGTAATTCACATGAACTCCAATGATAGTCATAACGTAACTCGGCCTACAAAATATCTCAAATATCCGAGCTCCAGAAATAGTCGTAGCGTAGCCCGGCCTTTCCTGGACCCACTTTCCAATCCACCAAGGGCACATCTGCCGATTTCATGCATGTAAAACATTTATTTTTGCCACTTTTATTTTTTGTTCATTCTTTCTTTGTCAAGGCTAAAAGAACACGACTTAAAGGCATAAAGCCAAATCTTCTTATTACAGGACACACGATCCACAAATTCAATCACGAAAACTCTTAAAGGCATAAAACCAAATCCTCTTATCACAGGACACGCGGTCCATAAATTTAATCACGAAACCCTAGGCTGATACACCAGTCCTAGGTTCAAAGATATGAGACATGAAGTCCACCATATCACTTACAGGACACAAGGTACATAAATAACAAGGATCAGTGATCTCCGTGTTTTCTCACAGAACACTAGAATTCCGACATCTCAGCTACTAGGTTCACTTTCATCTTTCTTTCATTTTTTTCAAACACGATTTTCGTTCTATGAAAACAAAATCGAAATTCAAATTGAAGAGGTTAAAATGTTTTGTCGGAAAACAAAATCGATTTTATCACTCATTGATTTGTTCTTTAACTAAAACATCTTTAAATATCATTGTTTTAAACATTTTCTTCCACTTCCACTATTTAAAACATTTAATTTTTTCTCCACAATCTTTTCAAAGTTTTATCCTTAATCGCAATTGAGCCCTGATCATTGTCAGGCTTTCAAACAATCCATCAATCAACAATTTATCCAATCTTTCAGATATGCATATATCACAGTTAAAATTATGCTTCCACAAATAAAACTAAAATCACATAACAATTATATAACAATCATTGAAACACCACAAAAATTATTACGGATAACTTTACATACACCACACAACTAGCATATAGTCATCATAAACCCCTCAGGTAAGCTCCATTTACCTTTGCAGACCAGAAAAAGATCTTCTCCTTGACGCATTCAACAGTTAGCTTCCTTCACCACGAAGCTGCTCAAGATTAGACCCCAACTAACATGATAACATGATGTTCGGGTTCCTTTAACGTTTCACAATACACGCAAGCAAATCTGTGACAGCTCCAAAAATCAAAAGTTGCTCTCCCAAGCAAGCATAAACACAACCATCAATATAGGGAGAGCGTCTGTAACAACCAGATTTTAATTATGTTGTTCAATCTGGTGAAATATAATTAATTATATTTTAATTTGAGAGTTAGAAATTATTGATTAAAATAAAATCATATTCACAGTCTACTTTATGGTAGAGGGTTACGGTAAAAATTTCGATTGAAAATTCAGACGAAAACCGGTTTGCGTTTTCACTGCCGGTACAAGTTTACGGTTCAAAAAACCTAATTTTGACCCATGAACGAGACGGTTAGTGTTTTTAATTTGTTTTCTTCATTGGTTATTTTGAAAATTTTGGTTCAAAAATGGAATATAATATTTTATTTGGGCGAAAACATCGGAAGAATTACGATCGGAAAATACAACCGAGTACGAAATAGAGCAGATTAGGGAGCACAAAAGAAGTGAAGTGACTTGATGGGACTTGATGGATATGGGTTATGACACACTCCAAAAGTGTAATCATCACACTTTTCAAATTATAACATTATATTCTAAAAACCTATTTTTCTCTTTCCTCTTCAACCAAACAAGTCTTAAAGACAAAACTTGCTCTCCAAGCTCATCCTCTCTCCAAAATTTCGTGCTCGCCTCTCCCTCCTCTATATAATCATCACTCATCTTCATTCTCTCATTTTCTTCCTCCATCTTCATACTTCTTCAACTTCTTCCATTTCTTCTTTTTTTCAAACACTTAAAGCTTCAATTTTTATTAGTCTTTCCACTTGAGTTCTTCATTAATGTTCTTCCTTATACTAAGGGTAATGCTCTCATATGATCTTTTTGCAAGTTTCATCTTTTATTTCTTAGTTTGCTTTATGTGTTCTTTATATGCTTTAAACTTCTAAAATCTCTCTAAAATGGTATAAAACTTATATTTTCACATACAAAGAGGTTGTGTAAAACAAAAATCTCTACCTATCTCTTCCAATGAAGGCTGAATGCTTGCATTTGTGACCTAGGAAGTTTTTGTTTCAACTTTTGGAATATGATCATGTGTTTGAGTTTCTAACTATCCATTGATCTTAAATCTATAAATCTTGGAAGTTTTGATAGCTTGTTCCTATGAAGACTGAAAATATGAATAAGTAAGCCTAGGATACTATGTTTCAACTTTCCAAGTGTGATCATGGATTTAGAACTCTTAAATCCTTGTGATTCTACACCTAAGAGTTTTTGTTAAACAAAGAATATTTTCCTCATCATCCTATGATGGCCGAAACTTAGTGTTTAGGTGCTAGGATGTTTGAGTTTTTATTTTTCCAAAATGATCATGGACTTAAGCTCCATAAGATATTTGGATGCTAAGTCTAAGAGATTGGAAAGTTTAAGGATTTCTAACTTGTTTATTCTATGTTATTAAAGCTAGGATGTATTGCTTTCATTTTTCCAAGATGATCATGGACTTGAGCTCCATAAGATATTTGGATGCTAAGTCTAAGAGATTGGAAAGTTTAAAGATTTCTAACCTATAAATCCTATGAAGGCCGAGCCTAGAAGTTTATGGACCTAGGATATTATGTTCTTATTTTTCCAAAATGATCATGGTTTTGAGCTCCTTAATACATATGGATGCTAAACCTAAGATATTGGAAAGTTTAGTGAATGATAGCCTATTTTACTAGCCTTGGCCGAATACCCTAAGTGTATAACTTAGTGGGATTTTAATTCAACTTTGTTAAATGATCATTGTTTATGAACTCCTAACACTTAAGGATCATAAATCCATGAATTGTATAATTTTCGGGAATCTCTAACCCTAAGAACTAGTCTTGGCCGAACCTATACCTTGTGGTTTAGTGTTCTTATTTGATTTTAACTTGTGATTTTGTGTTCATAACCTTAGACTTCCATCACGGAGGAAACGAGGACGTTTGTGGTATACCTCTTTGAGCATCTAATCTCCTTACCTTCACAGAAGGTGGAGTTAATACTTTGTGGTGTGACGACGATGAGCTTCGAGTTCGGGAGTTTGGTGATAACCTAGGTAGGGGAAAGAACCAACCTATTGTCGGAATGGATAAGTAGTAGATTATATAATAATTGTGTTGGGAGACCTAAACCCTACTAGTAGTCGTGTAATCGACAAGACCAAAATCACATTGGAAACCTTTCCTGAAAAACCGATGGCGATTCGGGGATTGTAGGTTTATCGATATTAGGTTGATTTTATATTGTTGATGGTTGATGTGATTTTATTACCTTTATTGAATTGATTTTATGCTATGTTGGTGATATGGGAATATTTTGATTGATATTGTGTTATGCATGATCTGCTTGGTTTTCATTATTATGCTTCGTGGATTTTAGGCAAAGATATATATATATGTTGTCTACGAGATGATTATTTTGGGTGTGAGGATAATGATGATTTAGAAGTGCCTAACTTAGGTGATGTATGTTAAAGAGGTGTTATGGCATAGAATATGTGTCAAGTTCTAATGGAAGGTTAAGGCACTAGGATGTTGTTAAATCGGGTTGGTGGGATTCAAGTATAGGTGTTGTTGTCCTTGAGCGTGTATTGGTAATATAATACATAAGGACAAAAGTGTATTGGTAATATAATACACCAAGACAAAAGTGTATTGGTAATATAATACACAAAGACAAAAGTGTATTGGTAATATAATACGCAAGGACATCTGTGTATTGGTAATATTATAAACCGTGTATTAGTAATATAATATACGTAAAACACTTCTGTGTATTGGTAATATAATACACCATGTATTGGTAATATAATACACATAAAACATTTATGTGTATTGGTAATATAATACACATAAAACACTTATGTGTATTGGTAATATAATACAGCGTGTATTGGTATTATAATACACGTAAAATCAAGAGTTCTCGCAAGACCACTTCCACCTTAACGGGAATGGGGGTGGAACACCTTAACGGGAATGGAGGTGTGCTCTAGGTGGAACATCCTAACGGGAATGAGGGTGTGCCCCGATGCAAATGAGGGATGGTGACAGGAGTAGTAGTTGCCACGATAACGTAAAGACATGGTGACAGGCCGGATTAAATAGGTTACGTTAAAATAACGTGTTAGATTACCTGAGAGTAAGGGTAGAGGATGATATATATTAACCTGAAGATGATTCGATAGTTATGTGTGTTGATTGTCTGTGACAATTACTGTATAATTTACTATGACTCTTTTCCGCTTTTTGATGATAGAACTGTTTCTTATCCCCTGTATATTTCTGTAGGTTGTATTTTATCTCCTTGTGGAATTGTAAGAGAAGACCCTGTGGATGAGCGTAACCAGGAGGCGTTGGATGCAACTCCCTACGAACCGGAGGCTGGAGGACGAGATGTGACCCATGGTAATTCGGGTCTAGTTAGTTATGGCCAATGCGTCTCGTGAGGCGTATTTTTATTATGTTTTCTGCCATTTAACTTTTTTCTAAGTATATGCCTGTGAGGGATCCTACTGATAGGATATCCTCAATAGTGTTTTGTAATATGCATAATATACTTATATTGTGATATGCCATTCTATATGAAGTTGTATACTTTATAAGTTAAGTTTTAATTTTTACGTATTTTCACGTTAAGCGTGCGATTAAGTGATTAAATAATGAGGTTTTAATCTAATGACACAAAGAGGCACAACGGGGTGTCTCATTTTGGTATCAGAGCAGTTTGGTTCTAAAATGGACTGTGGGATTATGTCCGATTCAAATCAAGGATTGCGAGGTTTAGGATGTTGTTACTGGCCGTGTCTAATTGAATCCACATAGGATATTGACTATGCTTAGAAGTTGGGTAGTGAGTCCGAACGCGATAACTAACATTGGTATGCAGCAGTCGGTAGCTGATGATACAGGAGCCAATGTTCAGAGAGGAGGAGCTGGAAAAAGGAGTTCCAGTAACAGGACTGTCGATGGCCAGACCTCAGGCCACTGGGAGAGTGTTTACAGTGAGGGGAGCTGAATCCTCTCAATCTGGGGATCTTATACTAGGTATGTATTTGATATCTGGTAGACTTTGTTTGTTTGTCTAAGTAGCATGATAGACAAGAAAGTGATGAGAGGTTTGTTGAGGTATAGTTGTGACTGGTAGGATGTGAACCCTTAAGATCAATATCAGTGAGTGAGACAATTGCTATACGTCAAATGTTGATCGAGGCATAGTATTACCAAGAGAATCTAAGGTAATGGTCAAATACTCGTAGTTAGTATGGATGATATGAATTTGGAAGATTAAAGGAAAAATACCTATAGTAGTTTTACCTAGGATGAATATGAGCAGGAAAGATAACTTCTTTTGGTTTTAATTACATTATGAGGTGCAATAATGTTCTTTTGAGGATTAAGATGTGTGATTTTGATATAATCTAAAATAGTGGAATACGCTACAAGGATCTAAGACTGAATGGATCCATTAAGTAGGAAGTTAGGGTAGTATTGAATGCGGTGTTAATTGTAGAAGTTAGATGTTGAAATGGATTGTGGTGTTAATTGTGGGAGTTAGATGTTGAAATAAGGTCCTCTAGTGAATCAGTAGTAAGAAGAATGAAAGGATTAAGTTTTAATTATGTTCTTCAAAGATGATAGATCAAGGTGAAATG
Organism: Sophora flavescens; assembly: GCA_030762895.1. NCBI lineage: Eukaryota > Viridiplantae > Streptophyta > Magnoliopsida > Fabales > Fabaceae > Sophora > Sophora flavescens. Next base: position 125,655,472 of record CM061064.1, read on the forward strand.
TTAAGGACAATGAATATAATGTAGTGATGGATTGTTTCGAGGATAAATAGAACAATATAAGAATGAATTCTGTTATAAAGTTACTGTTGCCACCTAGGGGAAAGACAGCGATGGGAAATACAATGTGGGATCTTTAGATTAAGATACGATTACAAGATAAGGTCTAGTTTTGAGTTAAGAAATTCCGAGGACGGAATTTTTTTTAGAGGGGTAGTAATGTAATAGCCTGAATTTAATTATGTTGTTCAACCGGTTAAAATATAATTAATTATATTTTAATTTGATAGTTATAAAGTGTTTTTGATTAAAATAAAGTCATATTCATAGTCTACTTTATGGTAGAGGGTTACGGTAAAAACTTCGGTTGAAAATTCAGACGAAAGCCGGTCTGCGTTTTCACTACCGGTACAAGTTTATTGTGCATAAAACCTAATTTTGACCCGTGAACAAGACAGTTAGTGTTTTTAATATATTTCCTTCAACTTTGGTTATTTTGAAAATTTTCGTTCAAAAATGGAATATAATATTTTATTCGGGCGAAAACGTCGTAAGAATTACGATCGGAAAATACAACCGGGTACGAAATGGAGCAGATAAAAGAAGTGAAGTGACTTGATGGGACTTGATGGAAATGGCTTATGACATACTCCAAAAGTGTAATTATCACACTTTTCAAATTATAACATATTATATTCTAAAAACCTATTTTTCTCTTTCCTCTTCAACCTAACAAGTCTTAAAGACAAAACTTGCTCTCCAAGCTTATCCTCTCTCCAAAATTTCGTGCTCCCCTCTCCCTCCTCTATATAATCATCACTCATCTTCATTCTCTCAGTTTCTTCCTCCATCTTCATACTTCTTCAACTTCTTCCATTTCTTCTTTTTTTTTTTCAAACACTTAAAGCTTCCATTTTTATTAGTCTTTTCCACTTGAGTTCTTCATTAAAGTTATTCCTTATACTAAGGGTAATGCTCTCATATGAATCTTTTTGCAAGTTTCATCTTTTACTTCTTAGTTTACTTTATGTGTTCTTTATATGCTTTAAACTTCTAAAATATCTCTAAAATGGGAGAAAACTCCTTTTGAGTTGAAACAACTTTCTATAGTCTTATATTAACTTATATTTTCACATACTAAGAGGTTGTATAAAACAAAAATCTCTACCTATCTCTTCCAATGAAGGCTAAATGCTTGCATTTGTGACCTAGGAAGTTTTTGTTTCAACTTTTGGAATATGATCATGTGATTGAGTTTCTAACTATTCATTGATCTTAAATCTATAAATCTTGGAAGTTTTGATAGCTTGTTCCTAAGATGGTTGAAAATATGAATAAGTATGCCTAGGATACTAAGTTTCAACTTTCCAAGTATGATCATGGATTTAGAACTCTTAATACCTTGTGATTCTAAACCTAAGAGTTTTTGTTAAACAAAGAATATTTTCCTCATCATCCTATGATGGCCGAAACTTAGTGTTTAGGTGCTAGGATGTTTGAGTTTTTATTTTTCCAAAATGATCATGGACTTAAGATCCATAAGATATTTGGATGCTAAGTCTAAGAGATTGGAAAGTTTAAGGATTTCTAACTTGTTTATTCTATGTTATTAAATCTAGGATGTATTGCTTTCATTTTTTCCTAGATGATCATGGACTTGAGCTCCATAAGGTATTTGGATGCTAAGACTAAGAGATTGGAAAGTTTAAAGATTTCTAACCTATATATCCTATGAAGGCCGAACCTAGAAGGTTATGGACCTAGGATACTTTGTTCTTATTTTTCCAATATGATCATGGTTTTGAGCTCCTTAATAAATATGGATGGTAAACCTAAGAGATTGGAAAGTTTAGTGAATGCTACCCTATTTTACTAGGCTTGGCCGAATACCCTAAGTGTATAACTTAGTGAGATTTTAATTCAACTTTGTTAAATGATCATTGTTTATGAACTCCTAACACTTAAGGATCATAAATCTATGAGTTGTATAATTTTCGGGAATCTCTAACCCTAAGAACTAGTCTTGGCTGAACCTATACCTTGTGGTTTAGTGTTCTTATTTGATTTTAACTTGTGGTTTTGTGTTCATAACCTTAGACTTCCATCACGGAGGAAACGAGGACGTTCATGGTATACCTCTTCGAGCATCTAATCTCCTTACCTTCACAGAAGGTGGAGTTAATACTTTGTGGTGTGATGATGAGGAGCTTCGAGTTCGGGAGTTCGGTGATAACCCAGGTGGGGGAAAGAACCAACCTATCGTCGGAATGGATAAGTAGATTATATAATAACTTTGTAGGGCGACCTAAACCCTACTAGTAGTCGTGTAATCGACAAGACCAAAATCACATTGGAAACCTTTTCTGAAAAACCAATGGAGATTCGGGGATTGTAGGTTTATCTATATTAGGTTGATTTTATATTGTTGATGGTTGATGTGATTTTATTACCTTTATTGAATTGATTTTACGCTATGTTGGTGATATGGGAATATTTTGATTGATATTGTGTTATGCATGATCTGCCTGGTTTTAATTATTATGCTTAGTGGATTTTAGGCAAAGATATATATATGTTGTCTACGATTGGGTGTGGGGATAATGATGATTTAGAAGTTACTAACTTAGATGATGTATGTTAAAGAGGTGTTATGGCATAGAATATGTGTCAAGTTCTAATGGAAGATAAAGGCACTAGGATGTTGTTAAATCGGGTTGGTGGGTTTCAAGAATAGGTGTTGTTGTCCATGACCATGTATTGGTAATATAATACACAGGGACAAATGTGTATTGGTAATATAATACACCAAGACAAAAGTGTATTGGTAATATAATACACAAAGACAAAAGTGTATTGGTAATATAATACGCAATGACATTTATGTATTGGTAATATAATACACCGTGTATTGGTAAAATAATATACGTAAAACACTTCTATTTATTGGTAATATAATACACCGTGTATTGGTAATATAATACACGTAAAACATTTATGTGTATTGGTAATATAATACACCATGTATTGGTAATATAATACACGTAAAACACTTCTGTGTATTGGTAATATAATACACCGTGTATTGGTAATATAATACACGTAAAATCAAGAGTTCTTGCCAGACCATTTCCACCTTAACGGCAATGGGGGTGGAACACCTTAATGGGAATGGAGGTGTGCATTAAGTGGAACATCCTAATGGGAATGAGGGTGTGCCCCGATGCAAATGAGGGATGGTGACAGGAGTGGTAGTGGCCACGATAACGTAAAGACATAGTGACAGGATTAAAGAGGTTACGTTAAAATAACGTGTTAGATTGCCTGAGATTAAGCGTAGAGGATGATATATATTAACCTGAAGATGATTCGATAGTTATGTGTGTTGATTGTCTGTGACAATTACTGTATAATTTACTATGACTCTTTTCCTCTTTTTGATGATAGAACTGTTTCTTATCCCCTGTATATTTCTGTAGGTTGTATTTTATCTCCTTGTGGAATTGTACGAGAAGACCCTGTGGATGAGCGTAACCAGGAGGCGTTGGATGGAACTCCCTACGAACCGGAGGTTGGAGGACGAGTTGTGACCCATGGTGATTAGGGTCTAGTTAGTTATGGCCGGTGCGTCTCGTGAGGTTTATTTTTATTATGTTTTCCGCTGTTTAACTTTTGTCTAAGTTTATGCCTGTAAGGGATCTTACTGATAGGATATCCTCAACAGTGTTTTGTAATATGCATAATATACTTATATTGTGATATACCATTCTATATGAAGTTGTATACTTTATAAGTTAAGTTTCAATTTTTACATATTTTCATGTTAAGCGTGCGATTAAGTAATGAGGTTTTAATCTAATGACACAAAGAGGCACAACGGGGTGTCTCAGCGTCCAAGCACATACAACAAAATCAATAACATAATAATCAATTATCATCCTCAAAACATAAAATCAAAGGAAACTATATATTTAATTTAACAAAACAGACTTTTTCTCAATAAAATCAATTTCGGTAAACATGGTCCATCATTAAAAATGGGGAAATTTTGATTTAATTAGAGAATCATGAAATTAAGCTTAGAAATCGTTAATTACAAGTCCTAATTGCACTAAAACTGAACCAATTTCATGATTAAAGTTAGATGAAAAGTTAGGGTTTTTGAGTGAAGTTGGGGAAAATTAGATTTGATCATAGAAATATGAAATTGGCCTTGGAATTCATTAATTAACAGTCCCAATTGTTCTAAAACATGGTTAATTTCACACTTAAGAACTGAAATTAAAAATCTTAGGGTTAGGGTTTGAGAAATTCATTTGGGGCTTTTTGAAATTTGACATGATAAGATGAGAAATCACTCACCCACAAGGAAGAAGAAGAAGCACAGGGTGGTGTTGTGATGTATGTGCGGCGGCGCGTTCTCGCCGGTGACAACAACCCTGAGAGAACCAGACGAACCAGAAAGTGCGGACAAGGAGGACGAGGTTCGAGTCGGCTCGTCCACCCTTGGTGTGGTCGAGCGATGGCCAGAGGCGAACTGGACGTGGCGGCACGCGCTGGTTTTGTGGAGAGAAGGAGAATGACTTGAATAGGGAAAGAAAAGGTGTTCTGATGGAGGGAGAAGAAGAACGAAAAAGAAGAAGAGAGTGGGGAAAATGTGTACAATATAGGGAAGGGAGACTTGGAGCTTTAGCATGAAGAAGGAGATAAGGAAAAAAAAAGAGACAAAATAAGAAGGGGCCGGGGGGGGAGGGGTAGAGGTCGTGCGTGACTTAGAGAGGAAGAGAAAAAATTCTTTTTCATTTTCTCTTTTCATTTTTTTAAAAGATGATCGGTACCTAATTAAGTGGTTAAGATTGAGTCTATAAAAAATAGATTTGGTTTTAACCTTTGGATCTAAAAGTAATGAGGGAAAAATAAAAAATTTCAAAGTTTGAAATATGATAGAGATTGATGGTTGAATTGGTCAACCAAGAAAATCAATGATCCAAAATTAATCTCCGATTAATTTTAAACGGATATATTTTCAAATCTAAAATTAAATAGAGTTAAATATGAAAATAATTTTATTTCAATCATATTGTTTAAAATATTTTTCTAAATAAATACTAATAGTGATAATAACATAATATTATTGTCTAATAAGCGTTCATACACTGCAATAAGGCAGTGCTAACGCACTCATTAAAATAATTTCAAATGGGTAAATAAAATTACTCAAACCAAACCACTTAAAAATAAATAAAAACAAGCATCCAGATAATTAATCACTACTAATAAAATAATATAAACAAATACGTAAAAACTGGGATGTTTCAAAGAGCCTCAAACAATATCCCAAGAGATATACCCTCTCTTGTCAATCCACAAGGAAAACATCTCCCTTGTAAACACTTGGAAATCACATCCAAGAAACACCTACAAGAGATATATCCTCTCTTGTAAGAATGGTGTAGAAAAGAAAGGTTTGAGTCAATTCGACTCTTACCAACAATATGCACTCTTAATAGTGTTGATAGAAACAAATTGAAACACAAGATACAAAGACATCTATATGGTGTAAAGCTCTCTCATTTAAGTTCATTTAAAAACCATTTAATTTTTATTTTGAAAGCTCATTTATGTCTGTGTGTGTCCAGTTTTGATTATGAGAGTTTTACTTACCATTTATAAGGGAATCTAAAACACACAGTACAATTAATGAAATTCCCTTGTCCCAATCTTGAAAGACTTGATCTTCTGGATACTCTTTTCCTCTATTTACAATACAGTCCTTCTTGGATTTTAGCTTTTCCAGCTCTTGACATCATAACTTTGCTTATCCCAACCTGAACTTTTCTATTTCACAATGTTCTCATAAATCACATTAGTTCAAGGTATAGAAAATAATATTTCATATTTAATTTCAGATACAAAGCCATGTATAACATTTAATCTCATGAGACATATTTGAAGATAATATCATATTTAATGGTCCTTATGTCTTTAGGTATATAATAATAATTCCTTGTTTGATTCTATGCCAGTTTATCATATTGTTAATCATATATCAAGTATCACAATACACATCAAATAGTCACATGACATATTAAGTCCAATATTCTTTTTATTGAATTAATAACATGGCAACATCAAAACCTATTTGACATTTTGGTTCACATTCTCCCCCTTAATACTATATTTGTCACATCAAAACCTATATCACCTTTAGGTTCACATTAGGGACATTAATAAGGAAATAGAATTAAAGGATTAAGTCTCAATAATTCTAAGACATGGAGATTAATTGAGAATAACAAATCTGAGGATTGATGGTTAGTTAAAAGCCAATAGGATTGATCTTTGAATACCTTAGGAAATTTAGCAAGGGTTCCTTACCCTTTCTTCCCAGAAATAGTATGGTCATGCTCGACAGTTAGTACAACCGTGCTTTACTTAAAAGTCAGCACGCCCGTGCTGGGGGAAGAACGGTCGTGTTCCCCTATCCATAACAGAATGCTGAAATAGGAACAAGGGTGTCTTACCCCAATTGTTCCTAATGATAAAATAAGATGTCGAACGAAGAAAAGACAAGTTAGATAATTTAAATAAGACTGAATGAGATAATTATAAAGTGTTAAAGATGGTTTGTTGGTTGTGGCTTCATAATACTTAAGAAGGGGGAGTGAATTGAGTATGTATAATTTTTGAAAACTTTTTCCCTTTACGCAAAAACGTAAACTTTTCTAAAACTTTTGAAAATGTTTTGTCAACCAACAAACCAAAACAAGTTTTTACCAAAGTAATTGATTTAAGACTTGATTCTTTAATAAGAAAGATAGATTAAATGATTGATTTCAGAAATTTAACATACACAGGTTATTCCTTAACTATTGCCTAAACATACATTCATCAATTAAAGCAATCAAAAGAGTTAAGGGATAGAGAGAAATGCAAACCGAGATTTTATCCTGGTTCAGCTACCTCCTCTGGTAACCTACATCAAGTCCCCACAATTACTATGAGTTTCGTTCACTAAATCAAACACAATTACAAGATCCTTTACAAGCTTCAACTCACAGGTTCTTTCTACCCAATTGACAGCTTTTCAGTCAAAGCAATCTTGTAATCCCCAAGAGTCCCTTCTACTCTTGATCTTCATAGAGAGAAATCCTTCTCTCTAATATTTTTCTTTCAGTATGTGAAAAGATTTGTTTCTAAGATTCTCATAAATCAAGTATTACAAATTGAAGCTCTAAACAAAAATGTTCAATTTTTCTCAATGAAAAATCTCTCTCTAGAAATTTGTATGTAATCTCAGTATAGAATGAAATTGTTGTTGAGAAAGTGTTTTCCCATTCCTTTATATAGTTGTATTCCAAAATAGATCCGTTGGGCACACTTTAGAAATCGATTAAGATCAAAACAAAATTTCATGAAAAAAAATTAGTTATCAGTCAATCTATTGTATAATCGATGTATTAAACAAAGTTTCCATTTTTATAACAGAGTACATCGATTGCTCAATCGATTGGGTTCTTGGAAATTCTTGATTTTGAACAATACATAGATGTGTACATCGATTGTGTTCTTGAAGAACATGTGTATTCTCAGTCTAGATGTCTTTACATCGATTGATCAATTGATTGTATGATTGTTGTCAAAAGTTCTAGCCTCTGTTTAGGCTTATACATTGATGAATCAATCGATTGTATGATCTTTCAAAAAGGTTTTTACTTCTGTTCTGCATATGCATCGATGTACCAATCGATTGTATGCATGTGTCAAAAGTCTTGGCTTTCGTTAAGTCTTATACATACATGTTGCAATCTATTTATAGAAGCTGATTTGCATACTTATTAAGTAAATCCAGAATCAATCGATGTATACATTGATGTATAGCATTTATACATTGATGTACACCTAGGTTTTCATTAAAAGTTAGATAATTAACTGAAAGTACATCAATGTACACATAGATGTACATAACTTTCAATTAATCCTTTTTCATTCCAAGTTCATTTTAATTTGTGAAAACCATTTTAATTGTTTTTAGTAGAGAGCTAATTCCAGGAGAGTCACTTAAATTTTTATTCACATAAAAATCTAATGATCCTTGCTTGAGACTCCTTGTGATTCTTCTTTGAGATTTCTTCATCTTCAAGCATTCCTTCACGATCCTCCTTTTTATCCTTTGACCCTTTGCATCCACTTCCTTGCACTCTTGATATCTTATACAAACATTTAAACTTGGTAAATAGTTAGTGAATCAAAGTTTAATCAATGAAGTTTGTCATTAATCAAAACATAATAGAGTCATATATCCACATGGTTAAGTCGGTAACGATGTTACCGCACGTTGTTGTACCTTGGTGCTTAATGGCCAATGGGGCCTTGATGCTCAATGGTCAAGGTGTTGTTTATGTTGAACCTTGGTGCCTAGTGGCCAAGGGGGCCTCGAAGCCAAGTCGTTGAGGTGTTGATGGTGATAAACTTTGGTAGCCTAGTGGCCAAAGCGAAGGTGGTGATTGTTGGTTATATGTTGTTGTTCCTCATGCATTCATGCATTGGAGATGTTAGTGGGGGGAAGGCGATTTGGACGTACGCGGTGATTCATCCGAGAGTTAGGTGAATTGCCTACACCTACGGTGGCGCATCCGAGAGTAAGGTGCATCGACTATCCAAGGGGTTCACCCATGGTTTGGTGAACTATCGGCGTTGGTGCTTAATGGCGAATGTGAATATGTAACTCCGAAGTTGACTTCCTGCGACAGATTGGATCCACATGCATAATGGAGTAGTGTTGCACCGCATTACATACATTGATTGAATTGTTATAAATGATATAAATGTGTTGTGTAAGTTGACCTGTGATAACATGCTATTGTTATGATGTATGCTCATCTTGCTAACTGCTTCCATGCCCTTATTTTTTGTACATGTTTCTTACTCCCCGTCTTTTGTTGTTTGCTTTGTATATACCTTTTTGTTATGGAGAGGACGGTGAGTAGCCTGTTTAGGAGTGACTCTGAGGAGCCTCTACTCGTAGTTTAGGATTTCCCAGTTTTAGTTTGTTTATCCGTGATGTTTCCGGATTTTGGTTATACCAGCTTTGTAATGTGACATCAGGGTTGGGTTATGTTTTTCATGTTATGTTTTTATTTCCTCGTTGTTTATGTTTTGTTACAATGTGGTACTTGCTACCTATGGTTTTTCATTTTAAAATAAATGATATGCATGTTTTTATTTTATTTCTTCTATGTTATTTCTTTATAAATACATGCGGGGTAGAGGGTGTCACATTTAGGGGTATCAGAGCAGGTTTATCCTATCAGGCCGTGGTATGAGTCTGTTATGAGTCTTCTGTGTGCTCTTGTCTGAATTATCTATATTTATTATAGATAACAATGCTTAGTAATAAGAACCTTTAGTTCTTACTGCTTGGTTCTCTGTATTTAATAGTTGTCTTGGGCAAGTACAGGAACCAATGGTAGGAAGAGGTAGGAACGATCGGGCTATCACTGATGCATTGGTATTGCTTGCCAATGCTATAGGCTAGAACCAGAACAACAACAATGGATGACCAGTTGAGTTTTAAGGTCTTGACAAGTTCCAGTGAAACAATCCACCTTCCTTCAAAGGAGCTTATGACCCTGAAGGTGCCATTTTGTGGATGTGGGAGATTGATAAGATCTTCCGGGCTATGGGACGCAATGATTTTTAGAAAGTCATCTTTGGGACTTTCATGCTGACAGAGGAAGCTAAGAATTGGTAGGAGAAGTTCCGCCAGCGTATGGAAGCTGAAGGTACAGTGGTCACTTGGAATGTCTTCAAGGACAGGTTCTTGGAGAAGTACTTTCCAGCTGTCATTCGCGATAAGAAGGAGATGGAGTTCTTGGCTCTGAAGAAAGGGAGTATTTCTGTGAGAGACGAAACTGTGAAGTTTGAGGATCTTGCTCGTTATTACACATTGTATCAGTATGTAACTGACGACCACTCTAAGTGCATGAAGTTCGAGGATGGTCTGAGTCCAGAAATCAACCAAGGCATCAGTTATCAGGAGATCCACGTCTTTCCAGTCTTGGTGAACAAGTGTAGGATTTTTTAGGTTGCCTACAAATCCAGAATGTCAAGCTACAAGGGTTCAGATGCCCAGGGCAATAAGAAGAACGATCAGAAGGACAAGGGAAACAGGCATCTAGCCCCAGTCGGCCGGGACTTCAAGCAGGGTGGCAAGAAGCCACAGTTATCTCCAGACAGGTTTAGGAGTTTGGAGTCTTCTGCTCCTAGACCCATCCGGTGCGACAAGTGTGGACAGGATCATTACACTGCTTAGTGCAAGAAGACAAACGTCATCTGCTTCAAGTGTGCCAAATCTGGTCACATCAGCCTAGAGTGTGGAGGAACAAAGTCAGAACCGTAGAGTGCTAGCAAGAATCAGAAACCCCAGGCCAATCGACTAAAGACCAGTGGGAGAGTCTTTACTCTTAGTGGAGCTGAGGCCTCCGAGTTCGAGGACTTGATCCAAGGTATGTGCCTCATTGATGGAACTCCTTTAGCTGTATTGTTAGATTTGGGTGCCACTCACTCGTTTATATCACATGAATGTGTTAAGATTCTTAAATTGCTCGTGACCCTTCTTGAGTGTGATTTAATTGTTGCCATGCCCACAAATAAACATGTTCTTAATTCACATGCATGCAAGAATTGTCTCATTACCATTAATGGTAGGAATTTTATTGTTGATCTTGTATGCTTACCCTTAAAAGAACTTGATGTTATTCTTGGCATGGATTAATTATCTTCCAACCACATCCTCTTAAATTGTTTTGATAAAACCATAGTTTTTGGAACTCCTGTGGAGTTTAAGGATCCGAGATTTCTCTCTACCACCCAAGTTAAAGCTTCTATGAAAGAAGAGGCCCAAGTCTACATGATGTTGTCTTCTCTAGAAGTAGAAAGCAAGCCTGATGTTGGGAATGTGCCGATAGTAAGAGAGTTTCCTGAACTTTTCCCTGGAGATGTTTATGAATTACCCCCTGAGAGAGATGTTGAGTTTACCATAGACTTAGTTCCGGGAACGGGACTCATATCCATAGCACCTTATAGGATGTCTCCTCTAGAGCTAGCTGAGTAACGGTTTGAGGAACTGATTCAAAAAAGGTTCATTAGGCCCAGCATGTCCCGATGGGGAGCGCCAGTGTTATTGGTAAAGAAGAATATGGCAGCATGAGGTTGTGTGTCAACTATCGACAACTCAACAAAATGACTGTTAAGAATAAGTATCCCCTTCCTAAGATTGATGATCTTATGGACCAGTTGACAGGAGCTTGTGTTTTCTCCAAGATAAATTTGAGATCAGGATACCATCAAACTCGGGTTAAGTCTGATGACATCCCAAAGATTGCATTTAAAACGCGTTATGGTCACTACGAGTATTCGGTTATTCCCTTCGGTGTGATTAATGCTCCTGCTGTGTTCATTGATTATATGAACAAGACCTTTCACCCTTACTTGGATAAGTTTGTGGTGGTTTCATAGATGATTTCTTAGTGTACTCCAAGACCAAGGAGGAACATGAGGAACACTTGAGGGTTGTCTTGCAGACCCTTAAAGAGAAACAGTTGTATGCTAAGTTGTCTAAGTGCGAGTTTTGGTTAGAAAAGGTGAGTTTATTAGGACACATCATCTTTAATGGCGGGATAGCTGTGGATCCGGCTAAGATACAAACATTGATCCACTGGGAAGCACCAAAGTCAGTGACCGAGATTAGGAGTTTCTTGGGTTTAGCAGGGTACTATAGGAGGTTCATAGAAGGTTTCTCTAAGATAGCTTTACCTTTGACCCGTCACACCAAGAAAGACGGCTCTTTGTGTAGGACTCTCTAAGTGTGAGGAAAGTTTCCAAAAATTGAAGGAAAGGTTAACGTATGCACCAGTGTTAGTTTTGCCCAATCCTAGTGAACCTTTCGTAGTGTACTGCGATGCTTCTAAGAAAGGTTTAGGTGAAGTGTTAATGTAGAATGGTAAGGTAGTAGTCTATGCCTCTAGGCAGTTGAAAACTCATGAGAAGAAATACCCTACCCATGATTTGGAATTAGGAGCCGTAGTTTTTAGCTTAAATATCTAGAGGCATTACCTTTATAGAGCTATGTTTGAGGTTTTTAGTGATCATAAGAGTTTAAGATATCTGTTTGACCAGAAAGAGCTCAATATAATGAAACATAGGTTGAAGAAGTTCCATAAAGATTATGATTTTGAGTTGACCTACCACCCAGGAAATGCCACTGTAATGGTCGATGCCTTAAATAGAAAAACCTTGCATGTTTCCGCTTTGATGGTTAGGGAGTTGGATCTGATAGAAGAGTTTAGATATCTGAGCTTAGCATGGGAAGTTACCCCTAAGAGTATTAGGCTTGAAACGTTGAAGATTACAAACAGTTTGATGGATCAGATTAGAGAAGGTCAAAAGATAGATGTATACCTCTTAAGCCAAAAAGAGCTACTTGCTCAGGGTAGAGACCTTAGCTTTAAGGAAGGAAGTAATGGAGTTTTGAGGTTTCAAAATAAAGTTTGTATACCAGATGTTCTGGAGCTTAAGAAGTTGATCCTTGAGGAAGTACATAGAAGTAGACTGAGTGTGCACCCAAATGCCACTAATATGTATCAGGATCTGAAGTGTATGTTTTGGTGGCCTAGCATGAAAAAGGATGTGGCTGAGTTTGTTTATGTGTGTTTAGTGTGCCAAAAAGCTAAGATAGAACGCCGGAAGCCTTCAGGAAAGATGCAACCTTTAAGTATCCCAGAATGGAAATAGGATGGTATCTCTATGGATTTTGTGTCTGGACTCTCCAGCTGGTTGGGATGCTATTTGGGTTGTTGTGGATAGATTGACTAAGTCTGCCCATTTCATCCCTATTAATATGGAATATCCCTTAGAGAAGTTGACCAAGTTGTACATCAAAAAGATAGTTAAGCTACATGGTGTTCCCTCTAGCATAGTGTCAGATAAAGACCCTAGATTTACCTCTAGGTTTTGGATTAGTTTGCATGAGGCCTTAGGGACAAAGCTTATACTAAGCTCATCTTACCACCCACAGACTGATGGTCAGTTTGAGAGAACCATCCAGTCCTTAGAGGACTTGTTGAGAGCTTGTGTGCTAGAGCAATCAGGTAGTGGGGACAAGTGTTTGCCCCTAATAGAGTTCACCTACAACAACAGCTTCCATTCCAGTATTGGGATGGCACCCTATGAAGCGTTGTATGGTAGGAGATGTAGAACACCCTTGTGTTGGAATGAACCTGGTGAGAATGTTGTGCTAGGACCTGAGATTGTACAGGAAACCACGGAGAAAGTGAGGATGATCCAGGAAAATATGAGAGTGGCACAAAGTAGGTAAAAAAGAGCTCTCGAACAAAAGAGCTATCATGATAAGGGGAGGAAGGCTCTCGAATTCCAGGAGGGTGATCATGTAGTCTTGAGAGTTACTCCAATAACTGGGGTCGGTAGAGTAATGAAAGCGAAGAAACTTACTCCCAAATTCATTGGCCCTTACCAAATTTTAAAAAGAGTCGGTGAAGTTGCTTACCAAATCGTGTTACCACCTTTCTTGTCCAAACTTCATAACGTGTTTCATGTGTCACAACTTAGAAAATACATTCATGATCTGAGCCATGTGATAGTACCCGACACAATTCAGTTAAAATAGAACTTCACTTTCGAGGTACTACCGATTGGAGTTGAGGACCGGAGGGTGAAGCATCTATGAGGCAAGGAGATTCCCTTGGTTAAGGTAGTTTGGAGTGGGGCTAATGAGGAAAGTGCTCCATGGGAGCTTGAGAGCAAGATGATGGAGGCGTACCTGTACCTTTTCAATCGAGGTGAGTAGAAATTTTGAGGACGAAATTTTTATAAGGGGGTGGAATTGTAACACCCCGTTTTTCGTATAAGTCTCTAAAATGATGTTATATGTTTTGTATATGTTATAAAGGGCTAAGTGGGATTTCGAAGCAAGAAATTCCTTTCTGATGCATGAGTACGATCGTGCTCATGTATCAGCACGCCCGTGCTTAGGCACGTGTCTTGTTGCTGCCTGAGCCACAAGCACGGTCGTGCTTAGGGGGAGCACGATGGTGTCGGAAAACGAGGCTTTGTGACGTTGATGTTGTGAGCCCGTGCTTAAATGAGCACGACCATGTGCTCATGTTAAACACAACCATGCTTAGGGGGAGCACGGCCATGCTCGAGTCTGAAGTTATATAAACAGAGGACTCCGTGAGGGTTTCGAGTATAACCCTCACATTGACACTTTGTGCAATCCAAGTATGACAGAAACCTCTCGCCTTTCCCTTCCTTTGAACCCTTTGAAGTTCATAGTGTTCTTACGTCCGTTTGGGAGAGAAGTCATGCGCTAGTGTCATCTAAGGTAATGTTATCATCCCTCTATTAATCTCTTTTACTAGTTTTTTGGATTTGGGATTAATTGGTTGTTCTTATGTGATTGACCCAGGCTTGAAGATTTCATCGAGCCTCTCTAGGGGACAAGAGTAGTTTCGTTTATGCTTAGCCAAAGGAGCTTAGATTTTCATACCAGGTATGGGGAGAAGGGATAGTATGAACATGTAGGCATTGGAGGTAGCGTAAGATGAAGGGTTAACCCATGACCCTATTGTTTACTATTTGTTTACTTGCTATCTTGTTCATGGTGGTATATATTTAACTGTTATTGGTATTCCTATATATGAATTGTATTTGATGATGCCATGCTTGGATTGATGATGCCATGAATGATGTTTTTGGTTTGATTATGCTACTCATGATTATGGATGAATGTTGATGATGATATTGTCATGAATGAATGACTTGGTTGTTTGGTTGATGTTGTGAGACGAACGATAATGTTAATAAGACATTAAAAGACATTAATAATGATGAATGAAGTTAAGGGATAAATTCCCAATTGTTCATAAGACTTGAATCGTAGTAATGAGAGGCAAGGTTAATGCTATTGGTATAGTTAAGACCCTAGGATCGATTCATGAGTGTTTTAGGGACATTAATAATGAAATAGAATTAAAGGATTAAGTCCCAATAATTCTAAGACATGGAGACTAATTGAGAATAACGAAACTAAGGATTGATGGTTAGTGAATAACGACCGTGCTTGACTTAAAAGTCAGCACACCTGTGCTGGGGGAAGCACGACGGTGCTCCTTTATACAGAATAGAATGCTAAAACAGGAACATGGGTGTCTTACCCCAATTGTTCCCAATGATAAAATAAGACACCGAACGAAGAAAAAACAAGTTAGATAATTTAAAGAACACTGAATGAGATAATTAAAAAGTGTTAAAGATGGTTAAGTCGGTAACGATGTTACCGCACGTTGTTGTACCTTGGTGCTTATTGGCCAAGGGGGCCTTGATGCTTATTGGTCAAGGTGTTGTTAATGTTGAACCTTGGTGCCTTGTGGCCAAGGGGGCCTTGATGCCAAGTGGTTAGGTGTTGATGGTGATAAAACTTTGGTAGCCTAGTGGCCAAAGCGGAGGTGGTGATTGTTGATTATGTGTTGTTGTTCCTCATGCATTCATGCATTGGAGATGCTAATGGGGGATGTGCAACATAGGGGAGGTCGTCCGAGAGTAAGGCGATCTGGACGTCCGTGGTGATTCATATGAGAGTTAGGTGAATCGCGTACACCCACGGTGGCGCATCCGTGAGTAAGGTGTGTCGGCTATCCAAGGGGTTCATCGGTGGTTTGGTGAACTGCCGGTGTTGGTGTTTAACGGTCAATGTGGATATGTAACTCTGAAGTTGACTTCCTGAAGTAGATTGGATCCACATGCATAATGGAGTAGTGGAGTAGTGTTGCTCTATATAGCATTCATTGATTGGATTGTTATAGATGATATAAATGTGTTGTGTATATTGAATTTTGATAACATGCTATTGTTTTGATGTATGCTCATTTTGCTAACTGCTTCCATGCCATTATGCTTTTTACATGTTTCTTACTCCCGGTCTTTTGTTGTTTGCTTTGTATGTACCTTTTTGTTATGCAGAGGACGGTGAGCAGCCTGTTGAGGAGTGACTCTGAGGAGCTGCTACTCGTAGTTTAGGATTTCCCAGTTTTAGTTTGTTTATCCATGATTCTTAGGATTTTGGTTATACCAGCTCTATAATGTGATATCAGGGTTGGGTTATGTTTTTCATGTTATGTTTTTATTTACTCGTTGTTTATGTTTTGTTACAATGTGGTACTTTCTACCTATGGTTTTTCATTTTATAATAAATGATATGCATGTTTTTATTTTATTTCTTCTATGTTATTGCTTTACAAATACATGCGGGGTAGAGGGTGTCACAATAATCAAAAGTGCCAAAACTCTGTACAAACTTCTCTCGAATACTTTCATTGTAATTTCATCTGATCTTAAACTTTCATACCCTCACACATAGTGAGCTTGTAGATCAATCTTTAAATCTCATAAGTTAGAAAGAGTGCCTGAAGAGGTTTGACTGAAAAAAGAATACTTGAGTGCCTAGAGAGGTGTTGAATACTTGAGTAATTGTAAGCCTGAAGAGGTGTTTAATACTTGTAAAGCTATTGGTTTATAGTGGAGAAGTCCTTCAAGTAGAAGGGACTGGACGTAGCTCTTGGTTGGAAGAGAGTGAACCAGGAGAAAACATCTTTGTGAATCTTTTATCCCTAACTCTTTGCAGTTTTTCTTTATACTAACTATGGAGACTTGAATCTAAGTTTGTTAACTTTTTCAAAAGGTTTTTTACTTTTGTGTTTACTTCACTGCTTGCTTGCAAAAAGGTTTTAGAAAAGGTTTTTTCAAAAACTGTTAAGAAACACAATTCAACCCCCCTTCTTGTGTTTCCCTGTGTCAACTTCATAGGTGACTTGAGATATGAGATTGAGCTGAGGATGAAAGATTGGGGCACTAGGTTATTACCTGATACGAGTTGATGAGACTCATATAGATGCATGGTGTTGTTCACAGCTGTGTGAGTGGAACACACGAGGTCAGAGTATCCGATTACGGATACCGGATGTCACGGGTCAGCTCCCTAACAGGAATGGGGAAACTATCGTGATACTCTTGTAGTCCTTGCCGAGTCGTCCCGTATCCTAATGGGAATGGGGATTCTTTTATATCGTGCAACTATTCCCTAACGGGAATGGGGGTGTGTACCGGTGTTTATGGACGATCCGCTTGAACGACTGACTATTATCCCAAATCATACGAGGGGTGTGTGACAGGATTATATGGTGGCCACGTCAGCATACAGGATCAGTTTTATGAGTGCGAAGGGTGGAGGATGATAATATATTTCGAGGATGATTGTTATTTATGTGTTTATTCTATGATGCATGTTTGTGTGCTATTATTGTATATATACTATACAACCTTTTCCTCTTATGATGATAGCTAGTTTCTTATCTCCCTTTCTTCTTTCGTGTATGTTTTATTTTATATCGTGGAGTAGACCCGGCTGAGCAGGATGCCACACCTAGATCATCTATGGATGACGGGGCCTTCGGAGTTCCCATTGATGGGAATGCTTGAGCTTGAGTACCATGATGACAACGGGTGGCTTGTGGAGTCATTCACTCGTTTTGTAGTACATACAGGTCCAGTATCCGTGTATGTGAGGTTTCACGATGGTCTTTATTTTGGATTTGTGGGTACTTTTCGTCTCGGACAGACCTTCCCTTTTGCAGTATACTGTCATCCACCCATGCCACCGTTATATCCGTGGGCAGTACAGGATCCAAAGATGATGGTTCCAGCTCCAATTATACGTCGGGATGTTGCGTGTCATAGTGCTCATTACAAACGATGATTCCAGCATTGTTACCGTGGGAGTGTTTCAGGTAGTAGTGGAGCAGCTGCATCTAGACCATCTAGACCACAACAGTAGATGTGCAGATGTGCATGCAGGGAGGGTCAGGATAGCTAGCTCTAGTCATCCACGCTAGGGTTAGTCGAGGCTAGTGCATGCTATGGTACATAGGTTGTGAGTGTGAGCCCATTTTTATGTACTTTTGAGAGAAGGTTGGGTGTGAGGAGAGATAGTGAGGGTTGTGTCTTTTCCTTTTTATCTTTGATGTATTTTTCCTTTTTATACTATGTTTGTATCACCGGGAACCTATCGACGGGGTACTCCTCTACAGTATACCAGCACATTGTGTTATATATACATGTGTGTGTGTGTGTGTGTGATGCTTATATTTATGTCCTTCATATTCAAAGTTTTTATATTTTTATATATTCTTTTTTTTTTTATATATTCTAAATGTTATATCGTGATTAAGTTTTAGTCAATTAGGTTTTTTCTTTAATGGGGCATCGGGGTTGTCTCAAAGCCTGCAGCAAAAACTACATCAAATAAAGTTATTTCCATGAAACAACATTTAATTTACCATCCAAAAAATTCTAGCAAGGTTAGCTGGAGATAAATCCTGTGGTGCCCCATGTTTTGGAGTTCCCAAATCAACCTCTTTCACTTATACCTCAAGCATTTCATGGGATTTATACACCACACAACATAAAAGATCTTCCAAACTTTTTTAGCTACAACCAAAACCACACGACCTTTGCTTTATCAATTCATAAATCCTCCTCATCTCAAATTTATCATTATTGAAACTAAAAACTACATGATCCATTAAATAATGAGTAGTGCTAGCAACACACTCTCTCCTATTGGTTGAAATTCATGTGAGTCCCACTATTTTGGAAATGATTCTCAGTAATTCACGAGGGTCCCACTTGAATTTTATAGGACCCACATGAATTTTAACCAATAGGAGGAGTGTGTTGAAAATAGAGGGTTAGAGAGTGTGTTGCTAATATTTCTCTTAAATAATTACATGTTTGCTAAATGTTATTGTAACGGTTGCACACCCATCACCAATGCAAGACAAGAATTTCTGTTTTTTTAACTTTAGCCTATATGATGAAACAACAGCAAAAACTTTTTTTTACATAGAGATTGGCTATGATTACATAACGTCGTACTCGTAATGCAAACCAATATTGCAAGAACAAACAAAGAAAACAACTTTAGAAATTCCATAACTTTAGGTGTGACTTTAAATTCATAATTTCCAAAATGAAAATACCATACAGAAATACCTCAAAAATATTAAAAGGAAAATGCAATATCATACATGTGTTCTAGCCAATTCGTAAAAAGATTGAAGCACTTTTTGTTTTGTAAAATAATATTTTTTTTATACTATTTGAACCCATTCTGAGTCCATATAGAAACATGTCCATCCCTTGACCTAAATCCATATTACATCCCTTCCCTTGAGGATGTTTTGTGACATAAAAAAATTTATTGTCATTAAAGAAATGACTTGTGAAGCCATCATTAAAAAATTATTGTGATATTACATCCCTCGACCTAAATCTCACACATTTTTTGTTGGTACCACCACGACTTGTGAAGCCAGAATGAGCAAAGTTTGAACGAATTGGGATCCGAGGCCACGGTTCCAGATCCTCGATAAACTATTTCCAATCTATAGCAACCACAGGGTCAGCCTTGGAAGGGAAATCGCTCCTAGCAAGGGACTCAAGTGTTGGCACGATTTCTGTTGTACTCGTCACTGGTGGAGCGAAGAACGGTGCTTCAGATTGACGGTTGAGGGAGAGGAGTGCTGGAGGAGGAATGATTCTTGGTAATGGTGGTAATGGCCGTGAAAACCCTAGTAAAGGGGGTAACAGCCGTGATGACTTGGGTTGTGTGAATAAATGACCCTATCATATTTTGATTAATGACCAAACCTACTTTATTATCACTTTGATTCACTAACTACTTGCCATGATTAGGTGTTTTTATAAGAAATCAATAGAGCAAGGAAGTGGATGCAAAGGATCAAAGAAGGAAAGCAAGGATCATGAAGGAAGGCTTGAAGATGAAGAACCATAAAGATGAATCTCAGACAATCTCGAGCATGGATCATTAGGACTGTTATGTAAAGGAAAAGATTAAGTTTTTATCTTTGATTAAAGCTCTCAAAAACAATCAAAATGGTTTTCACAAATTAAAATGAACTTAGAATGAAAAAGGATTAATTGAAAGTTCTGTACATCTATGTGTACAACGATGTACTGTCAGTTAATTAACTCACTTCTAATGAGAACCTATGTGTACATCTATGTATAAATGATATACATTAATGTATACATCGATTGATTCTGGACTTACTTGATCAGTATGCAAATTAGCTTCTGTAAATTGATTGATACATCGATGTATAAGACCAAACAGAAGCCAAGACTTTTAGAAACATGCATACAATCGATCGGTACATCGATGTATATACAGAACAGAAGTAAAGTCTTTTTGAAATTGTGAAACAATCGATTAATACATCGATGTATAAGCCTAAACAGAGGCTAGGACTTTTGACAATGATCATACAACCAATTGATCAATCGATGTAAAGACTTTTGAGCTGAGAATGATTATGTTCTTCAAGAACACAATTGATGTAGACATCTTTGTATTGTTCAAAATCAAGAATTTCCAAGAACACAATCGATTTGGCAATCGATGTACTCAAATATAAAAATAAAAACTTTGTTTAATACATCGATTCCACAATCGATTGACTGATAACTAAATTTTTCAGGAAAGTTTGTTTTGATCTTAACTGACTTATAAAGCATGCCCAACGGATCTATTTTGGAATACAACAATATAAAGGCATAGGCAAACACTTTCTGAATAACAATTCATTCTATACTAAGATTAAACACGAATTTCTTTGAGAGGGCTTTTCATTGAGAATATTTGAGTTTTTGTTAGAACTTCAATTTGTAATATCTGATTTCTTAGAATCTGAAACAAATATTTTCTTTCTGAAAAAGAAAGATAAGAGAGAAGGTTCTCTCGCTGTTTAGATTAAGAGTAGAAGGGACTCTTGGTGGATTGACAAGGGTAGAAGGGACTCTTGGGAATTGCAAGATTGCTTTGTGTGAAAAGCTGTCAATTGGGTAGAAGGAACCTGGGAGTTGAAGCTTGTAAAGAATCTTGTAATTGATTTTGATTTAGTGGGTGAAACTCACTGTGAAGTGGGGACTGGATGTAGGTTACCAGATGAGGTAGCTGAATCAGGATATAATTTCGGTTTGTATTTTCTCTCTACCCCTTAACTCTTTATTTGCTTTATTGGTAAATGTATGTTTAAGCAATTGTTAAGGAAATCTGATTTTTAGATGATCTGATTGTTTATAACTGAAATCAATCTCTTTGTTAATCTTTCTTGTTTAGTTTAATCATTGTGTTAATCACTCTTTCAAAAACACTTTTGGTTTGTTGGTTGACCAAATTTTTTTCAAAGGTAAATAACAGTTTCAGTTTTTGAAAAAAGGGAAAAAGTTTTAAAATTACCCATACTCAATTCAACCCCCCACTTCTTGAGTATTAAGAAGCCACAACCAACAGGTTGGTGGGAGTGGTGACTGGTGGTTGATAGTGGAAGATTTTGGCTTCAATTTACAATGCCAACTGAAGGGCATGGGACACACAGATGGGGTGCAAAAGCTTTATCTCATGGAGGATTTCTTCCTGGAGGTCGAAATAAAGCAGTCAAGGAGAGCTACGACGGTCATGCAGAGAATGATATCGAATTGTAGGTAATAATCCGATACCGAGCATGTTTGTCTTATCTTGCTGAGAGCATATTGGTGTGTGGGATAAAAAAAATGGTGTGTAGCCATGGTTGAAATGGAGGTTTGATGATGGAGCATAAATGGTGGCGATGTCGGTAGTGAAGGTGGAAAAAAATAGAGGAAGCATGGGAAAGTCAATGAAAGCACCAATGTAAGGAATAATGTTTTAGCAAAGAGAAAATCAACTAGAGAGTATAAAGAAAAGGCTCCTTTGGAGGGGAGCAACATCCTAATACAAAGCAAATGCTTTCCTGAATATTTTCTTCTTGTGTTCATTCATTGCATAGCTTGTTACATATATAGCACTTAGAGTAATAGGAATCCTAACAAACTAGTGAGTCAACATAACTAAAATTATTCTAGACGTTTCCTATCACTAACAACATGCAAATTACTTGGGCTTAAAAGTATTTGGATATAATGTCATATATTTGGGCCATAACATGAATGGTCATTTTTTTTCAATTGAATGGTGATCAGTTGAATAGCATAAAACATGAGTCTAGCTTTGATGAGTCATTGGAATCTGGTTACGGGCTTGCGGTGGAGCCGTTGGAGGCGGGATCCGTTGGCCCATGTGAAAGAGTCAATTTCACAAATGAGATTTCGTTGGATTTGGTCATTAAAGGTAATCAATTTGTAACAGATTTGAATTCAAAAAAAAAGTGAAATCTGGAGGGACGTGAAATGGATCATGAATGCGAGATAAGGGGCATGGAGGAAGGAGCTGTTTTAGTTGAGTGTTTAAATCAAATAACAAGAGGAGAGGATTTTGAGAACTTGTAAACTATAGCTATATGCAATGAAGTGGGTTGTCCTATATTGGGGCAAGGTGATGCATAGGAGCCAGAACAGAGCTTTGGGCCTCAATGGAATAATGAGTTGAGTGTGGTTAGGTAGATCAATAAGGCTCTGTTTTAGATGTTTCAAAATAGAGAAGGTTGAGTGGCGAGTAGGGTGGACCAGAAAATAAAGTGTCAGAGAACATGTGGAGATTTCGAAGTCTCTATATGAGGGAAGGGTAGAAGGATTCGGGAATGGCAAGGTTGGCAAGGAGGTTGCGGTGTCAATGGTAGAGTCTTATAAAGAAGTTAGTAGGAATTCAAATGGTTTTAATTCATGTGCTAAGAGGGAAGAATTAAACTCAGTGGCACAACTTCAACAACAGAGTTCTTGTGGACAAAAAAAAAGCAAGAGGGATGGTCTTGACGAATGAAGAAGCGGAGAGAAAGATGACTTCAATGTCAACAAAGTAAAATAATGGGAAAATAAGAGCAAAAAAGGTGAAGGACTCAAACTATTTTTGACAAATCAATTTCTAATAGCAATATTTTGTGGTAAAATTGGATGATATGCAATAGAGACGAAAAAGAAGTAGCCAAGGAGGTATGGAATTTTGGTAGAGCTCTTGGCTTAAAAAGTAATTGTGATGAGGACAAAATCATTAATCTGTTGAGGGTTATGGAAGCCAGATATAGAATGGCAATATCGTCTCAGGGGCTCAAGGTCACTAACAGGGGAAGCATATAACAGCCAAGCAGTAGTTAGAAGGGTAGGTGGATTTGACAGTAAAGATGTGGATTGGATCATATAATATTTGGGGTATTGGTAGTTGAGTGAAGAAGGGGGAAATTAACCAGCTAGTGGTAATACATAGGCTGGACACAATATGTTTGAAGCAGTCCAAGGCAGTATCGATAGAAAGAAAAACTTGTGCAATAATATGGGGGGGGGGGGGTAACGATTTCAGTGGAACTTTCTGTAACATCCATGTTTTTAAGACCTTAATTAGGTGTCTAATATGCATGTTTAAGTGTATGGAGTTTTGTTTGAAAAGTACGCGATCAATCGGCTTCAAATCAGAACGACAACAGAAGTCAGGGTTTCTGCATGGCACATCATGCTCGAGCGTGGTATACTGGCATATGGGGTGCTTGACCGTGCCATGGGGAACTTAAACATGGCATGTTGGACGCTTGAGTGTACCAGCTCAAGCAGGATGTGGCACTACGTGTCACACAGGGAACAAGGAAAAGCACGCGTGCCAGCTCACTTCAAGGTGAATCAGTTGACCAGGGATGTCCATGCTTAAGCGTGGGAACAGGGGCTCTCGAGAGCCCGAGCGCTCGGACGTTGGGCAATGCCACACTCGAGTGCTGATAGTAAAACGTGGATAAATTTAAGTATGTCTGATGAATGGTAACGTAAGTTACCATTTGAGTAAAAAGACAAGAAACAGAGAGGGTGAGATAGAGAGAAGTCGGAGAGAGTGAAAGTTCCGGCTTCAATTCCGATCAATCCATTCGTACAAAAGCAATTTCGAATACATCACTGTGATCATGGTGACATCTACTTCTTAACCCTATCTTTCTTTTCTTGCTTAGGCTAAGTGAAGCCTATGCTCTTTTTATGCTGACATGTCGTCGGTGACGATATTAAGGTTTTCTCTTTATTCAGTTATCAGTTTCAAGTTTTGTTTTCATATTAGGGTTACCTGTGATGTGTGCTTCACATTGATGTATTCAGGTGAATTTTTGGAGGCCCAGAGACCTATGAACAGGGCATGGCAGATTCGTGAGGATACGGGGAATGTTCGTTTTGTTGTTCCAGAGCTAGCTACACTTACCCCAGGTGGGAAAAAGAAGTCACCCATCGTCGGAATTGGCTAAGTAGTATATTTTATGATAATGGCGTAGGGCGACCTAAACCCTACTAGTGAGCGAGTAATCGACAATGTCAATGTCATATTGGGGACTACTTGGTGGTATCAAATATGATATGGAGATTGTAGGTTTATCGCCGTTAAGTTAAAATTCTGATATTTGGAGTTGTATGATTTTACTCATTGAGCTACTTGCTATGTGCCGTTTGTGTTGACATGCTTGTTATACTTATTTATGACCTATGAATATTTTATTTTTATTTTTATTAATAACATGCTCTGTGACAACATGCGATATTTGCCATTATGTGCTTAGTTAGCTTCTAGGAATTAATATATGATGTTCTGGAGAGATGCATGTTGGGGAGCGTACGACATGAGATTTAGTTGTGCCTAACCTAATTAAATAATATTGTATTCATGATGATTTTATGTGATGTGACTTGAGGCATGTTATAAGATGTGGATGAAAGGTTGAGGCACTAGGTCATTACCTGATACGAGTCGGCGAGACTCATAGATTCATGGTGTTGTTCACAGCCATGTGAGTGGAACACATGCAGTCAGAGTATCCGATTATGGATGTCGGGTATCATAGGTTAGTTCCCTAACGGGAATGGGGGAAACTACCGTGATACTCTTGTAGTCCTTGTCGATGTGTGTCATATCCAAACTGGAATAGGGATACTTTGATATTGTGCAGTTATTCCCTAACGGGAACGGGGGAATAATGTCATTCTTTGAATGAGCCTCCTATCGAGAATGGGGGTGAGCACCGGCGTTTATGGACGAGCCGCTTGTACGACTGACTCATATCCCTAATTAGACGAGAGATGTGTGACAGGATTGTGTGGTGGCCACGTCAGCATACAGGATTAGTTGCATGAGCGAGAAGGGTAGAGGATAATACTATGTCTCGAAGATGATTGTTATTTATATGTGCTTATATATGATGTATACCTGTGTGCTATTGTTGTATATATGCTATACAACCTTTTTCGCTTATGATGATAGCTAGTTTCTTATCTCCCTATCTCTTTCTGTGTATGTTTCTTCTCGATTCACGAAGCATATCCGACCTATCAGGATGCCACACCAGGACCATCCATGGATGATGGGTCCCGCAGCGTTCCCACTGATGAGAACTCTTGAGCTTGAGTATCATGATGATGAAGGGTGGCTAGTTGACCAGCTATCAATTTCGTTGTTTATACGGGTCCTGTTTCAGCTTATGTGAGGTTCGAAGAGGGACCACATTTTGGGTTCGTTGGGACTTTCTGTCTTGGACAAACCCTTCCACGTCTAGCATGTTGGTATCCTCCGCCCATGCCACAACCCACTAGTGGAAAATATACATTAGACGGTAAAGGTTTACGTCAGTTAACCAAAAGCTAGACGTTAAAAAGGAGGCGGTGGCAGTTTTGTAAATATCAGGCTTCATTAATTCAATTTTAACGTCAGTTGTTTTAAGGACTGACGTTAAAAGTGAAGAGACTTACTTATAACATCAGTTCAATAAAGAACTGACGTTAAAAGTTAACATTTTAACGTCAGTTCGATAAAGAACTGACGTTATAAGTAAATCTCTTCACTTTTAACGTCAGTCCCTACATCAACAGACGTTAAAAGTTATTTTAATAATTTTTTTTATCTAGTATACGATTCCTTCCGCATTGTCTTCCTCAAAGTTTCAGTTTCACATGAATTGCTTTGATGTTTTGTGTTTCTGTTTTGAAAACTAAAATATATGTGCGAAGTATAAGTTGAATCAATAACCCAAACCGGATCTCATTCATGAAGTGTAATACAGACTGATCGATACAGAAGATTTAAAGGGTTTAAAATCCTATAAAAAGTTACATTGAAAGGGTTTAAAATCCTAAACATTAAAGCTACATCCCATCAGAGAGTTTTATGAAATATGCCAAAGGGAAAACTATATATACTCCGAAGACCTCAGAAAACTGGGGGGCATGAAAGAGCTCAAGAGATAGGAAAAAACAGGTGCACCAGATCCGTTTCAAGCAAAGACAGTGGTTCCAGAGACTTCCAAGACGGTCACTTGCCTGCCAAAGCTGAGGTTTTGGAACTGTGACCCCCGAGCACCTGATTAGCCCTCCAGCAGCTGATTCTCCGGAAGGTGATAAGGTGAGCAACTCACATAATGTAATTTACTCAGACTTATCACCCATATAATGTAATTTACTCAAACTAAGAAGTTGTTTGACCATTAAGACAAAGACCTTTGAGTCTAGGAATAGGAAGAAAGAGTGATGAAGTTAATCTCCACGGCAGAGCCATATTGTGAAGCAGAAAATTAAAAGGATGGAAGGAAGCTATTTATAGGAGCAGGGGATGAAGTTACTAATTAAGCTATTCTGATTTTGTTGAAAGCATACCTATAAACTTAATGCTCATTAAGAGGATTGAGTTACAAGGTGCATGGGTAAGTAGCACAGTACAGTCAAAGGAATGAATGTTTTTGCAGATATCTATACACTTTTAACGCCGCTTTTAAAAAAAAGCTGACGTTAAAAGTGTTTTTAATAAAAATATTAATTGTTAACGTCCGATTTTTATACAATCGACGTTAAAAGTTTGATTTTTACTTCGATTAAATAAATAACCGACGTAAATAATCCTATATATTATAAACGTCGCGAGAATGAATATTGGAAATAATGTAATTAATATACGGGAACTTGGCAGTCATCAATTAAGTTGACGTTAAAAATGAGGTGGTGGGTAAACTATTTGCGTCAGTTCTATAAATAACTGACGTAAATAATTATGAATTGGTTGTCATGTCCCTGTTGTCCCTCTTAACGCAGATCACTCCATATAGTACTGCAGTTTATTTCTAAACCTTTTTTTATACAAGTTTATTTTTAATTTTTATTAATTAGCTTGAATTAGTAAACAAATTATTGTGCAAATTAAAATAAATAAACACTTAACATAAAACAAGTTATATGTATAATCAAATCGTATGACATTAATTGAAGCGATTCATAAGTTAAATTACATGATTAAAAGATAAAAAATTTCTGCAACATAGCCCTAAAATATAAAAAAGTTTCTGCATCAACATCATTTTCTTCTCAGTCCTGTCATCAGAAACTCCAATGGATGCACACCTCCCTCACTTGAATTCCAAGATGCAAAGTAAATCCTCAGTCACTAGCAGCGAAAGCAAAGTGAAATGGATCTTTGCATCTTTCTTCTTCAGTGGAGTTCCTTGATGCATCATCTTGATTCCACAATCACTTGCTTCCAAAGCAAAGTGAAAGGGATGACCGGGATGAAATAAAGTGAGAGAATCACATTACGTGATTCACCCAACCTTAATATCCATGCAATGTAATTTACTCAAACTCAGAAGTTGTTTGACCATTAAGACAAAGACCTTTGAGTCTAGGAATAGGAAGAAAGAGTGATGAAGTTAATCTCACACGAGAGCCATATTGTGAAGCGAAAAATTAATTAAAAGGAGATGGAAGCTAGGAAGCTATTTATAGGAGCAGTGGATGAAGTTACTAAGTTATTTTGATTTTCTTGAAAACTTATCTATAAACTTAATGCTCATTAAGAGGATTAGGTACAAAGGTGAATGGGTAAGTAGCACAGTAGTCAAGGGAATGAATGTTTCTGCAGAAACTAATAAACCTTTAACGTCCGTTGTGTAATACAACTGACGTAAGAAGTTGTGAGTGTTTTTAACGTCAGTTTCTTAATACAACTTACGTTAAATATATGACATTTAACGTCAGTTATTACTAACAACTGACGTAATAAGTGTGAGAGTTTTTAACGTCAGTTTATTAATACAACTGACGTTAAATATATGATCTTCAATGTCAGGTTTTATCAAAAACTGATGTAAAATGTTGTTTTATTTTAATTATAACGTTTACCCCCGCGCGCCTTCTCCACTTCTCTACGTCTTTTCTCTTTTCATCACGCTCAACCCTCACTCTCGCTCTCACTCTGCCCTAATCGCGCGCTCATCTCCCCCGCAACCACCGCGAGGGCTTCTTCGCCACCACCGTGAGGTACACTCTTAACCCCTAACTCTGTCTTTCCCGCTCCTTCTTTGCAATAACTTGACATCTCTCTTTCCCCTGGCCTTCCCGCGCACTAACTCTCCTTGTCCCTCTGCTCTCAGTAACCACATCGAACGTTGGCCACCACTCGAGCTTCCCCCCCACCACCACACGAGCGCCTATTTCTCGGTGAGTCTTTAATTAGGGTACATTTTTTTATTCACTGTTTTGAGTTCATGCATGTTGCTCTCTGGTTTGAAATCTGTAGTCTCGATGAGTTGAAACTTGAAACTGTGAGTTTGAGTTGTTTGGAATGTCTCTATTTTTGGTTTTGAGTGTATGTTGAAACTGTAGTCTCAGTAGTTGTAACTTTAAACCGTGAGTTTGAGTTGTTTGGAATGTCTCTATTTTTGGTTTTGAGTGCATGTTGCTCTGCTGGTTGATCCGTCACGGCCGTGATGATCATCAGGGCTAGGCCGTGATCAGTTCTGCCTATGAGGGTCTGATTCAGTAGGCACGTTACGGCCGTGATGGACATCACGGCCAGGCCGTGACCAGTGCTTGGCAATGTTCAAAAACTATAGTTTTCAATCTCCCGTATTGTCCTTATATTGGATATATAGATGTTTTGTATATCTACAGGACCTATCTAGTTATTTTTATTTATACTTCTGTATTTATTTTGAGTTATAACCTATGTTAATACATATATATTGTTTTTGAACAGGCATACATATGGATCAGTCGGATAGCCCACATGCACGGGAGGACACTGTTGGGGTTTCGCAGGACCCGATCACGCCTACGCCTGCTGATTCTAGTGTAAGTTTACATGCATGTTATATACTGTCTTTAGTCCTTCTTGTTAATGTAAGTTTATAATGTTACAACCCTCTATTTTATCATTTTTTTTTGTCCATACAGACATCACAGGCTCATAGGAAACGGGGTAGAGGAGCCACCTCGTTGAAGAAACTAGAGAAGGACAAAGAGCGGACGAAGCTTGAGGTGTCCTTCGATGCTAATCAAAATGCCCAGGGACCCCGTGCTAAAGAATTTAATAAGTGGGTGTTTCTACAAGCGAAGCGAAGACGTAAGCATCAACTACAACCATCTGGAATGACGTTCCACGTAACGTTAAGGATCAGATTTGGGAGGCTATCACGGTATTTTACCTTTACATTTGTTTGATTTACATTATCGATAATTATCCGAGTTATAATCCATCCAGTTGTTATATATGTATCTAATGTGTAGGTAGCTTGGATCGTGCCAAATGACGAGGATCATCGTCATAAATGTATGAAAATGGCATCAAAGCGTTGGAATGGGTTCAAGCATGATCTTACCAGGTACTATCTATCCGGGAAGAAGCGGCTTGATAAAATGTTCTCGGATTATCCCTGGATTGATCAGGATACTTGGGATATGTTTGCCAGGAGTCGACAGGATGAAGAATTTCAGGTTGGTTGATTAAGTTAATTTTCTATGCTTATTATAGATCATTTAACTATATTTAATTATGTGTTTTTGTTTGAATAGGCTAAGGCAAATAAGGGTCGGCAGAATCAAAGCGAAGAACGCCCACCGCCACACCATGTCTCGGGGTGGGTACCATACTCGGATCCAGCAGATGATGGCGGATAGGCTAAGGGCGAAGCAGGAAGAGCACTCTGCTAGGATTGAAAGAGGAGAGGTGCCTGAGGGCACACCATCAAGTCCTCCGTCGGACATCGACCGCGAGGATGTCTGGTTAGCCGGCCGCATGACAAAGGCGGGATCTTTTAAAGTCGATGCCACTCGCGAAGTGGCGGGATAAGATTGTAAGTAAATAATTAACATGATTTCAATTGATATTTGTATAGATACTTGCAACAGCTTATCACTTGCACGTTTTTCATTTTTTTCATTGTAGATGGATCTTAAAGCAAAATCCTCCCAGGGCGCATTCGTCCCCTTCTCGACGGCAGGGGCGTCTTGATGACTCGCTCTAGGCAAGAAAGACCATCCTGGTCGGGTTCTCGGTGTTCCCGGGAACGTGACCATCAAACAATATTATGGCAAGTCTGCTTCACGAAAGCGGGTGGTCAATGAAGCATCAATTTTGGCTGACATTACTCAAAGACCTCATGACCAACCCAAATATTACATCACATCTCGATGCAAGGCTTAATAGCCAACCCAGAATTCAAGCAGGCGCTTGCCAGAGAGCTTTCCTCCGTCGGTACATCCCAGGACACCGTAAGGCTTGCCAACGCTTCACATGTGAGCACAAAAGAGAGTTTTAGTATGGCACATGTGGAGGACGATGAGTTGGCAGCTAGGGAGCGGGAGTTGGAAGTCCAGCGCCATGAGCATGAGTTGGAAATGAAAAGGCGTGAGCTTGAGTTGGACTCCAAATGACGTGAGCTCGAAATGTTAGCAAAGGTATTTATTCATTATTAATGTCCAAAATAGTCAAATAATTACTTGTGTTTTTTTAATTATCAAAAACTTATATATTTTATTTTCCTAAACTGAAGGCCAAGTCGACGTCGTTGCCGCTGTCACCTATCACTCGTTTGTTCTCACTTGGTGAGGATTATTCGTATGAGATTTTTGAATGTCCATTGGAGCACGATGGATGGGTGGCATGCCCAAATCAAGAGAGGATATTTTCCTTCATTGGTGACGATCTCGAACGCGCTGCGAAATAACGTCTGGATGAACAAAGAATGTCATCAGTCTCTGGTGCACGTAAGTTAATTTTAATTTTATAACTTATTTATTTTTGGTATTTTTCCATTTAATAATTTATTTTAATTTCAATATAAATATTATGTAATTAACATCCACACCCTTTTCATATCTTAGGTATCTCCATCGTCTTGACTTGATAAGGGCGTTGCATCGCTTTACGGTTTCTTAGATCCGTCAATCCTTGTGCCCGAGTTCTTTCTTTGGCGATGCATTGAGTAAATACATAGGGAAGGTGTTGGGAGACAATCCGAAAGAATTATATCTGGCTCCCTACTGTATGAATGACCATTGCCGCTTGTTGGTACTTCACCCGTCTAGGCATACTGTCATATTCTTCTGCTCTCTCCACCATGATCCGCCACCGAAGGTGGTGGAAGCTGTAAATATGTAAGTAACTAATCTTAAATTAAATTTAAGTTTTAATATCAGTTGTTTTTAGTTTATTACGCACATGATAAATGAGTTTGTTAATTGATCGACATGATTATTTGTTTATGATAGCGCGCTGAAGGCGAGTAGCATAAGTTGCGCCAACGGGAGAAGTAGGACTTCTAAGGCTAAAGCAAATCCTGCATGGAACATCCTCAAGGTTTGGTAGTTTATTTATCAAATAATTATTATTATAATTACTAATTTATGTGTATATTCAACTGACGTTGAAATTAATTTTGTTGGTAGTCTCGATTTCAACCTGACAGTTGGTCGTGCGGCTATTATGTGATGCTTCATATGCTGAACATAGTCTCCGCATCTATTACGGAAGGATGGAAGAAGGTAATATTTAAACAACTTGTTAAATTATATATTATAGTTTTGAAGATGACTTGCATTGATGTTATTGTTATTATTTGAACGTGTCTAGGCATTTATCGACCAATCGCCTATTGAACAAGATGAGTTAAGAGACTTGAGGATGCGCTTCGCCGAATTCTTCTTCAAGTATGCGGCTGAAAAAGGAATTGCCAACATACCTCCGCACTACTTAGATAAATAGTTTTTTTGTTAGACTTTAGAAACTAATTAATAACATGTATATATATATCCTTAGATAGTTTTGTTTTTTAGACATTGGAACTAAAATTTATTTATATATATACATGGGTTTTGGTTTTAAGTCCCCCATTGTTCAATTTTCCTTTGCAATTCTGTAATGTGTGTGATATTCCGTGTTACCGGACCGAATGCGGGGATAGCTGAGGGGAGTGATATTTTAAAACTGAATTTAAAAAAAAAAACTTATTAACGTCAGTTGTATCAAACAACTGACGTTAATAGTATTTTATAAAATACACAGTACTATATTAACGTCAGTTGTTTATTACAACTGACGTTAAAATTAAACCTTTAACGTCAGTTCTTTATAGCAACTGACGTTAGTTTTAACAAAATCAACGTCCGTTGTATTAAAGAACTGACGTTAATAGTTTTATTTTAACGTCGGTTTTGTTAAGGAACTGACGTTAATAGTGTTATATTTAACGTCAGTTCTCAACTGACGTTAAAATAGTAACTATTAACGTCAGCTGTATTTATATCAGTCAGTATTCTGACGTAAAAAATCAATCTTAACTGACGTAAAAAGCACTTATTGCACTAGTGACCATATCCTTAGGAAGCTCCTGATGCAGATATGGTGGTTCCAACTCTAGTGATTCCCCAAGATCTCATTCGTCGCAAAGCTTATTATCAACGACGGTTCTAGCATCCTCATCATCGGAGTATCTCTGGTAGTAGCGGAGCAACAACATCAGGACCATCGATGAGACCACAGCAGCAAATGTACAGACGTGCACGTGGGGAGAGTCAGGGTAGCTCTAGTCATCCACGCTAGGGTTAGTAGAGGCCAGTGCATGCTATGTACATAGGTTATGAGTGTGAGCCTATTTTTGTGGTACTTTTGATAGGAGCTGGGGATGTGGAGAGATGGTGAGATTTCTTTCTTTGGACCTTTTGTTGTATTTTCTTTATATGACGGTTTGTACTATTGGGACCCTACTGACACTACTAGAAAACTTGAATTTTCGGACGGAAATGTTTCCGTCCGAAATTTTCCGAAATTTTCGGACGGATTTCACACGGATTGTGTATTTTTTATATTTTCCTTGATCAGTCTGAAATCCGTTCGAAATTTCGGACGGATTTCACACGGATTTGATTATTTTTTATATTTTCCTTGATCCGTCTGAAATCCGTCTGAAATTTCGGACGGATTTCACATGGATTTGGTTATTTTTTATATTTTCCTTTATTTATCTTACATCCGTCTGAAATCCGTTCGAAAATTCCGGACGGATTTCACACGGATTTGTTATTTTTTATATTTTCCTTGATTTATCTTACATCCGTCTGAAATCCGTCTGAAAATTTCGGACGGAATTTGTTATTTTTTATATTTTCTCGGACGGAATTTGTTATTTTTTATATTTTCCTTGATTTATCTTACATCCGTTCACACGGATTGTGTTATTTTTTATATTTCTTACATCCGTCTGAAATCCGTCCAAAAATTTCGGACGGATTTCACACGGAATCTGTTATTTTTTATATTTCCCTTGATTTATCGTACATCCGTCTGAAATCCGTCCGAAAAGTTCGGACGGATTTCACACGGATTGTGTTATTTTTATATTTCTTACATCCGTCTGAAATCCGTCCGAAAATTTCGGACGGATTTCACACGGAATCTGTTATTTTTTATATTTCCCTTGATTTATCTTACATCCGTCTGAAATCCGTCCAAAAATTTCGGACGGATTTCACACGGATTGTGTTATTTTTTATATTTCTTACATCCGTCTGAAATCCGTCCGAAAATTTCAGACGGATTTCACACGAATTGTGTTATTTTTTATATTTCTTACATCCCTCTGGAATCCGTCCGAAAATTTCGGACTGATTTCAGACGGAATTTGTAACTTTTTATATTTCCCTTGATTTATTAAAATATTTGATCTTAATAAATTTAAAAGTAAACAAGATTTATGAAAAAAAATTAAAAAACATATTTAGACTAATAAAATGAAATCAGTCCCTATTAAAGCAATCTGTACCGGTTTAGTTTGAGTAATTAAATTACTCTCTTCAAATTATTTTATTGGGTGCGTTAGCACTGACTTATTTCAGTGCATGCACGCTTACTAGACAATAAATTACATTATTGTCACTATTATTACCAGTACAGAAAAGTGTTTTAAATTAATATGATTAAGAGAAAAGCATTTTCATATTTTCATCCTATTTAATTTTACAGTTGAAAATAAACTGGTTTGACCTTAATTGGAGATTAAATTTTGGACCGAGTATTTTCGTAGTTGATCAGTTCAACTATTAATCTTTATTCTAATTTGAATTTTGAAATCATATATTTATCAATCTTTATTTTTAGATTCAAAAACTAAAAACATATTTATTTTTAGGCTTAATATTTTATCACTCATTTTTGTACCTATCACTAAATGTTAAGTTTAAAACATAAAAACTTTCTCCTTCCCTCATCAGACCAGTAACCCCTCCCCCCTCTCTCTTTCTTTCTTTTTCTTCTTCTTTCTCCTTCTTTCTCTCTTCTTCTTCTTCCTCCCTCCAACTTCACCCTCTTCCTTCACTCCCAGTCGGCGTCGTCCCTCCACCGCAGCCACCGTCCGGTCGTGCGCTGCGCCTCCTAGGGATGCCGTTCAGCCACTGCTCAACACGGAGAAGATGGCTATGCGACCCAGCCCTTTCCTGCGCGTGCCTGGCCGCTGCTTCGCCCTCTGCCGTCGTGAAACGGCATCTCCACTGCGGTAAGCTCCGGTTACCGCCATTAATGGTGTTTTTCAACCTCTATGGGTTGTTACACCTCCTTTCCTCCTCCCCTAAAGCTTGATTATTGTTTTCATTTAGATCTTGGTGCTGTCCAGAAGCGCATCGCCGTCCTCCGCTGCCAATGCCGCCGCGCCGGACAGCCAGACCGCCACCATCTCTTCTCCCTTACTTGTGGGTGAGTGATTCCTCACCTTACCTTGTTGGATTTCAAGAAATCCCCAAATTGATTTTGAAACCCTAACCCTAACCCTTTGATTTCAGATTTTACTCTTAAAATTAAACCTTGTTTTATGAAATTGGGACTGTGAATTAGTGTTTCCCTAAACCAATTTCATTATTCTTTAGTACATTCTATCTTATCTACACTGTGAAGTTTACCCCACTAAACATGTCTTTATTGTTTCAAAATGTGTTTACAAATGTATTCTTGTCTATTTTAGAGGGAGTGTCATCTTTTCTTTTTTCACTTTTTAGATTGATCTGCCTGGAAGTTTATATTTATTCAGTTATTCTACAATTTGGGCAATATCACTGAATTTGCCTTTGTCATGATTTTGTTAGGCTTTATCAAGGAAATGTGTTATCACTTTAGGAGAATCTAATTCTATTTACACTATAAAGAGTAAAAGATTACTGTATAACTAAGGTGGTTCTTGTCACACTAGGGCTTGACTAGAGATGTAGCAAGTGAAAGTAACTAAACAAGGGGATATGGCATCCCAGTGTAATATTAAGACCCTTGGGCCAAAATACCATGTCACTATCTCAGTCTTGGTAATTCTGTTCTCATATGAAAACAATAGGCTTTATATCTAGGATATAGCATTGATCAATGATTTTTTATATTTTATGCTATTGCAAAAGGTTCTTTATTTTTCGCAATTTTAAACGGTGCACTTGATACACTAGCAAAGACCCTCATTAAGAACCTCAATTGATCATGTAGCTTTCTAGTGGCACCTTGCATTCCTAATGATTTTAGGTACTGACATGCAGAATTGTATCTTTTTTATTGTTGACATCATGTCTAAATTGGTATTCTATGTATGTCATTTATGTAAATATGCTGGATGCACATGCTTGTCTCTATATTTTATCACATGCTTTGACTTTACTTGTGTGTCACTGTGTCTGAAGTGATTTTTGCATGAGGGTTTTTCTTTCTGGAACTATTGATTTGCAGTATACAACTTTGTTCATTATGATTGTGCATTCTCATTGAATTGACCATGTTATCTTTTCTTTCTTGCCCACCCCCCCCCCCCCCCCTGTTTTAGAAACTGCCCCATCGATTTGAAGGAAGCAATTTCAAGTGTAGTATTTGCTTCTCCAAGATGTCTGCCAAAGCACCGGATGGTCCCACCAAGATATAAATACTGTCTGCTATTGCTAAGGAGCATAATATCAAATGGGAACCCAAGTCGTTTGGAGATAATGATGGTAAATTTTTGAAGACAGTAATTGCAAATGAATTTGGGGCTTTTGTTCTTTCTATTGCCTGAATATTTGGGATTCTTTCTTACAGGAACTGGAAGACAAGAAATGGATTTTAGAGATTCGAGTTCTGAAAATAGGAGTGCCTTTCCTATGGGTAAGCAGAATAGGAACATGGAATTCAAAGATAATGCCTCTGCTGCAGAGGCTGCTGCAGAATCTGCAGAACTTACAAGCATGGCTGCAAGAGCAGCTGCTGAACTTTCAAACCGAGAGAACATGACAAGGCAGTACTCAAGTGGGTCACATAGTTCTTCTAGTAACTTTATTTATTTTTTTTGTTTGGTTCATTACATGACCTTCACAGTTCACGGTGGCTTGATCTTCTGATAGTTTTTAAGTCATGACTTTTGGATTGCTTGCAGCAATTGGTATTTGATTTTTAGAAGTTGTATGGTACCAAGGCTGTATTTTGTAACAATAGTCAAATTCATGATTTTGTGATTGAATGTGAAACTGCAAATGTTAGTGATCGGTGCCATATAATTCGCATAGATAGTGAAACTGTAATGTAAGTAAAGTGATCTGTCACGGCCATGATGGGCATCACGGCCCGACCGTGACAGCTTCTTCCTTGAATGATGCTTCACTAAATGGTATGTCACGGCCGTGATGGGTATCACGGCCTGGCCGTGACAGATTCTTCCTAGAAGGGGTCTGGCTCAGTTGACATGTCACAACCGTGATGGGCATCACGGCCTAGCCGTGACAGCTTCTGCCTTGAACGCTTCACTAAATGGTCTGTCACGGTCGTGATGGGTATCACGGCCTGGCCGTGACAGATTCTGCCTAGAAGGGGTCTGGCTCAGTTGACATGTCACGGCCGTGACAGCTTCTGCCTTGAACGCTTCACTAAATGGTCTGTCCGAAATTTGTCCGAACAATAACCAATAAAATCACAACATCCGTCCCAAATCCATTGGAAAACAAAAATAAATCTATCCGAAATTCGTCCGAACAATAACCAAAATCCGGATTTGCACGTTGTCCATATTCCGTCCGCAATCCGTCTGTAAATATTTTCGGACAGAATTTGGGACGGATTTTATAATTTCCCACGAGGCTTTTTCAGACGGGTGCCATTCCGTCCGAAATGAATTATCCGTCCGAAATTCGTCCGAAATTTGTCCAATTTTCGTCCAAAATCCGTCTGTAAATCTGTCCGAAAAAGATGGATTTCTAGTAGTGTGATGGGATACCCTTGACAGTATATGTTTACGTTATGTATATATGTATATATGGAGTGTGATATTATGTTCATGTCTTATTATTTAAGTTTTAATATTTAAGGTTTTCTGCTATATGTATGTTTAACGTTATATCGCGATTAAGTTTTAGTTAATTAAGTTTTTTTTTCTTTAATGGGACATGGGGGATTCTCATTTGGTGGTATCAGAGCAATTTGATTCTGTTATGACTGTGGGGTCAGGGTGTACCGGATATTTTAGTTGAGTCCACATTGGATAACGACTATGCTTAGAAGTTGGGTAGTGACTGCGGACGCGATAGATAACTTTTGTGTGGCATATATTATTTATATACATGCTTTATGTAATATTATATGTCATATAAATGTGAGCTAATGATTTCTTTTACAGGATCATGGCTCGAGGTAGAAGACGAGGTGGACGAGGTGGCGGTAAAGCCATAGATAGAGTTGTCAGTGATGGCAATGGAGAGGCATCTCATACCGGAGGAGGAGCATGTGGTGGAGGAGAATCATCTGAGACTCTCCAGACCATTCATGAGCTTGCTACTCCTATGTTACAGCATACACAGCTGAGACATCCCGACGTCCCATTAAAGAAAACCCATAATATTAGGACCTAAACGTGTTATTATCATTAAGCGTATATATTAAAACGAAGGAAAAATTAAAAACTTAAAATATAAACATATGTATATACAGAAACACAACTAATATATATATATATATATATATATACATGTTGATACAGGTACTGTCAAGGGATTCCCATCAGTAGGATCCCAAAATGTACAAACTGGTACAAACTTATATAAACAACAAAAGATAAAACGCATCAAAAAGACGCACTGGCCGTAGACTCTCTAATCGACTACTCTGGCCCACTGCTCGTCCTCCAGCATCTGGCTCATAAGGGGTTCCATCTACCTCCTCCATAGCTGGCTCCTCCACCGCGTCTTCTTATAGCGATCACATAAATAAAACGTACACAACAGAAAGAAGAAAAGGGACAAGAAACAATATAACGTCACACGTGGAAAGGGTTTAGCAACATTTAATTTTATAACAGCACACTAAACATCCGTCTCCAAGAATATGTATATATATATATATATATATGTGTGTGTGTGTGTGTGTGTGTGTGTGTGTGTGTGTGTGTGTGTGTGTGTGTGTGTATGTATGTATATATACATGTGTGTGTGTGTGTGTATATATATATGTATATATATCACACAAATCATCCTCAATCCACGTCTAAGATTTTTCCTCTACGCTCCATCATGATGCAACGCAAATGTTGTGAATCATCTCATCAGCTATTGGTCATATCCGGATATCCAACACAATGACACGTCCCAGAGGCCCCGGCGCACACCCTCGTCCACGGATGGAGGATGCCCATGCGAAGCAATGGCACAATAGCTACACAATCCGATGCACACCTCTGAACCACGGCTAGGGTGCTCATGCAAAGCATGAACTATAGCTGCAACTAAAATGAAATAATGTCTGGGACGGTCCGCCGTTAGCCTAAACCCCGAAAATTCTACCTCCAAGGAATAGACCCCACACGACCATGTTTCAGGTCCACCAGACCATGTTTCAGGTCAAGCATATCACAGGCCATGTTTCTGGTCACCCCCTAGTGCCCTAACTGCTCATCATAATCTCATAGATAACCTCAATAATAATCTCATCTCATCATCATCATATCACAGTAATTATCTCGGTTAGGCACTGCTAGTATATAGTATGAATTACCAATACATCATCATGTCTCAACATAACTTATCACTTATTCAACCTCTAAGCATAATCATAACATTCATCACACCATACCATCATATCATCATGTTATCATTTTCCAAGATAATAATCATTACCAAAATATAATGAAATAATAAATATAGACATATTCAAAATAATTCCCACACTCATAATATCATCCATCAATTACCAGATTCAATTCAACCAGTCAAATCAGTCAATCAAGCAATCATCAAATAATAAAATAATATATTATTATCACAATGCGATAAACGTATAATTTCAATATCATCATTGGTACCACTAGGTAGTCCTCAATGTAATATGGATATTGTCCGTTACTTGTTCTCATGTAGAGCTTAGGTCGCCCTACGCCATTATCGAATTAAATGTCACCGTACCATTTCCGACGTTAAATAATTTCTTTCTCCCACCTGAAAACCGTACGACCACTGGAACGCTACGAAACTGTAAAAGCCCGATTTTTCGGATACGATGTATTAACAGTAAAGATGTATTTATTTATATTTTTATCTGAGACCTAGGAAATGATTTTGGAGGAAACAAAATAATATCTAGAACCTACTCGATGGTAGGAAGCTTTGGTTAAAATTTGGATTTAAAACTCATACGGAAACCGGTCTGCGTTTTTAACAAACAGTATAATTTTTATACTGACAGGAAACCTTAATTTGACCCGAAACTGAAATTTGTATATTTTTTATATTTTATCCGTGAGGAATTATACTTTCCAAATTTCTGATCAGAAATAAAATATTATGGGTATTAGGACGAATTTTGACGAAAGTTCGAATGGAAAACTGTCGGTCTTTTCACTGGCAGCAAGATTTTAATTATAAAAAAAACTAATATTGACTCGTGAACGAAATGGTTTATATTTAAATCATATTTACAACAAGTTTGGTTAGTTTGAAAAATTGCAACCAAAAACGAAATATTACGCTTTTGATCGGGCGTAAAACCCTAATCGGGAAACCGAAGGAATCGGCAACAGAATTGCAGAGATAGAACGGGACACCAGAGGAGCTGAGCTATGGGATGACTCATCAAGAATTTATGAGTCAATTAATGTTAGAAATTATGAGTTTTTAAGTGAAATGACCAAAATGGCCTTTAAGCTTAACCTAACCTATTCTAGTTAGACTTTAACCATGGTTAAGGAACCAAGGTTAGTTTATGTGGACAAGGAGCAGCCACACCACTCAAATAATGTGAGCCACATATTTATTAACTATAGTTAGCAAAATAACCTTAGTTAAGTTAATTATTAACTATGGTTAATCATATATTAATTAAATAATCACAAAACCCATTAATCTAATTCTAATGAACCAAACAAGGCCTAATTCCTACCCCAAATAACCCCCCCCCCCCCCCCCCCCAAATCACAGCTAACCCTCCCCTTTCACTCATCTTCCTCATCTTCCTCATTTCTTCACACTTAACACATAAACTCCATCCAAGAGCTCTAATTGATTTCCATTAACAAGCTTGCCATCATCAATTCTTCTTTTGCTCTCTTAACTTAGGTAACATGATCATCTCCTCTCTTTTAAAGCTCTTGCTCTTCATATTCTTGACTTTCCATTTCTTAGATCTAGAATTTTAAAGAATTCTAGAAAATGGTAGAAAAATCATAAAAATGTGAAACCAGTTTCTATTATCTAGATATGATTCCTACCTTCATTATCCAAAAGCATGTGATCAAAATCAATTTCTTTTCTATTGAACCCTATTTGGATGAACCTATGTAGTAAAATGGGTTTGGTGTTTTGTTGTTTGTTTTGAAAGTTAGTATTTGATTTAAGTTCTATAATACTTGTATAGCTTAAATCCAAGAGTTTAGGTTCAACAAAAATCCCTAGCTTAGATTTCTATACATGGCTGAAACTTAGTAAAATGTGAGGTTGGAATATTTTGTTCATGTTTCCAAGTTATGGTAATTTATCGGCATAGGTTAATTTTGTGATATTAAGATGGTGAATGTCTGTCATGGTCGTGATGATTGTCATGGCCAGGCCGTGACAGGTTCTGAGTTATAGAATTCTTGTATTTTATGTCCGTCACATCCATGATGTCTATCACGGTCAGGCTATGACAGAGTCTAACTTGTTGATTTGATTTTTGTGATAAATTACTTTAGGTGATAATGTGATATTTGAATATTTCTTGATGTTATTCATGATCTGCCTGATTTTTAATATTAAGCTTAGTGGATTGTAAGCAAAGATATATGTTGTTCTGGAGATAATTATTTGGGTGTGAGAATAATGGTGGTTCCTAACCTAAATGAATTGTTTTAAAGAGGTATTGTGACATAGAGTATGAGCTGAGGCTTTGATGAAAGGTTAAGGCACTAGGATGTTGTTACAATGGGTTGGTGAGATTCATGTGTTGGTGTTGTTGTTCACAACCGTGTATTGGTAATATAATACATGAGGTCAAGAGTTCTCGCTAGACCATTCTACCGTAGAAATAGGTTGTGCAGCTATAGTGTCATTGAATTTCATTGAGCACCCCCGGGAGTGGAAGGGGTGTGCAGTGGGAGCATCGTGCAGCTATAGTGTCATTGCTTTGCGTGAGCATTCTCACCATGGAAGAGAATGTGCACTGGGAATTTGGAACATGTCACTTGAACATTTGACTGACATTCCCCTCGAGGAATGCGTGAAGGAAATGGGAGTGGCCATGTCAGTATAAAAGTCTAGGTGTATGAGATTGGGGTAGAGGAATATACGTTAATTTGAGGATGATTATTAGTTATGTGTATT
Organism: Sophora flavescens; assembly: GCA_030762895.1. NCBI lineage: Eukaryota > Viridiplantae > Streptophyta > Magnoliopsida > Fabales > Fabaceae > Sophora > Sophora flavescens. Next base: position 125,697,649 of record CM061064.1, read on the forward strand.
GATTGTCGGTGACAATTACTGTATAATTTACTATGACTCTTTTCCGCCTTTTGATGACAGAACTGCTTCTTATCCCCTGTATCTTTCTGTATGTTTTATTTTATCTTTTATGGGATCGTGCATGAAGACCCTGTGGCTGAACTGAATGAAGAGGAGTTGGATGGAACTCATTATGAACCAAAAGCCGGAGGTCGAGTCGTGACTCATGGTGACTAGGGTCTAAATAGTTTATGGCCAGTGTGTCTCGTGAGATGTTTTTTATGTTTTCCGCTAAGTTTTAATAGTTTGCTTAAGTATATTCCTATGAGGGATCCACATGAGAGAATACCCTCCACAGGGTTTTGTATGTTGATTATAAGACTTTAGTGTGTATGTATAAACATAAGCATGGTGTGATGTTTTTAATTAACTAAAGTTGTATGCTCTTTTATTCAAGTTTTAATTTTTACGTATTTTAACGTTAAGCACGCTGTTAAGAATTTAATTAAGAATGATTTAATCTAATAAAACACCGGGGCACAACGGGATGTCTCAAACGCTATGAAACCACCCCTCCTCTACTTGTCTCGAATATGCCTCACACGGATTAAGGCCCCCGAGTCTCCGAAATTCCACCTAAGAATCACATTATGAATGACACATTGTAAGGAACTTAAAATCTGCAGCAAACACCACAAAATCCGCCACTGTTTTGGCTCTATATCTCCCAATCTAGACATTTGTTTAAAAATTAGAACGGTGAGAATAAATAAATACCTCTCCTTTACCTCCTCCAAAAATTTCAGTTCGATCCAACGGTGAACGAGCCTAGGATGAACCTTCTAAGGTGACTGGTCAGGAGCTACACGGGTTGAGTTTCTCTCCTTCTTCTGAGTTAAATAACTCACACTCTGGCGATTACTCAGAAGTTTCAACCGTTGGATATGAAATACTATCAACCCAGAACCTCTTATGAAATTTCAACACGATCTAACGGTGGAAGAAAGTGTGGAGATGATTTTACAGAAGCTACTCCAACCAAGCTTCAAGCTTTTCAACAATGGTTGTCTTATACTTTGGAAATTTTCTTCTCCAACTCTTCTTTCTCATGCTTCCTGAAAGTGAGAAGGAAGTGAAATCTGATCACTCTTCTTTCACTTAGCTACTATCTTGGTTTTGTTTAGATGCTTTAGGTGGTTTTTAGGTAACTTAGTGGAATACATGTGTCATTAGGAGGTTATTTAGGTGGGTTAGTGGGCTAGGTGTCACATAAGTAGCATGGTTAGGTGTCTTTAAGTTAGATTAGTGGAGTCCAAGTGTCCCTTGGTGGAAGCCACACCCATGCAACCTTCCCTCTTAGTGACACGTGTCCAATTGTGACATGTGTCATCCACACATGTTGCCGCGTGTTGCCCTGTCAGCACAACCGGGTATTTTCTTCCGTATTTTCCCATGTAACCTACTATTAGGATATTCTTTTGTATTACTTTAGGTTAATCCTAAGACCTATTGTACTCAGGCCCGACCTAAATTAATATTCTGACTCTTAATTAATTAATCGATCACAAAACGCTCGGTTTGTGTTTCTTTGCATTCTGGACCCGTTCGATGTCTGATTGACCTCAAATTTGAGATATAGGCTCATCAAGACCCAATAAACAACCTCAAAACATCAAAAATGCCTAATCTCATCCCTAACTCCAAATTTCTTATTTCACACTCATACATCTTAAAAACGATAATCGGGGAAAACCCAAGTTTTGCTCATATTTAAACTCATTCCCGATGATTGCTTACTTTCTATGCAGAAATTCCTAGACTTTAACCAACAATTTAACCACATAATCCAAGTCTTAATCTTAATCCTGTTACTTAAGAAAACATAAATTTAATTATAAAATTGGGTTGTTATATTTCTACCCCCCTTAAAAGAAATTCCGTCCTCGGAATTTACGTACCTGAAAACAAAAGGGGGTACTACTGCTGAATGTCTGTCTGACGCTCCCAAGTAGCATCTCCGGTAACACTATCCCAAATGACCTTGACCAGGGGAATCTTTTTACCACGGAGTTCTTCAATCCTTCTATCTGCAATCTTAGACGGTAAAGCCTCATATTGTATATTCTCTCGGAGTTTTATGGACTCAGGCTAAATGACATGATAAGGATCTGGATAGTATTTTCTCAGATGGGAAACATGGAAGACATCGTGAAGGTTGGAAAGGTTAGGCGGTAAGGCTATATGGTAACCTACTCGACCAATTCGTCGAAGAATCTAAAATGGTCTAATGAATCGGAGAGTAAGCTTTCTAGACCTTATAGCACTGCCAATTCTAGTCTTCGAAGTGACTCTCAAAAACACGTGATCACCTTCTTGGAACTCTAAGGGTCTCCTCCTCTTGTTACTGTAGCTCATTTTCCTATCCTGTGCTTCCCTCATTTTCTCTCTTATTTTCCTGACGTGTTCCATGGTTTGTTGTACCACATCAGGACCCAACACTTGGCTCTCGCCAGTCTCATACGAACACAACGGAGTCCTACACTTTCTCCCATACAGAGCCTCATACGAAACCATCCCGATACTGCTGTGGAAACTGTTATTTTAAGTGAACTCAATCAAAGGGAGGAATTCATCCCAACTACCAACATGTTCCAACACACAAGCTCTTAAAAGATCCTCCAATGATTGAATTGTCCTCTCTGACTGTCCGTCCGTCTGAGGATGATAAGCTGAACTCATCCTCAACTTAGTTCCCAAAGCATGCTGTAACTATCTCTAAAATCTAGAGGTGAATCTAGGATCTCGGTTGGAGACAATACTTGACGGTACACCGTGCAAACTTACAATTTCCTTTATATAGATTTGGGTCAACTTCTCAAGACTGTAACTCTCACCAATAGGTAAGAAGTGAGCACACTTCGTTAACCTATCAATGATAACCCAAATCGCATCAAACTTCTTCGGAGTTCGTGGTAATCCAACCACAACCCATTTCTATTATGGGATATCCAAATATTGCAACAACCCTGCGGGCTTCTGATGCTCTATCTTAACTTTCTGACACACCTAACATGATAGAACATACTCCGCCACCTCCTTCTTCATCTTTGGCCACCAAAACATCTTTTTCAAATCTTGGTACATCTTGGTGGCTCCAGGGTGAAAACTCAACTTACTTTTATGTGCCTCCTCTAAGAACATCTTCCTAATCTCTAAGTCCTCGGGCACATATATCCTATCCTTAAACCTCAATACCCCATCAGGTCATCTCGTAAACTCTGAAACCTTACCCTCATCTATGCCTCGACTCACTTCTTGCAAATATTCATCATGCACCTGCTTAATCCTAAGGTCTCTCAAAAACTCACTACTGATGGTGATCATACCTAAGCAGATTCTATCCTCAGTCAAATCCATACCTATGTTCACATCTCTAAACTGTTCAATGAACTCCATTTCTTTCACCATCATTACGGACACATGCAAAGATTTCCTACTCAGTGCATCTGCAACTACATTTGCTTTTCCAGGATGGTATTGAAGATCAAACTCATAATCCTTAATGAATTCCATCCATCTACGTTGCCTCATATTCAGCTCCTTCTGATCAAATAAATACTTAAGACTCTTGTGATTGATAAACATATTAAACTTAGCTCCATAAAGATAGTGTCGCCATATCTTCAACGCGAACATTATGGCTGCCAGCTCTAGATCATGGGTGGGGTGATTCCTTTCATGAACCCTCAACTGTCGGGAAGCATAAGCCAAGACTCTTCCCTCTTGCATCAAAACACAACCCAAACCTTGATATGACGCGTCACAGTACACGTCAAACTGTCCTAAAGGATCTGGTAATGTCAGCACTGGAGATGTGGTCAACTTCTCCTTTAGCTTCTGAAAGCTCTCCTCACACTTTTTCGTCCAAACGAACGTCGTACCCTTTATCGTTAACTGCGTCATAGGTAACGCAGCCTTTGATAAACCCTCGATGAACATCCTGTAGTACCCAGATAACCCTAGAAAACTCCTCACCTCACTCACTGACTTAGGCCTCTCCCACTTAATCACTATCTCTACTTTAACTGCATCCACTGCAATCCCTTCCTTGTTGATTATATGACCTAGGAACTGTACTTCCTCTAACCAAAACTCACACTTGGATAGCTTAGCATACAACTGTATATCTCTCAGCACCTGTAACACAACTCTCAGATGTTCCTCGTGCTCTTCCCGGCTACGGGAATAGATAAGAATATCATCTATAAACACCACAACAAACTTGTCGAGGAACGGTCTAAAGATCTTGTTCATGTAATCCATGAACACCACTGGAGC